>JBCFYV010011164.1:31859020-33059020 GCA_039000515.1 Timema cristinae
GGAAAAAAAAAAAAGAGAAGTCCCCCCACACACACACATTATTCCGCTTTAACGCGTGCGAGAGCTGATTCTATTACTGCTCTTCCCACGGGTGCAACTAAGCTAATCTAGGGTAGGGTACTAATTGCGTGTTAGGCCAGAGCCTATGAGTGAAAGTGAGAAAATAAGACACGACTCTAATTAGAGTAGGATAGGGCAGTCCCGGCAGGTCAAAGAAAATGCCAACAGGACCATCCCACTGAAAGGAAGGAAATTAAGCTCTTGGACAAAGTGAAGAGTAAAAACCAGCGATAGTATCGTGCAGGATGCATGCATATTATGTTAGCGTTAATATGGTTTGGTGAATAGTTCCCTAGCGGTTGGATATTATAGGATATGCCAAGGATATAATAGTACTATTGGTTCACATGTTCCGTAACAGAAAAAGGTATATTACATGTAGTCCAAACTAATTGGGACCAAAACTTGTTTGAATTAGCCGGAAGAATATGTTCATGTTCATGCGCGGCCATTCACCGGTTCTCGTCGCACATTTGTTTAACGTAATTTAATCTAGTTTTATATTCGCAGTATCTTTTTACAGTACTGTTAGATTATTATTATTAGCACTGTGTCTTACTACCCGTTCGGGTTATACGCACTTACGCTAATGTGTAGTGGTAGGGTGATTGCGAGAGAAAAACACATTGTGTTTACTATTATTTGTAAATATAAAACACTTCTGTCACCGTTTCTCACAATTCACTCTCGAGTGTGTAAAATAAATCTCATATAAGTTAAATCAGATTATTTTCTTCCCCATTTCCAAACAATCTTGTTCAAACTATCCAAAATTTTGGACTACATAACCAAATTCATGGAAGGTGTTAAATGCAACACTGTTATTGGTCAAATCGAACGGGAATAGGCCACAATTAAAACCGGTTTCTCTTTAAATTACATTAACAGTGGTTACACCTGCTTCTGTGGCCGCATGGACTAAGCCGTAACTTTTATAAGAGACTATACTGCAGATGACAAAGAACGAACGAGGTTCGAATCCCGGTCGGATGTACTGGGGTTGTCTTTCCTAGATGGTTTTACACTCTTCCTTCATGAAAATGCGGGTAAGCTTCCTCTAAATCCAGCCTTCTTCATTCTTAATTATTTGGCATAATTAGTATATAAGTGTATAAGCTAAACAGGTAGTAAGACGTGGTGCTAAAAAAATAGTGGCTACGACAAAAAATATTGTATATTATTTTGTCTCGGCCAGTGGCGAACCCGGAAATTTGTTTGGTCAAAGTGAGGGAATAAAATGTATCGAAGATATTATTTCTGTTCTTTTTCTCGATTGGGAATTTTAGGGGCACTTTTATACTGTACCTCTTGTATATAGGTTGTGAGCATATTCTTAAAATTTAGCCTGTACATTTCACAAGGCGAGGGGGGCGGGGGGATATAGGAGTGTTGGATTCCCCCTTCCTTCCCCACCGACCCACCAATCCAAAAGTTGAAAAAAAACAAGCTAATACTGCCTTATTTACGCTTCAAACAAAACAAGAAAATACGAGTATCTAGCTTGTCGCCATCATTATAATGTTAAGGCCCGCTACCTGACTAGTCGGTTCGGTGGCTGTATGGAAATAGATCGCTATACAGAGTGGATGTCGCACGCATACAATTGGATGGGCAGCCACAACCGGGTCGGTACGCGCGGGAGTGGGGAAGCATGTTTTCGTACCGCTTTGCGGTAAACTATTTCAGTCGCGGCTCTGCATTTGCCGAGTGTATTATATCTGTCTTTTGGAAGGATTTTGAACAAATCTTTTGTTTCGTGTTTTTCATTAGGGCGGTCGACTTTAACTTTAATTTTAGAAATTGAAAAATATCAATGCCTTTAAAATTATAAGAAAGACATAACTGAAAAGGCATGGAGGTAAATTGACACTAACCCTAGTCTCATCCAGCCCTCTATTTCTGATAATTCCGTCTTCAAACTTCCAGTATTCACCACTGTACGAAACTCAAGATACTAATGAAGACGTTTAAAATGTCGCTAAGTTATTTTATTTGTATAAATACCTTAATGTTATCATTAGCCTCCCCTTAGCACTAAAGAATTTGCTCAATGTGTATTTTGCTTCGTAATAAATGGCTGAACCAATAACTTGGACCAATTTGAAAAGTGTTTTTGGACATTCTGTACATTACAAATAAAAATTTGTCATAATCTTGAGCTAATTATTCTGTTTCCGCAATATACAAGCTCTAGTTGATATTTTTCTCAATATATGGATGCCTCCAATAGCGTATTTTCTTCTTCTTAAGCACAAATAAAGATACAAAATAATATCCTCCTCATCACTAGACTACATTTTCCTTCAACTAATGGGAGTACTACTCCACCAATCTGCAGATAAAAAAGCCGGTATTGTACCGTCTCGTGTGATTGCTCAGTAAGCAGCAATCTCTCTTCGGCAATTGTTGCACTGACTTCATACCACAACCGAACCGACCAGTCAGGCAGTCAAGTAGCGACCTAAGGTGTGGATGTAGGGTACGCAATAAAAGCTAAGTGTTTTTGCAGTTTTTATAACGAAACAGTTTTTTGGTCAAAAGAAACCAAATATTACTTAAGTAGAAACATCTAGTTTAATTTTCAGTAGAAATATCTAGTCTAATTTTCTTCACATGGTGACCTCAACAGTGTGGTTGGATACCTGTAAATGGTGTCCTGGAATTTAATGACAACTTTTTCTCTTAATTCAAAAAGTTTGTTATCTATGATTTAATGCCGCTTTGATCATGACTAGTGCTGGGATTTTTAGGCAAATACATATTCTTTGCGCCATTTCGATGTTCACAAAATATATTATTATTATTATTATTATTATTATTATTATTATTATTATTAGCACCGCGTCTTACTACCCGTTCGGGTTATACGCACTTACGCTAATGTGTAATGGTAGGGTGATTGTGAGATGAAATGAAGGACCTACAGTTTAACGTGGAATCCGAACCACGGTGGCGACCTGGCATTCCACACATTCACAAGATGTCTTGTCAGAGGTGTAGGAAGGGTTTGGAAATCAGATAAATCTGTGCCGGGACCGAGGATCGAACCCCGGCCGCCAGCACAGAAGTCTGACACCTTACCCCTAGACCACCAGGTCACCCACAAAATATAAATGTCAACGTATCACCATATTAGTTTAGGGCTATTATACTTAGTTTTAATTTTATATATTTTGACACTTTAACATATTTTACAAGATTTTACATAAAATCACAAATGTTGTTATTTTCTATCGCATTTGTCTACTAATTGTTAATTGGTGAATTACTAAACAATGTTTGGTTGGATATCACAACCGAAAGAAATGTGCCAGTGAACTATTGTAAAGGGTACGATATAGCTCAGGTAGTCCAGGGTTTTTCCTCTAAGTATATTCCTTCTCATCCCACAACCAAGTCTTCTCAAAATGAGCCTTGGGATGGATTTTTCTAAGAATTTTGAACAAAAAAAAATTGTTGTCTATAAACATGGACAGAAGCAGCCAACTTCCACAATGAACATTTCAGAGCTGTGAAGCCTGTAGTTAGTATATATGTTCGCCTGTGAGTAGAGATGTGAAAAAAAGTATCGATACTTTACTAATAAATTATCGATATATTCCTTTCTATACTAGTATTTTTTTCCGATACGCTTACTGATATTAGTACTCACACTTCGGTATTGGATCGGTATCGGTTATCTTCACTCATGCTGGGACTAAATATTTACTATGGCTAAAGAATGGTACAAAATAGAATGAAAAAGTATATTACTAATCATATTTAGTTATTAAATAACTTTCCATCGGCAACATTTTCATAGATGTTTTGAAAGTTGCAATAGTAAAACCTTTTATACTATCCATCATACAATACTGTCCATTATACCTTCCAAGTTCCAACATACACAACTTAAATGCGATAGACCTAAGTATACTATAATATGGTTAAATCAGTATAATTTTCAGTGTTTAAATAAATATGATAATACAATTATTATTATTATTATTATTATTATTATTATGTAAAAGTCGAAATTATTATTATTAGGTACTAGATAAAAAATCCAGATTATAATTTAGATACCGACACTTACTGTTATCGATACTTTTCTTTCGATACTAGTTTGGTTTCAATACTTTTTTTTAAACGTGAAATGTGGCCCATTCAACTGCATACATCAGGAGAGATTCCGGCTGGATGAAAATAACGACTGAGCTTCCACTAAAGAATCTATAAGTATAATGAAAAACATAACATTGAAAAGCTAAGCGCTGTAACCTACAGGGCAAAATTGGCGAAATATGTTCTGCTTGTATCTCGCTTTGAAGGCGCAAGCGCACTGAATGAAGTTTCCCAAGCTGATGTCACGCAGAGTCAAGAAAGCTGAAACTATTTCAACTCAAGCCGAATGGACATAGCTGAAATCTAGTGATTTGGCTTAGGGCTTATCCCGTCACCCCGTTTTTGCTTATTTTTCAGTGAACGTGTGAATTACAGACGTGTTGCACATTGCCGCTCAGAAGGGGGTGAAAATGAAGCAGTTTTCTCCAAGTCCTCCATTTTCGGGGGTCCGCAAACATCTATATCCCTTTTACAGCAACAATAATTGTAGCATTCATCATTCACATGAATAAAAGGGTTTTTTTTTCAACTGATTTTACCAAACCATCCCCTTTCGTCTTTCGATGTATAATGTAGCTTAAGAATGGAAGGAAACATTTATCATTCTTTTAAGATTCAAATATGTTGATAAGAAATTATAACAAAGCACAACACTCAAACTAATTATTTGCTATTTTATGGAAAAAGTGGGCCATGAAAATTTCATTTCTCAGGGCATCATTAATTCTCCGGGAAACCCTGATATCACGTAGCTAAAATAAAGGAAAAACGCCTAAAAACCTAGAGGTAGAAAAAGACTATCATAATGTCGACGAGCAATTCAGTATTCATGCCAAGCATACCGAAGAAGTTGTTAAATTGCCGCGACAAGATAAACAGACACTTCAATAAACCAGTTCGCTCCGGCTGGCACAAGAAAGAATACAGTAAATACCGCCACGAGCGGTAGGACCGTGAGTTAGCGTTGTACACTTTGTTCGGAAAAAATCTAGATCCAAACAGGTTTGGCCGCACGGATTGTATGCCTGATTTTTATAGAGTATGACTCGAGATAAAGAAAATTCGCGAGATGTGTTTTTATGAAAGTTCACTTAGCACATTATAATCCCCAAAATATGTTTAAGCTCAGCGAAACACTTTAAAATCTATAATATATACGCGAGCTTTTTTTCCCGAAATTGACTACTTTCCTTCATAAAATACTAATTTGGGTCACTTTTGCTGATTTAAACCCGAATTACCGATATCGGAATTCTAAACTATAATATTTTGTTCTCAGTAGCAGGCGTCTTCGGATTTTGCCTTTGTTGTTTGTCTTGTTTTTTTATCCCTGCGTTTTATCACCCGTTCGGGCTATACGTCTATGTCATAATTACGATAGTGAGTTAAGGATGAGAAAGGTTTAATTTAGAGTAAGTGTACCTGCATTTACGTGGCGATAGAGTGAGAGCGGGAAATAATTTAGGAAAAAAAACACCTTAATACACCAGAATGGGATCGAACCACGATCTACCCATCATCAGAAATTCTGTTTATTGAAACAGTGACACCTTAGACAAGGAGTCAGCAACTTTTTTAATATCTCGGGACGTATGGGTTTAAAAAATATTTGGTGGGCCGGTTTGAAGAAAAAAATATCCAACAAATGATTTCAACTTTACATTTTAAATATCGTAATTAGTTGTTAGTATATTTATATTAACACAATTTTCTGTTGGATAAATCTTTTGCGGGGCAGATACGATCAGTCGGTCGCCGACTGCTGCCAAAGACCATGCGGGCACCCGAAGCGCGTGTCTTGTTATTAATATGTGTTTATATCAACTAAGCCTGCAAATAAGAATCGCTTATGAATAGTTGCTATAACTATTAAGTAAGGGTAGGCAGTTTATAGTATAGTTATTTAAAAGGTAGCTATAAGACTAGCTTATAGGCTATACACAATTTTTTTGACGTTTTTTTTGTTAGTGTCATACCACTTAAATTTGAGTAAATTTGCTACCGGTTCAGATAGTGCATGTTCAATACTGCAAAAATATATATATATAGAGATTTTAATGCAGCAATTTTTAACCCAAATAAATTATCTATAGATTTTTTATACTAAAATACAACTGTTTATTAAACGAATAGTAGGCCCCTAGTAGAGTTAGGAGCGTTGTACCACACCGAGGAGTAAGATCATATTGTGATGCCCCAGGCGGTGGGTTTTCCCCCCGTGGCATAATAGTTTGTACTTTTTAATCTTGTATTCCTGTATCTGAGGTCATTGGCCCTACATGAATAATTCCACGTCAATTCTCCTAGATAGCACGATTTTACGGTACAGCTCCCAGGTGATATGAGTCACCCGTGCCACATGCCTCCGCTGGCGTTGATGTGACGTAATCATGTACCCGAGGTCATTGACCCTGCCCCTGTTAGGGGTTTCCTTGTGTCGTAATCACTTGTACCAGTTACAACCCATTAATTTTGTACCTTATGTTTAAATCCTGCCCATTTTGCCTAATTTTAGTTTTGGTTCGAGCCTTGCCCCATTAGATTACTATTTTTGTCCCATTTGAATATGTAATTATTTGTTTAAAATTGGTGGTTTTTTATTTGGGGTCTCAGACAGACCCTGGGGATCGTGTCAGGGTTCTTCTCCCGTTGAAAGTTTCTCATAGACTGAGAGGTAAGTGGAGGAAACCCAGTGAGTCCCCCTACCCAGAATGTTGAAACCCTGTTGACGTCAGAAGGACTTTGCGCCAGACTAGCAGCACGATGACTCGTGACAGACAGTACCGGAATGACATGGACCCTCTCCTACGTTGTTCTGTGTCTAAAGCCTTCCCAGGGAAGAGCAACCAAGATCATACAGCTCGTAAAAGTTACTCGTCACTGTTGACTGATAATCTGTATCCAAGTTATCGTTTCCGTTCCTTTAATATATATCGATGGTCCTATCATCATCGATTGCTCCTCCCTTTCTATATGAGATCCAATCAGCGAGCCGAGTTCCGAGTACGGCTTGTAACCACTATGCTAATACAGTTCATGATGGTGCGTAGTTACCCAATCTACATTCCTTTTATTTCATGACAAGAGAAAGACGATATCGAACAGAGGGAGAAACGAATAGTTGGTTTCATCAGGAGGATAGAAAGGATTGATGGCTTCCTCTTTGAAAATAAAGACTCCAACAACACTCAAGTACCCTTGCACGTCGATCAACATACTACTCTTGGTGAGAACGCTGACGAACCATTTAGGTTGCGTAGGAATGATACTGGAAGATGGTCAAGGTAGTATCGAAGACGGCAGGGTCTCTAATATTTTTAGTATATCGACAGCGTCAGATCTTATTTTCGTAACGAGTAGCCCAGGCGTCGTAAATTGAGATTTCACTGATTTTCTCTCAAGGTGTCAAGGAAGAGAGCGTCGACTCGTTTTATTTCATCCAGTACGAATCCCATTTCCACCGGCTCGTTTCATATGCAAATGTGGCGCTAGTGTCTCGTCTCTAAAGTTCACAATATTGCAACCCCCCCCCTTAATATCTATAAGGTGAGAGAGGCAGTAAATTAGGTAAAGAGTTACCTGAATGAACATAACAATTTTATTTAGTCAAAAAAAAAACAATAACAAGCTGAGCAAACAATCAACACCGCGTGAAGCGCGCTTTTCCGTCCATCGCGGAAATCACTTACATCAAAGGTAAACATAAACGTTACCTCCTCAAAACAAATCACATTACATTAAATCCATCAAAGGTAACGGTCCGGGATCTCAGTGACATGGTCTTTGGTTACTTCGTTAAATTGATAAGTTCCTAAACTGGTTACTCTAGCGTTTAAGTTATCCACCCTAGTATAAATATATATCTTTCTTACAGACGCCCGTAGCAAACGTGACGTCATAGCAATTAAACAAGGCCACAAGGTAATAATAACTTAACAACCCTAGGCGTTTAACTTGGCGAACAAAGATGAGTCCAGAAACAGCTATACTTGAAAATAACATAAGCCGGGTTTCGAACCCAGGACCTGACAATCTCAGGTTAAAAGCTAATATTGGCAAATGTATGAAATACATTTGAATAGGGCCCAGACCCTGAATATAAGTGGTGGCGAAAGCGACGGTCTAACTCCCAGCAGAGATAAGCGCGTAGCATAGTCAATATTCAAATAAACATAAGTTAATAACAAAGTCCAAATAGTAATTTAGAAAGAGTTCCCCCCATGACGCCGAAATAGTAATTTTGGTAGGAAAGTAATATCCCCCGAAACCCAGTCGCTGCCCTCACCTCTTATCCTCGAGCCGGTGGGGTAGTAAGTGACCTGAGATCCCGGTACCGCTAGTATTTATACGAAAAATAATTCTCAGAGAAGGGGGGCGGATCGAAGGAAGGGAAGGTTGGAGAACATTACAAACAAGGGGGGAGGAGAGGTTCGAGACTCATATCGAACACCTAGCACCTTCTCGAAGCTCGGCGAAGGCGGAAACGGAACTCTTCTATCCATCTTCTCTGCTGGCCGAACACGTGGTCGAGCCTCGTTGCCGGCAGGCGCGGACACGCCTTCAGTCAGTCCGATGTATTTGGCGAGAGCGTAGGTCGCTGGTCAAGCTAGTGCCGCGTGTTGACTCAGTTGGCTGTCCCAGTTGGCGAGTGTTGTTACCATGTAAGTCGTTACATCGCTGTCCCAGTTGTCTGTCCGAGTTGGTGAGTGTTGTTACAATGTAAGTTGTTACATCCTCCCCCCCTGACGGGATGTCAGAAGGAGTCCTCAGCAGTAGGCGTAACGGCAGGGCGGTACCTTCCCTGCCGTTAGTGGCAGACAATGGGAGATGATCCACACGAACCCTCATGACAGTCCTTGGATAGCCGGCCTCATGGTCAAGTAGTAAGCCCACCCGGTAGTGGCGCTCTGACAGATCCTGGAGTAGCTCACGCCGGAGTACTACACGCACGGCACTGACGCTCTCGCTCTCCTTCTTTCTGACGACCCATTGAAGCTGAGACTCGTCCCACATATCAGTCGGCCCAGCCAGCCTCCGTCTTCTGTAGACGACGCGTTCGATATCTCGCCCCGAACCAAAAGGGAAGGGGAGGGAAGGGTGAAGACCTCTCTGAGAACAAATAAACTACAGTTACAAAAATAATATAAGTGTACAGTCTACAATGCTCTGACACGGCTGCTGGCAGGCGCAGTCCATCTAATCCAGTTCATCACGGCACTTAGTGCGCATCCACATGAGGCTATGCCTCCAAGTAGACACAACAGGAACAAGAGTGTTCTACAAGGGCAAGCACTGCATCATCTTCCTTTTTCATATAGTACGCGCGCACACACGCGTATGGATTCTTCCAAGTTCCCAGAGCGACACTCAAACATAAGTCACTAACCATTAGATATATATAGAAGTTCGGGTAGGCCTACCCCTAAGATTTGAATCAATGTCCAATATAACAAATAAGCATAACCTACGATAAATCCTAAACTTTACACTATATACTTATATAACCTATGATAATTCCTAAATTTTACTCCGTATACAAATAAATAATACTTAACCAATAACACGTCCTGCCTTCTTGCACAGGACGTGGACTCACTACGTCACCGCCTTGAGGTGGCTAACGTGGGCGCGGCGGGTTACAGAAGGGTCCACAATGTCCACTAGTAGGACTGAGACGGGCGTTAGGAACTTGTCGATGTGCCATGGCCCACTCCATTTGAATGCCAGCTTAGCCGACGTCTTGTCCATCGCCGAGCTCAAGGGGAAGCATTTACAAACTACTTTGTCACCCACATTAAACGGGACGGGGACACGTCCCCGATTGTAAGTAGCAGCTACTTTCCTCCTAGACTTTAACAAATTTTTATAGGCGAGTTCACACTTCTCTTCAAAGGGGCGGTCATGGGCGTCAGATAAGAGCGGGTCAACATCCCACGTAGTTAAGAGGGGGTGGTTTAAATCCCTATTCAAGAAGACCGAGGCAGGAGTGGCTCCGACTGACTCGTGGTACGCGGAGTTGAACGCGACGTTCAGAAAGTCGAGGTCCTTGTCCCAATGAGAGTGGTCCTGGTGGTGGAAAATAGTTAGCGCCACATTTAAATTCCTATTAAAACGCTCAACGTGGTTGGGGGAGGGGTAGTATGGGCTGGTGGTCACGTGTTTGACCCCCCACGAGAAGCACATGTCTTTGAAAGCCTTCGAACGGAAACAGGGGCCATTGTCACTAACCACAACCTTAGGGGGTTCCTAGAACGCCCCACACCCGCCTAGATAAGGCATTCACAGTCGTAGATGCCTTCATGTTCCTAAGGGGAATTAACACCACAAATTTAGAAAATGCATCCAGCACTACCAAAATAGACGTGTTGCCCTGGGAGGAACGCGTAAGGGGCCCAACATAGTCAACAAAAACTTTCTCCCAGGGGCGTGTGGCAACGTCAGCAGAATGAAAACCAAATTTCGAGTTTTGTGAGGGTTTGGCCCTTTGGCAGGCCTCACACTTGCGCACCCATTCCCTTACGTCCTTGGGCAAGTTGGGCCAATAAAACTCCTTGGAAACTTTCCTCTCAGTTTTGAGCACCCCACAATGCCCACCCAAAACAGAATCGTGGAAATACTTAAGTAGCATAGGCCTGAGCTTCTCGGGAATATAGTATTTGGGTCTCCCCCCAATATTAGTCACTAAGAGACCCTTGCGCAGGCGATAGTTCCCAACTACTTCCCCAGTTCTAATCCTATCTACGAGCTGTTTACAAAATTCATCCTCGGCCTGATGAGCACCAATTGAAATAAAAGATTCTGGGATGGTGTGAATCACGCCTAGCGTTCCCGCCTCCGCTTCATCTCCTACAGGGTCAAGATCCTCTGCCATCCGCGACAACGCATCAGCTACAACATTCTCTTTACCCGCGACATGATGGGTAGTGAAGTCAAACCTAGAAAGCCTCCAGATCCAGCGGCCTATTTTACCCAACTGTTTGGGGTGGTTCCATAGCCAGGTCAGCGCCATGTTGTCTGTATACAGGTCAAACTTTCTAAGCTCTAGGTAGTCTGAGAACTTTTCTACTGCGAAAACACAACCTAAGCATTCCTTTTCGTACGTACTGTACTTTTTCTCAGCAGCATTTAAGGTCTTGCTGGCGAACGCTACCGGCCTACATCCATCAGGGGTTCGCTGCGAAAGCACCGCGCCGAGGGCAATTGACGACGCATCAACATGTAAAATAAAAGGGAGGGAGAAGTCGGGCATGTGCAATACCGCCGGAGAGACAAGGTGCCGTTTGAGGGCGAGAAAGGCATCATTTTGTTCCCGACCCCACGCAAATACAGCTCCCTTTTTCTTAAGGCTGTTTAGCGGGTAAGCTAACTCAGAGAAAGAGGGGATAAACCTGGCGTAATATGCGCACATCCCCAAAAACCTAGAAGTTCCCTTTAAATTCTTCGGGGTAGGGAAGTCAAGAATAGGCTTGACTCGCTCAGGGTCAACGAGCAAATTTCCCCGGGAAATAACATATCCCAGATACGGGACAGACTCCTTAGCCCATGTAACCTTTTCAGGATTAACAGTGAGTCCAGCAGAGCGCAGACGTTCTAACACAGTTTCTACGTGACGCAAATGGTCCTGAAGTGAATTACTATAAATGCAAATATCATCGAGATAATTGAAAACAAATTTAAATTTTAAGTCGGCAAGAATATGATCTAACACTCTACTAAGCGCTTGTCCCCCGCAACTAATGCCTAACGGGACGCGGTTAAATTCATAAACCTGCCACGGAGTTACAAAGGCGGTAAATTTCTTGGATGGCTCTGAGAGCGCGCATTGGAGGAAGCTAGCGTTAAGATCAATGAGACTGTAATACCTGGCTTTACCAAGGTGTTGGAATGCCGACTCTAGGCTAGGCATCGGATAAGGATCGAAAACAAGTTTCTTATTAAGTTTCCTGTAGTCAACAATGAGGCGATGCCCTTGCCCTTGCGGGGAATAATGAAAGCGGGGCTGGCATAAGGTGATTTAGACGGGCGAATGACCCCTTTTTTTTCCAAGTCGAAAATCAGATCTCTAAAAATCTCCATTTTGGGAGGAGCGCATGAGTATGGCCCTGACCGTAGGGGGATGTTGTCAAGAGCAACAATGTCGTAAGGGAGAATGTCGCATTTCCCCCACCTATCTGTGATTACATCAGAAAACCGGTTAACTACCCTTCGAATGGCCTCTTTATCCCTTTCCAAAGGAAACACGCATAGCGGCGTTTTCTCGGTCGCAAACGAGACGAATTCCCCTGGCGCAAAACTAAAGGAGACAATACGTTTTCCCATATCCAACCTAGCGTTGGTCTCAAACAAAAAATCGTTCCCCAAAATCATGTCAAACGGGAGGGTCGGCACTACGTAAAAGGAACGTTTCCAAGAAAACCTGTCAATTTTAAAGGAGAGACGTACCTTATGGTCTACCATTAAACATTGCCCATTCGCAACAGTGTACGATTTCGGGCCAATATCTTCACACATAATATTAACTTTGCCCCCAATAATACCAAGAAGTTTCTCACTAATGAAGGAGTTGCTCGCCCCAGTATCAAATAACCCTAAACATCCCACAGGACCAATACAAATATTAACCATGGGATTCAAAATCCGCGGCATAAAACTTACAGACGCGGCCGTACCACGGTCGCGAACGCGCCTTATTAGTTTACCTGCCTGCACTCCCTCTGAACGTGCCCCAATCTATTGCAGCGGAAACATCTAACTCTAGAAATGTCACGAGGCCCGCGGCCCCCTTGGTTAGCACCCACAGGTTACTACCTCCCAAGTACCTAGAACGGTTCCCGAGCGGACGAGCGCCGATAAGCGGCACAGGAGAACTTGCTCCGGGATTCGAACCCGACTGCGCGCGGCTTACAACCTCAGGCGCACGCGCATTGAGATATTCCTCTTCTGATAGAAGAGTCTCTTCAACGTGCGAAGCCAAGGCATAGAGATCAAGTATACAAGTTGGTTTACTTGAGAACACAAAATGGCGCCTGGTAAGCGGCGACACATTCTCCAAAATAATATTTACAAGTTCAGGCTCCTTAAGATCGGCATCGAGTACGCGAGCTGCCTCCATGATAGATAGAACAAAGTTCCTAAAAGTTTCACACGGAAACTGAAATCTATGCACAACCTCCCTGCATAACTTCTGTCTAACTCTACTAGGTAACAACGTATTAAGAATCTGGTCAGTTACTGCCTTAACTGATAAACCTGCCTGAATACCCCCGAAAATAATTCGGTTAAGAATCCCGACGTTTTGGACAAACACAATGTCAAAAACTCGGGCTCACTAACGAGTTTAAGGCGGGATGCCCGGCTAATTTCAACCAAGAAGTTAAATAACTCCGTGTAGTTCTGACCACTACACACAGGAATGCGACCTAATATTTCCAATAGTACCTTACTGCGACATTTAACAGATACCGCTGGCGTTTGGAGGACGGGGGAGGGGAGGGCATCATCGGTTGTTCACCACTCGCAACTGTGTCCATGCCAAAATCTGCCGGAGATTCCCCAACCTCACTCACTAGTTCGCATAAAATAGACCTTAACTCACCCACCGTTGCGTTGGGTGGAGTAGGGGTGGACCAATTTTGGAGCTCGGCGATGAGTTGTTCACGGTTCAGTCGGTAGACATCAGATCTCGTCAGTTTGGTTGATGGCTTGTCGCCTGGTTTCAGCGGAGGAGCCATGGCCAATGACAGTATGAAAAAAGATACAAATAGGTATTAGTACAATGTATTACATAAAATATAACCCTCTGGCATATTTCCCTTTTTTGTTTAATTTCTCGGCATCTTTCCAAGCCCATACTTTATAGAGCCATAGTCGTTCGAGGCATGAACTAAGGACCAAGAGCACAATATAGACATAAACGTCGAAATTATAAAGCCAATAATTACTAACCAGTAACCATCAATCATGTAACCACTGTTAACCACGCTAACCACACTAACCATGTTAACCACGTTAACCACGTTAACCATGCTAACCATGCTAACCATGCTAACCATGCTAACCACGCTCTGCTACCATTTTGCAACCCCCCCCTTAATATCTATAAGGTGAGAGAGGCAGTAAATTAGGTAAAGAGTTACCTGAATGAACATAACAATTTTATTTAGTCAAAAAAAAAACAATAACAAGCTGAGCAAACAATCAACACCGCGTGAAGCGCGCTTTTCCGTCCATCGCGGAAATCACTTACATCAAAGGTAAACATAAACGTTACCTCCTCAAAACAAATCACATTACATTAAATCCATCAAAGGTAACGGTCCGGGATCTCAGTGACATGGTCTTTGGTTACTTCGTTAAATTGATAAGTTCCTAAACTGGTTACTCTAGCGTTTAAGTTATCCACCCTAGTATAAATATATATCTTTCTTACAGACGCCCGTAGCAAACGTGACGTCATAGCAATTAAACAAGGCCACAAGGTAATAATAACTTAACAACCCTAGGCGTTTAACTTGGCGAACAAAGATGAGTCCAGAAACAGCTATACTTGAAAATAACATAAGCCGGGTTTCGAACCCAGGACCTGACAATCTCAGGTTAAAAGCTAATATTGGCAAATGTATGAAATACATTTGAATAGGGCCCAGACCCTGAATATAAGTGGTGGCGAAAGCGACGGTCTAACTCCCAGCAGAGATAAGCGCGTAGCATAGTCAATATTCAAATAAACATAAGTTAATAACAAAGTCCAAATAGTAATTTAGAAAGAGTTCCCCCATGACGCCGAAATAGTAATTTTGGTAGGAAAGTAATATCCCCCGAAACCCAGTCGCTGCCCTCACCTCTTATCCTCGAGCCGGTGGGGTAGTAAGTGACCTGAGATCCCGGTACCGCTAGTATTTATACGAAAAATAATTCTCAGAGAAGGGGGGGCGGATCGAAGGAAGGGAAGGTTGGAGAACATTACAAACAAGGGGGGAGGAGAGGTTCGAGACTCATATCGAACACCTAGCACCTTCTCGAAGCTCGGCGAAGGCGGAAACGGAACTCTTCTATCCATCTTCTCTGCTGGCCGAACACGTGGTCGAGCCTCGTTGCCGGCAGGCGCGGACACGCCTTCAGTCAGTCCGATGTATTTGGCGAGAGCGTAGGTCGCTGGTCAAGCTAGTGCCGCGTGTTGACTCAGTTGGCTGTCCCAGTTGGCGAGTGTTGTTACCATGTAAGTCGTTACATCGCTGTCCCAGTTGTCTGTCCGAGTTGGTGAGTGTTGTTACAATGTAAGTTGTTACAATATCTCCTAATTCGTCGACAAGATCTACCAAAATTGACTATGATTAATTAGTTACCGGAAGGTAAATTATATTATTCATTGCTTCCATTACCTTATAGCCTAGAAGGGCAGTTATGGTTATCTCGTATAAAATATGACTCAATTCTCAGTTGACATAAGCTCCTGTGGCGAAACAGAATTCGACTCGGATCACATTAACGTGTTGGTTATTCACGATATTGGTCAAGGTGTTCAGCTTCCCCACAATAAGAATGAGAAAATTGAAACTTAGCAGAGAAGCGAACGTGCCAGGTCAAGTAATGCAACTATTTACTACAGATTATGGAGCGTTTTACATTGCTCAAGACTTTTCGCCTAAGTATTGATCCAATGCTACCATCTCGTAAGTGCCAGGAGAAACGATGTATACTTTAATTTTAAAATATTATTTTTATTACGTTTATAAATGTTGTGTATGGGATTGTACGTTGCCAGATTGATCAGTCAAAATAAAACCATTCTTTATAATGGTTCTCTTCTGCCAGCTGGAAATATGTAAAGTAATTCTATGGCATATTCTAACTCTGGCCTTTCAGTGCAAGCTTCATAGATACGTTTACAAATATTGACTGTCAGCACGAGTATTTATGAAAAGCTAGGTATAGATGACCACGAAACACGATACCATACTCTTGATACCGTGTATGACTAAAAATGGTCGGTATTCCTTCGATATATCGTATTAGTTTGAGCGGTGGTCTTAAATCATCGAAACTGTCAAATAATTCTGCTCATCCTGTGTTTTTATACTCCACCTAATATGTACCCTTACTTCTATCTATAACGAGATTGACAATGAAACACTATCTTCTGCGGCAGTCCATTAGGTAAAGTGTCTTTTGAGAAAACTCCTCCAAAGAATGGAATTGTTAAAACGTTAGCATACTTAAGCCGATATGTTTCAGCAAGGGCCCGACTAGTTAGTGTCTCGATTAGTTTTTTTATACGGACGTAGATACATACCTTCCTCATAGCGATAGGCTCGAGTATACGATGTCTCTGAACCTGGTGCAATTTTTTACTGTTCACCTTGACACATTGCAGGGCTTTCGTGATTCCCGCAACACCTCCAACAACGTATCTTAGTAGATCAATCAGAGGGAATATAGGCAAGAGACTTTCCTTCTAATTCTTCCTCTTCTTCGTACGACAAATAGTTGTACGTCATTCATTCACACTTCATTGATGCTGAAGTCCATTCGTCAGACCATATCCCATCTTAACCTTAGCCTTCATCGTTTTGCTATAGACCACGCAATAGCTTTCTCATTAAACTTGAAAAAGCGTAATCGTACTCCACTTTAAGTTTTCATAGTAAATTTTCTATCTATAGTATGATGTCCTGACATAACTTTAACTTTAGAGTAGGTGATATCATGCAATTTACAAGCTGGGTCTAGCTCATTAACGTCAGGATCACCCCATTTCAAAGGTTTTTTCACGTTAGTACCTGGTCAACAGTGTTGATATTCAGGTATATGCTTTACATCAGACATCATACACATGACTTGGCCTCGAGAGGGTTTATGTCTATCGATATTACGGATGACGATCCTTATTTCAAAGAGCAAGCTGTTCGCATACGCAATATAGGTCAACTAAAGCTTAGGATGCAGCATATAAAGCCTATAAACTCCCGCACTAAAAGGTGTTTCGTATACATCTACTAGGAATCAAAACCTTGTAGAAGGGATTAGATATATTTCTATTGACACAAATCAACCTATTATTTTATGGAGGCAGATATCGTTTCTCGCATTGCCTTGACCTGATCAAGGTTGCCTGCGTATTGAACCTTAAACCTATGAGACCACTACCTTTCAAGGTAGTAAAATGATACCTGTTTTCTTTAATGTTGAAGAAAATTTTCCTGATACCTCTTTTATTTCATGTCCAGATGTGTTTTACATACTACTAAATATATCATCTAGTATTTACATTGTTAACATAATCGTATCCTGCATCATGTCATCAAAGGTCACGGAGGATATAATCAAATCGAGTAGGATCATTAAACGGAAGTATAAACAGCTACGCGATGCACAACTTGAGTCGGGTATCGTTGAGAGGGAGGCCTTCAAACGTATCACGGAACCACTATACAATATGGTGAAGATGACGGCGGCAAGATAAGAACCCAAACCAAATCTTGATAAGGTTGTTTTAAGTCACACACAGGATCAAAGTATTTACTCCTCAGTAAACTCATGTTCAAGGAAGAGCTCGATGGTGAAGGATTATACAAGATGTAAAGAAAAAAAGGTATCGATTAAACTGGTTGGGACGATCCGAAAGAATTGGTCTTTGATTATGACTATCAGGCATCGACCGGGGCAGGTCATATGTCGCAAGATAGCGAGATCTTTTCGATCATTGAAGAATTGTGCGAGGATGTAATCGTCATATAAAGTATTCATTACATCCATATTGACATAATAATCATTTCCACTGTCAGGTGAGAGATTGCGCGTGGACCTCATTGTCCCACAAGACGACGGTTCGCCAAAAGACATGTTAGGGTACGAGGTTTGAACAAGCGGTTATAAGCCAATCTTGTGTAGATGATACCTTACTATAGATACTACAGTCATTGATGTGTATTTCAAACAGGAATGGGCCGTACCCATCAAGGCCAATACAAAGAAAAATGTTACCACGTTTATGATGCACGTCCTTCACCAAGTGACTACCAACGGTTCCCCTCCCATACTTCATCTGTAGAATGATAATGGAACAGAGTTTTACAATGTCGATTTCAAATTCATAAAGGCGCAAGAACAAGGATAAATCATTATTCAACGTTCAGCAACGTCAAGGCCAGAGTCATAAAACGATTGAATCACATGATACAGAACATGATGTGGACTAGATTTGCTGTTAAAGGTTAATATCGATGAATCAACAAAGTTGATTCTTTACTTAATGAGTAAAATTGAACGGTACACTCGACCATTAGGATGAAGTCTATATACGTTAAGGACAACAAACTTTCTTGCACCGTCTAGCTGCAAGCCAAAACGATCGATCCTATGCCAAACAAGTATAAAGTCAGCGATATCATTGGTATCAGTAAACATAAGGATGTTTTCGAAAAGGGGTACTCCACAATCTACTCAGTGAAACTGTTCAAGATACAAAAAATTGTAGAGACGAATCCTAGGACCTTAATACACGAAAATATGAGGTAGATCTATCAGTGGAAGATTCTACGTTAAGGATCTCAGAAAGACGTCACATCTAGACGTTTATCTCGTAGAGAAGATCATTAAAGGTGCTGGAGATGCTTAAGGAACTACATTGTGGTAGACAACAAGGGCCACAGAGAGCCATACGATTCCTACACGCACTGGCTGAGCTGCCATAATCCCGGCGTGTAGGAACTCAGTCAATTCATGGAGGTTATATCCGAGTCACGCCCCAGCTACAGGTTGAAAGACGAAAATGAACCTTCTATCATCCGTAGCCAGATGAGACCTAATACGAGATGGACAAGAGCACGTTGTGAGAAGCATCGGACCGAATCGAGCGCGAGGAACACGATCGAGTTAAATGTATATCTGAAATCGTAAAGAATCAAACATAGGACGTTCATCGTTTATAAGAGGAGGAAACATGTGGTGACGATGACGAGGGTGAAACTAACGCTGTCGTGCTTTAACGTGTGGCTAGAGTCCATCTACCCGGTAAAAACTTTGGCCGCGAATGCAAACTACGTTTTAACGCTCGCAGCGAGGTCTGACGTATTTGGGAGAAGACTCGTAGGAGTTTGTAAAATGATAGCATGTGCAGACTGTGTATGAGACTATATTCTCGAACCTACCTTCAATGAGAAAGAATTAACCTATCATGTTTGTATATGACATATGATAAAATACTATATGCTCGAGAGATGAACTAATCTTCATTGATTGTGATAATCTGAAAAATATATGCATTTAAAGAAGGTATGCTACAGTCCCAGTCCCTATCATTCCTTAATGCTTATCAAGGTCTATCTTTTAAAAGTCCTGCATTATTTCCTTGATCCTCCCAATCAAAGGTGAGTAACATCCTGATAAAGAGGACAGAAAGGTGAAAGAGCGTTAGTGAACAGTTAAAGAAGTTGCTGAGGGAGGGTATTGCCGAGAAAGAGGGTAGAAGAGAAGTGTGGCCCGAGGGAGTGAGGGGAGGGGGTATAGTCAGGGTAGACGGGGTGGAGTCACAGGAGAAGAGAAGCGAGCCGCCATTGGAGAGCGGCAGGCCCGAATGAAGCACTGTCATTGGTCGATTGCTCTCGGGGTAAAGGGATGCCAATTTATTTTTATCGTTATATGTAATAAAAATGTACGGGATGCCAATGTTTGACGCTCATAAGGCTGTAGGGCACGAGGATCAGAACACCACTACTATAATCATATCAAAGTTTACAAATGTTAAAAAGCTCAGCCAAAATCTATGTATAATTTACGTTGTTCGGCGAATGTATGGCTGGGCTGGTATCTGACTGGTATCATAAACAAAGTGATTGAGATCTCTAAAGAAAAAGGGTATTTACCTCCAGATTCGCAACAACAAAAAATCCCAAAACATCTGAAATATCACTTAGATATAATTTTACCATTTGTAATACGGGTTCGTCCTGTTATTAAATTAGTTTATATCTAGACGCTATGACTTTCTGTGTAGTATGAGACGTCAGGTCTTAGGTTATTTTTTTCATTTTATTTCCATTCTTTTACATAAACTTTATATACAACTTATCTTCAAAACTTATAAATCTTATAACATTCAATCTAAGCATAAGCATGCACTTTTTATATTTCCTCTTTAAAAAAATTAGTATTGTATTTGCATTACTATTTTATTTATTAATAATTTTTAATTTTTCAAACTTTCTCATTTAATCATTTTTTGTCTATTTAACCCAAAATTTTACACAGTGTAACGAATTACATGTGACGTTACAATGAAGTGATGTTAAACTCACCCCTTGACCCATTTTGATAAGAACTTGTAGTCGCTGGGCAGCCACCTCCACACCATCAATCACAATATCATAGATTGAAGCGAAGAATGAACCCCAGATCGTGAATGAAGACCACACACAAAAAAAAAAAAATACGGTTGCTCAGCGAAATAATCTACCTGCTATTGTTTTTATCTCCGTACCCCTCCCTTTTTACCTTCTTTTCCGTCCTTCTAATTTATTCCGCCAGGTGATCATGCATGCTCTCTGGTAGGTGGGAGATGGTTCTCGAAATCTACCCTCTCACTCCCTCTTCCTTCGTTCTCATTCTCTAGGCATGTGACGTTTGGTCTTTCTGTGCTATATACGTTTCGTTTAGTTACTATTGTCACTCGTTGTATCATTACCTTCAGCCAAGGTTGGCGACGTCTTTCTAGATTCAAGGGTATATATTTTTTTCAAAGTTCATTTTCGGCGTAATGGTTCAATTCACTGTCATAATTATTTGTTTGGGGGATATTATACTTAATGCACAATTCAAAATTCTTTTCGGAGTAATTATTTCTGTTATTCAAAATTATTAATATATGGGTTTGTTAAACTTAAATAATTTAGTTTTGGGGTATTTTGGCTAGTATGAAGCCATGTTCTAATTTAGTTGTCTCTCGTAGTTCTTTTACCAGAGCTTAGTAATCTCTGTTTTGACTGTTTGAGAGTTTTAAACTCAAGTTTTGGGCTACGGATATGTTATTTGAGGAAAGACGCCGCCGGTTATCTGACGTCAATAGTTAGGTTTTACTTTATTATTTATCGTGTGATTGCGGGATATTATTTTTAGAACGATATGCGCAAATTCGATGCGCTCCGACGACCATATTCAGAAAACTCATTGAACTGTTCTCCCACGCGCGTTTATTCCCGCACCTTGATAACACATTACATATTCTTAGGATATATAATGGTAGGGATCTGTGATTAAGACACACATTACACGTTGATTACAAGGTGAGCGACGTTGTCGTAGGCTAATTACATCAAAATATTCTAAATTCCCTTTGGGCTTAATATGTTTCTATCCTATACAAAATTATCTTTCTGGAACTGTAATTTTGTTGATTATTAACACAAAATGAACTTGGTATATTTTCTCTTAAAGCTATACAAAAAATATTAAATATGTTTTTAGACGGTTAGTTCTAACCGTTTGTCTGCCTTCAATATTATGATTTTTTGAAGGACATTTGGTTCCTGTATTCTAACTTAAAGCCTTTGCTTATCCGTTTAACAGATGGGTTTTATATCTTTTGGGTACAGCCATTTTTGTACGGTGGATAAACAGATCGCGTCGTTCTTCAGCTCAACCTATTTTTAACCTTTAGCGGGATTATAATCATTTGTTAATAATTAGGAGATCGTCTATTATTGTTTGATATGTTGAAAGTTTATTGGATGTTAATCAAAGTTTGGGCCACGAGTCAACGAGTTTATACTGTTGTTTTGGCTCTAATATTGAAATTTTTGTACCACCGTTTCAAGGCGTGAGTTTAAAAATTAGAACTTTTGCGAACAATTTCAATATGTCCGATCTAGTTGGGGATTGCCGGTAAGGGCGACTAAATCACTATTTCATATTTATTAGATTAATTATTAATACCTGGGCCTTTAATTTGCCTGTTAATTGCTTTTATGACGGGGTTAGTGGGAATTTGGTACGAAGGTCAATTTAATTATTTATTATTTCATGAGTTTTAGGTCACTATTTATGGACGTGAGGAGATGTCCCGCAATTATCAAATGTTGGTTACCAGGCGCTATCATATTGTATAATGCCGTTTGAGCACTGGCAATTTTCTATGGTTCTTAAAACCTGTGTGTGCCGATTATATGAATGCTCATTTCTAAAATATGCAATTGTTTTGAGCGTTTAACGCTTTATGTGGTCTCACTCTTTCATTGAGCTGTATTTGTTTATTTTCTGAATAAAATAACTCTCTTGTTACCATCCCTGACCATTATTTATGTGTGATTATAAGGGGGGGGAGGGGTTACAACAGTAAGATTAAAAATTAACAGAAAAAAGTATTCCTTTGAAAAGCCCTAATTACGGCACAAATTTAATTTCTTTATATTAAATATAATTAAACAAAATATAATTGAGTAATTGACGGAACATAATGTTAATCGTATTTTTGCAATATCCTTAATTTTCTGGGGGAGGGCCTTCAGCTGGGGGGGGGGGGCTTCAGCCCCAAAGACCCGCCTCCCATGGGTGCACCCCTGCCACTGACCTTATCCAAAATAAAACCGGGTGTGTATTAGACTGGGTTGGTGTGTACCTAGACAACCAAATTTTTAGAAACGATTTTAACTGTATGCCAAGTGAGCAGTAAATTAAAAATGTAGGATAGTGTTCGGGTTATAAATATAGCATAATATTATTGTGTATTAAAATTAAAGACACATTCATTTCAGTTTGAATAACTTTGCCACCAGATTATATAAGGTCAACATAAAATGACTTTATCTTTTGATTGACGACGGAACAATAATATGCAACACATTTTAACAATGTATTTAGTGTTATCATTCCTAGATAGAGCAGAGCGGATCACAAGATAACAAGGTTTGTTTACATGTCGACGCTGCTCGAGGTCGGCACAAACTCCAAAGCTTACTACAATGTCGCTACATGTTGCGTCAGATGAATGTTTTGTTGGTTTAATGATTCAACATGCACTCTCGACACGAAACATCACAAGGTGTCGTGATTCACACGAAGATCACTTTTTAGGAGTACATCTGATTGAGGAGACATTTATGAGTGAGAAAATTTTATTTTTTGTACCGACCCTTGCTATCCGTTTGGGATATAAGCATTTAACCACACTAATTGAATAGCGATGAGGTAGATATAACTATAATTTAGAAATGTATTCGCATTTGTATATAAGAAACGTGGGAAACAATTTAAGGGAAAAAATCCTTCAGCACACCCGGTCGGGATTCAAACCCCAATCTCCACGCTACCGGCAAGCCAGACTATACGAGTATGACATTTAGTTTTTTTTGCCCATACCTGTATTAATAATTACGCTAATGGAGCATGAATGAAAAAGGCAAACTATTTAGAGGAAGTATGCCCACATTTGCATGAAGGAAGAGAGTACAATCTTTTAGGAAATACCAACTTCAGTGCACCCAATTTGAAACCTCACCAACAATACAATCCAGCATGCGAGCTACGCGTTAGACCATGCGACCACCGTTGCGAGTTTTATATTTAGTCTGTGTGCCCAACTGTGAGAGCCACTCCTGTGTCCTTACCATCACCGGCAATTCAATTTATTGCAAGTCTGACAAGTGACACCTTATACCACGTGTCCATCTGCTCTGGTTCGTGCTAAGAAGTTTGCTCAAAGACTGACACTTTTAGCTCAGTCATTAGTGTGTCTGTTTATTGAGATAAGGGTCCCGGGTTCGATTCCTGGCATGGCCGAAAAATTTGTCATTAGTTAAATTTGGGTTTACCCTGTTACAGTGATGAATTAACAGCCGGGGGCTGGATGTTGCGTCTGTTCTAGATAAAAGCTAACGGTAGTTTTGTAAGTCGTGTGCTGATAATATAATCAGTCGGTTCAGAAAGTGCACGTTATATAACTCAAGTTAATGTGAACGTTTTCTCAAATAATTAGGATCTAATTTGATTTCCTATACTTCCATGTTGAATATGAGATGTTAAGTTACCAATAGCAAGGGTAATGACACTAATCAATGCTATGGGTTGCAGAGAAATCCTGGTCGACTGGGCAAAAACAAGCTGTGTTGCCAAGTCTCGCAACAAGTGCCTTACCTTTTAACTTGAGAACAATAGGACGTAGCGTCAACAAATGAAATTAAGAGTTTTATTTTTAACTGTAAACTTAAACAAGATGAATGTTCTTAGTTGACACTTTTAGTTGGGAAATGAGCATTAAGAATGGAAAAAGATATTACTTCAATGCAACACTTTTTGTATGTTCCCACGAACCTTATAGTTCTAAAATACAGTATGATACTTTGGAAATATGATTGTTTTAAGGTAAAAGGTAAGGAAGTTACTAGATCTACTTTCACGTATTCATACGTCAGGTAGTGTGATCTATACCTGTCATTTTTGATAGAAATGATGAACATCTATAAAATAGCAATATAAGTAATAATATAATAAAATGTTAACAATGTTGAGCGCATAGAAATGTGTTTGTATTTTCTATAAATGGCTTCTAAACCACTCGTGAGGCAATTTAGCTATATCTATGACGATGAATATATTATGGTAAGCCCCCAATAATGTTTGCTTTAAAACTATAAACGGTTTTCTCAGTAACAAAATTATTATACTGTTATGTTCGATTACACTTTGATAACTCTACTAATTTTCTAAAAATCCCTTGAGCCGCTATTTTATTTTAACTAACAGATCTTTTAACGATACTTACCCCGATAAATAACGTTGTTAACTAACACCAAGTTATAATTAACGGTATAAATAATATAGATCCTAGAAAATGTAAGATATTTTAAAAGGTTCGAGCGCAGCCTTACTCGTCTGACAAAACTAAATATTTAGGCCCATTTTAATAAAAAGCAATGTGATGTCTGTCTAGAGTTTTTTTCAGAGTCACCGATAATATACCTAGCTGAAACTTCTGACACTTATTGTTGTAGCGACCCAACTGTTGGCTCCAGGGTAGAGGGAGCGGGGATTCAGTGGTTGTCCTCCCAGACCCATAGTGAGTCATCACACCGCGATCAAGTGGCTAGAGAGAGCATCACCGCCGACCCGTTGACAACAGCGGCACTGCCACTGGCCACTTTGTCTCATCCCGTCTGTAGCTTTCGAATTATTCACTTGGCTGCTACGCTTTCTTAAAACACCCTCTCAACTAGTGTTGACTTCAACAACGTTGTTACCCGTTTCAATAGCTGAACAGTCTTAAGGCGTCACTCTCGTGTTGTAATATGCTATGCTTATGACAAGAAGATCGGGGGGTTCGAACTCCGGTCGGGTTTACGGAGGGTGGTATTTACTTAAATTGTTTCCCACCCTCCTTCCACGCAAATGTGGGTACACTATCTCTAAAATATTTTCTTCTCTGACACTACCCTATTAGAGTAATGATCATATATGAGTATAACTTGAAGAGGTAGTAAGACGCGGGGATAAAAAAAATTCGCTGTCTATGTTACGCAGTTCTACGTTGTTTGCTTCTTCACACTGTGTGCATACTTTTAGCTAATTCTAACCTATGTGCGATCTGGAGTCATTAACGACCGCCTGATTTTTTTTTCTACTTATACATTTGGTTGAAGTCTTAAGAGTTGTATTATTGTTGGTTGATTTATTCGCGCTGCTTTGGGCGGTACTTTTAAATAATTTATTTTCAAGCATGCATCTCTGTCTTTTACAGAAGGTATTAATTGACAGGCTAGAAGCGACCCTGTATTATAAATATGACAGCCCTCAACATTCATTCATAAATACCTCTCAAGCTATGTTTCAGACTAAGCTGTAGTTTAGTATTTATATTTTTATTATTAAATTTAATCCCAAGGTCATTTCAGTTAAATTATCGATGACTACGTCGATATTCCCTCCACTTAAAACTTCAGCTTCTACTTTCTACTGATACTGTACCAGCAAAATGGGGATGGAAAATAGGGAGGTGGGAGGGGTCACATGCAATCTATTACGGTAGCTTTCCCGTTCCCATCACCTCCAAGATAATGCCGGTGCATTTTCTCTAGATTACCCTCCCAAATCATACCCCTTAAAATAAGTCGTTAGTAACCTTGGTGTTGAAGGTACGAGCAAATAAACGTAATAGATCTTTTTGATCACATAACAAAGCTCGTTAAGTCGTAATATTATGAAACCATCCAATAAAAGTGACGTGCCCTTGGACTCAAACCCCGGCCACCTTGACTAGGAAACTAGCACACCACCTCGCAAAGAGCCGGCAAAGTTGTGTGTGTGTCTGTAAGAGTCAAGGAAAGTTATCAGCAAACTCTAGAACCTTGCAATGGGCTGCGAAATTATGGCATTGGCGGTCTAGTCATCGCATTTTCCAACGAGCTATTGTTCAAGTCGATGTCATGAAGGCGCATTAAGGGGGCTGTATGCATAGAGTAAGATGAATTTTTTTAGAAAAATGTTGAGCAGTGGCGGCTTGCGGTTGAGGGGTTAAATTGTGGAGGTGGCACCTAGAGCCTATTGTACTTTAAAATATAGTGTGTTAAGAGACGAGTGGGTAGTAAGAAGGGGGGAGGGGGAACGCGATTGGAGGAGGGGTAGAAAGGAAGCACGGAGGATAGGAGAGGGAGACAATGTCGGACCAACCTAAAATTATGTTAGTTAACTTATTAATAAAAAAATTGAAGCATGATTTATGAACATAATGGCTCTTCCAAGGCTCGCATTCATTTGTTTCTTTACTGTTTTTTTTTTTAGCAACGCATCTTACTATCCGTTGCAGGTTATACGCCTACGTACTAGTTACGCTAATGTATTAGGGATGAGTATGGTTGAATTTACAGGAATTGCGCTCGCATTTGTGTGTAGAGTTAATGAGTGGAAAACCATTTAGAAAAAACCTCCCTCAGTGCACCGGAATCTAGTCCCGATCTCCCTGTTATAAGCAGTATAGTTTATTGTGAGAATAGCGCAATGGACCATGTGCCCACCGAGCAGTGTTTTTTTACTACTACTTATTATTATTATTAGCAACGCGTCTTACTACCCGTTCGGGTTATACTCACGCTAATATGTAATGGTCGGGTGATTGTGAAATAAATGAAGACCTACAGTTTAACGCGGAATCCGAACCACGGTGGAGGCCTGGCATTCCCCACATTCACAAGATGTCTTGTCAGAGGTGAAGGAAGGGTTTGGCAATCAGATAAATCTGTGCTGTGACGAGGATTGAACCCCGGCCGCCAGCACAAAAGTCTGACACCTTACCCCTAACCGCCAGGTCAACCTATCAACCTACTACTACAAAATTATTATTATTATTATTTTATTATTATTACTGTTATTATTATTCTTTAATCAGTTGAAATTAATCAACAGAAAATAATAAATGAAATGTTTCCGTCTAACATCAGTAGCGTAGAGTAAACAACAAAGTGTATTGCAAGGCAGCCAAGACGAGACTGTGTGACCGTGTGCCCACCAAACATGCAATACAATGTAACTCAGCGTCGAACATCCCGCCAGGAATACACGCATGTCAATCAATGGGGTAGAAATATGGAAGGTAGAATTGTACAAGAAGTGTGTCCGCATTTTGTGGAAGAAACGTCAGAAATTATTTAAGAAATACCACCTTTACACCTGGCGGGGTTCGGACCCCAACCTCTCTCTCCGTCACCGGCAAACTAGATTAGACACACTTGACGCCCTTATCCGCGTGCCCACCGGTGAGGATTGAAAACTGTTTGGCCCCTAACTCTACCAAATGAAAAAGTAAAAGCACATTCTAAGGTAAACATCAAATTAGATCGCCCTCTACTAGTTAATAGTAAGTACTTGTATAATAAAACCAAAATTATGATTGCCTGAACATCTTACCAATCCTTGTTTGATTGGTGTAAAAACTATCAAGTTAGGCCACTTCTCATTTCCTTACTACTGCCACGCGAGGAGTTTTCTTCTGGGGAATAAAAATTATGTATTATTTAGCACCTTATTCTCCCCCCACCCCACCTGAGAGACCTACATATCAATAGTTTCTACCTGCCGAGGCTCTCCGGTGAAGTCCCCCAACAAGAGATGATAGGATATTAACTTTAAATACCCTTTGAAGTAATTTAAAGAGTTTGAAACATTATTGAGATTGAAAGTGATTTGAATTTTAGCACTACTCCAATAATTTACTAGAGTAGGTGTCCGCCAAGGAGCCCGTACCGCCCTAGGAATCATACTCGAACCAACGTACTTCTTCCAGGCCTTCAACTATATATATACATATAATATGTGTTGGTAAGTAGTATTAATACGTAATAGTAGATTGAAATTACCATTTAGATTTTACAAGACAATAGTATATATAATATATATTATCTTATCAAATTTTTATAAAGATCTAGGGTTAAGCTAAACAAAGAAGTGACGGAGGGAAATAAATTGTTTATCACGTCAAAATCTGCATTAATTTGTTCTCTAGACCTACTATTACGTCTTAATACTACTTACCAAAAAATATTGTATGATTAATAAAAGTAATTTTATACTTGGCGCACCCTCTGAAATTCCTCTCGTACCTTTAGAGGGGCACTTACCACAGTCTGAGAAACACTGCGATGGTAAATAATTATTAAATTATTTCAGGGGATAGGAATGGGTTTAATACTCCCGCCATTACGGCAATGTTAGCGTTCAGTTATAGAAACAGTAATGTGCAAACTTGTTAAGAGAAAACAAACATTTACCTAATTACTAGCACGTTTGCTATTGTTACATCTGAGTTGGAATACAGCGAACGGGCCCTGAAAATGAAACAATAATACAAACAAACCCGGAATAGAAACTAAGAAGAACTCATTGTTGCAGAGCCGTGCAGTCGACAGTGTTGTTATGTTGATGTTTCTCTTTGCAGACACCAAGCTGCTTTGTTGTCGTTTACGTGGCAACACCGCGCATGCCTCAAGAACCCAAACAAAGGCTAGCCAGGTGGAACAGGGGCAAAGGGGAGGGGAGACAGGTCCATGAATGACCGCTCATCCAAGGTTCGCCGCAAGAAGTATAGGACACACACCAAGTGATTCCCTCAAAACATTCTGTTTTCGATCTATAGTAGGATTTTGTTTGGAAGATACCTTTAGAAAATAAAAACATTTCAGCCAACATTGATAATATTTTACAATATTATTAGTGTTATCTTATAGGTATTAAAGTTTTTATCATATAAAATTTGAATCAAACGTGACTGGAAAAGTATGATACAAACTTTATTGTTAAAACAAAATAAATTCATTTGTTGTAAATTGTGTTCCCGTCTATCGCATTCAAACTAAAATAGTTATTTATGATAATGTATACTTTATATTGTATTTTCACGTATCTATGCATACTTTGTATTCATTGTACTTGTTCAGATTCGATCAATTCCCAGTTGTGTATCGAGTTCCGGCCTGCGGTATTACATTTTTTTATACCACACTTTTAAAGTGTTATTCTACCTGTACAATAAATAAGGTTAACGATATTTAAAAATAATATATTGTTGATTTATAAAACAATATAAACAAAATGATTTATTTATTTAAAATGTTTATGTTTTTTATAGCAGAAACCAGTCGAAAATATTTGGCTGTTTACCGAAATCTTTTTTTTTTAAGGTCTATTTTTTTTTTTTTTAGGAAGAGGGGGATTTTGTATCACGTAATGCGCTTAAAACTTTAGGTGATCATACGTCCCCAATTTTTAGATGACACTCTCCAAAATAATACTTATGTCCTGGAATTATTTCGCCCCCGAATTGTTAAATAAATGAATACAACAAATGTATATGTATTAAATTATAAAAAATGTTTCAGTCAAATAAAGTGTCAAAAATATCAAGTGTAAAATCTAGTAACAATGCACATCGTCATAGTTTGTACTACATATTGTCGTCTAAACAATGGTTAGTTTAGTCTCTGCTTTAGTAACGGCCACGTCCTGAATAATATTGGCTGTTTATTTACTTCACTACTTTCGTTTACCATATCCTATAACTCTCATTACACTCCATTTAATTAGCAATTATCTTCTTCTGGTCTTATCAGCTATTGATTGTTCAAAGTGACTGTCCGCAAAAAGAGTGATAGAAAAAAGTTCATTTTAGTAATATTATAAAATCCCTAGTGAAGGGGAGTGTTACCAATCAGAATTCGAACCCAACTTCCGAGGAGAGATCAGAGCTTTATTCCCAATAACAAACGGATGGTTAATTTTCTCCGTTCCCCACAACTTTTTACTGAACTACGGCGTCAATATTGGTGACTACTGAAGACTTAAAGATCATATTAGAGAACAACACAACAGGATTGGTAGAATATAGGGAATCATCAAAATACAATCAAAAATGGGAGGGGGTCAACCACTTAGTCAAAAATATAAACTTTACCCACGGGGTGATAACCACGTCACGCTACCCCCTTAAAGTAAACCGTTAAAGCCACGCCTACAATAACTATTTCGAACATTGTTGGGAAAACATTGCACTCTATAAAACAGTTCATAGTGAACAAACATTGTTATCAATGTATCACATTGTTTTCATTGATGTATAAATAATTATTTGAATATGTTTAGTAATATGGTTTTAAAGCTTTTGTATATGAACAGTAAAAAATAGTAATGAAAGGTCTTCAACAATGGTTTTTTAACTACTATATTTTTAACGATAGATAGTTGTTTCAAAATACAAAGTCAATAAAACTCTCCGGATATTTTAAAAAAAATGTATAATTTGCCAATGTGGTTAGTTTATTTGTAGCCACCTAGTGGCGACAAGGAATGGAATGCGCAGAGAAGAGAATACTTACTCTCTAGAGAACAAAAGTGCAGGCAAGGAGGAAGGTGAGGGATGGAGAACTCCTCTTGTTGCAAAGGAAGGTTTGTCAGCTCTACCAACTTGACACAATACCTTCTTACCGCCGGGTTTTCAATGGAGGCCAACGGTCTCTTGCACACCGGTTACCATATTGGGGCCGGTTCAGTCACCACCAGGTTATTCACAGTATGGTTTGATTATTTCCCAGGGGTATCCACTTTTAATTGCACTAATGAGATAAAGATGTGAAAATTAACAAATTTAAAGGAATTAATACACCCACATTTGCGTGGAGGAAGAGTGAGAAGCCATTTTGAAAGAAAAGAATATTTCAGAACATTCGGTTGGAATTATAATTCATAAGAAACACAATGAAAATGGAAAATACTGAGGGAGACATATTGTATAGTATTGATTTAATTTACTCAAGATATTTAACGTGCACTTTCTGCACTGACTGATTATATCACTACACGAGAATTTATATACGCGAGTTCGTAAAGGTCTATCAGTTTTGCCGGGAAAAATATTTTCGTACACCTTCCAGGGTTCTTTAACATGCCACAATCGATATGAGATCAACGACTTTATTTACCCTCCGAAGAAAGTTGTGCTACGAATGGTTATCGCTCAAGAAAAATCCGTCAACCTCGCTGGGTTTGAACCCATGAACATCGTTCCTGAGCGACCTTTACCCCAAAACCATCGAGGTTGACCACTCGCCAATGTATATAAAATCTGTATTGTTAATATCTAATGTGAAAAGGATTCAAATTAGTATATTATTATCTTATAGTTACAAAAAGAAACACGGCCCCTTAGATAAAACAATAAAACTAACTCTTATATTTTTACTAAGGCTTGAAACCATTTATTTGCAACAATGTTGTTAATGTTAACTTTTAATAAGATTTAAAACCTAAGACTTAGAAATATTGTTTAAAAAATATATAAAAAGAGTTTATTTGTGAATTAGTTAAGATAGTTGATGTAATCAATTGAAATTATGAATCAAAATGTATAATTAGGTTAATTATTGTGAGAAAATATTGCCAAATTATGAACATTAAACATATAATGAATAATTCATCATCAATTTAGTTATATTTAAGCTGATATGTCTAAAATACATGAAAACACGTTAAAAGGTTGTTGTAAAACTTGTAGATAAATTATGTTGGACAAAACAATGTTTAAGTTCAAGTAAGTTAAAACACGAATCATGAAATTTAAGTTAAGAGGTTAACATCTGCAAAATAGGTTATAATGAAATAATTGAGAATGGTCATACAACGACTTGAGAATATACCATTTATGATGAAACAATGTTTAAAGTTTGAATAAAGTTTGAATTAAAGTTAACAAGTATAAAATTAATTGATAGGTTATCAAATATGAAACGAGTTTAAATGAAGTAAAGATAGTAGTCTAATATTCTAAGCCTTATCTGTTTCTTTGTCCCATTACTCCTTGTGCATTTCCAGCATTGGAAAGATGCTGGAATACTTTATTCCGACAGGTTTTGACACTTAAAGTGTCATATAATCATGGACAAGAAGTTGTGAAAAACACAATGTGTTGATACGACTGCAAGATGTTGACGCGTTGTTACATCATTTTAACTAACAGCTCGCCGCTCAAAACCATGACATGGCCGCGAGTCTTACACACCTTGTCTAAGGCGTCACTCTCGAAATATATTGGATTGCCGATGATGAGGTACTCGGGGTACAATCCCAGTAAGGTGTAGAGAGGGTAGTTTTTCTAAAATGATTTTCCGCGGAAATGAAGATAACTTCCTTAAAATCCAATAAACCCAACCCCTAGCACATTAACTAGTTAGTGCATATGCGTATAAGCCGACCAGGGAGTGAGACGTGGTGACAAAAACAAACTTCTCACGAAATGTCGAAATTTTGAGATCAAAGTAAATCGTTAGAAACGTAGATTAACGTTCCTTGAACAAATAAAGTGAATTAAATAAGGTCATAAAAAATCTAAAATAGTTTAAGATTCTTTTAAAGTTTCAAAACTGTAATTCCCACAAGAATTATACTAAATTTAGACCTTTAAGAAGTATGAGGATATTTCCCTTTATCTTGGCGGTTCGAGACTGTACATGACTCCAGAAACAGGCTGTACCTGTGAGTTGTAGCAGTCCTGTGGAGTGAGTGAGTTCCGTACAAACAAACTACGAGCAGTCATGAGTATGCGCAAGGGACTGGCTGTTTATTCGTGACCAGGCAAGCAGGAATGTGAAGGAGGTTAAGAACCACTGGGCAGTCACACGCAGCTAATAACACAACACCTGGGTGTTAAACTAGTTACACATTTTAAAAACTTTAATTTATAAGACATAAAGTTTTAAGTTGACCGTATGAATGTGAAGTATAGCAGGTTTTGAGAAGACACAAGTGAGAGAGTCGGGGAAAAACATGATAAGCCTCATAGATTTAGATGAGATATATTATATGTTATTGTGAATATACTGAACTCGTTATTTTGTAAAATGGCCCGTGTATGTGTAGAATCACCGAAAGCAGTAGTGTATTTAACAAATAATAGGATATCTCTAAATTTCCCAGTGATTTGATAAATTTCCCAATGCAGTTCGGTGAAAGTATGAAACATGAACTGCATTATTTACATTTACCGGCGATTTAAAAAGATACCTAATGTATGTTGATGAAAATATAGAACATAAATACAAACTAGTCCAACCTAAGCTAAACTAAAACTAGTCTAAGCTTGCTTAAGCTAAACTAACTTGCCTAATCTTGACGTGACCTATTAACACTAAACAGTGGTTGATGGTAATTTTGTAAACCCACCGGTGACTTTATAAAATGTTAGGCGAGTATGTGAAATAGTAAAATACATTGTTTGCATTACCCAACTGAACCAGTGGCTTTGTATAATCACCGGCGGCTGTTCAAACTCATCACATTCAACACATTCACAGTAGTCTATTTACTATTTAAACGTCTATAAAATCATTAAATCTAGCTATAAGAATAAATAAAATACTCGTCAATAATATATGTCCTCAAGTTCTTGACTGACAACAAAAACAACTTGTAATTCAAGATGTAAGCTAGCAGAAATCAAAGCTATCACATTTATTTTCAAAATGAGGATTCTCATGATTTTGTCACGACCTATTCAAATGTGACCTCAAAATCATATAGTTTTTACTTTACAAATTCGTAATGTTGAAAATGAAGAATCTAAGTTTTTTTTGCTTGCCAATCACTAAGAATTATTTTTCTGTCGGTGATTAGTCTTCTCAAACTACACGATTGAAAGTTGTCAGCAATCTTCTCATTTAATTATAGTGTGTGAAAATGAAAGACGAGTATGCAAGCAATGTGATTGCTGCGGAGTAAGATACATTCGATCAGAGTAGTAAACAACTTCTATATAATCGAGCTACAGCAGTCAACTATTTAACTTTGTACAATATACATCCCTTGATGGCAACAATGTATTTTTTTATTCTTGTTTTTCATTGGCTGAACGTTTTTATTTAAAAAAAGTAAGGTTGTAAAAAATACTTACCTTCGGCCAATAGTCAGACCCCCCTAAAAAAACCTTTTGGGAATTAGAAAATAAAGCATTCAAGCCAGCCAATATTGACCGAAGTCCCATATATGTATGTTAAATCTGCTAAAATTACCCAGTTAGCTATACGTGACAGTTGCAAAAAACACCCAAAAGCCCAGGAATAAATAAGAGCATCATAATCGAACTTCAAAACAAGTTGTTTTTTTTACAATTCGATACTACGTATAATTAAAACCGACACCTTAGCTCAGTTGGTAGCGTGTCTGCCTACTGAGCTAAGGGTTGAGGATTTGATTCCCGGCATGGCTCCAAAATGTATCATTGGTGGAAAGTGTGTTTACCCTTTCCGAGAGATGAATTAACTACCGGGGAAAGGATTTTGAGCTTGTCCTAGTCTTAAGTTAGATTACGAGGAATATAAATCTACGACAGGCCTACCAAGCCTGTAGTGGAAAATATATGGCTTGAATAGAAAAGTGACCCAGGGCATAGGCTGGAAACAGTAATGGACGTAATGTAAGATACTATGATAAACGGGGCAACGGTACAGGTCCTTAAGTGGCACGCTGGTCGGAAAAGTCTCGGCATCCCTGTCCTATACCCTGGCGCCTGAGGTCCGAGCTACACGCATATTCACACCAATGGGGTAGGGGTGAGGAAGGTAGATTTTAAGTTAAGTGTACTCGCATTCGCGAGGGGAACGAGTGGGAGCCTCAGTATACCCAGCTCAATCCTCCCGTTCGCCGGCAAACCAGACAAGACGAGAATCAAACCTTTGTTTGGCCACATGCTCAAAGGCTATGTTGTCTTACAAACGGGCAGGGGTTCAATCCCAACTCCTACACACATATTGCCTTTTCCAGTTTTCATTAAATTTTCAAAGCGAATACCGTTGCAGTTCCGGTTAGTGGACGAGATTCTGCGCTGACTTTCAGGACTTAACAGCGGTTCCTTCCTTCCCTAACATACATACATTAATAACCTTATAAACCACGTGAAAATAATTACTTACCAAGGTGAGGAGCGCTTCTGGTCTCAAGTCAGATAACACCTGGGAGATCTGGAAACAAACAAAATAATGGCTCTATCAGTGCGCATTTACAAAGTACAAACTTAACAAACGTATTATTCCCACATTTAAACTAATTTTATTTTTAGCAACACGCCTTACTACCCATTCGGGTTATACGCCTATTTATAACTTACTATATTGTGTTAGGGATGAGGAAGATTGAGTCTAGATGAAGTGTACCCACATTTGCGGGGAGGTAGAGTGGAAAACCATTTAGGTAAACCACCATCAGTACACACAACCGGGATCAAACTCCGACCTCCATTTCATTGGCTGTCTAGTCTATTGCGAGATTGAAGCTTTAAACCATGCGGGTACTGAGGTGGGTCTTAAACTAATTCGAGTCCCTTGTTTCGATGCTAATCCAACCGATAAAAATACCTATAGTATGATCGCCGAGGGAAGATACTTATTCGATAATTCAAACGGGCAATAGAAGTTTCGTGTGTTTGCTCTTAATGTTATGTGATTTGTATATGTCGCTTTTGACAATAGTGCCAATTATGACACATGTAATATATATTTTGTGACTTTATTCAATGTCTGCACCTCTCTAATTCGTCATATTTGCCACCCTATATTTTATAGATGTTTTCAGCTCTATATTTTTTATATGTTTTCAACTCTTTAGTTTGTATATGTTAGCAGCTCTAGATTTGGTATGTTTTTCAGCTCTATATTTTGTATGTTGGCAGCTCTATATTTTGTATGTTTGCAGCTCTATATTTTGTATTTTAGCAACTCTATATTTTATTTTGTTTGCAGCTCTATATTTTGTATTTTAGCAACTCTATATTTTATATGTTTGCAGCTCTATATTTTGTATGTTAGCAACTCTATATTTTGTATGAGTGTGCAGCTCTATATTTTCTATGTTTTCACCTTTATATTTTGTATGTGTTTGCAACTCTAAATATTTGTACTTTGTATATATTTGCAACTATATATTTTGTATACCTATGTTTTCACCTTTATATTTTGTATAATCTATAAAAGTTTATTACTATGTCAGTCCTAATATAAACAATTTTGTTCCCATGTTATGTGAAGAAAAAAAACTCAGTATTTTCAGTCAAAAGACAAACCCCCAATTTTCAATGACAATCATGCTAAGTTATTTTAACCCAGCAGGAATGAATGTTGTTCAAACAGTTATAGTAAAATTATGTCTACTAATTAATTAAAAAAAAATCAAACAGGCACGTAATAAAACAGGTTAATACAAGGGAGTATAAAAAATGTGAAGTTTTAATATTCCGGTATTAAAATGAGCCCATGCACATATATTTAATTTCCCTACACAAGCTAGAAAAACAAAATGACGCGCGTGGCATAAATCATGTCTTATAGCTCACTGTTGCGTCAAGATATCCTCGAGCAACACGCTACAATGTGCTGTATGGCTGGTTGCGGCATCTAGAGGCGTTTCTAGCAGAGAACCAGGGGCAAATTTTATTGAGCACCTTCACCGTATTTATCGAAACATGCCAAGGCACCAATGTTAAAATGTCCTAAAGATAAAAAAATATACATGTCATACAAAGGCAAGGCGAGTGTATGGTGGAATCTAAATAAGAAGTTACGATAAGAACATGTTGGTTCTGTTTGCTCTTAATATTGACAAAATGTAACTATATTATTATTTTTATTGGCATTGGTATGGTTTATCAAAACTGGCCATTATAGAACATATGCTTTGACGTATGAGTATTTAAAGTAACTTTTTTAGACTGTTATTATTATTGTTATTATTATTAGCACGGTGTCTTACTACCCGTTCGGGTTACACGCACTTACGCTAATGTGTAGTGGTAGGTTGATTGTGAGATGAAATGGAGGACCTACAGTTTAACTTGGGATCCGAACCACGGTGGAGGCCTGGTATACCACACATTCACAAGTTGTGATTAACACACATCTCGTCAGAGGTGAAAGAAAGGTTTGCCAATCAGATTTTTGAATGTTAAATATCATTTTTTCCTACCACGATTCCAACAGATGTGCACTAACGTTAATAATCCCCTAGAAAAAATGAGGGTACTACAAACCCCTAGGCCACCCACCATCACCATCTTTAAGTCTAGAGACCACCATTATTAAATAGTTCAATCACCATTAATATTTTTCATAAGTTATTAACAATGACCAAAGTGACCTGGTGGTCTAGGGGTAAGGTGTCGAACTTATGTGCTTGGGGTCCGGGGTTCAATCCTCGATCCCGGCACATATTTATCTGATTTCCAAACCCTTCCTTCACCTCTGACAAGACATTTTGTGAATGTGGGGAATGCCAGGTCACCACCGTGGTTCGGATTCCACGTAAAACTGTAGGTCCTCCATTTCATCTCACAATCACCCTACCATTACACATTAGCGTGTGTACAACCCGGACGGGTAGTAAGACGCGGTGATAAATAATAACATTGACCAAAACCTAACAGTGGGAATGTGGGCCATTGGTGATTTGCCGGTGACTGAAAAATGGGGTGAAGAGAAGAGATCGACTTTTTAATCCTGTCAGAGTTTTATGGGTGTTTCCCCCCCCCTTAATTCTGTTATATTGTTTCTCCACGCAAATGAGGGTGAATTCCTTCTAAATTAAACAGCTCTCTTCTCTATCTCATCAGTGTAGATATGTGGCTAACCCGGACGAAAAGTAAGACGTGGAGAATGGAAACAAAGTTGGTGATAGACGCTGATTAAAATAAGAATAGTCCGCGACAAAGTCAAACCAAGTAGTGGTCAAGGTCGACCATACAGGAATGTGTCGCCACATCTGTATAATGTATATAGGACATCACGTGGTCGAGTGAACGGCCATGAACGGCACGACACGAGGAGCAAAACAAATGCGATCAAATATCGGAGAGTCGTAGCTTTTGGCAAATTCCCCCCTTCTCTCTTTCTCTCTCACGCGCACGCCACACACACACACACACACTTTCATTCTATGTTTATGTCAAAGTAAAATAGATAGTGTTTGCCAACAAACAAACAAGCTCCGAAAAAGAAGAAGATTATTTCAATAGTTGGTCCAACATGGTTTTACGCTTGAGCGCTAATTGCACTATTGGTTTTAGGAAAGAGGAGGGTTATATTAATAGGAAATGTACCCGCATTTGCGTGAAGGAAAGTGGAAACCATTCGGGAAAACTATGTACACCCGACCCAGATCACTCGATCGCCCGTCTCGACAGTCTTGCCTACGTTAGACCACGCGCCACTGAAGCGGTAAAAAAGTATATAATCACACTAATAAGGTAAAGATAAGAAAGGCGGAATTTAGAATAAGTGTATCAGCATTTTCATGGAGGGGAAAATTGAAACCATTCGGCCGGGATTTGAACCTCAAACTTCCTGTCACTAGCAAATCAGACAATTTGAGTTTGACATTTAGTCCGCGCGCCAACCGGTGTCGGAATGAGAATAATTATCTACCTAAACTCAGGGTTAGGGATGAGTAGGGTAGTTATAGAGAAAGTGTACCTACATATGGATATGGACTGAAACAACTCCAATGGTAAATCACATTTGGGAAAGCACCCTCGGTGAACTGGGTCAGGTATTCGAACCTCAACTTCCAGAATTAAAGTCAGGAAGTCAAACTACACAGGGACTATGTTCTAATGCCGGCCCTGAGTGTCAAGGGACGATCCCTCTAGAAATACAAAGAGTGGTTCGGAATAGAGGGAAACCATAAGAGCCAAGAGCTAATGAGCTCGTTGTGAGTTTTTTTTTCTACATTGCGTCTTACTACTTGTCCGAAATACACGAATTTAATTACAATGAAGAATGTATATTTTAGAGGATATGTACCCACGATTGCGTGGTACGAGAGTGGAAGACTAATTTTTAAAATTTCAGAACATCTTCCGGATTCGAGCCCCGACCTGCCAGTCTCTGGCTAACCAGACTATACGAGCCTGACCTCTAGCTCATCAATGGGTACCTTATGGTGTAAAAGTGCCTGGAAAGTGGAAAGAATTAGATTAAAATAATGGCTCGTGGCTGCTTGTTATTTTAAGCTGCTCACATATACCATACTGTATCTGGTTAGAGGTGGGTTTTTTCCCAACTTTTGGAGATTTTAATGATGTATAAAATATAACGAATGCTTGGCTACGTTTTAGGTAACCAAACAAATCTAATCCTTGGAATGGAAAAGTCTCACACCAAAGAAAAAAAGAAGCGAGTAACATTTTTGTTGGTAGAATGTACCCAAGATTATTCGTTGGCAACGGGCCCTAACAAGACCTGTTCCCTGTTAGCGAGGTTATCCGAGTCTCTCTCGCGAGTTTGCAGGCTTTGATGCCAGTGGGGTGATCAAATGGTTTAAGGCGTCAGTATCACAAGAGACTGGATTGCTGGCGATGGTGAGGTCTCTGTTCGATTCTAGGACGGGTTCAATGAGTGTTTTTTCCCTCAATAGTTCTTCATTGTCCCTTCACGTAAATTCTGGTACATTTCCTCTAAATTAAACCTTCCTCACCAAACACATTAGTGTAATCAGTACATATGCGTTTTAACCGAACGGGTATTAAGAAGCAGTCACAAAAACAAAACAAGGACAACAAACTTTTGGGGGTTAAAAGTAGCTACTAAAATTAAAAAAACATAATTGTTTCATACAATACAAAAAAAAATATATTATTTAGTGAAATTCACAATGATAACTGTTTGGCCTTGCCGGGATGCGAGTCCAAGGAGTGGAGGGTTAGTTTGATGGCTCGCCAGTAAAATGTCTAACTTCACGGTACAAATGTTCATTCATGTCCCAGCACATACGAACACAAACAAAACACAAATGAACAGGGTGCCGAGTTGAGTCTACCTTAGCAGCTAAATCCGAGCCCGCAAGAAAGTCAAGGTTGTGGACTAATTACGTTGTAGATAAGAATCGTGATGTAATATTTACTTAAGTCATGTCTTAACCTACTTGAGTTTAGTATATGGCCTTAGATAGTGACATGATTGTAAACACAAATGGCGACATTGTATGTACAAAATATAACAAGTCATTATAGACTGAGTTTTATGCACATTAATGTCACTAAACTAGACGATAGATTGTATGTACAATAACATGACATTACACATCATGTAATTTTATTTTTAGAAGGAATGTTTATCCTGTGCACCATTACTTGACATATTCCTCTCTATAAACAAAACTTTATAAAAATCGTTAAGGTATTTTACAAGCAAATTATTCATTTTTGTTTGTCACTAATTATCAATAAATGATCAGGGAGAGCCCTATATTAATAAAAAAAATTGAAAAAAAAATTACACCTAAACTACACACACATGTATTTTTCGATTTTATTACCAATAGCCATTTGGAAGATCCTTTTTAGTAGCATAATTTCACTATAGGCCTGTGGTAAAATTATAGAAGTAAAAATACCTTTTATAAGTTTCTTTGTAAGAAATTCGAGCTCTGTTCGCTCACTTTGATAGATTACACTATGGCCCTAACTTATAACCTCGCATGCCAAAAATCAACCTTTTTGGAATAGGGATAACATATAAAGTAGAGTAGATTTTAAATCAAATATGGTGATAGTTTGTTCCTTTAGTATCAAAATACTTTCTATATACTTGGTATGTAAAATAAAATAAACAATATAAACTAATGTAAAGAAATTCTAATAGGCTTTAAAAAGGAAATTTTATAATATACAAAAACTATTTGTTTGCGTTCAACATTGATAACATTTTACTTAGTTTTAAGTGTTATTTGATAGATAACGATATTTTCTATTAAAAATTACTGTTCAAAAATAATATTAATATACGTGTGTGTGTATTCTAAAATGTTCCTTCCTTTCAAAATCGGACTGCACAGATGACAATTTAGTATTTATCAACACAGAATTACTAAACTTTACATAGGTAATATATCCTTCTTTTTTAATATTTTGTTTCTGTTTACAACAGATCGTTTTTTTTTAAATTGCTAAAAAATTAGCGTGAGTGACGTAAAGGTGGTAATTAAACGCCTTCAAACACGATGCACATTGGTCGATAAAGGCACAAATCGAAATAGGTTTATTTGTTCTTTAAATTTGTATGTAGAAGAAAGTTTAGAGCAGTTCTAGGTGCCAAGTAGTTCTGCAAATGAAGGTGGTATATTTCGCCACCAGTGTTGTTGACATGTCCAATATTTCTCGGAGAAGTCGCCGATAGTCAATAAAAGTCCGTACCGCAACATGGATTGCATATGCACACACATATCACGTAATGTGAAATCACATTCCAAAGAAAATTAACATTACTAACAGAAACTCATTCTCATATAATTGTTCGCGAGGTCTAAGACGTCAGGTTCTCCAAATATTTGATTGCCTGTGAAGAAGGGGATTCGAATTCCAACCAGGTCAAGAAATGTTAATATCATCTCACACTTCTAATAAGTCTATTGAATGATTTCAAAATCTTCTTTCCATAGAACATGGATATGCAGAGCTACCATTTCTATCTCACTGAATTATAATACGGCAGAACAAGTTCAACGGTTTTAAGCTCCATATTTGAAGAATATTTATGTTGTTTCCACTAACGAATTATCATTTTGGCTTGCTCATCTTTTCTCCAAGTTGATTTGGGCGTATTTCCTCCTAACTTCCTCTTCAAAGAGAACACTTAAATTAAGATTTTTTTTGTCACCACGTATCACTGACCATTCAGGTTCTACGCAAATATACTTGTTATGCTAATGTGTTAGGGATGAGAGAGGTTGAATTAAGAAGAAATTTTGCCTTATTTGCGTAGAAAATCATTCAGGAAAAAATAAACTCTCAGTACACCCGTGCCGTATTCGAAACCCAGCATCCCCATCATCGTCAAACCAGACTAGACGAGATTGACACCTTGGTCCATTTTTCATGCTGTTTCCAAAATTGTATCCAGCGCCCTAGTGTATAGACAACTCTAGCCCACGAATTATTCATAGCACGTGCGCCAGATCAGCCAGTCTAGGTCCTGTGCCACGCCAGGATATAGGATCATTACAGCCACTTCCGAAAAGTTTGCAATATCCTAAACCAGGGCTGTCCAACTTAAAGTTAGCTAAGGGCCTTATTTTATACTCCTAGACAGTGTGCGGGCCACACACGTGAAAATTAGGCCTCTACAGTATCAAACCAGGTTCATTTTCCCAACGTGTTTGAAACATCCGGTTTTCATCCTCGATTTTGCGTCTTTGTAATATCCCTGATTTGACCTTAAGGAATATTTGAAAGCATTGACAATATTCTCTTCTTAAGTATATATTTATATATAGATTTTATTTTTATTTGAATTTTATATTTTATTACTTGGCGCTTAAAGCACGTCTTCTTCTAAATTATTCATATATGATAGTTACCAGATTCTAACTAGGAAATTACTAGCTATTTATTATTGTTAAGCTCACACCCTGAAGTTAGGAGGCATCAGCAACTGTAACTAACTTCAGTGTGTGACGTAAAGTTGAGTCAAAATTACAATGTAAACGTATTTTAAAATTAACTTCCTGCTCTGGAATAACCCAGAACATCGTAGGTGTTCAATTTGAGGCATTTTCCTGTTCTCGGCCATTCTGTATGCTTTTATACGTTTTCACGAACTAAACATTCTGATAAGTTCCATTGGGCTGAGTTAACATAAAGATTGATAATATAGTTTAAATTAATAAGTCGTACTTTACTCGAAACACCAAATTAATTAATAAACTAAAATATATCAACTAATTTATTTTTAAGTTAATTGATTAAACTTTTTCTGTGGCATATTTAAATATATAATATAATATTATAGTGAAAATTGACTATGAAAATTATCTTTAGAATAATATACTTGCTAACCTTATAGGTGAGAACGCGGAATAAACGCCAAGCTAGCTTGGTCCGGTTTCACAGTGACGAGAAAGCATGGGCTCAAATACCTGGCTGGGTGTTCTGCGGATGATTTTACTAAATGGTTTTCCACTCTCCCACCACGCAAATTCGAACAAATTTCCACTCAATTCTAGCTTCCACATTCCAACCACAATAGTGCAATATTATATGTGGGTAGCCCGAACGAATAGTAAGACGAGGTTTAAAAATAAATTTGTTTAGTTCCTCTAAATAAGGTGTTCTCTACATTTGTATGCTAGCGGCACCTTTAATCTTGTGCACCACCGTAAGAATTTTTTAAGCGTTTTGTTTTTCATTTTTTATTTATTTTTCATCCAGAGTAGAATAAATCAGAGTAGCATACTAAACAATTAACATTCAGACGAACTTGTCTAGAATAAGACTAGGTGAGCTTCCAGAACCTGTGATCTTAGTGAAACATAATTATACTCTTATTTGACGGTTAGTGCCTGAGTGATGGAGATGGTGGTTAGAGGTCATCATTTTGGTTTTAAAATGAGATCAAACGTTAGTTAAAATGACAACTACAATGGCCCATAGTCAAGTATGTCAAATATGGTATATCAGCGCAAAAATGTCTTATGCGAAGTGATGTTTAAAAATTATTAACACCATGTGATGTGCGTCAAGCTATTTTAAAAAACCCAACCCTCTAAAGGCAAAAGTCAAATATCTGAGGGTTCTTAATTAATCCACCCTTAATTTGCAATACCTTTAAAACCGTAGTACAGTAAGATAAAAGTAAATAAATAAAAAACAAAATGCTATATAAAAATATAATTTGTATGTGTAGTAGTAAATGTTTAATTGTGTAGAAAGTCTTCAGACAATCGTATTGAAATATTTACAAGTTCAGCTTTAGCAACTTATTAAGTCAAATATGAAAAATCACATGCTTGAAGCTAATAGATTTGGAAAATTTGATAAACCTAATTTTATCAGTTAAAATAGCTTTAAAAGAAATTTTTAAAAAAACATATATATATTATTTGAAATCGAAACACAATTTAAAATCAATTTTGTTGAGTTTTGTTTTATTTTTTTCAAAAATGTTTCGATGCATGATTCCTCTTAAACTTAAGTACATTTTTCGTAAGAAATACCTTATCTGACAACTAGAAAATTTACTTTAGGAAACTATGTTTTTATTTTTTAAAAGGCTCTTTTCATGAAACTTGGACGATATTTCTACCAAACAAACGTAAGATTACGCACAAGTTTTCATGAAAATGTCTTGTTGAGTTCCATTGCAAAGAGGAGGAGGATATATTTAACTTGAACGCTTTATTAAAGAAGTGTTACACCAGAAATATACTTAAACAATAATGTAATCTAATTTTAAAAATTGGTAACTATTTCTTAAAAAATTATGTTAAGTGCCAAGATTATTCCAGACTTAATTTAAAGTGTAAGGATAAGGAAGCTTGTTGATAGAGTGCACCCGCATTATTGTGGAGAAGGAAAGAGAAAACCACAAAGGTGGACCTCTCTCCCCCTCGAATTGGAACATCGAATTCTCCGTCAAAATCAATCCACCCTATTGGGAGATTGAAGCCTTAGACCGTGTGACCACCAATACCACTCTATGACGGCGCAAGGACTCGTTAAGAGTCCATAGATTCCCCTCCCCCAAAATGAAAGGATGCAGTGTGTGGAAAACTAGGCGTAAACATAAAGAGCCCGCATTGGATTGGATTTTTCCTTTTTCTCCGGCGTGGTTTATACGCCAGACAGCGCCACCAGCAGAAAAACACACAGTGTCGTCTGAAACTGTTTCTTGAGGAGAGTAGACGAGTAGTCGAGTAGTTGATTGAGAAAAAACCTCATTCGACTGTTCAAACCAGTGGTTCTCAAATGAGGGAACCCCAAAAATATGAACATTTATTTTGCCACTGACCGTCAGTATTGGCTCGGCCACTGTAGGCTCGGGTTATACTAATTTTAGGGAGGAGGAAGGTTAAATTTAGAATAAGTACACCGACATTTGCGTGAAATCGGAGTGAAAAACCATTTAGGAAAAACCACCCTCAGTACACCCAACCGGAATTCGAACCCCAATCTCCCTGTCATTGTCAATCCAACCAATCGAGAGAGTGACGTCTTATACCATTTGACCACCGAAGCGGGTGACATTTATAATAAAGTTAAAAAGTAGGACAAAAATATGGTTTTAGTTAATATTAACTTGGAGATTTACAGTAAATGTTTATTCACATAAGATAATTTTTATTTTATCTATGTACTCTACTAAGGGTTTCCTTAACCCACAACGCCATTACATAAATAAGTTTTATAATATCAAGGGTGCTGCGAAATATAGTGTATCAAAGAGTGATGTCACAAATAGACGATGTATCAAAGAGTGATGTCACAAATAGACGATGTATCAAAGAGTGATGTCACAAATAGACGATGTATCAAAGAGTGATGTCACAAAAAGACGATGTATCAAAGAGTGATGTCACAAATAGACGATGTATCAAAGAGTGATGTCACAAAAAGACGATGTATCAAAGAGTGATGTCACAAATAGACGATGTATCAAAGAGTGATGTCACAAAAAGACGATGTATCAAAGAGTGATGTCACAAATTGACGATGTATAAAAGAGTGATGTCACAAATAGACGATGTACAAAGAGTGATGTCACAAATAGACGATGTATCAAAGTGATGTCACAAATAGACGATGTATCAAAGAGTGATGTCACAAATAGACGATGTATTAAAGTAAAGTGTGTCGTCTTGGTAAAAAAAATCTTGAAAGCACTGTTTGACTATTTATAGTTGGCCTTTTCTGACAGCTGAAAAGTTACTCAAAACACAGTTTAGTATTAATCCGTCTTGAAATGTGCTGTCACTTTACACCATTTATGAAATTGATATCACATATACCAGTTCTTAAATACTTTTCAAAAAGTATAAAAAAAGGTTAAAGATCATAAACAGCCTATTCTAAATATACTTTAATGTATTCACACAACAAACTGTTTGTCCTGAAATTGTCTCGTTGAGCAGATTATGTCAATTTTTACATCTTTTAAGATGAATAGGAAGTTTGATAAAAATGACAAATTTTATGTTTTGATATTATCTTCTAAAAGGTTCTTACTATAACGATTATACTATACACATCATTAGGCCTATGTTCAATAGGTAAGAGAGAGAAGATTTATGTTTGTGTGTGTGTGTATGTGTGTATGCGAGGGTAGGAGGGGAGAGGTGGTTGGCTGACCAATTAGAAAGCTTCAAGCGGCCATATTTGAGGGAGAATGATATAGGCTACATAAAGAGATCGATTCAATGCGTTTGCGTCTAGGGCCAAAATGAGAAATTAAAAAAAATATAAATAATAGATAATAATATTTAGCACCGCGTCTTACTACACGTTCGGGTTATACGCTTTAAGTACTAATTACGTTAATGGATTTAGGAATTGGGAAGGTTGAATTAGAGGAAATGAACCCGCATTTGCGTGGAGGGAGAGTGGAAAACCATTTAGGAAAAACCACCCCCAGTTCACCCGACCGAGATTCGAACCTCGATCTCCCCGTCCTCAGCAGTCGAGCTCAACACGACAAGCGCGTTAGCCAACTACGCCATAGAGGCGGGTTAAATAATAGATTGTGATTATATTTAAAGGTACCATTTTTAGTTAAAATTCTATCAAAATTTGAATAAATCTATTGTGAATAATTACATTGTCATTACAATATAATTTGGTTTATTGTGCGCACACAAAGTAAATTAATTACTGTAAATGTTTAATTTGTACATACATATAACTTTATTTAATATTTAACGTACAGTTTCTGAATGTAAACAGAATCAGACTACACGAATAACCAATTGACTTAACCCATATACAAGCATGAACATTATTATTTAGGCATAACGTTTGTCGGCATAGTTACAGTGGTTGGTTCCAAATCGAGGGACCACTTGTTTGATTTCAAGTGGGGCTGATTAAGATATTTACTATTTGCACACTGGTTCATTCTCATTCTGCTATACAATTAGTAACTATCTCAAATGGGCAAGGGCACGGAAAGCTAATTTTTCTAGAAGATGGTCCGCAAAGTAAATTCTATCATAGTCTACCTTTTGCCAAAACTTCTTAAACGTACAATTCCAGCCCAGGGGGGGAGGGGGGTCCGGCTCTACCCTATCTTCCTCTCTACTCTCTTACAGATGGGTGTGTCGTGTTATTATAATTATTGTATTTATTTACATGGCGAAATTAAGGCATAAGCCTTCTCTTACATTTAATTATGTCTTAAGTTAACATTACATTGCATCTATCAATTATTAACATTAAATAAAACACAGGGGATAAGTATTTGAGGAAATCATACACATAAACATAAAACATATACAATATTGCAATGAGATAAACAAGTAAAAAACCAACAACCAAAACCGTATTCAACTTGAACAAAGTATCTCCAGATCAGACGTGAAAAGAAAGAGATAAAATAAAATAAAAATTAGTAAACATTCTTACACATGGATTATGCCACAGCTAGAGATAAAGTGATTGGTGAGTTTGTTTCTAAAATCAGGTGAAGTCTACAGGTACCTTGCTCCAGACTAAGGCGGATGAGACAGGGGAATATTTTAAATAAAAATTAGATTTGCATCTCGGAGCTCAGAGTAAGTTAGCTGACTGAGAGCGAGTGCAGGGACCACCCTGTACTTGTTGAACTTGAAATCGAGAGGTCAGGTAGCTGGGCTAGCCAGTCGTAATTAATTTGTACAGCAGTAAACGAGAATGTAGTTCAAACCTTTGTTCAAGTCTCATCCAACCAATCTTCCGCAAGTATGGCGTAACATGATCCAGATATTTCATATTAAAGATATACCGAACACACACATGATGTAGCCTCTGGAGTGGAGTGGCCAGAGTTTCTGTTAAGTCGTTAAAACACAACATCACAGCAATCAAAATGAGGAAGGACAAGTGCCTGAACCACCAACGCCTTGATATTTACTGGTAGGAATCGCTTGTTAGATATCTTGGGTTAAGTCAGTGTGCAAGTCATGTACTACCCGCATCGGTGTGCATGCGATATAACGTTTCAACCTCGTCTAGTCTGGTTTTCCGCTGACTGAGAGACCGGGGCTCAAATCCCGACTGGGTGTACCAAATGTGTATTTTTTCTAAATAGTTTCCTACTCTCCCTCTTTCTAAGTGCGTGCACATTTCCTTTAAATTCTACCTACCTCATACCTATCTCATTAGTGGCAATATTCGTAAAATCCACACGAATAGTAAGTCAGCCCCTACATAAAAACAAGTAATGTTCTATTATAATCTATGTTTTTAAAGTGAATGTTAATACCCCGAATTTAAAAAAAATCTTAACCTGGCGTCAATCACTTCCAACTATGGATGTGGGATCGAAAGAACAGTATCAATACTTTCATTTCTATTGTCGGAAGATAAGTATCGATAATGTACTTATAACGATAGATAGGTATCGGCACCGAAATAACAGAGAACTTTATCCAAATATAATGTTTTAGTGTGGTACTAAAAACAATGATAATGTGATCACAAAATTGTAAGTTTGGGCCTTATTACGTGCTTAGCTCATTTCTGAACAAAAAAAACAACTGAGATTTTAATCAAGATATTTTTAAGTGTCGGCTTAAGAGGGAATTGTAGAGAAAATAAGAAAAGGTCAGTATTTTTGCAGGTTTTTTAAATAGAAAAACTTTTTTTGGCCAAAATAAATCAAATATTGCTCAAGTAGAAATAAAACCTATAGTTTAAATAGCGTATAGTCCGAACGGGTGGTAGGACGCGGTGCTAAGTATGATTATAGTTTAATTTTCTACACATGGTGACCTCAACAGTAATGTTGAATATCTGTCAAGAGCATAGCGGCATTAGATGACAAATTTTTTAATGAAAAGAAAAATTTTTAAGGAAATTCCAAAACATCAGTGACCGATATTCACCACCATTTGAATAAAATTAAACTTTATGTTTTTACTGGAGAAATATTTAATTTATATTTTTACCATACATTTTTTTTCTATAAAAACTGCAATAACACTGTCTCCTTAACTCGCTTTGCCTTACACTTCCACCTTAAAAATATTACATTACCAAGACAAATATACAAACTATAACAAAAATATTGTTTATTTCCATACCGGTGTTTAAATACTCATAATGGATCAAAAGTGTCAGGCAATGAAGGATTGGTATCGAAAGTTTAAACACTCTTCCCACATCCTTACTCCTGAATATTCAGCTAAGGAGAAGCTGTGAATGGTGAGGTCACGGCCGCCCTAGTGTTATCCTAGAACCCCGGGCTCTTCTAGGAACGACACAGCCAACAGCATCCAGCAGAGACGGGAAAGGACGGTTGTCATGACAACAGGCGGTGGCAGTAATCGATGTCTGGAGTCCCCCCCCCCCCTCTTCCTTCTCCAACCTACACAGCACAGTCCAACTTGCCGCATTCAGGTGGCAAGGATCAAATAATGCCAAGGGTTATAAGGGAAAGTACGGGGGGAGAGGGGGGGGGTGTTATTAACTCTATTCACACGAGCGATGTTTTCTTCGTATTTAATTCAAAACAAGTCAAATATTACCAAACTACCAACTTATATGGCAAAGAGTATAAAAACAAGCAACCATTATGGAAACTTTTGGATGATTTGTTAGTAGGTTATAATTTTCAGCACAGTGGCGGATCTAATCTAGGGAGAGCGATGGGGGTGATTGCACCCGCCTACCCCTTCCCCACATAGAAAATAATCAGAAATATTAAAACCAACATTCTAGTGTTGTAGGGAAAGACTCAAGCATCTCCCTTGCCCTATCTCCTACATGACCTAACCAATATCTCTTTCGACTTAATTCTTACTTACTACATCACATTAGGAATTTGAAAGTTCACTGTCGACCTAAAAAGTACGCCACCTATCCCTATCTTGACCTTCTTAGTTAAAACTGCTACTAAATATTTAAATTCATTAACCCTATCGAATAATATGTTTTCAACTTAGATCTTATGTGCAGAAAAGCATGTGACTTGAAATTAAAATTTTCCACTAATTATATTAATAAATTTAATATTATAACCAAGTATTTGTATCAACATATTTTTTCTACTAATAATAAAACATTTTAGACCTAGGTGTATCCAGGCCTACATTTTATTACTTTTATTGTGACAATGACAATTTTTTTGGTACTATATTCAAATTACAAATTTTTTAATAAAAGGTTAGATCACCTAGTAGTCTAGGGGTAAGGTGTAAGACTTCTGTGCTGGGGGTACGGGGTTCAATCCTCAGTCCCGACACAGATTTATCTGATTACCAAACCCTTCCTTCAACTCTGACAAGACGTGTATTAATCACAACTTGTGAATGTGGGGAATACCAGGCCTCCACCGTGGTTCGGATTCCACGTTAAACTGTAGGTCCTCCATTTCATATAACACCCTACCACTACACATTAGCGTAAGTGCGTATAGCCCGATAGCATAGAAAGACACGGTGATAATAATAAAATAATAATAATTGTTAATAAAAATTGTACTTTTTCTTACAATACCTTTTTTATTATTATCATTGTAAATTAAAATTAATTTTTATAAACTAGCAATATTATTACTACTAAAATTATTACAAAAACATTATTAAACCTATTCTTGATGAGCCTTATGAAAACCAATAGCCTTCCCCCTGCAAAAGTCCCTGGATCCGTCTTTGTTTCAGCAATGTTTATTACCAACGCTTTCCTAAATGAGATTATAGTGGTTTTATATTAGCGGTTAACATTGGTTTCCTTGTCTTTCAAACAAAAACAAAACGAAACATCTTGATTTTGAAAAAAATGTTTGATGGAATTTGATAAAATCTATTTTGGGGATATATTGTAATTAAAACAAAAGATTGTTTCTAAATACTACGGTATACATTTACCTTTTAATTCAAACAGATACAAACCATTTTCTGGGAGGAATTTTATTTTTGTTGGCAACATAAGTCATTAGACTTGTATAGTCCTTATATAGCCACTACCTAAACGGGAGAGTTGGATGATTAGTCACACACCCTGACTCTTAACCCAAAACTTCGTGGAGTCAATTCTACCCCATGGAGAGTGATTTAATATAAGGGGGATAACCGGCCTATTGGTATAGTGATCAGCGCACCTAGCTACCAAACTAGTCATATCGGTTTCGATTCCAGGCTGGTACCATGGGTATTTTCTCCGAAAAGTGAATTATCCCTACGGTCACTAGGGTTTGGTTAGGTTAAGTGTTTATGCCAGGGATTCGAACCGGAACCAGAATAGATAATCGAAATTAAGTTTTTAAGGGACCAAACAGGAACCCAGAAAGTAAAGTGCACTAAGAGCCAGAACCTGATTCGATATATATTTTTAGGTTAGTAAAGGTTATTATCGTATCTTAAGAAATACCTTTTTTTAATATTTATAATTGCATGTTATGTCCTTATTTCTGAAACTTGATTGTATTTTTAAAATGAATGTTTTCGTTTTCCTCAGTAATTTTTGTAAGGGTTGGATATTTTATTTTCCAAGGAGATTATATAAGTATCAATAAGCACAAAGCAGTAATCACTATTGAGTTCAAATTCCTGAATAATGATTAATGTCGCATTTTGTAGGGTTTTCTCATTTCACTCTTTAGGCTAAGACCTTACTTAAAATGTATTTAGCTTTGAGTTACAGCAAACAACTAGAAGGGAGAGTACTGAGAAATGAGAACTGGCCCAGTTGTACAAGAAGTATAAGATAAATAAGAAAAAAAATAATTAAAAGTGTTATTCCTAAAAGTTGTAGGATGGCCAGTTTGCTTGGAGGGGTCGTAAATTGTAGATCTTTTCCCTCTGACTCCATATATCAAGAAATAAGTAGCCCACAGTTTATTTTCATTGTGTGTAGCTCAAAATAATTTTTATAGTTTTATTAATAATTTATTTTATTTGGATCGTTTGGATGGGGTGAAATAAATATTATCCTGTGGAATTTCTTTAAATAACATAGAGACACGTCATTAGGATGGTTCTAAGTTGAATTTCATTAAGCTTATATATTTTAACCCAGAAAGCTCAGTTCTTAATTTGGTGTGAATACAAATTAAGGACTTCAAGAAAGTAAATTAAATTAGAGATGTTTGAATTGAAATCAAGAATATTTCCGTAACATAATTTTAATATCCTGTTAATGAAGCCTAAAATAATGTTTTTATGTATACAAATAGTTGACAGACATTATATAGTTGATTTAAATTTTTTAGAAAATAAACTAAGATCATACAGGTCTACACTATTTCCTTTTGTTCCTCTAACACGGTAAGTAGCTGGTTTGGCTGAATCAAACCAACCTAATTTAATTTATTTACCTTTTTCAAATGAGAATACCACTAATTAAAGTTTTATAAATACTAATTTGAAAATTAAATTAAATAAACACCATGGCATCAACCATACTGAGCAAGCGGCCGCCGTCCATTGGCGAAGATAGTGCCAAATTGAGTGGATATAGGGTGTCATGTGGTCAGCACAACGAAACACCTGACTATTATCTCAGTTTTCTAAACCAGAACAACTACTTTTTCATTCAAGTAACTAATGTCACTAATTAATAAAACATTTTAAAGTGCCGGCGATCAAACCTGTGTTCTCTGGATCTGTAGCCAGGAACTATGACCACTAGATAACAGAGGCGGTCTTTTTATTATTTTTTTAGAGTCCTGGCAAACAAAAATAAAATAAAATGCTCTCCTGTTTAAATGGCACCATTAATTATAAATATATTGTGCAATTATAATTCTCCTGAATTATTTGTATTTTTATATAAATAGCTCGTATTCTGTATTTAACTATGTTTTATATTATGTACGATTTACAAATATTTAATGGTACGTACTAAAACTAGTATATTTATAAATATTTATGGAACCGTTAAAATTTTGTTTGGAGAACCGGAACAGAAACCAGAACCGATAAGTATTTCTGTTCAACTCCCTGGTATCCACTGGTTACCCACCCTCATACTCACTAACACCATCACCTCACCTCATCTCCTCGGGACATGGAAAGAATGTACTATTAGTACAATCAGGCATTTCATGGGCAAAGGTACATTAGTACTGGCTAATCTTCTCCTCGAACTGAGCTATGAGTGACGTATCTCAAACATATATACTCGTATTAAAGGATAGGAACGAGAAGGGTAATATAAAAGTGCACCAACATAAGCGAGGGTAGAATGATACATCCAAAGTCACAAATCACAATTGTAAAACCACACCTAGCGCACTGTTCAAGATTCTACCCTCGATTCCCCCAATACCGGTAGTCCAGTCTTCGAAGGCCTGACGCCTTGGGTTACGTGAACACCGCCACGGGTGTGACGTCAAGTGAGGGCACATAAGATACGAGTGTTCCAAAGTGTGTTTTTTACAGCGTCTCCCTATCTGTTCGGACTATAGGCAAATAATTCATTAAACTAATGTGGTAGGGATAATAATGGTTGAATTTAGAGTAAATGATCCTGCATTCACCTTAAGGGAGAGTTTTAAACTATTTAGGAAATAGCACCCCTATTACACTCGGACACGATTTGAACCCCGATATTCCGTTAATGGTGAACCAGACTTAATAAACAAGTTTAACATTTGATCCAATTGTCTACCAGCGCAAATATTTCTGAGGTAGTTCCAAATATGAAAAAGTTCCTGGTTCAACTCCCATCAGATAATGGAAAATATATATATATATATATAAAGAAAATTACTATCTCAGTCTCGTATAGTCTGGTGTTACGATGGCGGGGTGGAAGGAGATCGAATACCGGCCGGGTCTATTTCACTCCACACTCTGCAAATGTGGGTACGTTTCCTCTCGATTCTACCTTCCTAATAGCAACCCGCTCAGTGTAGATTCACAAATCACTCAGACGGGTAATAAGACGCAATGTCCCCGAAAAATCAAAGTAATTAGAGAGCGAATTACCGGTGACGAGGTTGAGATTCAAATCTCAGCCGGTGTGTACTAGGGATGATTTTTCATATGTGATTTATCATTGTGGTTTTCCCATCCTATCCCCACGCTAGTACGGGTGATTTTCCTCAAACTTATTCTTCCAATGTCTGCCATTTTGAATAAGAGGGCTAATAACCTTTGTGTGAAAGATTTTCATTAAAAAGTGAATAAAAGCCACTATAAATAACATAATATTAATTATAAAATGCTTTTATTACAAAGGTATGGTTATAAAAAGGATCCGCGATACTAGGCGAGAACTTATACTATCATTCAGTCCATTTGTAAGTCGTGTGTGTCAATATATACCTGTGTTTAGGAAGTTTTTTTTTTTTAAACCTATACAAAATTGGAATTAATAAATATTTGGTTATACTGTACGACACATCTGGCAACGTGTCAGCTAAAACAAAATATCGCAGTTTTAGCCTTTTCGTTTTTTAATATCTACAACTTTTATTTTGTGAAAAATTTCCCCTACTTGAAATGTGTTGGAAGGGACGAGCCAAACTTTATTGGAAGTGAAGAGTAGACACACACACACACACACACACACACATGATCTCGCTAGTCTGGCTGGCGTGACTCGATACGGTTATTGTCTAGTTGAGGGTCTGTAAGGGGTGTGAGAGTTGAGGGGTTTATGGAAAGGAAGGGAGAATGACGGGAATTTAATAAAGCGGGTGCAATCCAAGCCGGGAATATCGATTGTTCGATTGCAGCAAACTCGCAGCTCAACACATACAAACAAAAAACAAACAAATTATATCTACTTATTGAACCACCGAACACAACCAGGATAAAACAAGATGGCCGACAGATTGTGAGATCTAGATCAGTCTCATCTAGTTTAGGTGTCAAATACAATCCTGGTATATTGTTTGTTGTTTTCTAAACGTTTTCTTCTCTTCCTCCAGGTAAATGCTGATGCAGTTCCTCTAAATTCTACCAAACCCCTTTTTTATAAATAGTTTAACAGTCCGTAGGGGTGATAAAACGCGGAGCACACACAAAATATATATAGTCTACGAAACTGGAGAATGGCCCAAGGACTTAGGACCATTATGTGGGGAAGATCGTGAGAAGAACACTCAACAGGCGAAAGGAACAGAGAATCTACATTGGTTTAATCGACTGGCAAAAGGTGTCCGATAGAGTGAAATGTAAGAAAGTGATGGAAATACTCAAGAATATTGGCATCAACTGGAGGGACAGAAGGCTGATTGCAAAGCTGTACCTGGGAGAGCTAGTAAAGGTGAGGCTGAATTATGGTGAGACCAAGAGCGTAGGGATAGGAAGAGGAGTGAGACAGGGATGTTGTTTGTCACCCAGTTGTTCAACTTGTATGGAAAGTAGCTGGTCAGGGAAGCCAAAGAGGGACAGGATAGGAGAACGCGTCATCAACACAATAAAATATGCTGGCTAGAAATAAAGAAGAGATTAACAGGTGAAGTAAAAGTGATGGTGATTTCAAAAAATACCACTGAAAATCAAAGTTGAAAACCAAAAAAAGTTGTAAACCAGAAAGCAGTTCAAGTACCTGGAATGTCTGCTGATAAAGGATGGCTACTAAACCAAGAAAATTAGGTCGAGGATCGCCATGGCCATAGAAGCTTTCAATAAGAAGAGGTTATTGCTCACTAGCAAGTTGAGTTTGTAAATGGGGAAGAAACTGATGACATGCTACATTTGGAGCATTGCGGCTGTATGGAGCAGAAACTTGCTCTCTAAGGAAGATGGAAAATAAAGACTTGGATAGCTTTGAAATATGGTGCTGAAGAAGACTTGAGAAGATGTGGTGGACACGCCGTTAGGCTGTTGCCCGACATAGAACATCTGACTTGACAGTTATGCCACGCCAGGTTGTCTATGAAAGGGCTGATTTGTTGTTTGAGTACCGAGTCATTGTCATGACTCTTAACCTCGCGAATGAACTTGTTTACCTGATGAAATGGAACAGATGAAATGAGCCTGCAGAATACTACAGGTGTGTGCTGTGGTGGACAGTCAGGCAGTGATTCTTCTTATAAACCTATTATAGCTAGGTGCCCTGGCCAATAGAACTATCTGGACAAAATGTTCTGGAAAAAAGATAGCGTACAAGTAGAAATAAAGAAATTACAAGCGAGACATAGTAAAGTTATTTTATTGTATTTAGTATATAATGCAAATCACTGACTAAAAAAAAAAATTACTTGCATATATCAGAGAGAAACTATATAGAGAGAGGATGAAAGTTGGGGCAAAACTCAGTCCAGTGTAAAACAATGAAAACCGTAGTTCTTACGAGTCACCGCAGAGGAACGCTGACAAACGAACCTTCAGATTTATAATTATGACTTTTTCGCGTCACAAAACCATTCATTATTACGAGTGTGCATTATAGCAGGCCCAACTCAGCTCCCGGCTGGCGCGAGGTTTGGAAGTTAAAAGGGAAAAGAAAATACCAAGATATGCCAGAAATGTGTGCAGTGCATTCGTATTTGAATTATTACTCGAGATTTTCTGATGGGGGACAAAGTGACAAAGTTTATTGGTAACAACAGCAGTATATCCCTATTAACAAAGAATTAAATTTGTGCACAGTGCTTAGTTGTGAAGCCATTCTAAAATGGTCAAAAACGCCTTTTCAATGCAGGTTTTATCAAAATATCATTTAATATTTCAACAATGTTCTGTATTAAGAACGTCTATTGACGCTTTATCTCCATTAATGTTTAATCATAAATGATCCACGTGCAATAGTGTTCATGTAAATTTACGATTTCGAGCCGACTGAATCACAGAGTTGATGCAAGCTATTAAACTTAGTTTTGGTGAAACGTGGTAGTTTTTCTTAGTGAACCGGCAACGTTGTAAATGACAGTTCTCTGATGTTAGAGAATGAACTCTTGGAAAGAAAGACGAGTGGCTAAGGGTGTTTAAAATGTCACTTTCTACCTGTCTCCCTTCCCTTGAAACCTACCAGTCTGTTTACAGCTCGCTGAAAATAATAAATATAAATAAATTACCAGCCTTCATGATTTATATTTTTTAGAAATATATTTTTCCATATTCTCAACTCTTCACAAGACATATCTCAATTAGTGAGATCACGTTTTGCATCTAATGTAAAAATAATTTCAATTACCAAAATGGAGCAGTAATTTTAACAATAATTTTATAATTAATTTGTTTTTGGTTCGATCTTAATTACTAGTGTATTTTTAAACAAAATGTATTCTATATTTTCCATTTGTTAATTTTGTTGCTATTTACTTCAAAACATTTACATCAATGAAATATGCATAGTTTAAGTATTCTAAACCCATAACTGATAAATGAACTAATAAAAACTAAATGAATATACGATTATATTGTATTTTTTTTACACACACGATTTTAAACATATTTACTGAGTAGGGTTCTGATGGAAAGAATGGTTTGAAAAATATAAACTTCTTATCGCGATAAAAATCGCATTAATATATCATTTTACTGTGTTTTTTTTATAAGTATTGATACCATATACAAAAATGTGACCGCTTATGATCACACGACTTACGTTTGAATATGTAAAAAGAGTTTTAATAACTTTTTATAACTGTATTCCTAACAGAATCCAACTTAAAGCATATACAAAAATATGAAGACCATTTTGAATAATTGCACCAACGTTTGTTTATAAGAACGATGGGAAAACCCCACTGAAAATGACAAAGTGTAAAAATATCGCCAATCCACAAAGTCGGGATTCGAGCCTCCACCTTCTCATCAACAGCTACCTAGTACATCGCGTGTCTGCTTGACCCCCATCGTGGGCCAAGTGAGACAGTTAGCTCTATGTTGCTTTATTATAAAGTGTTTCTGTATATTTGTTTACTTCTCCTTTTTATAATTTCTAAATATTTATAAATGTTAATACAATTAAATTCTAGCTTTTTAAAAAAAATACGTTAACCCACGGGATATTTACAGATTAACTATATGAGGTAAGGATGAGTAAATTAAGCTATTTTTGTATTTGCGTCTATTGGAGGGAAACCGTTAAGTAAAAGCTCTAATATAGGCTTACACAAATGGAATTTGGTCCGAAAATTTCGTCGCCTGAAATCGAATCATTGTGGATCTTAATGAGCGTGGGTGTCGTAATTTATAATTTACTGCTGCATTGCCATTTATAAACGTAGAAACACACACAGTAAAGCAGTGTGCAAAGAAGTCTCCCTAATGTTTTAATAACTATAAAGATGAAAATAATGTTTACTTCTTAAATTTAATTATTATAATACTTTACAGTTTGATCAGCACATTGTTCCCTTTTCACCTTATACACAAAACAAATAATGTAAAATCATTATTTACAATTCCTCCTACATTCACCATAAACAATCTTTAAGATTCGGATGGACATCTCGAGGTTTTGCAAATCTCTCTTCCATGTAGTTCCATGTATCATCACCTCCCCAGAGGTGCGCTGCTGTAGTTATGGCAGACGACACACCGACCTCTCCCAACCCTTTCGAGTGCCCTTACATTCACCACGCAACCACCCTCCTCCCCCCGCCCTTAATTCTTTCAACTTTGTTGCTTACTACTCAACAAAAGACAAGATATAACTACTATCCTCTACAAGGAGTGATGCCGAGTTTTGACCTGCAATATCGGGGTTTTATTGAATGACCTCCAAAGTCAAAGGACAAGGACTCGAATCCCTGTCAAAGTATAATGTTTCTGAGCTACCTTAGGAAATCATTATTTACAGTCAATTGTGACATTTTTATTTAGTTTGTTTATTACTATAGAAATATATTAAAATATATTTTCTTCCCTATATTAAATAAATTATACAGAACTCCGCACAGACATTCTCGCTCTATTGTTTGAAAATGGCGATATTTACTCAAAACTCGTAATATATGTGAAACGAAATAATAAACACTAGCAAACCCAAGTATAAATTGCACTATACTTATGTAAAACTTTTTATTGTCCCGCTTTTAAATTTTATAATTTTGTTTTTAAAGAATTAATGTCCTCATTTGTATGTTTGGACCAATAAAAAAGATCAATGCTGTGTCCACAAGGCTCAACACTTAGTATTAAAATATTAACTTCCGGTTAAAATTTGCTACATTTTATTAGGCGTTGCAAATCTTCATGCAATCGCATTGCTATTAGGTTTTTCATTTATAAATTTTGACCATACAAAATGTAAATATTATTGACTATTGTGTCTAAAATGGATATAGATCATTGTTGTACAAACATTTCTCCTAAGAGGTTTAAGGAAAAACAACATAAACTTTAAGAGACTTACTTATATTTAATTACTCTATGTTATTATTATTATTAGCACCGCGTCTTACTACCCATTCGGGTTATACGCACTTACGCTAATGTGTAATGGTAGGGTGATTGTGAGATGAAATGAAGGACCTACAGCTTAACGTGGAATCCGAACCACGGTGGAGGCCTGGCATTCCCCACATTCACAAGATGTCTTGTCAGAGGTGAAGGAAGGGTTTGGCAATCAGAAATTTGTGCCGGGACGAGGATTGAACCCCGGCCGCCAGCACAGAAGTCTGACACCTTACCCTAGACCATAATTACTCTATGGTATTGGAGAATTATTGCGTTAAAACTTAAGTAGTATCTCTTTACAACCAAAGCTCACAAAATTGTATTAATATATTTTGCCAATATCTCAGAAACTGTTGGATTTATAAAAATATATTTCATATACAAGGTTTTTTAGTATCTTAAATAGTTGCGGAGATACGGAAGTTTCTGCTTTTGTAAAGTACCCTAAAATTCATTTTCATGGTATAATGAAAATAGCCAGTTTATTTATGATCTTAATCAATGCCTAGAGACGAATTTTAATCAAAATCATTAAGAGTCGATTTTGAGAAAATAGATTTTTTTTCCCTTTTCGCCCTTTCTTAAACTCGTTATATCATAGTCAATGCCGCCTCTGTGGTCTAATGGTCAAGAGTTCCTGGCTACAGATACAGAGGACCCAGGTTCGATCCCTGGCACTTACAAAGTTTGTCTGTGAAGCAGTGGTTCTGGAAACTAGGTCAAACTCAGCTTCGTGAGGACCAATTAGGAGTGCCTTGCATAAAGAAGTAGCAGCTCTGATTTAGAAAACTGAGATTAAGGGCCGGAAGGTTCGTTGTGCTGACCACATGACACCCTCTATCCGCAAATGTTGACACCATCATCATCAACGGTGGCGGCCGCTCGGTCAGTATAGCTTGTTTGCGGGCTCATACCATGGAGTTATTTTTATAATGAAAAGGTAGGATTAGGAATTGCACTAACATTCGCCTGTTATGATAATATGAAGCTTTATATTCCCTCTGTGTAGGGTCAAACACCTATATATCAAGGTATTAGACTGAGGATACAATAAATAGCTCAAATGGCATTGAAAGCTAGAGAAAAGTGTATATAAACTGACAATAAAATATAGATCCTTAAAAAGAATAAAAACATGATTGTATAAGACAGTAACAAACCAAGGGGCTCTCGTAAAGTAATATCACAAGTAGATGACAAGACTAGGCTATACTGCAGAGCTTACATGACGTAGAGTATTTGTGACAAGACCTCAAGATCATCATATGAACATAGATCTTTTTGATGGGCTGGGAAGGGCAAATGCTACACATGGAGACTCCTTTCCTCGAAAATATATTAAATTGACCGTAGCACGGGTCTTAGATAAGAAGTCACTTTTCCCCCCACCAAAATGGAATAAATCATGTTCACCGTAGGTATGTGCGAGATCGAGTTTTCTCGTTCGGGACGAGCGAGAACGAGAACGAAACTTAACAATTGGGACGAGCTCGGGAACGATAATTTTAGAATTCATTACTCCGGGATGAGAACGGGAATTAAAAATGTACAATTAATTATTCCTAATACTATCTTAAAACACTGTGCAATATTTAATGTGTCAAATGAATACCCAAGTGAGTTATAAAATATATCAACTAACCAAAATAACTTAAATAAATAAATATCTCATATCAAATAATAATGGCAAACATAAAAATGTGTTGAATCATCCAATGTTTTCAATATTCAAGAATGAAAGAACAATTATTCCCTGAAATTTTCGAGATTAAAGCATCTAACGTCCCAACAATCGGGTCGGGAACAAGAAATATTTTTTCCCCGAGGAATCCCGAAATTCGAGAATCACGCACACCCCTATAATCTTGTTTTCAAAACACAACCAGCATTTATGTGACATTTTTCTACTCCACGTATAAGTTTTCATCGGGGAAGTTTGCATATTACAGTTATAGGTTAGGGATAATAATGGTAGAATTTGAATAAATTTACCCGCAACAATTCAGTACACCTGTCCGTGATTCAAACTCCAACCTCCGCGTCACTAATCCCTGTCCTTTCACAAGACAAGATGGCGGTATATGTTTCCCATTGTTTATCTCCCTAGTTTCAAGTTTGCAATTCCCCTTTCCCTCTCCGCCAACTAAGGCTAGACAGACCTCCACAACACGGGTGTCCAGAACCTAGCCTCGAACTGTAAACATATGCTAAGAATACGCTAACTTGACCTTGGCCGCAAGCCTCGCCGGTGTTGATATCCACTCGAGTGTGGAGGGAGCTCAATAGATAGCTGCACGGTGCCAAGTCGGTCGCGCGAGTCATTTGTCTTGCCCGGGGAAGCGAGGACGTTTTAGGGCGGGTCACCGTTTACAGAGATGGATACTTTCTTTTATGTTACGAGTCCACATAATAAGGTTTTATACAAGTTTGGTCCCCTTCGTAACTTTTTTTAACACAAACTTTACGTGGTCAGGTGTAAAATCACAACCAACGTCATGGGGAGTGGGCCTGTTATGAAACAGCACACTCAAATATTTAATTTTGTGCATAATATGTTGGTCTGCACTTTTTTGTAATTTGTAATTTCAAGGGAACTTTTAATATGTAGTGGTAAACCATTTGAATATCAAGTCGTGAACCTGATATTAAAATTTAGCTTATACATTTGACGCATCTTCAGTTATATTTTTTATAGTTGTGCGTACGTCACATGTTTTCTTTTAAGAAAATATATATTTTCGATCTTGGATGGAAAGGGGAAGGCAAACTCTGTACTCATATGACGAAAAATCTTTTGTTTCAAATAAACAATGTTCGGGACTCACTCTAATACTCTCATTACTACGTGAGAAATAATATAATATTTATTTAAATTTTAATGATATATTGGCAAGATCTCAATAAACTTCAATAGATCAGGTAAAATATTTTTTATAGTAAAATGTTAAGGAAGGTGCCCCACAGTATTTACCTTAGAAAATGCGTGTTCATAAATGTTTAAAAAAAATTTACAGCAAAAATAAAAAAACGTTAAACATAATTGAAAACGTGATTTAATGCCTTCAATGTAGCTACAAAACTTTGGTTATAAAATTCACTGATTTTCCAGACATTTAAAAAAATTCCCGGTTTGACGTTTTCACAATTTTTCTTGGCTAATGGCAGTTTTTTCGTTTAGTGTATTGATTATATATTTTAGAGAACAATCCTAACGGCTAGTAAAGATAAACATTACTGTAGACCCCTAAGTTATTTTTCTACTATTTAATGTTTTAGATATTATTTGTGCCCCTAGGTAGATGTGCTGTAAAAATAAACACTGTACAACCATCTCATGTTAGAACAACATTTCTAGGCAATGCATTTGATTAACATTGAGAAACCAAATATCTCACTTTTGTTTAAATATTTAGGTGCAGAATTAATCTAATATTTAAATTCCCTGAATTCTACTCTTTGTTAAATTCCCTAACTTTTCCTCGACATAAAAAATTCCCCGACTTTTACTTATTTTGTTATTAAATTACCTGGCTTTTCCCCAACATCAACACATTCCTTGACTTTTCCAGGTTGTCCATGTTTTCGCTGCCTGTAGCCACGGTGGCTTTTAAAACTGATGCCTTAGCGCATTTGGCCTTTGTAGATCCACAAACACATTGAACGACATTATATATAATCGAGTTCAACTCAAATGTTTATAATTGAAGGGTGGCAGACTACCGCATCTTACCCCCTCTCACTTACACACTCCTCTTCGCAGAGCACCTGTTGAAGCTTCAAACGGACCGCCATCTTCCTCGACCTAGGTATGGACTTCATGAAGGGCAAAAGACTCATCAGGAAATGGTAATCACCGTCGTTGTCTTCGTCGTCATTCTCGATGTCGAAGCAAGGGTTACTGTAACAAACCTCGCTCTCATCCGCTCCACGTTTCCTCTTTGAACCTCGAGGCTCCTTTTCGTCAACGGGTCCCAAGTCCTCACGCACGAGGTCTTCTTCTGCGCCTTTCTCGGACTTCTGTTGGAAGTGTACCCGACGGAACCTTTTGACGTCGTCGTCGCCATCGCTTTCGGCCCACCGCAAGTTGTTTTCGAGGTGATCCTCTTCGATATCTACCTCGACTTTGGGGGACCAGTAGGCGCTGCCATGCCCCCGGCCAGGAAAGCCATGTTGTCGTAGAAGGGCCAAGAAGGGTGAGAATGTATTCCCTTGGTTTGCAGCGAATTGACTTTTTTCAGTTCTCTGCGGAAGGTATCCCTCAAACCCCTCCATTTGTTTTTACGGCGCCAGCTGAAATTGAATAATAATTTTTAGTTCATAAGTTTTAACATAAGTTTTTTTTGCTCTGGGTATTACTACCCACCCGGATTATATACATTTAACGAAACAAATGGGTTATGGATGAGTATAGTAGAATTTAGTGGAAATGTACTCGCTTTTGCGTAGAGGGAGAATGAGAACCCATCTTGTTAAAACACACCCTCAGTGCACCCAGCCAGGATTAGAACCGCCACCTCCCCATCACATTAAGTCCAGTACACTACGAGACTGACACCTGAGACCACGTGGTCATACGTACGAGTATACATTAATAAAAATATAATCATTGTATTGATTGTAGTCGGATCGGCAAAGGAAGAGAAAACATTCTGAGCTTTCAAAGCGTTACTTAATATATTTGCCCGAATTTACACACACGTCAAGTATGATAGCTTAAGATGACCATAGTGAAGTTTTGTCAATATTATTAAAAATAAATTAATATGTTATGCCTCCTAAGAGAATCTTACAGTGGTGGTCCAACAACGCTAACGTTTGGTTGAGTCTATTTTGACGATATATTGGTTCTACTTCGTCTCCTTCCTCTATCAGAACTGGACTCACATCCCGCAACTCCCAATCCACATTCATCTATGAAAGGAGAGACTAAGCCCGATAAAAACTATTTAAAATATATTACACTTGCAACGAATGACTGCATTATTTATTCCTCGGTTTTCTATCCTCCAGAGAAAAAAAATATTCCTAAGAAGTCTTACAGTATCATCACACATCCACACAGTTAAGTCCACGGTTAAAGGTATCAGTCTAGTCTTGTCTGGTCTGGTTTGCCGGTGACGGGGTATTAGGGGTGGGAATCCCTACCGGGTGCATCGATAATTTTTTTCCTCAAAAGTTTTCCTACTCTACCTCCACACGAATGCTGATACACTTTTTCTAAATTCACCCTTCCTTATCAGTGTAAATTTGCGAATAGTCCGAGCAGCAGTGCCCAGGTTCCCGCAATTCTAGGGGCCCCACGTTGTGTTTTTTATGGCTTATTTTATATGGTTAAACGTTGTGTTGATTAATCCTCACTTTACATATAGCATGTTTGTTTGTGCTTGAACATGGATTTTGTAACAAATCTTTTGTTGAAAGTACCGTTAAATTATATATCTATAGGTTTAAGTTTAATAATCAATAAGTTTAATATTATAAAACTTGCTTGGGATGGATTTCCATTATGCCATTTACATTTTAATCCCGTGGCAGAGTAGGGCTGTTAGGGGTCCAGTGGATTGGTTTACCAAGGGGACTACAATGTGATAAGGATGGCCTGACTCTAATCAGAAAACGTAGCGAAGTGAGGTTTTCTGCATTTTTAACTTGACCACGGGGAAATTGGGTTCATTTGAAAAGTGGCTGGTTCTTAAATAATTATTTTTAAATTTTGTTGTATTGTTAAGGTGACCATTTTCTCATAACACAAATATGGGACACTATCTTTTCAAAGGTTGGCTACTCGCCCTACTTTATTAATTATTATGGTTATTTTTATTATTATTATTGAATTATTATGCTTATTATTAGTTTTCTTTAACTTGACTTGGTTGCCGTATGGTCTAAGGCCTTCAATAAACTAGACTGCCGATGACATGGAGATCAGGGTTCGAATCCCGGTCAGGTCTAATGAGGTTTTTACTAAATGGTTTTCCTCTCTATTTCCACACAAATGCGGGTGCACATTCTTTAAATTTAATCTTCCTCATCCATAACTCATTAGCGGGATTATTACGTACAACCTGGACAGGCGGTAAGAGCTGTGCCAAAAAAATAATAATAATAATTTTAATTTGAGTTTTGAAAAACATTTAAAATGTAGTGTTATCAGTGCTTTACTATACACAAAACACACATATATATATATACTTATTTTAAGATTCACGGTAGTTAATTACCTTTTCCTGATAGTTAAAAGGTGTAAATTCCCCATATCAACCCGCCTCACAATCTGTTAACTTCCCTTGTCAAAGTGACAACACATATATCGCGAGGCGGATCAATGCGTAACTTAGAGCAACAACAATGACGCTCTAAATAGTCTTGAGGCCTACTCACGTTGCGATTCCATTTCTCTGGCGACCTCTGTCCACAGCTGCCTGGTCAGTTCTCGGTTCTTGTAAGACTCGTGAGAGTGATCCCACAAAATCGGCCTCTTCGAAACGCAAACGATGAGTTGTTTGGAATCCATAAAAAAAATCTCACTACCTTATCGACGCATTTCTCGTCGAGAAACGACCACAAGAGTTCGCTCCGTTTCTGCACGAGCGTTCTCTGACGAACCATAGCGACGCAGCTGCTCTTCTGCCTGTACCCCTCATTTCCCCACCAACCCTAACGGCCGGCTTCGTACGAAGTCGTGTGGGACCGGTCATGCACATCCAAGAACGAGGGTTTATCGCGTGGAAGACTTTTCGAAAGACCGGGAAAAATATAGAAATCCACCACATCTAAAAAAAAAAAAATTGTTTGTTTTGAAATAAACGAGAAAGAAACGTGAAAATAATTACTATAAATCGGAACCAACTTGAATTTTTTGATGTAAATAAATGTAAGCTAGATAATATTTGTGTTGGTATAGTTCTAAACAAAATGAATATGTGAAGTTTCTAAAGATGTGTTTATGTCTTTTGTCGAGTTAGTGTTGCTTTGAAATCAACTTATTAAAACGTTTTATGTTTATATCTCGAATTATCAAAGTTTTGAACTCAGAAATCCATCCCAAGCAAGTTTTATATTATTATTAACTATAAACGTGTTGAGCTCGACTGCTGAGGACGGGGAGATCGAGGTTCGAATCTCGGTCGGGTGAACTGGGGGGGGGGGGGGGTTTCCTAAATGGTTTTCCACTCTCCCTCCACACAAATGCGGGTTCACTTCCTCTAATTCAACCTTTCCAATTCCTAATCCAATAGCGTAATTAGTACTTAAAGCGTATAACCCGAACGGGTAGTAAGACGCGGTGCTAAATATTATTAACTATAAAGAACCTTGTTTCCGGGGCCCCCAGTTATCTTACCCCCCCCCCTTTCCCCCAAACACACAAAAAAAACTTTAACAAAACTTGATTTTTGTCTAATTTTATTACAATAGTTTGCACTTTTATACCAATTTCAGCCAAACAAGGTATCAGGGAAATGTCCTAAGAAGTAAATAATGTAATAAATAATCCTAAAAGATGTGCTTGCATATAGGGGGGTTGATTTCTCCCCAACCCTTAGTTCAATTTCTTTCCCAATGAACATGATCTGTATAAAGGTATAAAAGAACAACTATGCAAAGTTTAAATTAACTCGGATAGTGTGTTTTAAAGTGAGACATATTCCCCACAGACAGACAAATGTAAATCAGTGGAGTTAAAACGGACAATTTGCTTCACTCGCTCAATAAATCAAACCACATGATTGTGTTTGTTTTTACACTCTGACAATATTTGAGAGATCGCCTATACAGGGAGCCTTCTGTACGAACGCGCAAGCAAATATCCCTCTCACCAACTTATTTTTCCCTTTGTTACCTAAGCAAACGCGGGGTCCCCAAAATCACGGGGCTTTGTGCGGCCGCACCGTTTACACATCCCTAGGGTCGGCCCTGGTAATTTTGAACAACCTAGCTTAATTAAATGAATTAACATTTGAACTAAATCACTGGTTTTCGTATGACGGCTAGGATGAGGTACGAATAGGCTACCATCCGGGTCTAAAGAAGTTTTTTCTAAATGGTTTGCCGCTCTCCTTGCACGGCTCCATTATACCCTATGGTATATATTATAAGATATGCCCTAGTATAATCCATCCAGATAACTGTCGAGAATTGTGAAGCTGTGATCACCATGCCGAGAGCCAATAGTGTAGAAATATAATTCTGTACTTAACATCTTAGAGTAATCGATCAAGCGAGTTTGTGGCATTCTAGAGTAACGAAAAAAATATTTGATCATCTTGTCTCAAATCTTTGTACAGCGTATGGTAAAGTTCTTTCGATGATCTTTCAATCAACAAAAGGAACATGCATTGTTCGGTTTCGTCTGCGCTTTTTCTTTCTGAACAGAAGAAGCAACAACAGTTAATTATCCTCGCACGTCTCCATTTTAATTTCGACTGGCCCAAAAATCATGTTGTGGAACGACATGTTATTCGTGCCATTTGTCTATCGCTGCTTCATGGTTAGGTAAACATTTATCTTTTAAGTTTTGCGGGTGAAGCTTCCCATTCTTCCTTTTGAGGAGAAGTCGTGGTGGATACTTCAAAGCCAAAAACTAACAGTGTTGAAACAAAAAAAAAAAAGCCCAAGAGACCATACATGTATTACGTAACGCACTTTAGGGGGGATGGGGGGTATAGGCCGTATAGGCTAACGTAATGTAACGAAGTTTTAGTTTATAAAACAAACAATAAAAATAGTCATGTGTAAGCGTAAGATTTTTCACACTTTTAAAATCGTCGTGCTTTTTGTAAATGCAAATAAAACTGTTTGACTAGAAATTGCACCCTTTATTCAAAATCTTATTTATTTTAAACTTGTAGGATCCGACGTGAAAATACATAGTCTATTATATAAAAAAAAGAAGCAGCCAATTCGAAAATGACATGAAGAAAAGGTGTTTTTTTTAGTTCAAACTAGAAGCGTTACGTAACTTAAAGGGGGTTTCCAAGGAAGGTTTCCATGAGAGAAAGGGTCAAAAAAGGCCTAAAATTGTGTTTCGTAATACATGTACAATCCCAAATTATATTCTGATGCAGCCCTTTCAAAACATGACTTTGTGTTTTAAAGGAAGGCCAGGCCTGTGTTTCTAAACTTTTAATCTAATCTCCATGCAAGTAAAACATCGTTGAAAATGAGCTGGTTCTTACCTTTTCAGATATTTCCTAAAAACTGACAATTTTATTTTTTTGATATGCCTGAAACATCTACATTTTGGTTTTGGTATGAACAATATTTTAAAATGTCAAATTATTTCATAAATAGGTATTTTTAAACGTCTGCAACTCGTCTCAGCGCAATCTCGTGTAGTCAGTCTCCTTAGTGACATTATTTAAAAGTTGGTCCTTCTAAATTTATATTTAATTAAATGTTGAAAAATGATACATGAACATGGGAATAACTTTTCAACATTTATTTAAATTAATATTTGTGTACGGCAATCGCACGTACCAAATACTAGTAATGAAATGAGCTGTATTTTAAAATAATAAATTTATTATTCTAAAGTACTCTTTATTCATATTAGTGGAATCATAAGGAAGGAGAGTCACTCGAAATGTATGTCGTAGCAACCTAGATTGTGACCCTGACATATTTGACCACGTTTGATGACAAAAGAATCTGGATTATTTTTTTTAATTATTCTCGGATTAAGTAGAAAAGTCTAATAATAATTGGCTCATTTCGAGAAGAGAGTCATCACGTTTGAAAAAACAAAGAGTGAGCATTAAATCGAGTGAATGGCTTATAAAGAATTCAGTGGGTCGAAGCTAGAGATTAAAATCTTCGGATAGATAACTTTTTCGCTAACATATTTCAGAAAATGGTCATAAAGTAGGTGTTTTAATAAAAGCTGAGATTTTAACTTGACGTAATAGCTTATTTGGTCTACAGCAGACCGGGGATCCCCAAAATTAGCGTCGAGACGCATTCAATCACTAAGCACTTTCTATTCCATTTAAATATTTGTAAATGTTGTGGAAAAATGATCTGGGAAAACTAAAAATATGTACCAACTCATAGCTAACAAGCACAGCTAAATAAATGAAAGTTTTGGATATTTTCTTTGTGTTTACACTGTAAGCCCCCGGGTCCCCCTCTCCAAACCTCCGCCGGAAGTGGGATGGCCCGTTGATGTCTTGCCACGCGTTTTACAACAGGATGTTGTCTCCTAGGAGGCACATACGCACACGCTCTACAGTCAACGCGACGCGCTCCAAGGTTACAGCCGTCACACTCCGCTATAGGTCAGGGGTGAGTAATCTTCCTGACCTTCATAAGACTCATGGTAAAGCTCGAGAGCGGAAACATTATTTTCGCAAGCCAATAGTTAAAATCGAACGATTCTTCCAGCTTGACTGGACGAACTATAATTTAACTTCTCGAAGTGATCTAATTCAAAGTAAACTACAAGGTGATGTGACAGTAAACAATCGCGATTCTTCAGCCTACCTCGGTCACAGAAATAAAGTTACAAAAGAAAGCTGGGCTTCTCAATTAAACCAGATAAATGAAATGCTCATTTCAGAGTATTGAACTCAGGAGGTTGGGATATCGTTGAAATTCCCAGTTTGATCGTTTCTTTTTACCCCTAGTTTATCTTTACGCCCAACAGCTGCCACATCTCTCCAATGCACGCGATCCGTTATGTACTCTGATGATGCACGCCACTTTGTCCAAATCTCTGCTAACCAAACGTGTTGCTAATTTTTTTAAAAAGCCAGTGGCTAGTGTTTAAAAGAGATGAGCTAACTCTAGTAGCTGCTCTGATCTCGTGAAAATGGGTTTATTTCACCTACGGGGTAATCTTAAATTGGGGCGAAATGATTACACCAGCTAAGATACGACCTGAATAGTTGAGCACGTGGATAAAACCTTAAGCTCGTCGAGTTTGGTTTCCCTAAATCGGGAAGGTCTTGATTCTATTCCCGGTAGAGTGCGCTGAGTCCGAGTGTATTTTTTTCTTAAATGGTTTACCACTCTCCATCCATAAAAACAAAGGTGCACTTCATCTAAATTCAACCTTCCTCATACTTAAACCATTAGAGCAATTAAATGCGAATAACAAGATATCTTGTGAATGTGGGGAATGCCAGGCCTCCACCGTGGTTCGGATTCCACTTAAACTGTAGGTCCTTCATTTCATCTCACTATCACCCTACCATTACACATTAGCGTAAGTGCGTATAACCCGAACGGGTAGTAAGACGCGGTGCTAATAATAATAAATGCGAATAGCCCGAACGGGTAGTAAAATGTAGAGTAAAAGTAGTAAGCGCGGCAGTTTTATTGATGCCAGGGATTTGAATCAATACAAGGACTTGGCCAGCACACAAATATTATTTATTATATTATTAGCACCGCGTCTTACTACCCGTTCGGGTTATACGCACTTACGCTAATGTGTAATGGTAGGGTGATTGTGAGATGAAATGAAGAACCTACAGTTTAGCGTGGAATCCGAACCACGGTGGCAGCCTGGCATTCCACACATAGCACACAAATTCGTAAAGATATATTACCTAGAGTAAAATCAGAGCCGAAGGTTGAAACAAAGTTTTTTCTTTCTTGTCACGAAGAAACACAGGACCTGATTCAGTGGCCGACTGGTCTAAGGCGTCACTCTCATAAGACAGGCCTGCTGATGATGGGAGATCGGGGTTAGAATACCAGTCGGGTCTACTGAGTGTGATTTTTCCTAAATTATTCCCCACTCTCATTCCAAGCAAATGCTGGTAGATTACCTCCTTCTTTCATAATCTCTACCCCATTAGAGTAATTATCATAAATGCGTATAACCTGATCAGCTAGTAAGACGTGGTGATAAAATAAACAATAAACACAAGGACACATTTATGTTTCAGGGGGTGATGGTTCGCAGAGGTAATAGGCCGAAACTTGTTTACCTAATGAGTATGTAATTTATTTTTTTACCTATATCAGGTTGGTGTATAATAGTGTAATCACCTTCGAGTCTAGGGGGTCACTTCGCCAGTTTTTGGGGTTACGTGGGTTAGGACTCCGGAACATCAGTACCTATATTGGAGGGCTACCGTTCGAGCCCAGGGTACCAGAGTTTATCAACCGTGTGTGATCACCTATAGGTCAATCAGGCCATTGGTTAAGCAGCATTCCTTACAATACTTTGTTCTGCCACAAGCTTCTAAATATTCTTTAAATTATGTAATCTTTTAATATCTCTTATCAACATAACGTCTTGTAATAAACATAGAAGTACAAATAAAAATAACAAAACCCCAAGCCGACCGTCAATTACGAACCCACACAATCACATATCCACTCACACCCCTATGGTAGGAGATGGTGACATTGGTATTCATATGGCTATTTATTATATGTAATCTAAGTTTTATAGGAAGGCCCTTTTAGAAAATAAAAACACTTTTTTTGAGCTCAACATAGATACAATTTTAATATCAATATTCGGTAAACTAAACACGTTTTGATAATATACTCGTATATCAAAATTGGCATCTGCAGATCACACAAATTAACGTGTAGGTAGATTTAATAACGTTTCTAGCGGTCAGAAAAGGCCCTTCTTATAAAAATTGAACTTAATGTTTCATATTGCCTTTTCTTCGGGTGATTCGTCAAATAAACATATGCGGGTCATGGTTGGCGGGCGTGGAGTTTGTAAACTCGGTCTGATTCACATTATAGTATTTGGGGCAACTTAGGTTGCCAAAGAAGGGTAACTAATCTGCGTCCCAGCTAAAAGTTAGGCCCGTACCGAAGAGAGGTGTTTGGGAAGTTAACCCCCCCCCCCCCCCCCCCGAAAGTAATGAAATACATAAAACCTACAGTCCCAATTGTGTTTTATCAATCTTTAAATTGCGTAAGGATTTAATGTAAAAATTTATTTGAAGTCTCCTGTTGGGGATTTTCACCTCGATAGACCATAATATAGTGTGTCATGGGCGTAAAATGGCAGGGGTCTGGGGAGAGGGGGGGAGATTAAGGCCCTTTCCTCCGTAAATTGATGGGTCCCTTCATAAAGCTGGACCACATATACGCAAGAAAAAAAAAAAATTTACCTTTTTGTTTTTCTAATTAATTCTTATTACAATATTCACCTGCAAGATACACTATAAAAAACCCTATTTTAACACAAGCTCCTGGTAACAGTGAGCTTTCTACGCCCTTGGGTAGGCCCCCAACACCACCCCCTTCCTTAGCAAATTTAATTTATAGGGACGGCCTTGGGAAAAGGGGTAGACAAACCGAGACACGCATTGATAAGGTCTTATTCATTCTCAGGGTAAAATTAGAACGAAATGGATTCAACTAAATCAACCCTTGATTATGTCGTGGTTCTTTCATTAAACCCCTTTCGTTTCTATTTTTTTGTGAAGGTGTTGAATCACACTTGCTCACACGGCTGGGACCCGATTTACCGCTTTGAGAAATGTCAACAAGCAATTACGGACCCAAGTTTTCCTAGTTATGTTCACAAATATTGTGTTCGTATGAAGCGAGAGAGCTCTTCCTCCCTTTCCACAATCCGCCCTCCTACATGAATGCGCAACATAACGTAAACATCCCATTAGAATGCCCGCAATCAATACACGAGCAGCCAGACAAGGCTAGATAGGGCTTGAAGGGGTGACACAAAACACTGGTTCGGAGCTTATTTCAATGGGTGTACAAGTTCAACACGCACTTTCTAAACACAGTTATTTGAGTGCACATTTAACAAACTACTAAAATCGTATAATATCGCCACGTTCAGAATATATAAAAATGCATGTGTGATAAATAACAATGATAAAAGTTCACTATACAGCCGTCAAAATTGAAACCATGGGACAGCTGCCGGACAGGAATCCTGACGTATGAATGGAGTCGAGTCCCGATTAACCGATCTAATCGGGACAAACAAGTGGTCGGATATTACGGAAACAATGAGAGGGGCTGGAACGAAACAAATCAAAATTATATTGAAGTGCATATTAGGTATGAAGTGTTAAAAAAAAGTAATTAAAGTTTGTTTGCCAGCTTTGCTTCTCTTCTTTGAGGTGAGGTCCCACCAGCGTGCTACCTGTAATAACATTACATCAATAGCACGTTAAGGTACGCGTACAATGGTCCGCATCGCACGCATTGGATTATTTACATTATTTTTTATGAGGTAGCTTCCACTCATCCGCATCGGACATTGACAATGCCGATGGGATTCTGCGAGGAAGATTAAAATCCAATTTGTATCTCTTCTGAGCATGCGCCTAGGCTTAAAATATGTCTGAAAACTATATTCTGCGCAAAAACCAAATGTCTAACACGTATTTATAATAACTGCCTCTTTTGCTAATGGTTGGTCGTACAGACGATAAGTTGACTGGTAGTGAATTAAGTACGAAAATATCGTCCGTGTGTACGGGGTGTTAAAGTATCTGAGGGTGACTCCTCTTAGCCCCACAGCTGAACAAGTCTCTTGTTTTATTTTGGTTAAGGCGGCTGTCCAACCTTTGGCCAGAATTGCAGCTCATTGAGAACGAGGCGATAGAAAGGTTTTTAACCCACGAGTCGAATCCGACCACCCAAACATTCACTCTGTTCAGGGAGGACGGAACCTTGAGAGAGGACAACACCCGGAACACCAAGGTCTGGAGGGATGGAAAGTACACCTTAGGTGTGGGGGGGGGGGGGGGGGGGACGGGCGGGAGACGCGAAACTACGCGCGCATGAGAGATGGAAGCCAGCCGCCTCAAGAGTATCGATCGACACATTCCGACAGATCGAGAAATGTTTAGGGGTAAGAGTCTATTTTTTAAATTAAATCAGTAGGGAGGAGCTACCTTCTTTAAAATGTACCGTGAAAACCACCCCTTTACCCGAATTTTTGAACACAAATATTATTTATTTTCAAAAATCTATTTTGTATTTTGTATTTAGAAATTGACATGGATTCACTCAACTAAAGGACATCACAAATTGTTTGTCAATTAAGGAATAGAAAATCTAGATTTTAATATATATATATAAATTAGTAGCTGGTCAGAGGAAAATAAGTTTTAAAATTACAGTACTCCCTAACCTAGACATAAAGTTACCTGCAGCGGTGAAGAGAATTAATCTATTGTGATAGGTGGTTTAGTGACAGCTTTAAATGTAGGATTTAGACTAATAACATCATAGCAGTGACATATTTCCTCGACCCCACGCAACTTGAAGGACGTTGCGAAAGGTTGCACATGCGCAGTTCAGAGTTACCAACAGGTAATGTTGCCAGTCTCGATTGTAGAAATGCTTGTCCATATGCGTTCCATTTTGAGATTGACAAATGTAAGCCCAGAAATTAGTTTCATCGCATATATTGACTAACTATTGTTCGTTTCGAAATATTTACACTGGATAGTAGCACGCCTCGCCACTGAATCTAAGAGATTCAACACGGAATCTAAAGCGACACGACATAGAAACTAAACACTTCATCTTCAGCCATCACATCAATACATAATATTTTTTCTAAGGAATCCTACGCTTATAGTAAAAGGTGAGAAAGCTTACCTTGCTTGTTCCACTATGGTCTATCCTGTGGCTTATATGATATGACCATTGTGCACTCATTCAAGGTGAACTACTGTTATCAGTCATAATAAACGAAGTGTACATAGCATGCTTAAATATTTCAGATCCTTGAATAAGTAACAGGGGAAGTGCTTCTTTGAAAGGCTTTGATATAATATTGAAGTATTAACACATTTGGTCTACAGCAGACCGGAGGACTCCGACGTTAGTGACATATTCAATCCCAAACGCTGTTCTTGACACTGTGATAAGAAAACCATATCTAGATTACATTAGTTACATTTGAATAGTAAGAAAATGTTCCGAAAAAGATTTAAGGAACAATATTCAAACAGGAAAAGTTTCATCCTACGTCACTGTTTTTATTTCCAACGCGTCTCATTACCCGTTCAGACTATACGAACATGTATATTAATTGCATGATTTTGATAGGAGTGAGAAAGGTAGTACTAAGAGGAAACGTGTCCACATTTGCGTGGATGGAGAGAGGTAGACCATTTCAGCAAAACCACCTTCAGTACACTCACCCAAGAATCTAACCCCAACATCTCCCCCTCCCTGGCTTACTAGACTAAATGAACTTTCTATTTAGACCACGTGCCCACCAATGCGTGTATTATATATAATTTAGAATTTAGAGGAGGAACTCACAAATGGCTAGCACCGTATGAATGAAGGAAGGTATAGCAGAGCAGACGTCCTTACCTTCCTACCTCCTCATTCCAGATGACCCAATCTCAGACCGGTTTCTTCGAAGGGTACGAAGAAAGGAGAAGGGGAAACGAACTTCTTTGTTTTGATAACAAAAGAGGCTCTAGAGAACAAAATATCGTCCAAGGTTACACCTGGATACTGCTGCTGCTCCGTGAGACATTTTTTTTGGTCCCCCAAGTATGCAGCTGACTATTGGTGGGAACTGAACCAGCTAGGCTGGTCGCCCAACCACCGAGGTCAGGCAACCACCTACAGCCAAAGAGGATACAAGATGTGTTGTTATTTTTTTAACATACTTATTTATTATGGTGACTCAGAAAACGTATTATTTATAGTCGCAACGAAACCGACTTTATAGCTAGACGTTAAAGGTTCGATTCCCGGTATTATCGACGGAGACTGCGTGTTTGTTAGATAGTTAGTGTGATGATATGATCAGTAGGGTCTGAAAGCGCAAGCTAAATACCCCTGTAGAAAGAACCTAGTGGGCCAGATAAACGAGGCATTGATAGCTCTACTACACCAAAATAGTACATAGAATTGGAATAATTATATCATTTTCATATTGTTATGGTGACTATAATATAAGTAATAAAAATTACACTCGGTGTGCTGGTCTTATTATTATACAAAGTTTAAAAATAAAACTACATAACCAGTAGATTCAGGGAGTATGCAAAGATGGTCCTCGAAATAGAGATGAAATTTTTTCGGTAAATAGTCCACAGTTTTGGTTTGGGGCGCAGCTGAACTGGAAACAACAATTCCCTCCCAAGGTGGATTTGGCACTATTACCTTGCAGTGTAATTTCCCTCCCAAGATAGAAAGGACCGTGCTAGAATAACATAACCTTGCTCTCCTCTCACTAAGAATGAATTTTACTTCTGACATACTGCACGGAGTAGCTAACATTCAACAGGTGGCTTGCACCGAGCTTAAATCACTGGCGATTTATTGTATTAATTTATAATTAATATCTTACATTGAAGTTCCCAATCTACCTGTTTACAATTCCTTATAATTGAGTCGATGGTGCCCAATCCACCTGTGTGTGTATATATAATATATATGTATGTACACACATACGCACTACGCCATCAAATAGTGTGTAGGATGACGGAGGGGATAACATTTGTTAGTGAATACTTAATACAAACAAATAATCACAATTAGAGATGATTTTTTTTTGAAAAAGTCACACCATTGTATTTCAAGGGATGAAGAATGTAATGTGCCATTAAGGCTTTGATAGAGTAATGAAATATTAACTTATCTGAAGACTCGACGTCAGTGACACATCCAACCACAAAACGCTGTAGTCTAATCGATAAGTATGTATGAGTGAGTGAGAGCGACTGTTTTTGCTTTATTGTAACTCAATAGCTAAAGTTTCTGATGTTAACGTCCTTAGGAAACATTAAACTCAGGTTATTTCGATTTCTTATGTTCCAATGAACTAATTGGATTTTTTTTAAACATAAATAATGAATAAAAATGTTCAAAAAATTACATTTTTCCAAAATGTAAATTTTGAAAATTTTCCCTCTCACATCTCACCCCAGCCATTGAGATCTAAGCGTTGATTGTTACTGAATGTTGTAACCTATTTTTGAATAAAAATGTGTATACATTTTATTGGAGCGGAGTGTACTCTTCATTACGTCAAGGTGGAAGTCACAGATAAGAAATGCAGCTCAATAAACTAAACAGTGTTCTCTCTATTTGTACAGTAATGATCAAAATGTACTATCCATACAAGGTTTGGTAAACAAATTGAAAGGACGATGTTAAACTTTCGTACAAGGTGCATTTACTTACAATTTGGCTCCCTCTGAACAAATTCGGGTGCACACTAAACCTCCTTAATCCTTATCCTCTTTCCTTAGTCCTAGCAAAATAAAAAAAGATTAAAGTAAGAACATTTTTGCTCTGCTTCTTATTATACTTATTTAACTATCCAAATGAGTTAAGAAGAGAAAGTATAATTTAGAAAAAGTGTACCAGCATTTTTTTGGTGTGGAGAGTGTGGGAAACGATTTAGTAAAAAAACTACCCTCAATACATACACCTGGCGTAATTTTAACCCAACTGAACAGACCAGATGAGCTTAATATTTAGGGGCATATATGCTGTATAGTCGAGAAACGGAGGCCAGCCAATCCCCCATTTGACCTGAACTGCATACCGGAAGAATGATTGACTACTGAGATTAGACTATAGATACGGCCCATCGTTGCGGGTAGTAGTTCTAAGGCTAACTCCGTACCCGGCAATATTTTTGTTCTGCTGTAACATGGCCGACGACGGACGACAGTACAATGTGGTCACCTTGAACCTTGTATAGATTTCCAGAAAAGCACGCCGTGTCGTTCAAAATGAACATTGACTTACATAGTATGTATTTATTAGACACCAGTCCTCTATTAAAAATCCTATTTATTGTTTTAAGACAAAAAAAAGTGTATATCGACAAAATGTGTGTAGTAAGATAGAAAAGTATCCTATAAAGGTCCTCTTTCCGACACTAATGTTATTAAATTGTCAAAATAAACCATTGCAACTCAATATAAACCTATTTAGAATGTTGTAGATTTTAATAAAAATATTTTTCAACTGCTACAGTATAGACTATAGAACATTCAGAGCACTGACAGATACGGCCGGAAAAGAAAATAGCTCATTTGATTTCGGCCAGTGGTCGGTGAAATTCGGCCGTGTATTATTATTATTAACACCGCGTCTTACTACCCGTTCGGGTTGTACGCACTTACGCTAATGTGTAATGGTAGGGTGATTGTGAGATGAAATGAAGGACCTACAGTTTAACGTGGAATCCGAACCACGGTGGCGACCTGGCATTCCAAACATTCACAAGATGTCTTGTCAGAGGTGTAGGAAGGGTTTGGAAATCAGATAAATCTGTGCCGGGACCGAGGATTGAACCCCGGCCGCCAGCACAGAAGTCTACTGACACCTTACCTCTAGACCACCAGGTCACCTATGGTAGTGTAGCCCGTCGCCAATGTGACCGTTCCCATTAGGGCTTTGTTTATATTTTAACAGTATTCGGCCGTATACGGCAGAGCAAATATACTGCCGAGTACGGAGCTAGTGCAGTGATGCCAATTGAGCAACTCTGTCTCTAGACCTAGGGACTTTCACGGGCCTGAAACGACTAATTTTCATTTTTAGCACCTAGCGACTAATATGGCGACTGGAGACTTTCCTAAATTTTCTGTCAAGTTCATGTTTAGTAATTTTTATTTTAATGCTGTATAATTTTGATTTTTGAACAACCGTACTACAAGAACGCATAATGCATTGCTTCGGTCTACAGAAGAGCTTTAAACCATCTGTCATTCACAAACCACAATGAAATCGTTCCGGATCCAGGGATCACCTCAGTCCCCTGATGTATCTTACATTCAGTTCAGATAATTGCATGCATTTTGGGTTTGGCGACAAATCTGACGACTTTTAGTTTTTTTCGTTTAGCGACAATCTAGCGACTTTCTGGTACTAACTTACAACACTTACATATGGTCGTTGGCAACACTGAGCTAGTGTGAGCTAGTGTTCCTTAAAAAGGATTCAAACCCATAGGACTGTGTCGTGTTGCAAACATCTCGAACAGGTCATGCTCATAATGAGCTATGTACCTTGTAAGAACTTTGATCGACATTCGCAGAACTGAGCGCCGACCGTGCTTCTACCATACTTTGAATGCTAACGACACAACACAGTTCTGTGGGTGTGAAACCATCTTTAGTTTAAAATATTTAAAAATAGATATAGAGAAGTCACCAGAGACATTGGCTCACTATATTTATCTTAGAGTTGTGAAAAGAGACGGTTGAAGAACACTGGGTTCGGCGTTCGTACATGTGAAAGTAGATCTAGGATGTGCAGAACTATAAAGTGTAGTCTAGTAAGAACACGGTAGAAAGGAAAGTATCTGGCAGTATATAAATTAGTAAAACTAATTTTGAATATTCATACGTCGAATCTTGTGATCTGAAGTTATAATTTTATTTATATAAAGTATAAATTCTGATAAAATTACATTAATAACTAAAGAGCACGTTATCAAATTTGACAGTAAGGAAAAGCAAATAATATATTAACTACTGTATTTTTATTCGCAGTTTATTTAGTTTATGTTTTCACGTACTCCACATATTACTACCAATCCGGGATCCCTGCACGTTTACACTAGTGGATGAGCAAGGTATAACTAGAGAAAGTGCACCCGCATTTGCGTGGTGTAAGGGTGGGTAAACCATTTAGGAAAAACCCATCCGAGATTGAAACTCTTACTTCCCCCTCACAAAGCAAATGAGACAACGTGAAACAGACTCCTTTGTTCTGGTGCCCACCGGTGCGGGTGACAGTTCCTGAGTTCAGACCGCGAGATGTTGTTGAACCTCCCATCAGTACCCGGCGATGAATATGTATGAGCCGATACAAAGTCAACACGGCGAGACAATAAACACCTTGAGCTTAGTGCAAATGAGTTCTTTGGAGCTGCTTAGCGCCTTCTCCCGGCAGTGCCGCGTCCGCTCTTTTCCCACGACTCGGTGTTAACCCTCGCCCACAGACCCGAGAGAGAGGGGAAAAAACTAAGAGGGTTGCCTATGTATAGGGGAATTTTGGTAGCAAGAACAGTGTCTGGTAGTTACTTAAGTTACTAAAACAATTTTAATAAATCCATCTATCAAGTGATGTTAGTTGTCATTTTTTTTATATTTAAGATAGCCAGTGGCGGAGCGTGATCTTTCTTTTTGGTGGGGCCAGGTCAAAGCTTACCGATAGTGATTTTTTTTCTCACCCCATGTTAACATTTTAAATTAATATCATTTAAGTTTTCCTAATTTTTAAAAATCACTAAAATTACAAAATAATTAACTAAATCTACAAACTAAAAGAATAACATAATATAGGTTTTGAATTAAACTAACCAAGTGATGACATTATTTGTACAAAAGTCGGGCGCGCCAGTTCATGAGTACTACAGTATTTTAAGCATTCTATTGATCTCCCTAATATCTGCCTTTTTTTGCAATTGTTTATTGTGTTTTTGGATTGAAATGTTGACCACGGAATCTATTTGTGATGCAATATTTACTGGTCCACATGTTTTAAACCACAGTTGGTAACTATACCAAGGCTTAGAAAAAGTTATTTTTATCTTGCCATACACCTACATAAATGTAAAGTCATTAGGCTGATGTGCTCATAATCATTACATTTTAAGTTTTTCTTGCAGTTTTAATGAAGAAATTGAGTTTTATCTAAAAGTAAAGAATTTGCTTTGTTAATTTTATTAATTGCGTGTTTTTTCAAAAATAATTTATAGAATAAAAAGAAAGAAAAAATATTTATATGTTTTAAAAAAAGTTAGAAAAATGTTGGTGGGGCCGGCCCTGAAGATATCACAGTTATGTTGTAAAATGGCAACAATGTTGGCCGCAAATAAATATGTTTAAGTTTTCTAAACTGTTCTTCCAACCAAAATCAAGGTATAGCTGAGATGCTGCCAATATGGGGATTCGCTTAAGTTAAAATATTGATAAAACTGGTAAATAATACCTAGTTTTGGTGTTAATTGGAATGAATATTATAAACATAGTTTTAAAATTTAAAATTTTCCATCTAGGTTAGTTATTAAGATCTTAATGACTATTAGAGCATAGAATATATTTTTATGAACGTATGACGTAATCAAATAAAGGGGTCACACCACAAATTGTATTGATGTTTGGAGGGGCGCGTCTAGGGGGGAATAAACGGGGCAATTGCTTCACATTCCGGGGGTGGGGGCGGCACACCTCCCCAAAAGTTATGAAATTCAATTACAGTGATTACTATAAATTTCCCATCAAATAGTGGTGTATTGATCATTAATAATACAAGCAGTAAGTACTCGCTTAGCGATAGGATTGCATTCCAGATTCCTGAACGCCCTAACTTTAAGTAATGTACAAATTACGTTATTCGTGTAATGTGGATGCAGTACACTAAAATTTGGACCATTGTGCTACCATGTCAGTATACAGAAAACTAACAGTGCAAAGGTGCAGGGGGATTCTATGTTTGTAGACTTAATTGGATTGATTGTTTGTATTTAATAAAGTACAGCCATTTAATGAGTTGATATATTCAACAAAACAAAAGAAATTTATAGTAGCATAGTTACGTATTAATATATTATAACGAGTTAGTCAGTGGCGTAGTTGTAAATTTATAAGTGCCTAAATGCAATGCTGTAGCCCAGCCCCCCCCCCCTTCCCAAAAGAAGGGGGGGGGGGCGGAGCGTGGAACCACCACAAGCGAAGAAAAAAATGTAATAAACATAAATGCCTCTAGAAGCTATTTGGAGCATTTTCAATGGTTACTAAGGCAGAAACTTAATTAGCGCACTTCCCCCAAGGTTCCAAATATTCGTATAGAACACAGTAAGTTTCAACAGAATGTATTGATTCAAAGAATTAAAAAAAGTTCAACAGAATATTGATATTAAATCAATTAGTTAACTTAGAATTGCATAGTATAAAATTGTACTAAAATATATTTACATAAAAAACAGTGCTGGAACGGCGTTACCGCTGCACTACACCCCTGGGGTTACTGCTAAAATCGAAAAACTTCTGTACGAAAGGACGTCTCAGATTTGTTTGCCCCAGTTCTCACATTTCCTAAACACGGCCCTGGGTATTTGTATTTTCCTCCTCTCCTGTTTATTATCATACTTAAGGACAGTTCCAACCAGAAAAGTTATAAGCCCTATTGGTTTGTGAATTTCTGCTCGACTATTCTAGTGCCTTCAGGGTGCCGCCTAGTTGAAAGGAAGTATCATCACACTGCGGAGTGTCTTATGCGCAGAGGTTCCAAAAACCTTTACACCTTGTTCCTCCCTTAATTTATAAGTGAATTCTGAGTTAACCCTCCCACACCCCCGTAGAAAAAAGTAAATTTCATTATATTAACACAATGTCAACATAATTTATTCCTGAACCCCAGAAATAATTCATTCTTTTCTAGTTTTGGACACTTCTAGGCCAGGTAGAAGACGAAGAAATATAAACCAGAGGGATCCTTGGGTTTCCTCTTTGTGTACCAAAGTTTGGTTGAATTACGTAGATTATTTAATATTACATAAAAAAAAAAGGTAGAAAAACAACAGTTACACGGGGCACCTAAATGAAAAGATTAGGTCATCCAGGAGATCCTTAAGGTGCGGCAGAAGGAGCACAAAGTAATTTTACAGCTTTTATAGAATATACATTTTTTGGCAAAAATAAATAAAATATTTCTCCAGTAGCAAAATAGCGTATATTTTTTCTGTACATTCTAATATCAACAGATCTTAAATATCTGTAAAAGGTGTCCTGGAATTTTGTCAAAACTTTTAAATAAAGAGAAAAAGTGTTGATAAAATTTCAGGACACCCTTGACAGATATTAAGATCTATTGATATTAGCACGCGCAGAAAACTAAACGCTATTTTGCTACTGGAGAAATATTTTATTTATTTTGACCAATAAAATGTAATGCTATAAGAACTGTAAAATTAATGCGTTTCCTTCTGCCGCACCTTAAGCATGATCAGACTTAAATTATGTAAATTTTATTATAATCTGCTAGACATAGCAGTATTGTATATCATTTATTTTAATACTTTTAATGTAATATATTAGTTATTAGTCTCTAGGCCTATCATGAAACATTCGTTTGTTTAATTTATCTAAAATTTGAAAATACAACACAGCTGGAATTTTGTTTAAGTGTATCAACTAAAAAAAACGATTGTTGATACTGTATAGGCATAATTTTCCCGAGTGCGGCCCGAAGACTGTCCAGGATTATAAAATTAGGCCCTTAGCTAACTTCAAGTTGGGCAGCCCTGGTATTTAAGATTTCTTCCTCCAACACAGCTAAAAGTCGCCGTAAAAAGGGTTTAGGTGAGTAGGCTACAATTTGATAAGATTTGCTGTTTTCTTTCCTCACAGTCACGACAAACAAATTTTCTGAAACTGTGAGTTCAGCACATATTTTTACTTTCTTGCGACTTCTCCAGAGAAAGAGAATATTGTGATCCTAAGAAAATATAATTCGTCCTTTTGATGGGTGTCGAAGTTTAATGACCCGCTGAACCCTAAAAAGTGGTTTTAGCGATATCATTTGTGTATCTAGATCAACCTAGTGCCGAAACCATTTTACCGATCGGACTAAATCATGGTATTTAGGGAATCCATATGGTACCTCAGAGAGGATTTTGGAATTAGTTCTCCAACCCTAAAATTTCGAGTAGTTTACTCAAGGGCGATCAGAAAATATTGATTTTTATCAAAATTCTATCTAGACTAGGTTTATAATACAGGAAATGGTGCAACTCATTTTACCATGAAAATGGCTCTGAAGGTACTTAACACATGCGTACATTTCTAAATTTGATATAATCTCCACTACACTTTGAAAGCTGAATAATTTTGTTTCAAGAGTGTGAGTGCAGCATAAAATTATGACAGTATCATTAAAAACATGAATGTATAAAGCAGATTTTCTTAAAACTTATAGTGGTCATCATTGGAGTCACACAAATATAGTGTGTATTCTTTTTCTGCTGCTCTAAGCATATTATGAACCCACTTTGTCAGGGGTTTCTCCTCTCTTTTCCTTTATTTGATTCATGTTTGTTTACAACTACCGATGACAAATACAGTCAGAGCATGGTAGAAGCACGGTCGGCGCAGAGTCCTGTAGTGTGAATCCATCTTTAAACAATCACCTCGACCACTGTGAAGGTTTCGAGACGTGGCCGTTTTCGTGGTCAAGTCATCATGACTAGCCGAGCAATTCACACGAAGGCCACGTGGCAGTGACCGCGCCCGCCCCAAGGTCACTGGATGACGTGGCCCCAGGAGAGACCTTGGTTCAACCAGAAAGTATTGCTCTATCCAACATCTTACCAGCTCGTTCTGGATTGTGCAACTAGGTGAAAAACAACCTATCTCCGTTATGTAACATTCGCGTATCACCGTCATAATGAACACTTGATAACAGTGTCGTAAGAAAACAATGTTTATTGATTTACAAGTTGTCTTAGGCCGTCACAATGGCAATTTTATTGGTGAGCACGCTGGTTTAGGCGTTAACTTCATTATCTGGTTTGTCGGTGGCGGGGAGCTCGGGGCTTGAATCCCATCCAGGTGTCTTGTGTTGCTTTTCCTAAACGATTTTCCCTTCCACTTCTATGCAAACGAGGGTTTATTTCCCCTAAATTCTACCTGCACCCTTTCTCCAGTGTAACTGTGGATAAACCGGACGATTAGTAGGACGCGGTTCACGGAAAAACCAAATAAGCTGGTTATTTATTAAGTATTTAGTAAGATTGTTTTTATGCACCACATCTTACTACCCGCATTTAATTACACCTAAGAACTAGGGATAAGGAAGGTGTACTTTAGAGGAAGAGCGACGGCATTTGCAAGAATGTGTATGCAATTTCTATACCTGGCCGTCACTGTCGGGCCTCTGAGAGGAATTTTATCAGGGGTACAAAATTTTTTCAGGCCCTCTTTCATCTTCTATTAATCCTGTTAAAAAATCAATTCTATCTGGAAAAAAGAAAAGAAATAAGACGAAAAAATGTGTAATTTGTACTTTTATATCTAAAAAAAGGTAAAAATCAATCTGACAAAAAATATTATACTTTCACTAATAATTTAGGAATAGTTCTAGTGGTGGGAATATATTCAAACATTTTCTGAGATCCCAGTGTATTCCCAGTCACCTATTAGACCCCCGGGCTTGGGTACAATGTACCCCCTGAACCCTCCTCGCACCCTGGTCACTGTAATGCCAAGCATGGTTCCAGCAAAGAAGGAATACAACTAACAGTATCGCCTAACAGACAAATACAAAAGTTACTAAAACTACTTTCATTTAATCATACGTCAAGTTATGTAAACTGAAGCTGTCAGTTTTTAATAGAGAAAATCAAAATGATAAATAAAAATAAAAATGTTTGACACAATCACACAAACCACAAACTATCTCGATTGTGTGTTATACCTGAGAAAATAATTTGCAAAAATAGATTTTAGTAGTGAGCTACCAATTAAGTTTCCCTCTTAAAAAAACTCCACGCCATCTTGTTAATCACAATAAACCATCTTCATATATAAATTTTAAACCAAATTGTTCAACTATTTTACACAAATTTCAAATTTTCAAAAATATGGTTTTTGTGAACTACCCTAAAATATTATTATTATATTATTAGCACCGCGTCTTACTACCCATTGGGTTACACGCACTTACGCTAATGTGTAATGGTAGGGTGATTGTGAGATGAAATGGAGGACCTACAGTTTAACGTGGAATCCGAACCACGGTGGAGGCCTGGCATTCCTTACCCTAAAATAATTTTTGATTTGTAAAAATAAAAAATTAAAATCTTTATTTATTGTATTAAACTATTCCCAGGTAGCAATTTTAGCTCAATCTTTAAAACCAATTTCAGAAAATTTCAAATTTTCTATAATTTTTCGAAAGTAAACTACCCTTAAATTAATTTATTTTTGAAAAATAAACATACACTATTATTGTTCATATAAATATCCAAAACAATTTTGAACAACATAATAAGAGCTTTTTTCAAAAAAATTCAAATTTTACCAAAATCAGTCATCAGTAAACTCCTATAAAATGATTTTTTTTAGAAAAACAAATATATATAATTATTAGATATATAAAAAAACTTTGCAGATACCTATTTTGAACCATATTGTTTGGGCCATTGCTTAGAATATTCAAATTAAAAAAATAATTTATCAGTTAACTACACTTTAACGAATATTCCCCCCAAAAAACAAGCATACAGTTTCATTTGTTATGTCAAAGATACACATTTTAAACAAAAGAATTAGAGTCATTTTCAAAATATTTTGAATTAAAAAAAACCATTCATCAGTAAACTACCCTTTAACGAACTTCGACCCTTAAAACAAGTATACGTGCTACCTAGATATCCATTTTCAACAAAATCGTTGGAGCCATTTTCGATAAATTTGGAATTCAAAATATTCACTCATCAGAAAACAACATTTAATTTGAGAGTTATGGACAAAATACTTTTTTTTAAATTGGGTTCGGAGACATATACAACATAAAAATTCATAATATTGAGGTAAATAATTTTCACGATTACAATACTTTCTCTTGATATGATAAAGTAAGGACATTAATAACACAATAAAAAGTTATAAATTTTGAGAGTGTTTCTTAAAAATTTTCTTCCTGCCTTGTTCTTTTAATTCATGTAATGGTGATTAGTGGTGATATCTTACGGGCGCTGTACGAATCACTTGTGTAGGTAGGCCTACTATTATACCTTTTATGTATAGTTATTTCAGTACTCACTTTAACTTCGAATTTTATAAATGGCACACACTCGCATCGGTGGTCGCATGGTCACTAATGCATCACTCTAGTGTTAGACTGTATTGCGAGTGAAAGGGAGATCGGGGTTTGAGTCTCAGTCGGGTGTAATAAAGGTGGTTTATACTAAATGGTTTTTCACTCTCCTTCAACGTAAATTCAGGTAAATTTACTCAAAAATTCCAGCTTATTCAACACTATTATTTTCACTTAATTCACCAACATAGTATGTTGGTAAATTAAGTGAAAATAATAGTGTAGTATTACTACGAGACCCGTTTATTCATTTACAAACGTAGTAGACATATACCATTTGGGATTCCAACATTTGCAAACTGGTTATTATTTTGTGATATCTAGGAAGTAAAAATGGTGTACAGAGTTTTTAATCATTACTCATCATAGATCAATTTCCAAAAATGATTACATTTGCGCATCAAATATGTTAAATGTTTGTCAGCACACAAGTGTGAACAGTTGTTTTGCTCATGAAAACGAACTAGCAACTGACAGATAGCTTTAACATTTATCATCAGTTCTTCAGAAAATCTAAAGCCTAGCCCTCACACCCTTTCTGAAAATAAAATGTTTCATACGTCTGGTGAAAAAAAAGTTTCCAGTTTAAGAGTTTCAAATATTTTTTGTAGAAAAAATAGGATTCAAAATTATGATAGAGAAAGTAGAAGAAGTCCTGAAATTGTATGTAATCTTAATTTTTCTTTTTGTAATGATATGTATTTTAGAGGTGATTTTTTTGGCTTAAGACGGTAAAAAAAAATGAAACTTTCTGAAATGCTGGCTCTCAATATTTAAATTATTTTGTATGTGTCTCTTATGATCACTGTAATATTTAAAAGCTGTTTATTAATCTGTATTTATGACGTGTTTTAATGTAGACCTGACAAATGTATACCTGGGTCCAATGTTTATTTTGCAAGGAGTGTATCTAGCCGCCTGAATTCTCTTGATAACACAAGGGCTCTTGTGTGAAATCGATAGTTTTAGTCGGTGAAAAACAACTTAGAGAAAACAAGAAGGCAGGTGCCAAACAATATGAGGTCACACAACGGAGCAAAACAAACGAGAATACAAAGAAAAGATACACGGACAACAAGGAAAGAATGAGATATAGAACCAAGGGAGGACGGAAAGGGGGGGGAGGTGGGGGGACGTAGCCTACATGTGTGTGGATGTACACTCCACTCTAAAAATACCTTTATCAGTAAGCGCAAATTTATCATAAACAAAAATAAGGTTGGTTAATGGGGTATTTAACGTGTCGTTTATAAACAGAGTTCATTTCAGCACGTGACCTACAAACTATCTTAACCTAAGACACCTTTTTACTAGCGGTCACACGGTCTAGTTCTACTCGCAATAAACCTATATAGTGTTACCGATAATGATGAGGTAGTTCAAATTTCAGTGGGGTGCACTTGATGAATAGTGAACTGGGGGTGTTTTTTTCTAAATGGTTTTCCACTCTTCCTACACGCAAACGCGTGTTCACTCCCTCTATAGTCAACCTTCCCAATTCCTAACCTATTGGTGTAATTAGTGTTAAGCTTATAACGCGAACGGGTAGTAAGACACTGTGCTAAAATAAAAATTCAGTCAGAGAAACCAGCGTTACCTGGATTTCTGATCGACCACTCAATCACTAAAACACTGAGATGGACAATATGTTGGTCAGCACACTGCCGTAACGTCACTTATGGGTGGAGAATTAGGTTGAGTTGACCCGCAGGCCATTCATACAGTATATATATGGTGGGTGATTCAGAGTTATTGCGGCCACCTCGGTCAGCGAGAAAGTATCAATCCCTGTCAAGCCACACGGCTTAATTAACAATGGTCTGTGTCTTTTTATAGAAATAATACTCTTATGTTGTCTAAGCTTATACTTCCTCTACGTCCTTCTCTTACATCCGTTCTTTGTCATGTCATTAAGAAAAAAGAAAAGAAAACTATGATACGTCTTATCTAAAGGTAAAGAGGAAAGCTCGTTGCTAGTTCTCAAATATTTTAAATTGTTTTGTTGTGAGATTATCAAACAATTTCAGTATTTGTTAGAGGAAGGCCCTTTTCCTAGTTTCATAGCTCCACAAATATGCTTAAAAAGTTGTTGAAGATGAGCTAATGTCACATTTTCACAAATTTTTAGTATATTAATAAAACTCATATGTTATATAGAAAGCGGCCATGCTCAGTGCGACCAAACAAAAATCGTGTTGTATGCGAGCAGATTATGTTATGAGTTATTCTCCTTTTACGTACCTAGTCTGTTGCTTTACTGAATTAAGATGCAGATATTTAATTTCTGTCAATAATTATTTTTATTCTTATATACAATAAGTACAATGTACAATTTTCATAATACATAAGTATAAGATTCTAATCAATTTATTAACGTAGCTTAATGCATTAAGACATATTTTCCAGTCAGTCATCTTTTCGAAGTCCCGGAATAGGTTATACATTCTTTTATCCAGTTCCATGTAGGATTTGCGCCGTTTTCTTGAAGGTTCGCCTAAATCCTTAGATTTAAGTTTGTTAGTTTGGATTATATTAGGTTAGTTAGGTTAGGCTATCTATTGTGTTAATTATTTTGTTTACATGTTATTTTGGACACAATTCTAGCTTATTCCCTTGGATGAATTTTAAAAACACGTTTGATCGCTTTGAAGCCGAACACGATGAAAGTTTTTTGGTCGCTTCCAACACCGGTCGCTTTGAGCACGGTCACTTTCAATACGTAAACAAAAATCAAGCTATAAGCTTGTTAAGGAAAAAGAGCCTTGTTGGAATATTTTAACTTTATTTTGGCGTGAGTCGTATAATTATAATAATAATAATTATTATTATTATTAGCACCGCGTCTTACTACTCATTCGGGTTATACGCACTTACACTAATGAGTAATGGTAGGGTGATTGTGAGATGAAATGGAGGACCTACAGTTTAACGTAGAATCCGAACCACGGTGGAGGCCTGGCATTCCCCACATTCACAAGATGTCTTGTCAGAGGTGAAGGAAGGGTTTGGTAATCAGATAAATCTATGCCGGGACCGAGGATTGAACCCCGGCCGCCAGCACAGAAGTTTGACACCTTAATACTAGACCACCAGGTCACCTACTAGCCGTATAATTAAATATTACGATAGAGCCTAAAGTCCACTTAGCAATTTCTCCCTTACTGAAGCGGCCCCCTCAACAGGTCTATACTTTAAGGTAACTTACTGTACGTGAGAGGTCATACAACACAGCTACACAACGTCATCTTCTAGTGCACTGAACTAGAAATAAACAAGTTGCTTGCTCTACCGTCTAGAGTGCCGTCGAAAGCTGCCAAAATACACAGCCTTTATTTAGAGCGGTCTTGGTTTTATTGGTGCGCCGTCAGTGTAGTTACATGGCAGATGAGGGTCAACGTAAACTCTTAATCACATGTGAGTTACGGTAAAACCTTATTAAATTACCAATTTGAAACATTAAATTCCATTATACTTAGATGGTCAAATGATTTGATCAAAACTGACACATGTTTGTTAAAGAATCAATAAACTATTTTTCAAACCATTGGACCAGTACGTTCATATTTTCTATTGAGGCTTGCCAGCGAAGGGGGTTCGAATCCAGGTCGGAGGTATTGAAGGTAATTTTGCCCTAGACAGTCTACCATCCTCCCTCCAAGTAAATGCGGGTACATTTCCTATAAACTCTACACTCATCATTTCTATTCTTTTAGTATAAATCGGTGCAGATAGGTTGGACGGGTGATAAGACAATTTTAAAATTTATGTTGGGAAAAAAACTTTTATTATATTATTTGTTAATAATATTTTTGTAAACACGTAAGTGTTTTGAGCACTATTTCAGTTCGCTATAACACAAACATCACTTTTTTGGTTTTTTGCACCGCGTCCTACTACCCGTTCGGGTTAGACGTTAAGTACTAATTACGCTATTGGGTTGGAATTGTAAGGGTTGAATTTAGAGAAAGTAAAGCCGAATTTGCGTTGAGTGTGTTATTCTTATTCTTATTATTAGCACAGCATCTTACTACCCGTGTCGGGTTATACGTTAAGTACTAATTACCTATTGGGTGGAAATTGTAGGTTGAATTTAGAGAAAGTAAAGCCCAATTTGCGTTGAGTGTGTTATCTTATTCTTATTATTAGCACAGCATCTTACTACCCGTTCGGGTTATACGCACTTACACTAATGTGTAATGGTAGGGTGATTGTGAGATGAAATGGAGGACCTACAGTTTAACGTGGAATCCGAACCACGGTGGAGGCCTGGCATTCCCCACATTCACAAGATATCTTGTCAGAGGTGATGGAAGGGTTTGGAAATCAGATAAATCTGTGCCAGGACCGAGGATTGAACCCCGGACCCCGAGCGCAGAAGTCCGACACCTTACCTCTAGACCACCAGGTAACCCGCGTTGAGAGTGGAAAACCAATTAGGGAAAACCACCCTCAGTTCACCCGACCGAGATTCGAACTTCGATCACCCCATTCTCGGCAGTCTATCTCATCACGAAACTAGCGCGTTAGCTAACTACATCACCGTTGAAAGTGGATGTGAAAATAAGGAAGAGGGAGGAGCGAAATAAAGAGCTCAAGAAATTCTCATGTTCTGTTTAATCCTCGGTCCGGAAAACCAACACAATCGTAAACATTCCTTACACAGGACTTTGAGTAGGTCTACTTGCAGCTTGTACAGTTGTTCGCACCAATTAAATGAGAACCAATTAATGATAAGCGGTGTAATTAAGAAAAGACCGCAGTAACGTTCTCATATTCACCTTCATCTCCACACGGATGCAGTTGAGAAAGAATCGACTCGCTCTAGGTGGAACGGGCGCAAGTTGAGATCCGTATTTTTTCAGTATTTATATCAAAACATTATTTTTTTTACCCAATAAATAGAATATTGCTTCATTATACATTTAGTTTAATTTCCTATACACAGTGATCTCAACCGTTATTGATTATCTGTCATGGGCGCTGCGTTATTTGACAAGGACATTTTCTTTTCATTTTAAACGTTTCCAGTCAAATGCCAACACGCCCATGAAAATTATTCAAGAACGGTTGTGTTTTCTATTAATGTAGAAAATTAAAATAAGTTTATTTACTGAAGTAATATTTTATTTACTTTATTTAGGCCACCAAAAAATGTGTTTGTCGTAAAAACCGCAAACATACTGATTTTGTAATTCTTGTTTCCTTTCATCCCACCATTGCCAAGCTATTAACTTTATTAATTGGGTGTTGTTTTGTTCAACTATTTACAACATCGAGGCTGCTGGCATGTGGAGCCTCTTGGTTTTAGTTTAATGATACCCTTATTATTAGGCCTACGTTAACCCTAAATGCTCTTTCACACTTTACGATTTCTGTCGTACGAGTTTTTGTCGTGTGTGTCTTTCATGCGATCCGACTAAACAGTCGTCCGGCAGCCTCTGTGCTTGTCTTATTATCGTAATAACTCAGTGATAGCTAGTCAAAGTAATAATAGCGAGTGGTTAACACCGATATATTGATTTAGTTAGTGGAGTAATGTAATAACTAAATACTGTATTGACCCGAATATAGTACGGCCTCACACTTAATACTGCACTAATAAAACTTGTGGTAATGAAATTGATTTTTCTGTCTTTATTAGTAGTTAAAATAATATTTTAACATAAACATTTTCATTTTTCTTCTTTTCAGTTGTTTTAAATTAAATTAATGTTTTCTAAAAGACAGCCATGTTTCTATTTTTCTTTCTTTTAGCTGCACGTGTTCGAAGCATGATTTATTTCCGAGTTGTATTACACAGTATTTAAGAGCAGGTGCATAGTTAAGACAAGCCTATTTTTAGTATTCGCACTCAGATAGAACAACCCCATTGGTAGATGGGAAAGCAAGTAGTGACCCGGGTGTGAGAGTACAAAACTACAGAAAGACAACTATCGTTATAAAATGTATATTATCAATATGTTCGAGTCTTAAATAGTGTAACAAACAATACGTTTAAATTTAAATAAATATAAACAAGTGAACAAGTATTTATCTTAAAGTAACATCCTATCAATATGGCATAGATGAGAAACGACAGACGAGAGCTTTCCAGACGACACCCTTACGTAGGATAAGAAACGAAGACAGCGAACGGCTCGTAACTTATTATTAGCACCGCGTCTTACTACCCGTTCAGGTTATACGCACTTACGCTAATGTGTAATGGTAGGGTGATTTGAGATGAAATGAAGGACCTACAGTTTAACGTGGAATCCGAACCACGGTGGAGGTCTGGCATTCCTCACATTCACAAGATGTCTTGTCAGAGGTGAAGGAAGGGTTTGGTCATCAGATAAATCTTTGCCGGGACCGAGGATTGAACCCCTGACCCCAGCATAGTCCGACACCTTACCCCTAGACCCCCCAGGTCACCCGGCTCGTAACTAAAGGAGCCCAACCCGCGATTCGTTACAAACTGTGAAGGTGTTCTACATGGAAAAAAAAAGTTATCGAAGAGAACTCGAGCTAAATTATTATTATTATTATTATTATTATTATTATTATTATTATTAGCACCGCGTCTTACTACCCATTCGGGTTATACGCACTACTCGAGCTAAAAACTTGACAAACATGATTAATAATTTTAGAAAACATTCTAACGTTTAAGGAACGATATTTATTATAAAAAATAAATAGGACTTTGAAATGTTTGTAAAATATATTGGTTCAAGTTAGACAGAACTCATAAAGTGTGAAAGAGCTCTAAGACTATTGATGATTTAATTAAGGTGGTACAAATGTAGGGAAGGTTATTTAGAGAAAATACAGCGTGGATAAAGGATGTGAAAAACACGGGGATAAAATAGGCCTACATGACGTGAGGAAAACCTCCTTCCAGTGCACCCGGTTGAGATTCGAACCTTGACCTCTTACGTCACCGTTAGTCCTTATTAAAATGAGCCTGGCACCTTACGTGATTACCTGACTACCAGCTCGGGTGTATTCTTAGTTTATAGTCCTATTACTGAGTATTATATTTTATAATAACAAGGCGATTACAATATTTTTTATATATAAAAATTGTGTAAAATATTCTTTGGGCACATTTTTTAATTCAATATGATGTAGTTAACTTATTACCTTGAAACATACTATTCATGATTGACTGAGTGATGGGATCAAACTATATTTCAATGCAACAAGTTATAATAATTGAATAAACATTTAAACAACTTTCTAGTCAAAATAATTAAATTCTACTTTTGTTACCAAATTTCAAAAGGTCTACAAAATAATTATAATTATTAATAGTTGGTTATAAAGCCAAATAATTAAACAAATGTATTTGTTATACATAATTCAACATTTTTTTTGTTGTCGTTGTGGTACATTTATGTATTATTATTATTATATTATTATTATTTATTATTATTATTATTATTATTATTATTTAAGTAAATGTTTTAAAATTACAAAGGTCACTCATAAAAAAGAACCTTTAGAAAGGTATAACTATCATGACAGTAAATTATAACCAGACTAATAATAATAGGTACGTCTGCTTACTGATCTGAGGGCTCCGGGATCTATTCTCGGCAGAGCCGGAAGTGTAAAACGGGAGTCCAAGAGGCACATTTACTGTATTAAGTCATATTGTCATGTTTATCAAGTTAGGACAAGCTGCAAACTGGTATTAACCCATACTAAAACCAAAACTGAGAATCAATTTGGGTAGTTAGATAGTTAGCTCGTTTAAAAAGTGATGCTAACTTTAGAATACATATATATAGTATAATATATATGTATTTTAAAAATAAAATTGTTGTTCTTGTATTGAGCACCCTGTTCTTGCGGGCGCCCTGGTGACAAAAGCATTCGGAGAGTTTTGCATGCTATTCTTTCATATGAGGATATATAAGAGCTTTTAAATTACAGTCGGGTCTGAAGTCCAATTTAAAAACGAAATGAAACTATAAAAACACGTTGCAATATATTTACAAACAAAGGCTTGAACTTATAAATAAAACATAAAGGCACATGTGTGTTGTATAATATAGCGCAGCTGGTCCTCGACCTATCTCTTGAATTTAAATATTTCAGAATTATTAATGTGACCTCATCACCTCAAATAACAAAACATATAAAAAAATCCTGTTTAGTTCTTTTTTTCTTTGCGTAGTTCAATTAAATTGTAATACGCATAACATTCATAGAATGACGTCATGCTTCACTTTGAGGCAAATCTCCTTTTGATAGTGAACGGGGCATGCGGATTGAATGGATGGTTATTGGAACAACAAAATATAATTATTAACGGAATAGCCTTGGACTAGTAAAGTAAACGTGTGTGTGTGTAGAGAGAGAGAGAGAGAGAGAGAGAAGGAGAGCGAGAGAAAGAGATATAGAGAGTGAAATATCAACAGTTATAGAGGGAAGGGGAGGGAAGGGGCAACCAAATTAAATAAGAAGTGGAAATGTAGGGTAAGGGGATTATGGAGGAAATAAATAAGATAGCAAGAGAAAGCTTATTTTTTAATTATGAAAGCTGGAATCTATGAGTTCGGGAAAGCACAAACAAGATGCAGTTTTGTGATTGATGAACTTATAAACATTTGGGGAAACAAAGTATTTTTGAAAATGTTTCAATATTAATCTTAACCTTAACGACATTAAAACAAAATTAACTTTAAATTTCGTACCGGTTAGACCAGCGTACTAAAATGCCAGTCCTGTTCGGTTCGCCGGTGATGGGAAGATCAGAGTTTCAACCCCAACCGAGTGCAATGAGGTGTTTTTCCTGTATGGTTTCTCAAATTCTCCCCTTACTCCTGTAAAATACTGGGCGTCTCGATAGTTACTGCGCAGTAAAGTGTCACGCACATCGTATCAGTTCTTCCTTCAACAAATGTTGGAAATGACCCTTCGGGCCTGAAGACATGTCCTGACACCCCTTTTCATACCATATGAAGAGGTGTCTACAGACATGTCTCCAAACCCGTGGGGGGCATTTTCAACACCTGTTATAGAAAGAACTGCAACGAGGTACTTGATACACTGCACAGTAGTTTTGGGACATTCTGTATATTTTACCTCCATTATTATTCCATTATCACTATGTGTATAGCTAGGATGGGTAGTAAGACGCGCTACATACAAAGATTGCGCCTCCTTTACCTTCCTACTATTTTGTCGAGAATATATTTCTTTACATTGGTGATTCCCATAAAATAATATTTAAAAACGAAAGAACATCCATTTGTGTTTGAAAAACAGAATGCATCACACATCCCCGTGCAGTGAGACTAGCGTGGAAAATAAAAGAAGAGGTAAACAGGAAGTCTTATAGTAAGAGAGGAAGTGATGCATGGAAGGGGATCTATTCAGACACGTGTCAACATGAAGGGGGGCGGGGTCTAATGCCCCCATTGTTTACTTTCAACATCATTTATTTAAAGACTTGATGAAGAAATTAAAACGAGAATTTTGCGTTGAACGGAAGTCCTGCATCCTAAATATTTACATGAAAAACAAAAATAAATTACTTTATGTTAAAAACTTCTACAAAATTATTTTGGGAGCTAGCGGCATCATATTTTTTTTTATTACTACGCGTATAATCGTTAGTTAAATTTATTTTAAGTGTGTTTATGTGACTATTGGAACTATTTCTAACATCTCGTTGAGAAACAATCTATATTTATTTGATAAACATTTTTGTGTTTTAGAATAAACCCTGTTGGAGATCTTATTTTCATAAACTCCATGGTGCGAGCGCGCAAGCTAGCTATACCGACCGAGCAGCCTCCATAGTTATTGATGATTGTGCCAACATTCGCGGATAGAAGGTGTCATGTGATCAGCACAACAAACCCACTAGCCATCAATCTCAGTTTTATAGACAAGAGTTGCTCTTATTAATTGTCCTCACAAGGCTGAGTGTGATCCTTTTCCACACCTTGCGAGTTATTAATTTTAATTCTATCTTCAGTTATTTACCTGAGAGCGAGTGTTTTTACCGGGGCCCACGTTGAGCGAGATACGCTCGCTATCTGGCGGGTATTGCAAGCAACAAACCGGTTGCGTTGCGTGGGACAGGCTTATCTCCAGCCCTCTTGTCGTTTTCAAAAACACAAACCGGTGAGTCACAACAAAACAAAGGGCGAGACTCCCACGAAAGGTGCTTTTGTTTAACCAACCATTCCTCCACGCGCTCGTTCTCAGGTGAATGTGTTTAAATGTGGTTATATCATCACACAACTTTCAAACAAACAGCAATACCACACGGCAATAAACATCCCAACACGAGCCAGTAATTTAAACACCGGAAAGAGGACAAATGCACAACTAATAAATTATTTTAGGCATCTCCTGTATTTGATTATATTAAATGATAAGCAGCATGTTATTGACTTACTAAATACATTAAATTGCAAGCAGCATGTTATTGACCTACTAAAATACATTAAAATGAAGCAGCATGGTAATAACCTATTAAAATATAAATGACAAGCAGAATGATAGTGACCTACTAAAATGCATTAAATAGCAAGCAGTATGATAGTGACCTACAAAATACATGAATGCAAGCAGGATGTACTGACATACAAAAATTTTAATGGCAAGCAGAGTATTACCTTAAAATACATTAATGGACAGCAAGTATTACCTTAAAATATTTAAATGGCAAGCAGCATGTTATTAACCTTCTAAAATACATTAAATGGGAAGCAGCATGTTATTAACCTTCTAAAATATATTAAATGGGAAGCATCATGTTATTAACCTTCTAAAATACATTAAATGACAAGCAGCAAGTTATTATTCTTATAAGGCTTATGGCCAAATGAACTAGGGAAAAAAATGTTATTTAATCGAAAATATGTTAAATTATTTACAAAGCCTTGCGGAAATCAAATACATTCAGTTACCATAAAATGATTAATTGCTCATTACGAAACGGTGTCAATTCATATGAAAAGCATGTGACTTCTACTAAACGAAAATAATGTTGTGACCAAACCGGCATGTTGACAAACGTTGAATCATCAACGGCATGTGCTCAAAGCAGGGAACGACGAGCCCAGCATCAGTCAGAATGTGCAGCTGAGTCATCAATCCAGACCAGCCTCGTTCCGCTTACGGGCTTATGGGTACAAACGACATAACACAAGTCTATTTATTTATGAGTATTTAGGTCATGCATAATAACCCAGCCTTTTCAGACACCCCCCCCCCCCCCATTCGCCCCGCCTTGCCTTTGTAACAAACATCATGTAGACATTTAGCTAACAACCTCCACCTCAACCTGTGTTACGTCACTTTTCACATCAAGATCAAAAATATAATTATTTCATACTGGGACGCTTTTGTGACACTAAAAGAGGAAATCTGAAATATTACTCAGAAACTTAATGTATCTATAAGTATGTTTACTAACGGTGATAATATAAACAAACCCACTTCAGTGGCCACATGATCTATAACGTCACTCTCGCAATGGATTTAACTGCCAATGACGGGGCGATTGGGGTTCGAATCCCAGGGGATGTACTAAGGCGGCCCCGCCCGAAAGCTGTGCACAGAAGGCACTCAAACACTTGAACAGCAGTCAAGTCTGGTTGCGTACGGTTTGGGTTCTACCATTTTTATAAAAGGCCCTACAGACACACCACACCGCGGTCCAATTTGTCTATTGAACGAACGACAGCCATGCCTCCATCTGTCAAATATCAAAAATTGGAATCGCGTTAACATCATTATCGATTCATAAAAATATTTCAAAGGGAGGGGGGGGGAAATATGGGCAAAAAATTTGTTAGAAAGAAAAAAACACCTATGCAATTTTATTGAAAGAGTTGGAATCAAATGACTTTCGATATTTTTAAAGAATGTATTATGAATGTTTCTGTGAAATACTCAGTATAGTGCTATCATTTTAAATAGAACAAAAGAATGCACTGTGACACTACCCACCAAGGTGCTTGCAAAGCGGTAACTGATTGAGTCTTCTTTACATTTTATTCTCCATAACAATTATGACTACGGCAGGCCTCAATGAATGTAGGCAAAGGGCTTACAAACAAAAATGCTGCTGGTTCACCCATAACAATCAACACTACTTTAAAAATATCTCACAAGACGTGTATTAATCACAACTTGTGAATGTGTGGAATGCCAGGCCTCCACCGTGGTTCGGATTCCATGTTAAGCTGTAGGTCCTCCATTTCATCTCACAATCATCCTACCATTACACATTAGTATAAGTGCGTATAACCCAAACGGGTAGTAAGACACGGCGCTAATAATAATAATTGACAAGAAATTAACAAATATGTCGTGGGAAATTTTGACTCGAGCACCAACATGCAACTCTGGCACGTCTACCTCTACTAAACCTATACACGAGCACGATTGTCAACCTTGCAATCTCGTCCATGAAAAAATATCAAGCTCCTCCTGATAGCAGGAGAGCAGTTTGAACAGGTTTATTTTTTTTAAATAATTATTTCCTCAACTTTTTATTGAATTTTTGTAACAAAATTTTATCAGTACATTCCTTTTACATTGTATTTAGTGTTATTTATCGACAATATTTTTAGCAGGTTTTATGGACATATTATTGTATATCTCTCATAAGACTTATATTATATGACATAGTGTTGCGGGGTATTCAAGAAATAACCAATGAATAACACATAGCCCATATATTTTATTTTCAAAAATAGATGTTACAGTTAGATAGAAGTTATAGTTATAAAAGTGTTACATAGGGTCTAAGTCATCATCCATGTGTCGTTCTGGATAGTCACATGTGGTTTCATTACTTGTAAGTTTTAAATTTTTATAAAAATCATGGCAAACTGAGGGAACATAAGACAATAGTGCCATTAAATCATTGTATTTTTGCTGGTAAATTGGTATTGAGTTTGTTGAGACTTTATTCAAATCTGCTGGAAACGTAACTCCTTTTCTGCGGAACCTCACGAAGTCAACCTCTTGTTTCTCACCATAGAAATGGGTTTTAAAATAAAGCGTCCCAATATTTTCCTGTCGGACTTGTAGCTGTACACAAGTTGTAGCAGAACTGTCTGTTTGTCAACATCCTTCTTCCTATTTAAAAGAGGGGGATTAGGGCTTGTTTTTTTGTCATACACTGTGTTGAAGATTTGAAATCTCGAAGTTATTACAATGTATTTATTGGAAGTTTGTCTTACCAATTGTTGCCAGTCCTAGGGTGTTAAGATAGCCAAATTGTTGAGTTTCTTTCTTTTCCTCTCTCTCAATGCATGTACACTGTCAGCTTCCGATACTTATGAAGTACCCAGAAAAAACACATTACAATACTCACATTTTTATTTTGGCCATAACAGTTGTCTGACCAAAGTGTGATTTCCTCTATTTCACTGCCAGGAATGACACTGTCGGCCCATTTCAAAATTGATAATGCAATTTAATTTCCGCCACGGGCTCCGTTTGATTCGTCCCATAAATACAGTGAACCGAGGAATCTGATGCATCATACAAGGTAAAATTTCCTTTTATAAAAACTAATGGAGTTTGTTATAAGTGGTGATGGCAAACATTTCTGCAGATTACCAGTTAATACTTTGTGTTTTGGTGAATCTTTAGCCATTTTAGTGTCAATACTTTTTAAGTTGTATCTGGTTTTTGATTCATTGAGATGTGCAGCATGATCAGCCTTAACAGTTTCTTTTTCTCTTGAGTCAGATTATTTTTCAGTTTAGCATAGAACAAATCATATGTATCAAAGGAAACTATTTCAGGTGGTTTAAATGACTAATTGAACTGTTTATTGAAGATATCTGAGTACAGCCCTTTTTTGTTCTTAATTTTGGATCAACGTTTTTTTTAATGCAGTCACTTATGTACAGTTCATACATTTTTTCTACTGTTAGCTCTGTTCCTAATTATTTCCTGTCCCTCTTTTCTCTAGAGCAATGACTCTCATACCGGGGAAAATAAGATTTTTTTTTTTTTACACTTTCTATGGTTTTATCGGGGGTTTTGTTGCGTAGCGTATGCCTACCCCTTTGATCGGTTTTTACTAAATCTCCTGGCTCAATATTTAAAAAAATCTTTACTACTATCATGTTTGAGATAGAAAGTGTGTTTAGAAACATAACCTTACACACCCTAACTCATTGGTCATTTACTGTGAAATGGTAGAATAGAAAGTAATCTTTAGATTTATTCGAGTTTTGTTCTCTTTTTCTTGATCGAGATGTACTATGCCTTTCAACATATGCAAGAATAAATTGCCTTTTATTATTGTAGTCTTTTCACCACTCCAGTATGAATCAAAAATCTTCTTCCATAATCTGGTAATTTTTCTGAGCATTTCATCTTACAAGAACAAGGAGGTTTCATCACCACAGCTAATTTGTGCTTGCGAACATTACATGCTCAATCATTGGTATGCACTACGTTTTTTACCGTGCTGTGCAGACTTAGTTTCAATTTTTACTTTCCTTTTGGCACCTCCTCTCTCTTATAAAACTGGTTGATTTTCTACAGTAGTTTCATTATCACTGTTTAAGTGTAAATCGACAGCAAATAAGTTTTCTATTGGTTGTTCACTTGCCATTGTTTTATTTCTTACCTTATTTGTTGATTGATTACATAGAGGCCTCCCACCATTGTCATCCGATTCAGAGCTTTCACTACTTTGAGGTCCATAATTTTTGTCAGCATCAGAATCATCCTCTTCTACAGCAAACAGAACAGCAGGGCTACGTCCTCTTCATTGCCATTATATTGATAATTACTGTTATTAGCATTTGATTCTTAAACAATATCAGCCTTGTAATAATGATTGTTAACTATTTATTATTAGATAAATTCGGCGATTTCAATGATAATTCATTGCCTTATTTTATTTGGGTTATGTTTTGTAACTTAATAATATTAAGGAATCTATAAAACAATAGCTTACCTATGGGTGCAATAACATTAGGCCTAGGGTGCAGAACTAAGTCTAGAATTTTATATCCACGAGAGTTAGGATCCATCTTGCTTCAATATTACAGTAATTTGTTGAAAAACAAAAGTTAAAGCCTCAAATTACAAGCAAAATAACTGAACTGAAACCTTCTTAATTTAGTTCAAGAAAAATGCACCAGGTGTGAACAACCTTATGTCCAGATGGTGTACTGCATCATCCAGGTTTTGTAGAGGTATACAACTTCAAAGTCCACATGGTGTTGTATTCCTATGAATAAAAGTGGACTTGATGTTCTTTTAAAAGCATGTAACTCCCCTTATAATTGGTTTAGAGCATAGTGATCCACACCTCTGGGAAAAGTGAAAAAAGTTAAATAAGAATGTGTAATAATGCTATATTGTAAAAGAAAAAAATTGACATAGTGTTCTATACCTCCATGGTACAGATATATACACACACACACACACACATACAAACCTCGACAAATAGTCACTTTTCTTATATATTTTTTGTCCTACTTAAAAAAAAAGTTCATCATAATCATATGAGATGCTGAGTTGGCAACGGAACATGCGACATTGTGTGAGGTGTTGCATAACTTGCTGACGTTCAAGGACTAACTTCCTCGACGAGAGAGACTATCCTTTGTCACGCGGAAATACTACGCATACATATTACGCTCCACGAACTTGATTCTCGACAACATTGGGCCACACAAGTGATTTTTTTTTCAGCATTTTAACACGGACGAGAAAAACACGCAAGAGATGCAACAGCTAGAAACCATACACAGTGGTCACACGGACGGGGAAATCGAATTTTCTCTTACTTAATTTTTCCCTAATTTAACCAGCATTTTGATCAAAATAATTGCGGAATGAATCTTAGCCTTAGGAGCCTTACTAATAAAGATAAGAACAAACTTCATCAATGAAACCCATTCCTTTAGCTCAAACAAACTTGGGACTGTTCATGTATGAACCTATACCCTAGCCTAAGTCTGTTCAAGAGAGTTTTGAATTAAGTTTGACATTTTGGTGGGTTTTTTGTAGAAAAATAATTGGTACTATCTTGATAAACAAACTCTTAATAATATTTAGGAAATAGTTCAGAATAAATTAAGTGAAAATTTATGTTTATTGAAAAGAATTCAATAACTTTATGTGACACATTTAAAAACAGTAACATATTCAAGTGTGATTTAACAAAAAAAATTATTCATAAAATACATAATTATTTGTAGTAAGGAACTATATATATTCTATTAGATAAGGATAGATATCAAATTAAAAGATATGAAAAAGATAGAAATTAGATTATTAAAATAAACTATATTGACAATATTAATTAAGTGTATTATTTATGAAGAGTCAATGGACTGAGTGGCAAAGTTGTTGTTACAACAGAAAATCAATTACAATCAATAATTGTGAGTGAAAATAAATTATCTAATGAGAAAAAGTTTTTAATTAGGTTAAAAGTAATAAATTGAACCGTTAAAAACACATTAAAAATGTGAGTCGAAAAAGTACATATACAATAAAACAATAAAACATATTAAAATACATGTGTTATAGACAATTAGTTAAAATAAAATAGGGTGTATAATATTAATAAACAAGATAAAATTATGGTTAGAAATAGAGTTCCATAGAGAATTGAGCCTAGGCTTTGCATAAAAGTTTTTAGTTGGTTTGTTATAAAAAAAAATTAAAAAATTATTCTATTCAGGATTTTATGTAATTACATTTAAACAACCCATAAATATATTAAGATAAGTGTAGATGAAATATGGGATAGTATAGATGAAACTTATAATATAGTGTATTAAGATAAAAGTCAAATGACACAGATTGGAATTTTGTGAAAACAAAGAAATTTTTTTTATATATAAGTTGAAATCTATTCTTATCTGGGAGAATTTGAATTCCCTTGTTCCTTGAGAATGTGATTGTGATTAAACAACCCCCATTCTCAAGGAACAAGGGAATTCAAATTCTCCAGATAAGAATAGATTTCAACTTATATATAAAAAAAAATTCTTTGTTTTCACAAAATTCCAATCTGTGTCATTTGACTTTTATCTTAATACACTATATTATAAGTTTCATCTATACTATCCCATATTTCATCTACACTTGTCTTAATATATTTATGGGTTGTTTAAATGTAATTACATAAAATCCTGAATAGAATAATTTTTTAATTTTTTTTTATAACAAACCAACTAAAAACTTTTATGCAAAGCCTAGGCTCAATTCTCTATGGAACTCTATTTCTAACCATAATTTTATCTTGTTTATCAATATTATACACCCTATTTTATTTTAACTAATTGTCTATAACACATGTATTTTAATATGTTTTATTGTTTTATTGTATATGTACTTTTTCGACTCACATTTTTAATGTGTTTTTAACGGTTCAATTTATTACTTTTAACCTAATTAAAAACTTTTTCTCATTAGATAATTTATTTTCACTCACAATTATTGATTGTAATTGATTTTCTGTTGTAACAACAACTTTGCCACTCAGTCCATTGACTCTTCATAAATAATACACTTAATTAATATTGTCAATATAATTTATTTTAATAATCTAATTTCTATCTTTTTCATATCTTTTAATTTGATATCTATCCTTATCTAATAGAAAAAAAAATTATAACAAGTTTTTTAATTATTTTTAATGGCATAAGAACTAATGTACAGGTTTTATGACCTTAAAATAAATATAAAATTATGGAAACCTTTAACACGCTAATTTTATTTTTAATATAAGGCCACAAAACATGTACATTTTTTCTTGTGTCATGCAAAAAAGAAAGAATATATATATACACACACACACACACACACATATATATATGTTATAATTTTTGTTAAATCACACTTCAATATGTTACTGCTTTTAAATGTATTATATAAAGTTATTCAATTAATTTCACCTACAAATACATTTTCACTTAATTCGCTCTGAATTATAACTTACTTTACTCACTTTTTTCTAGCTTCCATCAATTGGCGGATGTGCCCATCAAACCCCCCCGCCCCTTGAATCAACGTTCACTTGAAGAGACTTCCTATACGGGAGCTGGGATGCTTCACAGACGTTCACTATCACGCACTATTTAAGAGGTGGTTTGTTATTTCAAAATGTGGTACATGACAAAATAGAGATGAAAGGTTTCAAAGTGTCCCCATGGAATTGAAAAAAAAATCCATATTAAGTTTTATAATTTTAAAAAATCACTAAAAAGGTATAAATAGCTAATTTTTGGAAAAGTTTCACTCAAATTATTGTAGTTCTGAGTTAAAAGTAAATCGTTAGAAACATTTATATGCCAATTGAGGATTGTTTTAGTGGTTTTGAAGCTAGAGAATTATCCCCTCTTTACAAAATACTGCAGATTGAAGATATTTTCCTTAAAGTAGGTAGTGACCTTAAGAACTCACACCACGGCCAATTAATAGGGTAATTAGGTGGAAAATTACGCTCGAACAAAACGTAACGAATTGCGGGTTTCTTCATTCTTCACTTGAGAACAGAGAAATTGAGATGTGTTAAATAATTTGTTCTTTATAAAATATATATATTTTAGCTTGGTTGTAATTTTTAAAATGTAGCCCAACGAAAATTAACTGGTTTATTCATAGGTGGACAAGGGGGGCGATTGGGACGATTCCCCAGTCCCTTTGCATAGAAAATAATCGAAAATATTGAAACCAATACCTTAATGTTATAAAGAATGACTGACTCTTAACAGCTCCCGCCCCCTATCTCCTTCATGATGTAATCAATACCTTAATGTTGTAAAGAATGACTGACTCTTAACAGCTCCCGCCCCCTATCTCCTTCATGATGTAATCAATACCTTAATGTTGTAAAGAATGACTGACTCTTAACAGCTCCCGCCCCCTATCTCCTACATGATGTAATCAATACCTTAATGTTGTAAAGAATGACTGACTCTTAACAGCTCCCGCCCCCTATCTCCTTCATGATGTAATCAATACCTTAATGTTGTAAAGAATGACTGACTCTTAACAGCTCCCGCCCCCTATCTCCTACATGATGTAATCAATACCTTAATGTTGTAAAGAATGACTGACTCTTAACAGCTCCCGCCCCCTATCTCCTTCATGATGTAATCAATACCTTAATGTTGTAAAGAATGACTGACTCTTAACAGCTCCCGCCCCCTATCTCCTTCATGATGTAATCAATACCTTAATGTTGTAAAGAATGACTGACTCTTACAGCTCCCTCCCCCTATCTCCTACATGATGTAATCAATACCTTTTTCAACGTAGCTCTAATGTTCAGTCAATCAAGTGGTTGAAACTAAAATTTTACAGTAATTAGAGTACTGTCTAGTATGACAACCTAAAATTTGTATTAAAACATAATTTTATATTAATACTAAGACATTTTAGGAATATGGGTGTCCGGGGTTCAATCCTTGGTCCCGGCACAGATCTATCTGGTTGCCAAACCCTTCCTTCACCCCTGAAAAGACGTGTATTAATCACAGCTTGTGAATGAGTGAAATGCCATGCCTCAACCGTGGTTCGGATCCCACGTTAAACTGTAGGTCCTCCATTTCATCTCACAATCACCCTACCATTACACATTAGCGTAAGTGCGTATAACCCGAAAGGGTAGTAAGACGCGGTGCTAATAATAATATAGTAGCAGTAGCTTGTTATTTTTTATTTATTTTATTAAACTTACAAAATTTGTTAGTCCAAATTATTTAATTAACCTAGCAATATTTTTAGTATTATTATTAATAATAAAATGAGTATTAATTAAAATCATTATATTTATACTTAAAGGAGTCTTATGAAAACCAGTTGCACCCTCAACAACAGGCCCTGGATCTGCTCTTGTTACGTTCTCATTAGAAGAGAAAGTATTGTAATGACGAAAAAAATTAATCTTGAGATTATGACGTATATTTACGTTATATGTGAACCCGAACCCGATGAATTTTGTTCAAACGTGAGATTTAGACTTTATAATGCTATACCTCTTTTTTTTTTTTTTTTTACCATAGCCCTTAAATTAAGGGTAGTTTAGTGATGAGGGATTATTTTAAATTCCAAATTTTTCGAAAATAGCTTTAACTTTTTTTTTTAGCATACAGGTGACCTGGTGGTCTAGGGGTAAGGTGTTTAGTGATGAGGGATTATTTTAAATTCCAAATTTTTCGAAATAGCTTTAACTTTTTTTTTTAGCATACAGGTGACCTGGTGGTCTAGGGGTAAGGTGTCAGACTTCTATGCTGGCGGCCGGGGTTCAATCCTAGGTCCCGGCACAGATTTATCTGATTGCCAAACCCTTCCTTCACCTCTGACAAGGTATCTTGTGAATGTGAGGAATGCCAGGTCTCCGCCGTGGTTCGGATTCCACGTTAAACTGTAGGTCCTCCATTTCATCTCACAATCACCCTACCATTACACATTAGCGTAAGTGCGTATAACCGAACGGGTAGTAAGACGCGGTGCTAATAATAATAATAATAATAATAATAATAATAATAATAATAATAATAATTTAACATACATATTTATGATTTGTCTGACATGATATATCACTCTATACCGGTTTTACATGACAAATTAAATTATATACTTGTTTTTAAGGGTAGCTTAAATGACTTATTAATATAAATATTTTAAAGAATTGTTCTAACGATTTGGTTCAAAATGGATATCTATTAAGTTTTTTTTACGTAATAAGTAGCTATAAATAATGGATTATCTGGAGAAAAAATCACGGTAGTAGATTACTTAAGATTGATTTTGGTAGATTTTGAATATTTTTGAAAATATCTCTACTGATTTTGTTCAAAATTGGTATCGGGGGACTATTTTACATGATAATGAATAATGCATCTTATTTTTCTAAACTACATTCATTTAATGGTAGCTTACTTAGGACAAATAATAGAAAATATAAATTTTTAAATTGACCTAAAATATCGAGTTCAAAATGCGTATCTGAGAATGGTTTTTCATAGCAAATAAGAATATGTTTTTATTTTTACATGACAAATAATTTTAAGGTACTTTACAAATAACTTATTTTTGAATATCTGTCATTTGTTAGAATATTTGGACAATTTGATTTAAAGTTTATAAATCAAAAGTTGTTCTTATGTTGTTTATTTATTGCGATGTGTTTGTTTTGTGAGGAAACCATAGTCCTACTTAATGGTAGTTTACTGAAAAACATATTTTTGAACATTTTCTTCAAAGTTATAATACAGAAAATGATAAAGTTAGTGCAGTTGTGTCATACCATTTTTTTTACTTTATCTCAACTCCTCGGAGAGAAAGTATTGTAATCGTAAATATATTGAGCCCAAGATTTTGATAAATGTCGACGTTTCATGTCTCCTTGAAACAAAAAAAAAGTTGTTTTCACGATGCTGTCTGTCTGTCTGTATCTTGAGCTAGAGCCTAAACTATTTTACCGATTGGGCTAAAACTTGGTACCTGGGGTCTAAAATCGCACCACGATGCTATCTCCGGATCTTATTCCCCATCCAAGCTATCCCCATTTAATTACACTAATGGGGTAAGAACGGATAATGTTAAATTTGGAGTAAATACACCCAACATTTCGTTTAGGCAAGTGGGCAATCATTTATGAACAAACAGCCCTCATTACACCAAGCTGGGATTCAAACCACAGCCTGTCCGTCACCAGTGAACCAAACCAGACGATAATGACGTTTAGTCCACGTACCCACCGATGAAGGTTTCAAAATGTTTAATAAATACATATTTTCATGTATTCAAACGTCAAATAAGATATTCTGCAGCCGTCACTTTTGACAAATAGTGTCAAATTTGACTTCTGTAAAATTAACATAGCAGCCACTTTTTTTTTAGTCAATGTTGGCAACTTTACATTTACTTTTTATATCTTCTAACTAAGAGGTTATTCCCACGGCCACCTGACAACATTATTTCGTGTTAGAAAGTGCGTATAAAATATTTAAGTTTGGTAGAAACTAATTTTTAATTTATAGGGCTTTAAAAAATTAAACAAAGAAATGCTCGACATGGCCCGCATGTGGCCTGCGGGCCGCTCACGACTATCCTGATAAATACTAGCAGGTGACGGTGATAAAATAAAACAAATCCGGGTCAAGCAGTCTTTTATTGACTTTTTTTCAGTTCCGTAGAACACCCGGTACCTCCCGGGCATAATGGACTGGATTATTGCGTTCCCGTGGCTGAGTGGTCAGAGGGACTGACTCATGTTTAATTTAATTATAATTAAATATTTATTATTACAGTCCAGTTGTTAAACTCCAGTCGCTAGGGTTAATCAATGTATAATTTAAAGTATTCACACGTCGAATTATGTTCTGCAGCTGTTCGCCTTTTAAAAACCACTTTTTAATCACTTTGATAGGGTGGGCATGAGGAAGGTAGAATTTAGAGGAAATGTAGACGAATTTGCGTGGAGCGAAGTGGGCATTAGGCTGGGATTCACACCTCGACTTCCCCGTTAGTAAACTAGACCAGGGTTCCTACAGTATTTGTAAAAATATTCTCCCTGACTTTTCCCTGACTTTCCCTGACTATTTTCCCAAGTTCCCTGACCAATTTCTCATAAAATTTCCATTATAACTTTACGGTACTATACACGTGAAAATATTAATTTAAATAAATTTATTTCGGCCTCCTCCCCCCTTACAGCCGACCTTGCCTCACCTCTCATGGAAGAATAAGAAAGCAGACATCTTGCCAATCAGTTGAGGGAAAATGATGGAAAAATAATCCCTATCAAAAATTTGTAACAAACTTGATTCCCTTTGGTATCATGTGCAGAAATACGTATTAAATAACAGGCCACTAAGAACATACTAAAGAGTTTGGTATCATTACAGTTTTATTTTACCTAAACTGTACATTTCCTGAACTGAATAGCTTACAACAGGAACTCTGTCTGCTTTCATATTATTCATGTCTCAAGTCAATTTTATTTTTATTAAAATTATCACTATAGTCATACAATAAGAAACTATGTTATATTTAATAAAGTGAAGCTTGCTTCTTCTTCAGTTCTTGCAACTCCACGTCTATTGCTTCTCGTTTCTCTTCAGTTGCCATCATTAATTTTTTTCTTTCTCCTTCTAAATCTTTAACTTGTATATCTAATTTCCTCTTTTCTGCCTTCTTCTTGTCTTTTTCACTTTTTTCTTGCTTCTTCATCTCTAAGTATTCATGATAGCGTTTCCGAGCACCTCTCACGTAATCCAACATCTTTTTGCTAATGTGTATATTTTTAATCCCTCCTGCTTCTTGTATCTCATCATGAATGTGACGCTGTGCAATGACTGTCTTTTCATGCATGTTTTCAACCAGTAAAGATTTATTGACTGAAAAACCACCTTCAACAGTTGCATTCCCATGCGACAAGACAAGGCAAATCTTTATTACTTCCCAAAGATGTTTGTAGTTTGCTTCTCCTATTAGAAAGCTACCATAAATAGTGTCAAGTCCTACTTCATCACTAAACTGATCACAAGGACGAAATATTTCTTGAAGCTCAGATTTTTTGAGGTTGCAAAAATGCAAGTATTCTTTCTTGGCATTTTCAGCCAGAACATCATTTATGATGTTGGCATGGTTGAGTTCCTCCAAAAGAAAAGAAAATCTCTTCTGGGCCAGTTGAGGTGAATGTTGAATAACACAAGGATCCAATGAAGACAAACCTCTCACAGCTTTCTGTTTTAAGGGACTTTTTTCTTGTAGTTTTGCAATCATGGTGGTTAACATACTGCGGCACTCATGTATAAATTCTAATTTTTGTCTTTCTGTTACTGTGATCGCAGTTTCTCCTAACAAACGTTTTGTTGCAAATCCTATATCAATATTTTTGCTAAGGATCAAATTTTCTGATTTTTTTGTGTCAATAGACAGTAACTTTGGACCCGTGCACTTCATAAGATCAGGTTTCACACAACGATTCATAAGGTATCTTAGAAGTTTCTCTACAGCTTCAAAAAGATATGGAGTCATTGGTTTTGATGTCTGGAACCGTTGCAGGAAAGGCTGACATTCATCTGCAATTGTCTTGCAGAACGCTAGTTTACACTTTAGGAATGGATCACAGGCTGCTCTTTTCAGTGTCTCTACAGGTTTTGTTTTAGGAAGTTTTGCTTCTTTGAGAAACTTAATAACATGGTCCCAAATTTGTAATGCCCTTTGAAAGCACTTCGCATTCTCTAACCAACGCACACCACAGAACTTCAATGGAAAAGTTGTACACCCTGTCAACTGGGTGAACAATGCTCGACGAGCTGGAGAGTCAGTGAACAGGTAGTACATGTGACGTAATAAGCTACTTATATCCCAATCAACAGACTCTACTCCTGTTCTCAAGGAACCATGAACAACATGAAGCCCACATGTTCCCAGATTTAGCAAACTACATACTTCATTGTCTGTTACAGATTTGAGGTGTTCCTGAAGAAGTGTTATAAACTTTAAATTGACATTTGGGCCATCCATTGACACTTGTATCAACTTAGAGAGTGGAAGAGGAGAAATACCATCCAGAAAATGCTTCAGTAATTCTTCAGCAGTGCTCCTATCGAAAAACACACTGTTTAAGTAACGACTGATGACTTTATGATTTTCCTTGTCCCAGAATCTAATTACAATGTCCATCTGTCCTCTTTGAATAACTTTATTCAATGCCTCATCAAAACAAATTACAAAGTTGTTACATGATTTTAGGCGGTCCAGTAAATTATTATGAAAGAATGGAGCCAAGCCATGCACAATGAAGTATGCAGCCTTGTCTCCACCAAGGGTAAAGGCATTGGCAATGGAACACTCGGGAAACATCAATTGAAAAATTGTACTTAAATTATTGCACGAATTGAAAGACATTTTTTTGTCAACAACTTGCATAGCCCAAATGACTTCCGCCTTAGTTATATCATCTTTTATAACAAAAGTGTTATGGTTTCTTTGAGGCACTACACTAATTTCACTTTTAGCAACAGCTTCCTTCTGCGACGTTACGATTTTCGATGAAACAGAAAAACTCTTCGAGCAACCAGCAGAATCATCACTAGGTAGAATGTCTTTGTGTGCCAGAGATTCTCTTGAAACTGGGGAGCTCGATGAACCTGAATCACTTGACTTTTTTGAAAAAAAAGTCAACAGAGAGCGTTGATTTGTCAAAGTTTCAAGAGTTTTGATATGAGTTGGTCCTTTTGCATGGGAAGCTAATGCTTGCTTTCCCATATTACTTAAGTTTATAATTTTTTTGCACACTTTACAAAATGCCTGCAGCTTATTACTTTCAACACCACTTATCCAGTATGAGAATTCAGGAAAATGGTCTGGGCTTAGCCAGAGCTGGTTAAAAACGGTTTTTTTGTTAGACATTGCTGGTGTAGTCTAATCAGTCCTGGTGCACTGTATCAAACTATAACGATGACAAACCTTGAACAAGAACAAAAACAAGTGATCACTAAAGTTAAAAGAATTGTCATGTGCAGGCTAGGAGACCTCTGCGTTCACATTCTGAAATAAAATGCTACCAAAACTTGTGTTAGGGCAAGTTTGAGCATGGTAAGTGCCCCTCAGCTTTCTTCATTGGGGCAGTGGCTTATGACGCAGTAAATAGAAAAAATATTTTCTTTGTTTTTTCTAAGTGTGACATGAAGACATGAATTGTCATTTCCCTGACTTTCCCTGACCTTTTTAAAGCTTCCCTGACTTTCCTGACTATTATTCTTTTCCCTGACTTTCCCTGACTTTCCAGAGCGTAGGAACCCTGTAGACTATAGCTTTACGCTTAATCCGCGTGCCAACCTATACGCATTTGATAGTTTTTGTCAGATTGTCAAAACATAGCTTTTTAATAGATTTAAATGAATAGAGGTGAAGGAAGCTACCATTGATAAAAAAAAAAGTCACCCGCACCAGTGGAAATGCGGGCAAAGGTGTCAGTCTTGTCTTGTCTGGTTTTACAAATGACAGGGAGGTCGGAGCTAAAATCCCGGTCAGGTGTGTACTCAGTTTCTTTTTACCTAAATAGTTTATCCACTCTACCACCACGAAAATGAGGACACACTTTATTTGAAATCTACCTTCCTCACCCTTACCATAGCAATGTAAATATTTTAACAGCCCGGACGGCTAGAAAGGTGAGGAGAACGAAAAAAAAGGTATCACATTTGCCTTCAAGAAGTCAAAACTGTCTCCTTCTGCAGAAACACATGGCTTGGCGTATGAATATACGAATGCAGATTTAGTACAGTTTTGAACTTCTATAACAATCCTATAAGAAAGAAGTGTGCTGTTTTAAATAAAACTATTTTGTAAACCATGTGCTGATATACGTATGTTTAAATAGTGTGCGCTGTGCGTCCAATATTCCAAAATATAGTTTCGAGCTATTTGTGTGAATAGAGTTTATCTTTAACCTGTACAAAATAAGGCGACACTTCTCATGAGAGCTATTGTGTCAATATCGTCTGGTCCATCATGTCCATCTCTTCCAAGCCCACGGACGTCTATAAATATCTCAGCGTCGGCGGAACATCGCGTGGAGGAAAGTAGGAAACATTTTTAACAATGTTGCACAATGGCGGTGGTGTATTGGAGTGTTGTCAAGACTTGGGGAACCATAACTATCTGGTCATGGGTGGTGGAAGGTTTATATTTACAGCCGCCTCCCACAGCGGGCAGATCTGTGATGCGATATGGCGGTCAACCCAAACTTGTCTCTCTCGTGTGGGTCTGCCGGCAAGATTCGCTTCCCGGCTAGGGCAACGCCGATAGTCAGTCACACCAGGGAGATTAAGGTCATTCGACCATCAACATTTTACTGCCCAATTTTAACTAGTGTATACTTATGAGCTATAAATACTTATTAAATGGTTTCAAACCATTACAGTTTACGAGTTATAAGGGGTCAAATTTGCTATTTTATTCTATTCATTATAAGATAAAGTAATTATTGTATGGGGCTGAAATTTGGTATAAATATACATTCATGTGAGGTACAGAATGAAATATTTATAATTTTAATATTATTATTACTACTAATATTATAAATATTTCATTCTGTACCTCACATGAATGTCTAATTATACTAAATTTCAACCCCATCCATTAATTATTTTCACTTAATAAAGGTAGGGGAAAAGCATAAAATAGCAAGTTTGACCCTTTATAACTCGTAAACTGTAATGGTTTGAAACCATTTAATAAGTATTTGTATCGTATAATATTTATACATTTGTTAAAATTTGTCAATATAATAGGTTGAACATTTAAAATTTAAAATGGGTGTACAAGGGAAATGGTCAGGGCTGGAAATTACCAAAACTAAAATTATAAACCACTTATCGGTGTGGTAAAAAATTGAAATTATTCGATATTGTAAATAAGAAATAAAAAAACACACTTGAATTTATAAAGTGAGAGGTTGAGGATAGAGGTAGTGAAATGGGGGCCGAGAAGAAATTTCAAAACATATTAAAAAAAAAAACTTTAGGTATGTTAGAAAATAAAAATTTCAAATATAACTAGAAAAGTATTAAAGTTGACGCGGCTTACCCGTGAGAAGAACGGGTTGAACTGCAAGTTAACCATAACTCATAAGTTAAACCCACAAAAGTATATTTTTTTTCGATAATTGTGGTTTTTAATCTTCTTTCGGCACACTTAAATTTGGAGTAGGTCATTTTGAAATAATATAATTTTGTTTTTCATAAACTAACGTCCGTTACAGGGATTATATTCTCTTGGCCAATAATTAATTAGTATACAAGTTAATTACTATGTGTTTAATCCGACGGGCCATATTAACTTAACTAAATGTGTACTCCACAAGCCCGAATTTATAGTAGAGCGCGACGGGGGGCTGCGCAAACTGTTACCATAAAACATAAATATATATTTTGGCTCTATAGATTGCAGTTATGTTAAGATATTTAAAAAAATATAACAACTTACTATGGCAATTTTGATTTATTTCAGACAAAATACTACTTACTAAATAGCATGTGCGAGGAAAATATATTTTAGACTGTGATTTTCAAAACATAAATAACACCCCTAAATCGCAACAAATCTAGTGGCTCCCATATGGAATTATAAATCTAACTTATTGTGATTACAATATTTCCTTATTCAACACATTTATTTTACAATGCACTTTTAACAGTTATTTTTGTAAATAAAAAAATGGTTTGCGAAAGGCTGAAATAAAAATTATTTTTAATACATACAACGGGAATGTACATAGGATTAATTCTTTTCGATCTCATTATGGAATGAGTTTGTAACGTTCTGGAATTACGTTACCGCGATGGGCGCCTATTGAAGAATTATGATTAATACACTTTTCATTTTGACATGTTTTTTATTTCTGAAGCAGTTTAATTAATGAGAAAATAGATCATGTCGAAATATATACGCGGGCTAGCGCGGACAGGTGTTGCTAGACGCCAAGTGAGTTCTGTCAGTATTGGACACCAACTGCCAACTGCCAACTGCCAACTCCCAACTAACTTAAAGTTGCACCATTCTTTGTATATATTCCTTGGTCATGGAAGCTTCGAGAAGGTTTAGTTTAGAAAAACAAAATACAAGACAAAAACATCTCTGTGCTACTCGAAGCTTCGAGAGCTGGAATATGACTCAAGTTACATTTAAAAATCTCTCTTCGAACCTTCGAGAAGAGGAAGTTATTATTTGAAAAATATATATTGTCAAACTGACTTGGCTGGTGTCACGTGCGTGACGTCACTGATCAGTGGCTTTTGCCTTCTTAGAAGAAGAAGTGCTTTAAGCGCCATTTAATATACTATATAATTTAAATGAACTAAGACGTTTATAAAATTAGGACGATATTATTGTCAATGCTTTCACATACTTTTTAGGGGCAAATCAATTACATTACAAGTTTCCTGAAACGAGTTTGGAACTACGGCCGGCACATGCGTAACATGTTGCAACGCCCATTGGACACGAGAACAAAGCAGTATGTTACCACTATGATGTGTGGTGGTTACATTGACCAGGTACAAATATGATTTGGCCTCTGAACATATTAAAGCCATTTTCTCTATTGCTGTAGAGCCTTTTCAAATCCAGGTAGAAGGTAGTTATAAAATTTAATCACACACATTTTCCACTCACCCCCACATGTATAGCTATTAAGGCCACCACCTACTTGAAAGGAAATATCCTCACACTATGATATTTCTGATGGAAACTTCAGCAAAGTTTTAAAACGACTAAAACAATCCTCAAAAATGATCTGCTGTGGCATTTAAAGTTGACTTTATTAGATGAGAAAGACTAGATATGTTTCTAACCATATGTTTTGATATCAGAACTGCAACAATTCATATTAGGCTTCGTCGGAAATGAGTTAAGGTCACCATTTCATTAATTGTTTTTAATCAGTAGATTTAAGAGTAAAAAGTTTGTATTCCTATAGGGTCATCTTGGTACCTTTCCCCTCCAATTTGGTGTGAACCATATTTTGAAATAACAAACCACTTCTTAAATAACCCGTGGTTTCTGTACGTCTGCAACATGGCTTAACGCTACAATAGGTTATAGGTTTAGTTATTATTTCATTTAATTTTAATATATTATGTATTCACCAATTTGTTTATTCCTTGATAAATAAATAACTTATTATTTATAAGGTTTTGAGTTAACCCTAATTTATTTTTGAAATTAAAAAAAGCACACAATTCAATTTTTTTAATATTTATCTTTATTTTTAAAATATATATTTTTTTAATCACTGTGTCTTAATACCTGTTCAGGTTTTACGCTTATATGATTAATCTAATGGAGTAGGGATGAGGAAGGAAGCATTTCAGAGGTAATCTACCCGGTTTGTGTGGAAGGAAAGTGGGAAATATTTTAAGAAAGACCACCCTTAAAACATGAGACTGGGATTAGAAGCCCGATCTACTCGTAGTCAGGAGGCCAGTCTGATAGGAGAGCGACACCTTGGCCCATTCAACTACCAAAGCCGGTAATCTCTATGTTAATATTTTTCAAAACAACTAGTTAAAAAACACGGCGTGTGGCCAGCTGGCATCCAAGCCCGCCCCTCCCTAACAGTTTCAAGTTGTCAATCAATCTCAGTAGTTTTGTGAATGGCCTCTGTGCCAGTGAAAATGTGGCTTGGAACACGAGTCATGCTGCCCACACTCACGAAATGTATGGTAGTTTTGAAGATCGAATTCGATAAAAGTGGCTCAAGTACATTTTTTTTATTTTTATTTTTTATCGCGCAGCAGTATTTGAACTGCAAAGCGAAATATATATTTCCTCTGAGACGTCTAAAACACTTGTGAGTCAGTTATGAACGATATATTTAAACAGTTTAGGAGGTGAAGGATTTCTTGAAGGGGGTCATTTTATCATATTTATTCATATGAAACTCAATTCGGCCCATGATAAATTTATAACGTGCACGATTCCCCCTAAGGACCAACTGAATTTTTAACTCTAGTCTAGTGTGTCACCTCTTATTTATGTTTTTAAATGAGTATATAAAAATCAAAACTTATTGAATAGTATGTAATGTAATGAATAACTAAAAAAAAAAAAAAAAATACTGTACATATTTTACCAATGCTTATATTTTAGATAACAAAAATGTATTAAATTGTCAAGTGACTAAAGTCAGTAAAAATATTGAAAGTAAAACCTTCAGTGACAAAAATTAAACTGATACTTACATAACCTATTCCTAGAGCCCCGTAAAAATGGTTTTATTTTCAGTTAAATTTAGTTTTTTGAATCTCACTTTTCGGTGCTATTTCATGTTTATTCAAAATTACATATTATCTGTGGTATTTAAGTATTATTTACATATTAATAGAATGTATAAAAATATTAAAATTCTTTGTCAAGTTTGTCTGCATATTTCACAATTTTGTAGCATAAAATTAGCTTGTACTACAACAAAATATTAATCAAATTACAACATGGTCAAAATTTCTGCTTAATTTCTTCTTAATTTCGTGTTTATTTAAAGATATTTTTTTTTTTGTAAAAGCGGTGTTATTTAGTTTTATAGGAGGATTTCGTGTAACAAAACAATTTCATTTTATTTCACTTTTCAAAACATTGTAAGGGTTCGGCCAGACTGACAAGCGTGCGAGCGAGCGTGTGATTAGAATATAGCTATCGATAGTTGTTGACAAGGAGGCAAAGGTTCGAATCTTGGCTAAGTGAACTGGGGATGGTTTTTGACAAGTGATTTATTGTTGTGGTTTTCTCATCCTCTCTCCACGTTAATGGTGATTCTTATTTGTAAAGGCCTACTTTGATTATAATATTGAAGTATTTTAACATATCAGTTTTATACACACACATATATACATTATAGGTATGGTTTATGATACCAATTAAATTAGGCCGTTAGTAGCAAGTGTGCTAAACCTATCGATAGTAATAAAAATGTCAAAATGAGAAGTTTTCCTAGCACTCAATTAACCAACATTCAATAATATTGCCTATTTTATATTTTAGTCACTCGCCAAGTCTGGCCGTCCCCTGAATCATATTAAAAAACTATCAAAGGAAAAGGTACTTGATTCGATCCTTGTATGGTACTTTTCGTTAATAGCGTCTCACCATTATCACGGGGCTCTACATTTCATATTAGTTTGAAACACATTGAATTTTGCCAGCCAAGATAATTATGTTTGTTTCATAACTTGTTGTCTTCAATAGCCCACAAGATGCAGTTCGAGACATCGTTGACTTCATTAAGTTCATTGTGACATGATATTGAATGACATGGATGTTGACATATTATTGACCTACAAAAATTATACTCCAATGGTAAAAGTTTTATTTAATACTAGCCCCCTTCCCCGTAAAAATCTTTTGTAAAGAATCCTGTAAAACGAAGCTTCAAATCATCCATCATGTCAATATAAAAACAAAACTTTTTTTTTAAAAAAAAACAGTCCTACCATCACTGTATAGCCCCCTCCCTCTTTTTATCCTCCCTCCTATTTTCATCTCATTCCTCTTTCCTCGCCCCTACCCCCCCGCCCCCTTCACCAACCCCACTTTCCCTCAACAACTTTTTTTTCAACGACTATATAATATACTATCGACATTTTTATGAGGAATAAATTTAATTTTCAAAATAAAATATAGCCTATGTTACTCGCTGATAATGTAGCTTTATATTGGTGAAAGAATTTTTAAAATCGGTCCATTAGTTTTTGAGTTTATCCATTACAAACAAAAAACAAAAACTCAAATCTTTCAGCTTTATAATATTATTATAGATTGATTTTTTTCATGTCGCGTGCCACCAAATTGGGTCACGTGCCACCCTGAAGCACGCATGTCATAAATCTCCCATCCCCTGGATATTCTATCAATGCCTATAAAATAATACTGTTAAATGTTATCACTGTTTGCCACAAATAAATGTGTTTGTATTTATTAAAAGCCTCTTCCTAAGAAAATTGGACTGTATATTATTTTATGTGCGTTGTCTACCTTACTCCCCCTACTCGATCAGTGTAATTAAATACGGGTAGTAAGACACGGTGCAGGAAAAAAAGTACTTCCGCCGTGTTAATTTTCCTATTCTATTTTAAATAACAATGTCAATGAATAATGAAACGAAGAAACGTCCTCTTAACACGTCTAAACAATAATCACACGTGTAACGACTGTTAACTTTCACATGTTAGACTTGCAAACAACTTACAGTATTTGTGATTTCCTTTCCTCTTTTCTGCATACACACCGGCGAGTTATCAGTCGGTGTGAATGTGCCGCTGTAGGCACAACGCCAGTGGTAACTTTCCTAACCACACCCATTTGAAATGTTACCCACGCGTTTGGCGCGACCAAAAGACAACGCGTATGGTCAGTGGCGCACCCAGAAATTTACTTCGCGGAGGTGGGAAGGATAATGTATTAGAACTATTATTTGTCTGGGGCTTCTGAAAATAGAAACATATATTTAAGCTTTTAATAAAATTATTTGGGATCAATCAGATGAGCTATTGAAACATTTTAAAACGAGAAGAGTACAAGAAAGATTTTGTTTAGAAAATACAAACAGATTATTTAGTCTGTTGTAAAAATTGAATAAATTTAACCAACTTTTAAAATTATTTTTTTAAAGTGGCAGCTGCAAATAACATAATTTGACGTAAAATTTTTATGAAAGTAATTAAAAAAAATTGTAACTGCCCTTCCTAACATGTCAAACCACAACTTTGGATTATTCTATCCTATTAAAATGCATTAAAAAAATAGTGAATCTTAGGGCAAATAAACAAAACAATATTTTTAAGTTTAATAATTTTACCAAACAATAATTTGAAACTTTAAAGGAATTTTAAGAATTTACAATGTACAGTAGTTAAAGAGAGATCAGACTTAATGTATAGTTTGTATTCCAGTGTAAGGGGAGTAAAAAAAAGTATTTCAGAACATACTTTTTTTTTTACTAAAACCAGTGTATAGGCGCACACTAAGAAGTAGGACTATCACATCGGCTAGTATCACTCCGCACCAAATCGGAAAATACTCCCGATCTGATTTTTTTTTTCAATGTTCATGTAAGATAATGACTAAGTAAGCCGATACAATGAGATATGGGCAAGTATACGCACAACGAATGCAAGGTAGCTCTGAAAGGTTGAATGTATAAAGACATCAAGAAGTCACCAGCCTAAAATTGATTGTTTCAAATCAATAAAGGATATTGCTAGTGTTTTCCAGCCCTAGGTAATTAACTCTGAGGGTCACTAAGCTTCTCGCGTGTCTTCCCCCTGACCAACAGACAGGCTTGACGAATATCCTATATTTACTGATTATAATGAGTTTGATTAGGGAAGATAATTTGACAACAATGATTTTCCAACGAGGTTAAAAAATAACTTTATTATTGTTTCAATTAGACCAGCGGTTCTCATTTTTTTTTAGATTGTACCCCTTGGAAATGATTAAAAGTTTAATGTACCCCAAGATAAAAAAAATCCAAATGACAGGCTTTAAAAAATATGAGCACGTGATAAATTATTGATCTATTTATTTAATCTATTGGGAAAAATATCCGTGATCAAAATATTTCAAATTTGACAAAGCTATTCAGAGAGAATCCTACTTTTATAGCCTTAACATTATCTCTTATTGAGAATCTTTATGATTAGTTAAAAAAAATATAACTTTACTATAAAAAGCCTGTAAAAAAGTGTTATACAATTAACAAATTCGTTCAAAAATAAAGAACAAAATTAAACCTAAACACAATATTTTCTAATCAATTTTTTTAGGCTGCATGGCTTGGCATAACTGTTTGATGTCTGGTTGTCCAGTTGAAACTTTCAAGCGGTGGTCCGGCTCCAAATGTAGCCTACTGCGGTACCTATTTTTAATTACACCATGGATTAAAAAAACCTCTTGCAGAGATATGTTGTTGAAAAAGGCATCATAAACTGCTATGTAGAAAGTGTAGTTGGGTTGAAAATTCTCAGAAATTGGTCTCTAGCCGAGAAGAAATACGGGAAAAAGATGGGTGGAAAATAACCAGATGTTAACTTCCAACAATTAGGGTTTTCCATAAGTCCCTTAATATTTTGCCAATTTTCCCTTGAGAGCTTCTCGCGTACCCCAGTTTGAAAACCGCTGGACTACATTATACTCTTGACGATTTTTAGAAAATTCTAATTTTATATTTGTTCCCATCGCTTCCAAGAAATAAAATAACACCAACACTTCTTTTTGTTGTTTTGAGAATATATGTTAGTTTGTTTTTTAATAAATAAGAAACATTAATCTTATTTTTAATCTATCTTTTAAAGTCTGAGCCCCTTAAACTCCCGAAAATATATCCTGGATACGGCCATGAATAGAAGATGTTGTGAGCCCTTCAACCCTCGTACTAATGCTTCCAGGCAGTAAGAAATAGAACTGATTTTTAAATTTAAAATAAACATAAACTTTAGTTTAGTTTATTTGCTAGCCTGTTCTTTTGACATGTGGAACTCATGACATAATAGTGTAGGCCTACTCACGTCCTCGACGTAGTGCGTCTCGTCGACGGCGTACATCTTGCGGAAGTCCGCCAGGGTGTGCAGCTTACCCATCCACACGGAGTAGGAGTCCGGAAGTTTGGGCGCGAACAGGAGGGACTTGCCTGTGGCCACTATGATGGCTCCGTAGAAGTCCGGTTCCTTAACGCCGAACGCCCACTGGAAGAACGGTTCCTGAGAACCAAACAAACAACGGTGTCTTTATTTATTTTATATTTTGTTTTAGCACCACGTCTTACTACCTGTTCAGATTATATGCTCTTTATTAATTAATTTGAAGGAATATTAATTAAATAGAGCGGAAAAGAATGCGAGAGTGAGATGGATACGGTTGGGGGGACATCAATACGTCAAACGCATCGTTATATACGCGGACTATATCATCAGTCTCATTTTATCTGGTAGTTTATCGGTGACGGGGATGTCAAGATTCGAATCCGGGCAACGTATAATCGGGTGTTTTTTATTTAAAAGTTTCACCCTTCTATCTACATAAATACGGATACATTTCCTCTGGATTATAGCTTTCTCATCCTTAGCAAACCCAGAGATGTCGACCATATCTGTATCCATCTGAAGAATTATTATCGACTTCATTTATTTATTTCCCTTATGGAGTGTTTATTGTTGTTTAATATTTCGTGTTTTGGAACTAATGGTTACTTGTGTGTCAACAATATGCGAAATTTAAATTATTTTTTAACATTTCATTGTTGGGTGATGGGAAACCATTAGTAGTAGTCGACCAAGTTTTGTTCTAAAACAAACATTGTTGAGGACCTTCTCTAATATTTTTGTTGATTTACCAATAATTCAACGGGCTTTGTAAAATGTATTGTAGTTTTACTAATATATTATTACAGCTTCAGCGATTTATTTAATTTAGTCCTCAAACAAATTAACAATCACACCCCATATTATCAGTTTAATGCTAAGTGGAAGCAAACGAACCTAAGACCACAGTGATGTACCTCTAAAATGCTTGTAATAGAACCCAAGAGCTTTATATCAGTAGATAAACCGGCTTTCCATCTGAAAGTAAAACTAGGTTAATAGTGCCGATAAATAATATGAATAGTACCAGTATTAACTGGAAGGAGGCTTGAAAATCAGCATGTTTCAATGGATAAAATCCTAGAGCTCAACTTGGAATCGAACCATGGAGGGAGATGAGGGAGTAGATTTACTCGCTGTAGCAAGATATACTATATATAAATTAACTAACACGTAGAAAAAACTCAAAAACCAAATGTCTCCAATTGGTCTGACTTTACAAATTAAATACTTTTGTATAGCGTAAGATCCGAATCACTCCACACTTGTCTGCTTCCAGTAGAAATTCGAGATTAGAATTAAATCTTGATATCTTAGAGGTATTCACATAGTAATTGAGTAATTTAACGTGCATAAAATACAATCAGTTAAATTTCAGTTTTTAATTGAAAGAAATTATTTTTAAAAGTCCAATGAAACTAAGTTTAATATTTAATGTACAATCATATAGTATTTATCCATTATACTATTACGAAAGATTTAAGGTAGGATTGTAGGGGACGCGAGAAAAGTGTGTTTTTGAAGTTTTTATAGCAAAACCTTTTTAGGCCAAAATAAATAAATAATTTCTCTAGTAGAAAAGAGAGTTCAATTTTCTTCACATGGTAATATCAACAGTTGTTGGATATCTGTCATGAGCATTGGGGCATTAGATGATAAACTTTTTAAATGAATAGAAAAAATTGGCATTACATTTCAGGACATACTTGAGAGATATTATAGAACTGTTGCTATTACCATGTGAAAAAAAATTAAACTCTAGGTTTCTCCGGATAATTATTTGATTTCTTTCGGTCAAAAAAAAAAATTTTGCTATAAAACTGCAGAAACGTTGCCCCTTTCTCTTGCTCCCTACACTCCCACCTTAAAAGTAGGAAGTATATTTAAATAAAATATATTGAAGATATATTTAATTATTTTATTTTTAGTGTTCTATAACCAACGGTCTGCTAAAATATTTAAATCACACAACATATTATGGTGGTGACCTCGTGGTCTAGGGGTAAGGTGTCAGACTTCTGTGCTGGTGGCCGGGGTTCAATCTCGGTCCCGGCACAGATTTATCTGATTTCCAAACCCTTCCTTCACCTCTGACAAGACATCTTGTGAATGTGGGGAATGCCAGGCCTCCACCGTGGTTCGGATTCCACGTTAAAATGTAGGTCCTCCATTCATTCACAATCACCCTACCATTACACATTAGCGTAAGTGCGTATAACCCGAACGGGTAGTAAGACGTGGTGCTAATAATAATAATAATAATAATAATAATATAAGATAATAATAATAATAATAATAATAATAATATATAATAAATATTAGTATTGACTGACTGAGCCAGCGACACTCCACTTTACATATTCCCATTACTACCAAACAAATCTGTAGAGAAAGCGTTGAAGTAAAATAATGATTATATTTTAAGTAAATTTATAATATTAATTTGTTGTGTCCTAATATTATTTTATTTTTTTGCATGTTTTATAATACCTTGTAAAAATGCCTATCATGTCTTGCTGCAAACGAATTGTTGCTAGCAATCTTTTAAAATATCGTTGTTCCAAAAGTAATTAATATAATATCACACCGAAACCTAATTTGCTATTTTGTGTTTATGATTGAAACATATAACAATGCAAGCGTAAATTTGGAGGATAAACGGTGTATTTAAATTTGTCAGAGGGCGACCAAATGGAATGAAGCCACTCACTTTGGTGATGGCCAATAATAAATGGAATAGTGGATTATGTTGTTATTGATTTAAATGACTCAACACACGATAACTCAACAATATATTTCTATCGATGAAAATATTTCACTCATTTTATCAATGGGAAGTGGAGGATGTACATAATGATGAGTTACATACCCTGTATTTATAACACGACATTGTTAGGTTAAAGTCTTGTAGATTACGGTGGACAGAACATGCAACGTGAATGGAAGATTCTAGAACCGCATTAAAGGTAATGACGGCAAACCCAATGAGAAGGAACCATTGGTAAGAACCTAGTCACAGATGGGAGGATAAAATTAGTATGGAAATGAAAGAGATAGGGTGTAATGAGGTGGAATGAATAGAACTAGCTTAAACTAGGATAGGTGACGTACATTTGTAAAGACGGTAACAGTAATGAACTTTCGAGTTCCTAATGTCATAGAGCGTATAAGTATGGAGGACCATAATGACATGTCTCCATAAAATCCTTATTGATTGTTTAACATCCTATTTAGAAAAGTTTTGATCACGTCCAAATATAAACTCGTTCAGGTTGGATCAAGTGTTGGTTCATGGTCAAAAAATCAAGAATAAGCAGTTGTCTTGTGCGAGCGAGGTCCACCCACGTTTGACGTTCGGTTGTTACCTATTCGTACTCGAAAATCATCATGTTAAATCTAGCCGGTCATAAATATCGATAGTAGAGTTTTCTAGCGGATGGTAGCTAAATATAAAAGTGTCAAGTCATTTTAATATGAATATTAAAACAATACAATTAAAATTACGTTTATACTTTTTAAATTATTTAAAATATATACACAATATGAGAAGGTCGCAAGATCGAATACAAAACAAACTAGACCCGTACTCACATTAACAGAGAACAAACTTCTGATTGGTCTAAAATCTAAATGATTTCCTTCCTTGTGGAAATACTTAAGATTATAAGTTATGGGGGGGAGGGGTGGGTCGTGTTACAGCATTGAGTTTATATTTCTTAACTCAAACCTTTGACGCATATCTTTTTGCGCACCAAACAAACTTTAAATGGCAGCGCCTTGCTCTAAAAACAACGGCAGTTTCACCGTTAAAACTATCCCTAGCCTTCACGGTTTGCCACGCTCTAGCCCTGACTTTCGACGGACCAGATGAAATGCTGGAATGTGGTTGTCCAACAGTTATTGCTCAAACTTCCACTGTGTTGATAAAGAGCATCCTTATTTTATCCGAGTTGGGTCCGGCGAATTTGTTTTGTTTCGTGATGAGGAAACGTGCCTGGTCTCAAAAACACACACACACACACACACAACCCCGAGACCCATCATAATAGCGCATTCTTTGTAATTGCACAGAGGCTGTGTTGGATTTCTCCGTGATGCGGCCATTATTCCCATGAGAAATGTAAACTGTGCGCTTGCCAAGACGGGATTACCCTCCACGAGGCGTGGTGTACAAGTTGAAGGACGAACCATCATCGTCGCTAAGCGGTTGATACGTCATGCTCCCGAGTATTCTTAGAGAAGTCTTCAGCGCTGTTGACCTCGAGCATTTGGAAGCGTCTTAAGTTACTAAATATCCCAAATTAATGTATAAACGTGAAAAATATGAAAATGATTATATTTATTTACTAAAGGTTTTATTAGAGCCATGACAAGGGTGGGGGAGAAGGAGAAGGGTGTTCAACCCCCCTTTTCTCCAGCAGTATTATTAATAATGTATTATTTTATTTCTAGGGGTAAGGTGTCAGACTTCTATACTGGCGGCCGGGGTTCAATCCTCGGTCCCGGCACAGATTTATCTGGTTACCAAACCCTTCCTTCACCTCTGACAAGACGTGTATTAATCACAACTTGTGAATGTGGGGAATGCCAGGCCTCCACCGTGGTTCGGAATCCACGTTAAACTGTAGGTCCTCCATTTCATCTCACAATCACCCTACCATTACACATTAGCGTAATAGCGTATAACCCGAACGGGTAGTAAGACGCGGTGCTAATAATAATAATATAATAATAATAATAATAATAATAATATTTTATTCTTACTCAATGCCTGGATAAGTAGAATTTCAATCCATAGCACCTACAAATCCATTTACCCGCATCGGTAGGCTTGTGGACTATGTGTAAGGACAATCTAGTTTGGTTTGTCAGTGACAAAAAGATCGGGGTTCGAAATCCAGCTAGATGTAATAAGATTTTTTTTCCCCAAAACAGTTTTCCATTCTCCCTTGGTGTTTTCCCCCCCTAAATGGTTTCTCACTCTTTCTATAAGCAAATTTAAATACATTTACTCAAAAATCTAGCATCTTCATCCTTGTACCATTATTGCGATTAAAATGCGTATAGTAAGCTGTAGGAGGTTTGGAGTGGGGGGCATGGGAATTAATGAATTTTGGAGGTTCTTTACCTCTCAAAAGTATAATTTAATCAAGTATGCTTGTATTCCTTCCCAATATCTAGCTAGTAGCTTATTGGAGGCTTATAGAGTTCATAGCTGACGACATCCATATAATTTTAAACTATCTTCGCCAACAAGCGGCGGCTACTCGGTCGATATGGCTCGAATGTGACAGATGCCACGGAGTTTTTGTAAAATTTATCACGCAAAACAACAATAGTTATTTTTTTGTAACTTAATGGTTCCAAAGGGAATGAATGATAAATAATTCCTGGCCACCTCTTATTGAGGAATTCTCTACGAAACACTTACCAAAGACCATCTTTTTGAATACGTGACTGCTCCTTAACCCATACACTTCAAACGCAAGCCTTTAATTAATGCGCGCGTACGTGCTTTAGCTGTACATAAGCATTGTTTGTTATATAAGTTTCGCGGAAAATATCGATACAAGGTCACACATAAAGTCAACACAAGGCCTATATTTTAGATGCGACCACATAAGTCAATATCTGAAAACATTTTGTGATAAACACGGCGATAAGCCTCCATTCCGGGCGAGTATTATAAACAAGTCCTTGGACAAGTGCGTTTTTCTGTCCTTATCAAAACGTTCTAATGAAGAGGCATGTCAACTGAGTAATTCTAAATAACGCGCAAATACAATGTAGCTATAGCAAGTAGTTTTGTGCATCGCGTCTTGGGATATCAGCATATTTACATTACTAGGGTAGGGAAAAATCAAGGCCAAAATTTGACGGCAATTTGAAATGTTAGGTAAATAGAGTGAATGTTAGGTAAATAGTGTGAAATGTTGTCAATCTTGGTTTCTTAACTTTGTTTTGCTGCGCCTCTTACTAAACGCCCGGGATGTATTAATTAGCTAAACAAATGGGATAGGGATAGTAAAGGAAGAATTAAGAGAAAATATATTTGCATTGCGTGGAGTGGTACATAGCAGTTGGTCCACGGGACCACTTGACCCAAAAGTTCATAGACTAGTTGGGCCACGATCACTGACCAGTAAGATGATCGTCATAGCTTATTTGGGCCACGTTCACCGACTAGGAGGATTATCGTCATAGCTTAGTTGGGCCACAATCACTGACCAAGAGGAGTGTCGTCATAGCTTAGTTGGGCTACAGTCACTGACCAAGAGGAGTGTCGTCATAGCTTAGGTGGGCCACAATCACTAACCAAGAGGAGTGTCGTCATAGCTTAGGTGGGCCACAATCACTGACCAAGAGGAGTGTCGTCATAGCTTAGTTGGGCTAGTCACTGACCAAGAGGAGTGTCGTCATAGCTTAGTTGGGCCACAATCACTGACCAAGAGGAGTGTCGTCATAGCTTAGGTGGGCTACAATCACTGACCAAGAGGAGTGTCGTCATAGCTTAGGTGGGCTACAATCACTGACCAAGAGGAGTGTCGTCATAGCTTAGGTGGGCTACAATCACTGACCAAGAGGAGTGTTGTCATAGCTTAGGTGGGCCACAATCACTGACCAAGAGGAGTGTCGTCATAGCTTAGTTGGGCTACAGTCACTGACCAAGAGGAGTGTCGTCATAGCTTATGTGGGCCACAATCACTAACCAAGAGGATTTGTCGTCATAGCTTAGTTGGGCCACAATCACTGACCAGGAGGAGTGTCGTCATAGCTTAGTTGGGCCACAATCACTGACCAAGAGGATGTCGTCATAGCTTAGTTGGGCTACAATCACTGACCAAGAGGAGTGTCGTCATAGCTTAGGTGGGCCACAATCACTGGCCAAGAGGAGTGTCGTCATAGCTTAGTTGGGCTACAGTCACTGACCAAGAGGAGTGTCGTCATAGCTTAGGTGGGCCACAATCACTAACCAAGAGGAGTTCGTCATAGCTTAGGTGGGCCACAATCACTGACCAAGAGGAGTGTCGTCATAGCTTAGTTGGGCTAGTCACTGACCAAGAGGAGTGTCGTCATAGCTTAGTTGGGCCACAATCACTGACCAAGAGGAGTGTCGTCATAGCTTAGGTGGGCTACAATCACTGACCAAGAGGAGTGTCGTCATAGCTTAGGTGGGCTACAATCACTGACCAAGAGGAGTGTTGTCATAGCTTAGGTGGGCCACAATCACTGACCAAGAGGAGTGTCGTCATAGCTTAGTTGGGCCACAGTCACTGACCAAGAGGAGTGTCGTCATAGCTTAGTTGGGCTACAGTCACTGACCAAGAGGACTGTCGTCATAGCTTAGTTGGGCTACAGTCACTGACCAAGAGGAGTGTCGTCATAGCTTAGTTGGTCCACAATCACTGACCAAGAGGAGTGTCGTCATAGCTTAGTTGGGCTACAGTCACTGACCAAGAGGACTGTCGTCATAGCTTAGTTGGGCCACAGTCACTGACCAAGAGGAGTGTCGTCATAGCTTAGGTGGGCCACAATCACTGACCAAGAGGATGTCGTCATAGCTTAGTTGGGCTACAGTCACTGACCAAGAGGAGTGTCGTCATAGCTTAGATGGGCTACAGTCACTGACCAAGAGGAGTGTCGTCATAGCTTAGGTGGGCTACAGTCACTGACCAAGAGGAGTGTCGTCATAGCTTAGGTGGGCCACAATCACTGACCAAGAGGAGTGTCGTCATAGCTTAGTTGGGCTACAGTCACTGACCAAGAGGAGTGTCGTCATAGCTTAGTTGGGCCACAATCACTGACCAAGAGGAGTGTCGTCATAGCTTAGGTGGGCCACAATCACTGACCAAGAGGAGTGTCGTCATAGCTTAGGTGGGCCACAATCACTGACCAAGAGGAGTGTCGTCATAGCTTAGTTGGGCCACAGTCACTGACCAAAAGGAGTGTCGTCATAGCTTAGTTGGGCTACAGTCACTGACCAAGAGGACTGTCGTCATAGCTTAGTTGGGCTACAGTCATTGACCAAGAGGAGTGTCGTCATAGCTTAGTTGGGCCACAATCACTGACCAAGAGGAGTGTCGTCATAGCTTAGTTGGGCTACAGTCACTGACCAAGAGGACTGTCGTCATAGCTTAGTTGGGCTACAGTCACTGACCAAGAGAGTGTCGTCATAGCTTAGTTGGGCTACAGTCACTGACCAAGAGGAGTGTCGTCATAGCTTAGTTGGGCTACAGTCACTGACCAAGAGGACTGTCGTCATAGCTTAGTTGGGCTACAGTCACTGACCAAGAGAGTGTCGTCATAGCTTAGTTGGGCTACAGTCACTGACCAAGAGGAGTGTCGTCATAGCTTAGGTGGGCCACAATCACTGACCAAGAGGAGTGTGTCGTCATAGCTTAGTTGGGCTACAGTCACTGACCAAGAGGAGTGTCGTCATAGCTTAGTCGATGACTGTAGCCCGACTAAGTTTTTTTTTAAACTCTTCAGCTATTTGAGATAATTATATATATATATATATATATTATATATATATATATATATATATATATCACAAATGTCAACGTTTATACTTAAGATTAATTTCTCCTAAGGGTGTTAACACCACAAACACATAAACATCATCAAACGAGCTTCGGTAGCCCCATGGTCTAACGCACTACTCTCGCAATAGACTATCCTGTCGAAGACAGGAAGATCGGTGTTCGATCCCGGTCGGGTGCACTGAGGGTGGTTTTTCCTAAATAGTTTTCCACTCTCACGGGTACAACTCCTCTAAATTCAACCTTTCTCATCCCTACACATTAGCGTAATTAGTACGTAGGTGTGTAACCCAAACGGGTATTAAGACGCGGTGATAAAAATAGTAGTAAAGAAACAAATGAATGTGAGCCTTTGTAGACCCGCTATGCTCATAAATCATATTTCAATTTTTACCATCAATAAGTTAATTAAAATAATTTTAAGTTTGGCCCGACATTTGTCTCCTCCCTTATCCTCGTGCTTCCCAACTACCCCTCCCCAACCCCCACCTTCATACCCCTTCCCCCTTCTTACAACCCATTCATCTCTTAACACACTGTATTTTGAAGTATTATAGGCTCTAAGTGACATCTCTTAAATTTAACCCTTCCACTACAAGCTACCACTGTAGAAAATTTTCCATTTTAAAATCTACTGGAAAATTTTCATCTCTAAATGCGCCCACGTGGAGAGAGGGCGGAAAACGATTTAGGAAGAATAACATACTGTATACCTGACCGGAATTTGAACCGCAATCTCTCCGTTACAGGCAATCCTTACTATTGCAAGGATGACGCCTAAGTCCGTTGAGCCACCAATCCGGAAGAAAACTAAAAATATATTTTTAGGCGGGTAGAGGTCACACCATTTGAACCAATAAAACTAATTAAAGAACATTGAGCCGTGTGAATGTCCTGACAAAACAAGGAATGAACAGTGGAATGGAGGACAAAATGAATAAAGATGGAAGCAATTTTTTTTTTTGGGAATTACTACATTGTCTCGTACCAGAAACATAAAACACCTCACGTCACCCCTTTACACAAGCGACAGGGTGATGAAATTGTGACAACAAAACATAGTTGTAGTATTGCAATGAAAAAATATATATTTTACAACCATGTCATTAATTTACCCCCTCCCTCAGCGTCTCACTACCCACCTGGGTCTACGGGTATTGATAAGGAGGTATACTTTATAGGAAGTGTACTCACATTTGCGTATACGAGTCCACGTGCCCACCGATGCGGCTATCAATCATAACGTTAATGTCTCATATTCATCAGATGAATAATAAAAGTGCTTACTCCTGTTTTCTATGAAGCATTAGCTAAACCTTCTTGGTATCTTAAAAATAAACTCTTCAAAGTCAGATTATTTTTAGAACAAAATCATCTTTAGCTGGGAACAATCTATAAATTAATCAAGTACCACTCAACACAGCTTAGTCAGTAGTACCTGTCCCTACTTGAAATGCGCAATGGTGCCCAACTGGAGGAAGGAAAAGAGGGGCATCTACCCTTACAACACACATCACCAAGATCAAAAATAATTTTAATAAAATCTCACACGCGTCGGTGGCCAAATGGTCTATGGCAGTGGTTCCCAACCTTTTTTTTTAGCTTAGCGGCTACTTCTGAGTAGCCCATCCTCAAAGTTAAATGTAGGGTCTAATAAGCATGCTGAAACCAACAATAATAATCTTAAATTCATGTTAAATTGTATATTCATATCTAATTATTTCAAACTAAATAATGATAATAGATATGTATTTGTAATTTTTATTAATTTCCTTATTGTTCTTCTAGAGAAAATATAAGCCAGTGATTTTTTTTATCAAAAAATTAAACTAAAAAATCAAGTAACACACTATTATTAAAAAATTAAGTACAAGTACAAATATAATTTTGAAAACCTGTCAAAAGTCCCAAATTGTCCACACTTCTGAATGATGGCTGCCTCGTTTGAAAAAAAAACCATGATCACAAATTAGATGCACTTTTTTCGTGACATAGCTTATAATCCTTGTGAATCAAAATACGTTACAACATAATTTATGACTATAATTAAGTAAATAAAAGTATTGTCAAAACTATAGAACATAGTTGATATTAAAATAAATTTTTGACCCTTTTTTTAAAAGGTTTGCCGCCTTTATTGACATAAAATTATTGCTGTAATAGCCATAAAAACCTAAACGCCCCCTGCCACCTGCTTACAATTATTTACCACCCTCCTGAAAACTAAAAACCCCCATTGAGGGCGCGGTAGCGCCCAGGTTGTGAAACACTGGTCTAAGGCGTCACACTCCCAATAGCCTAGATTGTTGATGACTGGAGATCAGGGTTCGAATCCCGGTTAGCTGTACTATGGGTAGTTTTCCTAAATTATTTTCTACTCTCCCTCCATGCAAACGCGGGTTCATTTCTTCTGAATTCAACCTCTCACATCTCTAACACATTAGCATAATTAGTACATATGTATATAACCTGGACGGGTATTAAGACATGGTCATTAAAAAATTACTCACTTCAGTGGCACATGGTTTAAGGTATCAGTCTTTAAATAGTGGTGAGGATAGGAAGTTATAATCTCAGGTTTAATGAGGGTAAATTTTCCCAAATGATTTTCCACTCTTCCTCCACGCAGATATGGGTATATTTCAGAAAAGTTTACCTTTCTCTTCTTATTCCAATAGTGTAAATATGCGGATAGCCCGAATGGGCAGAAAGAGGTGGTGCACAAAAACCTAACTTAAAACATAAGAAGTACAATTATAATATAAATTACCAATGATAGGCCTTATTTATTTTAATTTATTTAGCACCACGTCTTACTGCCCATTCGGGTTATATGTTTATGTACTAATTACGTTACTGTGTTTAGGGATTAGGAAGGTTATATTAAGAGGTAGTGTACCCATATTTGCGTAAAAGGAGAATGGAAAACCATTTTATAAATAAATCTCAGTACACCCAACTGAGATTCGATCCTCGATCTCCCCGTCATTGGCAATCTAGTCTACTGCAATAATAGCGCTTTAGACCATGCGGTCACCTAAGAGAGTCACCCAAGATAGATCGAATGAATAGCCAAATTTTAAGACCAGGTTTATGACTTAAAATTTAAAAGGTATATCATTGGTATATCACTACACGCATTAAAATTGTCCCAAGCTTCTTAATTAGAAAAAAAAATCACAGAAATAAAAGCTTCAATCTAGATTGTCGGTGACGGGGAGTTTAGGGTTCGACCTCCAGCCAGATGCACCAGCCTCTGAGGGTGGTTTTTCCTAAATCATAGCTTCGCGATATTTGTTATGCCACCTCTTCCCCTTAAGTACAGTTCTGGGTGCACTGCTTGAATAGAATAGGTAAATAATTATCTCAAGTAGCTGAAGAGTTTAAAAAATAAACAAAGTAGTGAACCGTGTTTAGGGAACCCAATTTGTTTGGGGTGAGGATGGGGGTTGTGGGGGTACGGGGGTTGAAAGGAGTTAAACGTTTTTAGGAATTATCAGTGAAATAAATTATTTCAAGGGTAGGAATGGGGAGAGGTTATGTGATTGTTTGAAAGGAGTAATATATATTAAGAGTAATTTTAAAACTAATTACTTCATTTAAGCAGAAAGTGTGTTAATTTCATTAAAACATGTAATCAAGCATATTTAGTTAGTTTAGTTATATTCATATTCCTTAGGTGTAATGTATCTGTACGTCAGAAATGAAAAGAAAGAAAAAGCACTAATGAAAATTCATAGCTAATGAGATCTCTAGACTTTTCAAAGAACAAGATTTTCTTATGTTAGGTTCAAATTATTGTAATTAGAGCAAATCAAATGTACATCATTAGTAAATTATGTTCGCGTGGTTCTGATAAATATGATCTGTATCTCGAGTTGAAAAACACTTCTTTAAACAAAGAGGTTGAGCAATCTATACTCCAGTTTTTATAGAAAGGGCCTTTTCTGACAGCTAGAAGAGTTAGCAGATCTACTTTCACGTATTCATTCATCAGGTCATGGGAATGAAGCAGTCAATTTTGATAAAATTTATAAAACCCTCATCAGTGGTCGCATGGTCTAACGCGTCGTTCTCGTGTGGATTGCCAGTGATGAGGAGCTCGAGGTTCGAATTCCACTCGAGTGTACTGACGGGGTCCTCCTAAAATGGTTTACCACGCTTCCGTATTCCATTAGTATAACTATTGCATGATATGACCCGAACGGGTAGTAATATGCGAGGGAAAATAAAAATAGAACCTATAAAATTACATTAATCAAATAGTAAAAGGTTATCATTGCTGTCAGCAAAAAAATAATAATTATTTTTTCTAAAAAGCCCTTCCTATTGGAGTTAAAGAGTATGACCACTGAATCACAGAGAACAAACTTGTGCCTTTCAGCTACAGCGCTCCTAACACACAACAGTACTGAAACCTTACAGACCTAGGTTTCTCGACAAGGACCTTATTTACTAACACCAAGGACCTTGTAGGGTACGCGACCTAGTAGTCAATGAACTAATGGAGTAGGTGAGAAGAGAGGCGGCGGTAGATCATTGTGGCCCACGTGACGAAAGCCCGTCAAGTCAATCCTTTTATACCCAGTCATGATTACGAGAGCAGGCTTCACGATTGCGTCAACTTTACCTCACAGAAATACAGTTAATTTTCATAGAAAGAACCTTATTTTGGTCTCGGCTGTCTCTTTTGGTAGATATACCAATGACTATAAAATAGCATTAATAAAATTTATATCCTACTCCATTACGCAACAGGGTATTTATAACACTATTGCACTACCAATGTCAACCGTCACTCTCGTCACTTCCCCGTCAGCTTCATCATTCATTGCTAAGCTATGGCAACCTCCCTTTTAGGGAATAAACACGAATAATCAATGTGTTTGTTTTTCTCAGAGCAGTATCCCCACCTTCTTTATCATCACTTCCCCTTCTCCAGCTCCGCTTCACTCACAACGATTCTACGCCAAGGTTATCCCCACCTCCCTCTTAATTCCCTTCCTCAGCTTCAATACGCTCACCGCGACTCAATGCTGAGCTCTCTCCCACCTCCTTCACCACAACTTTCTCTTTTCCGCGATTTTACGCCAAGCTCTACCTCCTCCTCCTTCACCAGCACTTTCTTTCCCCCACGATTCTACGCCAAGCCCTTTTCCATCTACTTTAACATCACATCCCCAGCTTCACTACGCTCACCGCGACTCTACGCCAACCTCTTCCTTATCTCCTTCATCATCACTTCCCTTCTCCAGCTCTGCTCCTCTCACCACGATTTTACGCCGAGCTCTTTCTCACCTACTTCACCATCACTTTCTCTTCTCCACGATTTTACGCCAAACTCTTCCTTATCTCCTTCATCATCACTTGCCCTTCTCTAGCACTGCTCCACTCACTCCAATTTTAGGCCAAACTCTTCACCACCTCCCTCATCATCACGTCCCCTTCTTCAGCTACGCTCTATTCAACTCTGTTCCACGCCAAGCACTTTCTACTCTTATGCTCACCGTGATTCTATCTCCTACTCTACCTCCACGCAGAGTTCGAACTCATGGAACTGGTGAATTTCCTTCCAGTCAAGAAGGCATATGAAGTCATCCGAAAACTGCCCGAGCGGTTTTAGCAGTCCTCCTTCAACAAAAAAAGGAGTGAGCGCCTCTTTTTACGAGCAGCAATAAAGGTGAAAACAAAACAATAAAATCTTATTAATGTTGAAAGCAATATCTATAGCTTTCAACATTGATAAGATATATATATATATCCCTTCCCGGTCACAGAAGCTAAGTGGTTAGTGTGACCAACCAAAAGTCTATAGGCGGGACTGGATATCGAATGAAGTGGATCGATACCCCTATCAATAATATAACGCACCTGTGTTTTTCCAGTGAAAAGGTCGGGGTTCGAGTCACGACCGGGTATATTGAGGGTATTATTTTTTACAAAATTGTTTCCCACTCTCTCTTCACCTTCACCACGACCTGGCGTAATTAATATGAAACAACCTAATAAGACCTGGTGAAAGTAAATATCGACGATAAAAAACATATTTTGCAAAACATAGATTGGTCCTAAAATAATTTTACATGTGTCTATAGGCTCGTTCTGTTATTTAGATATAACATTTCTTTAACTAGGGTTGGGCTATAGATCATTGTTGTTATCTTAGGTTAATCTAGTTTGTAAGCAGCCTGCTGATGTAACTATGTGTTTAGAAAGTTCACGTTAAATGCCCTAATTAAAAAGGGTAAAAGTATGTTTTAGGAACCTTTTACCGTTTTCCTTAACAAAACTAGCCAATCAAGAGTCTAGCCATGCGTATAAAACGAATGGGTAGTAAGACACGGTGCAAAAAAAAGTCTTAGCCCATAGTCACTTAGTCGACTCCTGACAGATGCCCTCACACCCGGTGTGTGAGCTTATACAAGCAGCACATACAAGGGTTGCCCATATATAGCCATCTATCAAGTTCCACGATGGGATGACGTCACCCGCTATGTTTAGTAGCTATAGAGGCAGGGGCGGCAGTGTTGACGTTTACAGAGAGAAAGTTAGGCATTAGAATAGTCTATCAGAAATTTAAAAAGCCCGAAACCAAGATGGGTTTATAACGTTAATGAGTAGTTGTCCAACAGTAGGAGAACAAACAGGGAGTAGTGAAGTACTAATACCAACACAATTTGTACAGTAATACCTCCCCCCCCCCCCATTAAATTACATCATTCAATATACAAAAATCAATTTTACGCTTCTTGACCAGTTACTTTCGTTTCCGGGAATTTGATCAACCAAAATATGTGGTATTTTGTATTTTTTGGAAAATTTAAACCTTTAAACTATGTTTAAAGTAAGTATATATGTATTATTATGTGTTCTGTCTTACGACAGGTTTATTCCTTTTGTCAGCGAACATAGACGACCATTGCTTTCTTAGAACTTCATTTGTCTTTCCACCTGATCTTCTAAAGTCTACTCCAACACCACATTTCAAAGCTCTCCAAGTAATGTATTCTTCATCTTCCTGAATGTTTCATGTTTCTGATTCCTATAGTGTGATGCTCCAAATGCAGCATTTCTCAGTTTCTTTCTGAGTTCCAAACTCAACTTGATGGTCAGCAGTAACCTCTTCTTGTTGAAAACTTCCTTGGCTATGGAAATCCTCGAACTAATTTCCAAAGGTGCATAGGTGTATAGTATCATAGAAAATAGTTTTGTGTTAATGCCAGTAAACACCAAACTCATGTACAGTTAAAAGTTTTGTCAATACTTAACCTAAATGCAACATCTAATGTGTACTTAGCTACTTAGGCTACTCCTTTAATAGTACCGTTATCCCCAGTCAAAAAAATTGATTACTTTGTTGAAATTAAAAACGCCATTGATTGAATAAACGAAACAAAGAGTAAAATATAGTAGGCTTAATCGATATTTTTTTAAAAAATCTGCTTTATTATATTAATTTAAAATGGTAAGTATTAAGCTGTTTTAAAGCCTTTTAGGTGACCTGGCGGTCTAGGGGTAAGATGTCAGACTTCTGTGCTGGCGGCCGGGGTTCAATCCTCGGTCCCGGCACAGATTTATCTGATTACCAAACCCTTCCTTCACCTCTGACAAGACATCTTGTGAATGTGGGGAATGCCAGGCCTCCACCATGGTTCGGATTCCACGTTAAACTGTAGGTCCTTCATTTCATCTCACAATCACCCTACCATACACATTAGCGTAATGGGTATAACCCGAACGGGTAGTAAGACGCGGTGCTAATAATAATTTTAAAGCCTTTTAAGTTTAACACCAAGGGCTCAGTTCAAAGAATAGTGATGAAATTGGAAGGTTCTGAATAAATGCACCAGCATTAGGATAGAGGGAGAGAAAGACCATAATGATTAGAGGCATAGAAAACGAGCAGTTTCAAATTAGATTGGTTGCATATTGTTTTTTGAAAATACCGTTTAGAAGATTTTTAATTTGTATGAAATAGCACTTCATAGCGTCTTAAGATAGTTACTCAATATCATATTTAATATTTTGATTTATAAAGCACATAGGACTTGGTGGTTAAATTTTAACATAGCACAAAACTCAAGGTTTTTCATCTTAGTAATTTAAACTAGGAAAAGGTAACAAATTTAGTTTACTGGCTAATCTTAATTTTACGTTTACAGCTGCCCCTTGAACTACTTTTGCAATGAGAAAATATATTGATACAGATTGACGTATAAGATGGAAATTCTTATACTAACCAAAATAGATTCAAAACTTTTTTTTAGTGAACACCAGATTCTTAAATTAATCCTTGAATAACCTTGGTTCAAAAGTAGCAGTAGAAGTGAAATAGATGAAGCACATTCTTTTTTAATCAAATAGTGCGTCCACGTTGTAAATTGTATCCCTCTTTCCAGGAAAGTTCCTGTGTATTTCATCTTAACTGCACTTTTCTTCACTAGCCTATTAAATTAAACGTACTGTAGAAATAAAAATAATACTGTGCAAAATTTAAACATTTTTGTTTTCCTTAACTGAATATGATTGGCCTATCCTGCTTCACATTATCGTCTCAGTCCACCTCTTCTAAGTGTGGTCACATTGCTCAACAGGAACCCGCGCCCTTCTAAAACAACGGGCGCCAACAATCTGCCCGATAAGGAAAACAGGAAGACCGCAGTTATAATCGGTGCTTCCTGCAGTCCGCTATGGACACCCATTTGAGGATTGAGGAACGTAACGTTTATCCATAAAAATGGGAAGATTGATCTTGTGTGGCCTTAAACGGAGAATGGCATTTTGATCTTGCATGGTCTTCAATAGTGATTGTTAGTTCAATAATATGAGGTATTTAATAAATGATGGTAGGTAATTTGATATTGTGGAATCTTTTATATAGAATGGCAATTCGTTCTTGTGGGGTATTTAATGATAACAGCAGTTCGGTCTTGTGGAGTCTTTAATAGATAATGGCAGTTCGATCTTGTGGAGTCTTTAATAGATAACGGCAGTTCGATCTTGTGGAGTCTTTAATAGATAACGGCAGTTCGATCTTGTGGAGTCATTAATAGATAACGGCAGTTCGGTCTTGTGGAGTCTTTAATAGATAATGGCAGTTCGGTCTTGTGGAGTCTTTAATAGATAATGGCAGTTCGGTCTTGTGGAGTCTTTAATAGATAATGGCAGTTCGATCTTGTGGAGTCTTTAATAGATAACGGCAGTTCGATCTTGTGGAGTCTTTAATAGATAATGGCAGTTCGATCTTGTGGAGTCTTTAAAATAGATAATGGCAGTTCGATCTTGTGGAGTCTTTAATAGATAATGGCAGTTCGATCTTGTGGAGTCTTTAATAGTTAATGTCAGTTCGATCTTGTGGAGTCTTTAATATTTAATGGCGGTTCGATCTTGTGGAGTCTTTAATAGATAATGGCAGTTGGATCTTGTGGAGTCTTTAATAGATAATGGCAGTTCGATCTTGTGGATCTTTAATAGTTAATGTCTGTTCGATCTTGTGGAGTCTTTAATAGTTAATGGCAGTTCGATCTTGTGGCGTCTTTAATAGATAATGGCAGTTCGATCTTGTGGAGTCTTTAATAGATAACGGCAGTTCGATCTTGTGGAGTCTTTAATAGATAATGGCAGTTCGATCTTGTGGAGTCTTTAATAGTTAATGGCAGTTCGATCTTGTGGAGTCTTTAATAGATAATGGCAGTTCGATCTTGTGGAGTCTTTAATAGTTAATGGCGGTTCGATCTTGTGGAGTCTTTAATAGATAATGGCAGTTCGATCTTGTGGAGTCTTTAATAGTTAATGGCAGTTCGATCTTGTGGAGTCTTTAATAGTTAATGGCGGTTCGATCTTGTGGAGTCTTTAATAGTTAATGGCAGTTCGATCTTGTGGAGTCTTTAATAGATAATGGCAGTTCGATCTTGTGGAGTCTTTAATAGTTAATGGCAGTTCGATCTTGTGGAGTCTTTAATAGATAATGGCAGTTCGATCTTGTGGAGTCTTTAATATATAATGGCAGTTCGATCTTGTGGAGTCTTTAATATATAATGGCAGTTCGATCTTGTGGAGTCTTTAATAGTTAATGGCAGTTCGATCTTGTGGAGTCTTTAATAGTTAATGGCAGTTCGATATTGTGGAGTCTTTAATAGATAATGGCAATTCGATCTTGTGGAGTCTTTAATAGATAACGGCAGTTCGATCTTGTGGAGTCTTTAATAGATAATGGCAGTTCGATCTTGTGGAGTCTTTAATAGTTAATGGCAGTTCGATCTTGTGGAGTCTTTAATAGATAATGGCAGTTCGATCTTGTGGAGTCTTTAATAGTTAATGTCAGTTCGATCTTGTGGAGTCTTCATAGTTAATGGCAGTTCGATCTTGTGGAGTCTTTAATAGATAATAGCAGTTCGATCTTGTGGAGTCTTTAATAGATAATGGCAGTTCGATCTTGTGGAGTCTTTAATAGATAATGGCAGTTCGATCTTGTGGAGTCTTTAATAGTTAATGGCAGTTCGATCTTGTGGAGTCTTTAATAGATAATGGCAGTTCGATCTTGTGGAGTCTTTAATAGTTAATGGCAGTTCGATCTTGTGGAGTCTTTAATAGTTAATGGCAGTTCGATCTTGTGGAGTCTTTAATAGATAACGGCAGTTCGATCTTGTGGAGTCTTCAATAGATAATGGCAGTTCGATTTTGTGGAGTCTTTAATAGTTAATGGCAGTTCGATCTTGTGGAGTCTTTAATAGATAATGGCAGTTCGATCTTGTGGAGTCTTTAATAGTTAATGGCAGTTCGATCTTGTGGAGTCTTTAATAGTTAATGGCAGTTCGATCTTGTGGAGTCTTTAATAGATAATGGCAGTTCGATCTTGTGAAGTCTTTAATAGATAACGGCAGTTCGATCTTGTGGAGTCTTCAATAGATAATGGCAGTTCGATTTTGTGGAGTCTTTAATAGTGAATGGCAGTTCGATCTTGTGGAGTCTTTAATAGTTAATGGCAGTTCGATCTTGTGGAGTCTTTAATAGATAATGGCAGTTCGATCTTGTGAAGTCTTTAATAGATAACGGCAGTTCGATCTTGTGGAGTCTTCAATAGATAATGGCAGTTCGATTTTGTGGAGTCTTTAATAGTGAATGGCAGTTCGATCTTGTGGAGTCTTTAATAGATAATGGCAGTTCGATCTTGTGGAGTCTTTAATAGATAATGGCAGTTCGATCTTGTGGAGTCTTTAATAGTTAATGGCAGTTCGATCTTGTGGAGTCTTTAATAGTTAATGGCAGTTCGATTTTGTGGAGTCTTTAATAGTTAATGGCAGTTCGATCTTGTGGAGTCTTTAATAGTTAATGGCAGTTCGATTTTATGGGTCTTTCTTACTGAGCTTAGAGCTACTTGTGAAGACTAGCCCTACTCACTGCAATAATTATTATAAATATGCGCACTGGAGGGCCCACGTACAAATAAATCAATCTCGTACTGTGTAGTTTGCCGATGAGAGGGACATCGGGTTTAAAATCCTTTACCGATGTAAAGAGGTGCTTTCTCTACATTATTTTCCACTCTCCCCCTAAGCATATGCAAGTCCACTTCCTCCACCTTACTCTGAAATTATACCTCCCTACCCCTAGCCCATTAGTACAAATAAAAGTAGCCAGAATGGGTAACAGGTCACCATGAACAAAATACAACACACATTACAATGCTTAGCAATAATTATTCGCGAGCTTAAACCTTTGGCGCGGCATGATTTTGTCAACTCATATTTATAAAGCTGGCAATTTTTTTTTTTAAATTGCAACCCACCAATTGTATGACATTGGTATAAATTGTTGTTTGTTCGAGAAATAACAAATACATCTTGTCAGTTCCATCGGTCCAACACAACGTGAAGATAAACGTGGACAATGCACGTCAGTCAAGCTGTCCCCTGTTTCATCTGTAAAACATTGTTTGTCGTCGTTTGGCAAACAGGACTAACGCAAGGAGAAAGGACATTTTCAGTAACAGTGACGTGCGTGTCATAAATATCGATGAAATCTTTTACGAAGTATCAATAACACTAGTCTAAGAATACGGGACCGAAAAGATTGAAGGGGAAAGGAAAGGACGCGGACATCTCCAGTTTATTAAATGCTATCGGATGTTTCTTAAATAATGATAAACATCTCTCCACCAGGCTCGCTAGTGTTTTCCTACCCCGGTTAAAGGTTTCTATGACGATCAATGAGATTTTATTTTTTATCTTTCTCTCCCCTCCCAAAGAACAGGCGACCTTGAAGGAAAGGATGAATACAAGATATTGTTCATAATGTTTGACAATAATAGAATTAAAAGCAAACACGTTATAATAAAATTAATGGAACAGATTAACTTATTTTAGAATTAATAGTTTCGATTTTCTTAAATGTAACATATGTTTGATAATTTTTTTAGACTTTAAAACTTGATTAAAATGTTAATAATCATTTACTTTTTTAAATATTGACGGTAACTTTGTGTTTATGATTTTAGCTGTGGATTTTTTTTTAGCACCATGTCTTACTACCTGTTAGGGTTATATGCCTATGTACTAATTGCACTAATGAGTTAGAGATTATGAAGGCTTAATTGAGAGGAAATGCACCCATTCACGTGGAGGGAGAGTGGAAATCCATTTAGGAAAACCACCCTCAGTTCACCCGAAGGGGATCAAACTCCGATCTCTCCGTCTTCAGCAGTTTTGTACAACCGGAAATTAGCGCGTTAGACCATGCAGCCACTGAAGCGGGCAGCTGTGAATTGTACTTTTGCTTTAATACATATTTATAAGGACATTTGTGCTTTTAATTCTAATTATTGTCAAACATCATGAATTGAACAGTGCCTCGGGACAGTAACCAAAATGTTTTCTAAAATTATTATAACTCTTTCTTCTCTTAGACAAACCATTGTGTTAGCGCTTTTTGGTGGTGAGATATGGAACTACTATTTTAAGTTCAATGAACCATATTAGTGTAGATATATGTACATTTGATTTCCTGTATATATCGTTGGATTATGGTAGGAAGAAACTTATAAATACAAACATCTTTTTTGCCGTCAACGTTGATTAGGGGCCCGTACACTTTACTTTATTATTAGTATTAATATTATTTTATCATTATTGAAATGTATTTAAAGTGGCAGTTTCAGATCACATGACTACCTAAAACATATGAACATTGTTTTAGTAACTTTTATAACTGTCAAAAAAGTTCCATCCTATCTAAATCTGACTGAACATTCAACGGACCTTCCTCCTGGCCTCTTCAACTTCAGGCCAAACAGGAAGGATAGTACTAGTAAATAATCCTGTAGAACCCTTCTCACTTTCTGCCAGTGTGACTTCACTACGAACCACTGCAGCTACGATCCATAGGATAAACCTTTAAAACATATTGATAAAAAGTAAATTTCAAGTTGCCAGCCTTGACAAATTGTAAACAGCGTATTTATCTTAGAATTGTCAAAATTGATACTATGAAAAAACTGACACCTGCAGAATATGGTACATAAATACACGAAAGCATAAATCAAAAGGTTGCCACAAAATATGTTTAAAAAAAGCAATAGTTAATAAGTCTAAATAATTCTACCTTTGCCCTAATTGATACAAACTTTTAACTTACATAAATCAATGCGAATAAGCTTGTTACTTACTCTATTTAAAAAGTCTAGGAACGTAATTAAGTATTAAAAATAATTGAACAAAATGGGTGTTCGAAAACAAGGTGATTAGGAATATATTTGGTCCAAAAAGAGATGAACTACTGTGGAGTGGAGAAGGTTACATAATGATGAGTTACATACCCATATTATTTGTACGATATTAGTAATATATCAAATCTTGCAGATTACGGTGGGCAGAAAATGCAGTTCTAATGGGGGATTCTAGAATCTTATTCAGGGTGTTGACTGATAAACCCAATGGGAAGAGACCATAAGGAAGACCTAGACGCAAATGGGAGGATAACATTAGAATGATCTTGAAAGTTATAGGGTGTAATCAGGTGGACAAGATAGAACTAGGTCAAGATAGGAATAGGGTGTAATGAGGTGGACTGGATAGAACTAGCTTCGATAGAAGTAGAGTGTTATGAGGTGGGCTGGATAGAACGAGCTCAAGATAAAAATAGGGTGTAATGAGGTGGACTGGATATAATAGCTCAAGATAGATATAAAGTGAAATAAGGTGGACTAGATAGAACCAGTTCAATATAGGGATAGAGTGCAATAAGGTGGACTAGATAGAACTAGCTAATGAAGAGAGAGAGAGAGAAGTGGCGTATATTATAAGTGCAGCAGTGGACTTTAGAGTTCCCAATGCCATAGCGTAAGTAAGCTATAATGGTTATGACTTCTGACATAGCACATTCTATCCCAAGTCCTTCATATATATATTATATATTTTTTAATGTCCAATAAGTTTATTTCTATGGCGATCATACTCTAATCTATGACGTTGACTTGTCCTCGCATCAATGCTGCAAAGAAACGGCCGGCCTTTATGAGGCAAGCCTACTTTTCCAACGCCTGCGGGGCTCGGATCAAGTCTGATTTGCCGAGGTGGGATCTCGAGTGGTACAGCCTTTGAGAACGACCTTGGAATTTGTCTCGAAGGCGAGAACGGTTAACCAGAACTGTTTACCAACATTCTAGTAAGGCCAGATTCTTGACCGATAGCGCTGCTTGGACAGCTGTTAGCACGACTGACCTCTGAATATTTCCCCCCCCACTGTGTCTTATCATTCGTCCGGGCTATACGTACTTAAAGTGTGTTAATGAGGTGGAAATGACGAATTTAGAGGAAATGTACCAGCATTTACGTGGAAAGAGAGTGTGAAGCTATTTAGGTAAAACACACCCTCTCGGGATTCAATCTCGACTTTAATGTCACCGAAGACATACTAGATGAGCTTGACATTTAGTCAACGTAACCACCGGTGTGCGGCTTATATAACGCATGTATAGTTTCGGCGATTTTGCGTTCCCCCCAACCAAACTCACATCGTTGGGCACGTGGACTAAGGCATCAAACTCATCTGCTCTGGTGACGGAGAAGGTTGTTGTTCAAATCCCTGCCGGGCATACCAAGTTGTTTTTCTAGATGTTTTCCAATCTCCCCTCCACGCAAATGCGGGCATATTTTTCTAAATATTTTCTAAAGTATATCTTTCCCCAACCTATTTTATTAGTGTGATTAAAGAACCGGTATCCCAGCCGGGCCGATAGGACTCGGTTAAAAACCCTATTGCATATCGAGAAAAGGGCGAAGGGCGAGTGTCCTCTGCACGTCAGCAGAGTGTATTGACGTCACAGGTGTCAGTGAACGTACTAACCCATCCTATCCTACACACAGAGAGGGAACAAAGAGGTTTGCCAGGTAAAATGAGGCATGGTGCATGAGACGCGAGCTGGCTGACGACACCATTACGAGACTCGTTGCTCGTCCTATTTTAAACCACGGCGCGTCACTTGCCTGTCCTCCCACAAACTCGTCTGTGACGGGGAGGTATTGGTCCAAATACCGGTTGGGTGTTTGCTAAATGGTTTTCCACTCATAGAAATAGACTACACTTATTTTCATTTCTACTACCAAACAATATATTAGGGACTCGTTGAACTCCTGTGGATGCAAATAAATACTTAGCCACACAAATAAAGAACGAAACTAATCAAGCTTTTTCACTCTTAATGCTCGCGGTAATCGTGAGTAAGTGGTTGCATAGTTTTTCTTAAAACTTGCCCTCCCAACCCCCTCCCTCGATCCCAGCAAGAGATCGCTGAAGGTGGGGAGGAGGGGGTATTTATAGAACCATGCCCCAACCCCTCTTCAATTAAACAAGTTCCGAAGTTTTGATCAACCAAATTATGACTATTGAAACAATCAATTAAAATGAATGGTAAGGTGCTCCCGTTTATATATTATTATTATTATTATTATCACCGCGTCTTACTACCCGTTCGGGTGATACGCACTTACGCTAATGCGTAATGGTAGGGTGATTGTGAGATGAAATGAAGACCTACAGTTTAACGTGGGATCCGAACCACGGTGGAGGCCTGGCATTCCCCACATTCACAAGTTGTGATTAATACACGTTTTGTCAGAGGGGAAGGAAGGGTTTGGTAATCAGATAAATCTGTGCCGGGACCGAGGATTGAACCCCGGCCGCCAGCACAGAAGTCTGACTGAAACCTTACCCCTAGACCACCAGGTCACCGTTTATATATTAGAATAAACGTTGAAAAGGAATCAAGTTTATAAGCTCGTTTCCAGTAATAGAAATTACGAGGAAATGGCTGAACTAATTTTGGCAAACTAACTCTCATTATAAAGGTTAGGGGTCTAGGATGTTGGGAAAAATAGTAGTTTCCAGCGAAAATTTGATTTTCATAAAGAATTTTAAGATTTTCATTCTTTGGTTACATCACAAAAGAAACCCTGATTTGTGTGAGAGTGTATATAAAAAATATTTATCTCTGACTACAAATAATACAAACTCAACTCTCACTTGAGTGGTTTGATATAACAACTGGGAGGATTCACCACAATTATATGTATATTTATCAAACAAACCGATAATATTATGTTAAACATATATAATTTTGCAGCGTTAAGTTTTATACGTTCTCTTCTTTGTCTTTAAATAATGACTGAACCTATTTTGAACAACGACCACTCATTTTTAAGGTTAGGGGTTTAGGATGTCACCAAAATAGTAGTTTCTAATGAAAAACCTATTTTCCCGGCCAATTTTCATCTCTTCGTTCTTTGTTTACATAACCATGGAAACCATCGAAGCCGTAATGCAAGCCCTTATTTGTGCATGATTTTATACCTATAGATAAAATATTGTTGATAGGTTGGAAATAATAGCTCAACTCTTATTTAAGTTGTACGGTGAAACAAATATAAAAATGATGGCAACATTTTTATGTACTAAACAAATCAATGATTGTAGATTTGAAATATATAGATTTGTTGGCATTTAAATATTCCTTCTTTGTTTTTGAATATTTACCTCCGATAACAAAATGGCCGTTATAATAGCTGATCCTAGCACATCTTTTACCTACATTATTTGATTGAAGAAATTAATTTCCTATACTGGGAAAACATTTATTGTTATTGGAATGTTGTTATCGTTAATTTGCATTTATATCAACAATAGTGAATATAATTCACGAATTAAAAATTTAAGAAGTCAATTCCATGAAAATATTTTCTTATTTTTTGTTTCGTGCATGAATGAATATAAATTAAAATAATAACATTATGTTTGAATATCTTTTGGTATGTAGTATAATTTAAAATTTGTTAAAATGTAGTTGAAATGTGTTTAAGGATTCATTTTAATAATTTAATATGAGTTTTGGTGTTAATTTTCTCAAATAGTATCACAAGACCAATCAGTTCAGTTAATGTTTACTAGCTGCAACTTAATTTTGAGTGTATGTGTATAGTATTTCAAAGTAATATTTTATGTATCTCAATGAGGCTTACAGGAATGGAATGAGAAAGCGAGAGAGTGTAGAATGACATTTATAATGACAACGTTCGAAGTGGTGATGATGATGATGATGCAAGGAAGAGGGTAAGACCTACTAAAACTAAAAAGTTGAATGGAGTATAGCTGAGAAAATCACAGAATGTAAATGATCTTTGAAACGTGATTGAGGAGAAAGGTGGAAGTAGAGAGAATTGAATGAGAAGAGAGCAGCAGGAGAGTTGTTCTATAGCTGTGTAAGAGACCTGCTATGGAGAAGAGAAGTGCCCTGGAAGTGTTATACAGAACGTACTTTATACCCACTGTCCTATATGAAGCAGAAACACGGACAATGAATGTAATAGAGGCTAGGAAATTGGAGTATAAGGGAATAAAGTTTGTGAGGAACATGCTAGTTTTCACAAGGAGAAATAAGATTAGAAATGAAGTTATTCGGGTAAGAGTAGTGCAGGGAGTAAGTACATGAAATAGTATATGAAGCATATGCTATGAGCATGTAGTGACTAATGAGAATGGATAAAGAGAGGATACCAAAGAAAACGATGGAAATGAGTATGTATGAAAAAGACCGTAAGGGAAGCCAAGAAAAAAAATGGGAGGAACAGATAGCAAAAAGTGTGCAAGTGAGAGGAGACGAATGGAAGCAATTAAAGGAGTAAGACTGTTGGAAGGATAGAGATTTATCATTATGGTTCTTTAATCCCTTCTTCCCACCAATGCAGATGCATTTTTTTTTCCTAATCTAAACGTTCACTATCTCTCAGACCCTTAACACAAGGGGAAAATAGCCTTGGTGTCAAACATCATTTTTTTTTTCAGAGCTAGGGCACTCAGTAACCAAGAGTGTAAGTCTCCCTCCCCCTCCTCACCCAATCCTTGCAAATCACAAGACACAAAAAGGCAACCCTGTACAGAAGATTGCCAATGGCAACTCCTTGGAGTGCAATGAAACGTAAGAGGGGGGAAGAAAGGGTTTATGGGGTAAGGACTTACCAAAAATGTTTTCCAACCGGAACACATACGTTACGTTTAGTAGAATGTGAATTTTTCTTGATACATTAATTTATTTTTATTGTTATTTTGAAGTTCTTTCAGGATATTTTGATAACTAGTGGTCACATGCTGAAGCACATGATTAGTTGAATAAAATAGAATAGTGACATCAAAATTAAATAATAAATTTAGCAAATTTATATCACTGTAATGTTATTATTTTATTTGGTAATTCAATATCTTTACTAATAATTTTTTTTTTAGATAATTCGAAAATAATAATACATGTTTATATAAAATAAATATTAATGTATTTTTTTCCCACAAGTAATTTTGTTTTCTATTTTGCAGTTGTGTTTCTTGGAAAACAATTTTACAACTATTTCCTTAAAATTATATTTAATCAATTTTTCGTGCGTTTATGTCAAGTTATTTATTTATTTAAAGGTGGGAAATACGACCGTGTAAACTGATGAATTGTTTTCCACTATCTATTCACGCAAACTTTGGTACATTTCCTCTATCTAATACTAGTATGCGGATATCCCGGACGGGTAGAAAGAGGCGATGCATAATAATAATAATATAATAGAGGCATGCACAAAAAAAAACACTGTTTACAAGATGGCCTTGAAATATTTAATCCCAGTCTTTGATATAATAACATATTACCGAGTTTAAGGCCACGCCTACCACTTTTGATTTTAATTTTAACATCAACATTGTATTTATTTTTTGTGGGGAAATTGCTGTCATTTCTAAATCTTCCATTTCATAGTTCTAAAACAAATATTTTTGGAATTATTGCACGTTATTTCATGTTTATAACAACTACTATCGCATTTTTATTGATGTTTTACTACCAAATCCCTAAAACTTCAATACATGTGTGCATTTTTTTAAATGTATAACAGTGCAAATACTGTGGAAAATCGCTAACAATGTTGTTTTTATATAACTATTAACTGTTGATTTTATAAAACCGAATGAGCCACCCAAAAGAAAATGCAAAGTAGAACTCAAACGTGGTAGGTATAACCTTAAGTATTTTACTATGTAGCACGATTCTAGAAAATTAATCTTAGTCAAACTGTTCTGTATGATTTGATTTTATTTCCATTCCTGCTAACACTCAGCCAGTTTTACATATTTTATTGCAAATAACAATCTTTGCCGAGAAATATTGAAGATGACACGTTGGCGCAGAAACTGATCGTTAAGAATAAAATTTTACTTAAAGTAATAATACTTGTTGTAAGATCTTTTGACTTGCATCCAACAAACCTATTTGCACATTCCAATGAACCCGGTGATAAATAAAAACATCTTGTGGAGTCATGTGACTGAATGACTAGGTATTTATATTCCACGAAGACCTCAATGTTGCGAAAGTGCCGATGTGACTCCGGTCATGCTTTGTTTTGCACAACGACATTTTAACATATAGTCAAACCATCCAGGAAATAAAATAAAAACGGGAATAATTATAAAACAAACGATGTTTACTAGTTAAGATTAAAAAAGGGTTACCTTGACGGATTACACTATGGCCAGAGGCGAAACGGAGTGTTGTTAGGGCCTTTCGCTCACGAATATACTCAAATTATAATTAAAAGTGAAGTGAGTGCAACCTAAATTATAAACCAGTAGTTTGAGCGTCACCACTAATTTATTTCAATAACGGTTCGCTCACGAGGATAGTGTTTGTTAACCGGTCTATGACTTGTCCGTGATTGGTAACTGGAAACTCAACATGTTAGTCCTAAGACTACCTCAGACTACTAAGATTACCTAAGACTACCTCATAAACTCAATCATCATGATTGAACAATTATTGAACATTTAATGTACTATTCCAGCAGGGTAACTTTCTTTCAACATTTTGAACAACCCGATAAATTGTACACCAGTTTGTTGCAGTCCTTTTGCCGCAACAAAGTCAATTATTATTGTTATTGTTATTAGCCTGCAGCTTATATTTTTTTCATTGTATGGATGTATCCAAAATCTGTTTCGGTTACATTTGAGTAGCTTCGTGGGCGAAAGGCCGAAATCTGCAGACCACTTGGTTTGGCCTCTGTGTATAAATCTAATAATGTTTCGAGCCGACAGAAAAAGTTCTACCAATGGCGATCCGACTATCCACAAGTACATCTAACATTTAAGAGGCCCACCTCAGTAATTGTTTATTTTAGCACCGCGTCTTACTAATCGTTCAGGTTATACGCCTATGTACTAATTATGTTATTTAGTTAGGGCTGAGAAAAGTTGAATCTAGAGGAAGTGTACCCGCATTTACGTGGAGAAATAGGGAAACCATTTAGGGAAATTACCATCAGTACATCCGACTGGGATCAAATCTCACTCTTCCCGTCATCGGCAGTAGGGGCCTATAGTCTATTGCGAGAGTGATGCCTTAGACCATGCGGCCACAGAAAGAGGATCAGCACTTCCTCCCCCTCCCTTCCGAAATTTTATTCTGGTGAAAGCCTTGATTGTTTGTCCACCCCCAAAGCAAATTTCTGGGTGCACCACTGACAACATGATCAAAATTTTAAAAATTATCAGTATTGTTAACTAAAAATAACAAATTATTTTAATTGGCTATCTGCATATAGGCCTATATAGTTTGTAAACAATAAACATTTAATTAATGATATTAAATACAACTTGTGAATGTGGGGAATGCCAGGCCACCACCGTGGTTCGGATTCCACGTTAAACTGTAGGTCCTTCATTTCATCTCACAATCACCCTACCATTACACATTAGCGTAAGTGCGTATAACCCGAACGGGTAGTAAGACGCGGTGCTAATAATAATAATAATAATAATAATAATATATAAATAATAAATAAATACAAAAGAAGTACCAAGCGGTGCCCGACCAACGCTTTTCTTTACTTCAAACAGAATTTAAAAAATCTCTTTATTCTAGTTCTTCCGACTCAGTTTTTTTGCAAATTAAAAAAATCTAATCAAATATTTAAAGTTCCTACTTCGAGTTGCACATGTTTGTGCACAGTAGCTATTAATTTTTACATTTCACCAATAATTTCGTCTTATTAAAAGGGAGTCACGAATTTAAAAAAAATGTAAGAACCTGTGGTCTAAACGACGGGACAACACTTCCACAAACGGCAACTTCCATCTCACTTTAGTCCGGACTTTTCTAATTAGTAATCGGACTTTCCAGGCAGTGAGCCGCCAAGGCCGGTGAGATCAATAGAAATGTGATTCACTACTGTGACTCATACAAAAATACTCTTCAAATACTATAATGGGCCAGGAAAAGTAGTCGAGGTGAGGGAGGGAGGGAGGTAAAAGCAAGGGGTGCAGATCCAGACTTCCCCTTCCCCAAAATACCATCAAGTACCCCATTTAACTAAGATTAAGGAGCACCTTTTAAAACATCAATTGAAAAATAAAGATATACCAGTATTGAGTTGTAAAATTATCATAATATTATCTATGAATTATTGTAATCATTATCAAACACGTAAGCTGTCGTTTGAGTCATAGAGTCGTTTGAGATAGTATTTGTCGGCTGAAGCCGGTTATTTTCTTAAACTGCGACATATCGGATCATGAAGTATGTTCTTGTTAATCTACAGTGCAATTTTCAGAGAAGGGCCGCTCAAAAAGTTTCTAGTTCTAATTTCACGTATTAATACGTCAAGTCATGTGATCTGCAGATGACAGTAATTATTATTGATATTATCAATAAATATAAAATAACATTAATATATAATATAGTAACATGTTATCAATATTGGCCTCAACAGATATTAGTATTTAACTTCCTTTCTATGTAAATTGGACTGTAATGACCGAAAGCCAACTTTTGACCCCCCATTGCTAAAGTGCTCAAGGTGCTCCCTCGTACCTTCTTACTTTCCGACATTTAGTCCTAGATACGTCTCTGATCGACACTTTTAATATTATATTTACTACCCGCATCGGTGGGCATATCAACAAAGGCGTCCCCTCGTATGGGCTGGTTTGCTGGTGAAGAGTAAATCAGGGTTCAAATCACGTCTGGGATTAATGAGCTTTTTTCTTAAGTCATTTTTCACTCTTCCTTCAAGCAAATGATAGTTAATTTCTCTAAATTTCCTCTAAATTAAACCTTCATATTCCTCTTTATTGTAAATATGCGCATATCCCGGACGGACGGTAAGAAGCGATGTGTGTGTGTGAATTTAATGTCCGGTATATGGAGATGGAAGGTAGTTTAGAGAGGATACATCCGCGTTTGGATAACTTCAACCATAAATCCTTGACGGTAGGGATGAGAGTGGTATAAGTCAAAGAAAATTCTCGTGCATTTATGTGGAGAGGGAGAGAGAGCGTGAGAGAGTGTGGAAAAACCATTCTCACTACACCCGGCTGAGCTTCAAACCCTTAACATCCCCGTAAACGGTGACCTAGTGCAATGCAACGTCTTGAGACCATGCGGCCATCACTGCAAGTTTAAAACTAAACAAATAATAAATATGCTGCTTTGAGGTGGGACTGGGAGTGCCATATCCACAACACAATGTCAAGCCAAACGTGTTATATCCAACATATAAATGATGGATTCATCATCCCCCCCCCCCCCTCCTCCAGAGGTTTTATCTTCGGTTACTGCTCCGGTTTCCATTCGGCGCAGCGAGCTAGTATAGGTGTGGTCGGTCCATGGTGCAACGGACGGGGTCACCCGCTACACAAACACGACGCGCCACGCTGCAAAAACCAGCACAATGAACTTGGCATACTTAGTCCGTTCACTCGACGTGTGTGTCTGTGTGTGTGGGTGGCAAGCAGGTGGTGCGCAAACACCCGAAGACCCACATCGGTGATCACATGCTCTAAAACAGTGGTTCTCAAGATTTTAAAGGCCGCGGACCTCCTATTTATGAAAATGTACTAAGGGTGGATGGTCTCCTAATTAGCTCGGGTTAAAATATGAAAATTTGAGTGGGGAAAAGGTAGTTTCCACTATGAATAAGTGGAAACAGTATTTATTTTCAACGTGTTTAGTGAGAAACACATTTTATTTGAATAATTGACCATGTTAAAGTTAAAAATTGAACGAAACATAATGTGAATTCAAATCTTAAACAAAGTTACTTTGTTAACATTAATGTAAGGAAAAAATACTTCGGTGGCCGCGTGGTCTAACGTGCTACTCTCGTGTTAGGTACAAATGCCTAAAACGGGGAGATCAGGGTTCGATCCCGGTAGAGTGCACTGAGGGTGGTTTTCTTAAACGGTTTTCCACTCTCCTTCAAAGCAAATGCGGGTGTACTTCCTCTCAATTAAACCTCCCTAGTACCTAAACCATTAGTGTAATTAGTACATAGCCGTACAATCTGAACGGGTAGTAAGACGTGGTGCTAAAAAAAATGTAAAATAAAAATGAATTAATTATTGACACTCATAAAACTTATGACATTCAATTAGTCCCTTATGGAAAGATTGGTGGGCTACCGATTACTGTATTTGTGTTTTTAAAATGTCAATGAAATATGGTTGAATATTTTCCACTATCAATCTCGTCAATTTCTACACCCAGATGATTAAATTTTAAATCGTAGTTTTTATGACAGATAGTAGGAAAATGGCTTGCTCACACAAGCTGTTTACCGATCCAATGATACTTTCCCTATATTTCGCAACATGGGTTGGAATAAAGCGTTCTTATGTCCAGATGTTATGAGTTTAGAACAACTTTAGAAGAGGACGTACTTGAAAAAAATAAATGTTTTATGATTAAAAATTTAATAAAGAAACACTAAGCTATTACCAACTAAAACAATAATATTTTTTTGGCGCAACCGTTGCAGATTTTACTATAAATTTCCACTTTTGTTCACAACACCCTTAAAGAATCGCTGGCCTAAGGTGTGACTCTCACAATAGACTAGACTGCTGGTGACGGGGAAATCAAGGTTGGAGTCTCGGTTGGGTGTACTGAGGGTGGTTTTCCTAATGGCTTTCCACTCTTACTCCACGAAATATGGGTATATCTTCTCTAAATATAACCTTCCGCATCCCTAAAAGCATTTGCGTAGTTAATACTTTGTACATAAAAGTATAACCCGAACGGGTAGTAAGACGCAGAGAGCCGAAAAATAAAGCATTCGTAGGAACTTGTCCCGTCGCGTTCCGTACCAGATTATGCAGCTCCATCAAATAAAAATAACACGAACCTGATCAGGCTCGTTTATTAAAAGGTCGATACTCTTCCTCCATTCACACGTCGACAGTTCTGGCCAACTCAAGCTTTCAACGTACGGACGGATCAGACTCGTGGACAGCTGGGTGCGTTGACAAACCTACATAACACCCACCACCTTCTAAACCTTATAGTCAGTTGAGGGGTCGATGAACCGATTCCGACGTGCGAGATGGACGGACCGACGGGTGAAAAGTGACGGGCGCAAATCCGGTATCTCATCAAAGCCGCGAAGAGATGTCAGCCGTCGTGATAGTAGCTATACACTTGTAAACTATGGAACTTCTCAACATAATAGAAGCGCGTGTATCAGAAACGAACGAGTATGTCATTCCTTGTCATCATTTTTAACTAGGGTTGTTAACCTGTCCCGTATTCCATTACTACTTTGTAAAATGATTAAAAACTTCCGACGAATATGTGGGTTACAAAGGGGGAACAACTTTTATCGGGACAGACAATGAATATTAATTGATCCAACTAAAGTAAGCTTGTTCAATTGAATACGTACTTTTGGGAACACTTCACTGTTCAACATAATAATTGACGAGGTATACTGAGTGGTAAGCTCTGTAGTGGAATTTCAGAAGCAATACTCTCGCATTAATGTGGGGATGCAGGCAACGCGAGCTAAGGGCAGTATTTTTGCAATTTTTATATCTAAACTTTTTTTGGGTCAAATAATGTTCTCCAGTAGAAACGTAGTTTAATTTTCATTCGCATGGTGACATCAACAGTTGTTGAATATCTGTCAAAGGTGTTCTAGAATATAATGACAACATTTATCTTTATTTAAAAAGTTTGTCATCTAATGCCTCTACGTTCATGACAGATATTCAATAACTGTTGATATCACCATGTGAAGAAAATTAATACTAAACTCGATGTTTCTACAGGAGCAATATTTTGTTTATTTGATCAAAAAAAAGCTGTAAAAACCCTGTCCTTAGCTCACGTTACCTACACTCTCATCTTAACGCGGAGGTAAGAGAGCAAAAACAACATGGCGAATAACCGTCAATGCACCCCGTCGGGATTTGAAACAAAACCTCTCCATCGACGACAGTAAAGTGTTATAAGAGTCCAACGCATAAGCCCGGTTGATCACCGTTCTTGATGAGTGCTCTTGAGAAGAATATTAAATGCGGTTTCTCATTTCAGGCGAATATTTATTATTATTATTATTATTTAGCACCACGTCTTACTACCCGTTCGGGTTATACGCATAAGTACTAATTACGCTAATGGATTAGGAATTGGGAAGGTTGAATTAAAGGAAGTGAACCCGCATTTGCGTGGAGGGAGAGTGGAAAACCATTTAGGAAAAACCACCCCCAGTTCACCCGACCGAGATTCGAGCCTCGATCTCCCCGTCCTCAGCAGTCGGGCTCAACACGACAAGCGTGTTAGTTCAGGCGAATATTATTATTATTAGCACCGCGTCTTACTACCCGTTCGGGTTATACGCACTTATGCTAATGTATAATGGTAGGGTGATTGTGAGATGAAACGGAGGACCTACAGTTTAAACGTGGGATCCGAACCACGGTGGAGGCCTGGCATTCCCCACATTCACAAGTTGTGATTAATGCACGTCTTGTCAGAGGTGAAGGAAGGGTTTGGAAATCATCAGGCGAATATTAACTAGCAACGAGAACTGTTATAGGCCATGTGCGCCAGTACTGGTGGCGCGACTCGTGATGACTTCGTAAGTTCTTGCGGGAAAAATCTGAACACCATCAGGTTTACCGCAATCAAATACTCGAAAATCCTAAAACATAACTCACCATTTCTCGTAAACTACTTGGACAAACACAGAATTTTTTTTCAGAATGTGTTATAAAAACCTTTAAAGACATGAGGTTATTATTAAAATTCCCATATTCCAATTGGTTTGCTTTGAAAACAATGTTTTCTAATGAAAGAACTATAATGAGGTTTTTAGTGTAAACATCTGCGTAAATGTTTTTTCCTAATTGAGATAGATGGGTAGTACAAATGTTAGAAATGATCATCATGAACTGAATTTTATTTTGATAAAAGATTCATTCCTCTAATACCAATACTTTCCACAGTGTGATGTGCTTCGTTACGAGCTCTAGAATTTTGTCAACACTTTTTCTCTTTATTTAAAAAGTTTTGACGAAATTCTAGGACACCCTTCAAAGATATTCACGATTTGTTGGTATTAGCATGTGCAGAGAACTAAGCTCTATGTTGCTACTGGAGAAATATTTGATTTATTTTCGCCAAAAAATGTATATTCTATAAAAACTGTAAACATACTTGCACTCTCTTCTGCCGCCGCACCTTAACCCCCTTGCGCATCCGGTTCGGGAATACAGTCATTATCGAGCATGCTATTAGATCCGGACTAAGCTCGAGCTACCCTCATCTATTATTTGAATGAGAGATATTTTTGTTATAAAAGATAACACATATATATTGATAAATCGCGCCTTGGTTGCCTAATTATATCCTGGCCAGGCTACCCTTAGTTAAAAACTATTTGAATATTTTTTTTTTCCCGATCATTCCCTTCATTTGTTATTTCAATAAATTTAGTACCAATCGAAAGTACAGGACATAAGAAAAAAAGAAATGTTGACTATCTTTTGCTTGGCCCCACTACCAAGTTGCCAGGTATTATTAATTTACCCTCATCTGTTATTTAATTAAAATATATATCAAAATAAGGGTAGTTTATTTGTCAATATGATGGTATAAGGTTGCCTAAGCAATAGTTGTCCAGACTCACGGTTGTCTAGATTTTAAATATGAATGTTTGAGTAAGAGAGTGACAGAGAAGCGCTCCACGGACTACTCCGTGCAATAGAGAAGGGCGCACAGTGGCAAGTGTGCGCGAGACAGCTGTTAGTGAAAGTGAGTGCGACAGACAAAAACAACTCTACCATCGTGAATATGTTTTGGAGTAAATAATATAAATACGTTTTCAGTATATAAACTGTGTTCGTAAACGTGCTTCGTTGTTTATAATCTCTAATCGAGTGAAATTTTTTCAAAGTTAATTGTTATATAAAAATGAAAAAGTGTTTTTTTTGTGGTTTAGAAGATTTTGTAATTGATTTTGAGGATGAAACATTCGAAATAATGTTTCTTAAAGTTATTGTTTCAACAAGAAAAAAGTGTTAAGTATAATAATTTTCGGTTAGTTAAGGAATCAGTTGACTCTTTAGGTTATCATTCATTGTGCTACAAAAAAGTTACTGTACTAAGCAAAAAGTATAATGAAGAGCTTATAAATTTTAGCAGAAATCATGAAGTAAGTATAACATTCAGTCTTAAATAAAGATAACAAATTTTCAAGACTTTTCTTATTGGTTATTATCCTGAGCATGTCAGACATCCGAGGCTTACTGTTAAGATTATTCTAATCCCGATCAAAAAATTCATATAACTCGTCCAAAGACTTTGTATGTATATTAACAGTGTTAATTCATAAAAATATGGTATGTAACTCTTTTTATTTACTTGATTAAATTTACTTTTTAGGCAAATCCAAGTATGTCTACAGCTGACGAGCATCCGAGATGTTTAAATCCTAATGGACATTCAAGTAACACATATGTTGAGAGAGAAGATTCAATAACTTCACTTTCGATGGATGTGAACAAAGTATTAAAATAATGATAATTCATTTAATTACTATAATTTTCATTGTTTTGATCATAAATTTATACTCAAAAAAATAAATTTAATTTTAATTGTCTTAAATTTGAGCTATAAAAAGCTTATTTAGCTCTTAGTGATATCTTCTTAGTGCAATCTTTTTTTTACTTTTTTTTAAATTATTCATTTAACTAAATACATTTTTACAATACGACTTTAGACGCATTGTCATGATCTATATGCATTGTTTAATCAATTTTTTTTTAAACTAAAATTTATTTTTAAAATTTCTTAACAAATTATTTTTTCCAGGTGCCGTCATTTACATCAACTCCACGGAATTCGATTGACGAGTCGCTTGATTAAGTATCGACGATTGACCCAACACCAACAGCACCTAGTGAATATCAACTCATCAGAATTGGAGCAAACTCTGTATTCATCATCTCCAACCCTTCCATCAGTGTCATCGACTTCCCGTAAACAAACAACACAGCTGTTTTGCAGCAACATACAGAAGAGAAGTGAAAAGCGTAAGATTAATCTTAAATTTCCTCAGTCGAAAGAAACGATACAGCCAATAAAAAACAACTGCTGAGACTGTGAATGATTCTGAGATACTTTCCAAACTTGAGAACCAAACTATTGTCTATCACACTACCTGTTTCTCTTCATATCAGGTACAAATGAAGTGGCAGACCGAGGAACATTTGATTCCAGTTGGCATGAAAACAGAAAGCTGCATAAGTTAGCTTTAGATTCCCTTGTAAATTTTATTACGAGCGAAATAATTGAAAATAATACGGTAAAGTACTTTGCACAGTTATTTTCAAGTGGGAGGGAGTAAAGTGCACCCCGACGACATGGCATTTTACCAACCCGAATACTTAGAAAAAAAAAATCTTGAAAAGTTTAGGTGATCGTCTCACGATTGAAGCATCTGTCGGACCGTGTTGTAAAAAAAATAGTGTATATGACAGACATCGACGTATCTGTAAAATGGCTAATAGCACAGAATTTTTGGAGACAAAAGATGACAACACACTATAATATAATATATATTTTAAGATCAGGTTTACGACTTGAAATTGCGCCCCTTATTCCAAATTGTAAAAAAAAAAAAATCTCTAGCCTAGCCCCTGGTGAGGAAACTTCCAAAGTACTCTACTAAACAAAGAAATATACATGGTGAAGGTGAAGGTATTCGTTAGTTTGGTCAAATATATCAATTCATCGAAACGGGTCCAGTTTTAATGCTTACGCATGCCAAATCACATATTATATTGTATCAAGGGTAAAGAGCCAGTGGCACGCAAGACTATCTTGGCACGTGCGTGGTTTGCTGTTACTTGAAAACACAGCCGGCGGCGTACATCAAAAGTAGCTAAGTCAACCATAATGCTTGATGTGCTGTTTTGACAATGTGATGCCATAGATATCACGGAATACAATGAATCAGGAACTCAAAACAGCGATAAAACATTTAAAAAAAAAGTTTTTGTCGATAATAAGAGTATGTGTGATTATTTAGTCAAACAGCACTCACGATTCATCATCACAACATTAAACAAATGACTTACGACAAATATAAAATATTGTTATTTTAAAAATTAGTTTCATGCTTGAAAAAAAAAATAGAACATAAAGTCATTAGCGAAACAAACGTTTCAAGTTGAGTTTGTTTTCAAGTTATCCGAATCGAACTTAACAATTAACATGACAAGTCTAGCCATCATCAATATCGGTAGCAGAGACCTCAACTGGAGAGTAGCTAAACTATTAAAGTGTCGAGTCATTTTAATATGGATATTAAAACATAACTAATACCAAACTTGTATCTAACAACGCCCGTCCCTGTGGCTAAGTAGTTAGTGGTCGGCAACAAGTCTGGTGACCTGACTGACTCTGTTTCGATTCCGGGTGGTTCTCGTAGGCGTGTCCAGACATAGTGTTTAAACGGGGCCATTAATGACCACTTTTAACGTGGTAGACATATTATTAGGCCTCGTTTACCCATTAACGAATTTGAGAAGTGGAGGTTGTTGAGTCCATTTTATCCATGAATTGACTTGATACAAGGCCCTAAATAACCCTAAATCAATACGTACTAACAAACTAAGTCAGGTCAAGTAAAACTATATACACTCTAAAGATAAAACAAATAAAATTATTTATTTATTGCTGCTGCAATCAGGATATGTGGATTTATACTGTATTTATAGGACATTTCACACTAACTGTTAAGGTTACTCGGCAATAAAAACTTACTGCACAATTTTAACATGTAGGCCTATATCATTATTATAAGGTATTATTAGTGATTCAATAATTTCAAATTATTACAGGTCACGAGTGTGCAATAAAATGTTGGTGGTCGAATGACCTTGAGGGAGCCATAGATCCCCTCTTGGTTTTCTTCCCTCTCTCCAATAGGATGTGCGCACTACTAAATTGTTGATAAGATATCTACTGTTTGTCCTGGTTCGATTAGTAAATAGCTAGGCGCTAGGGCTGAGTCTGTGGATATTAGGCATTTTGTAGAATAATCTAGTTTGTAAGTCATGTACCCATAAAAAATATGTTTAAAAAGTGCACTTTAAACACCCAAATATAATTTTACAACAAAACTAGCAAAAACTGGAGAAACATTGTTATATTTATCTTATAGTTGTCAAAATTGGCATAATACGTCAAATACAGATGCAGAAGGGAAAATTATTGTTTTTCTCTCAACGTCTTACTACCCGTCTGAGCTACCCACATTTAACTACGTTAATGGGGATAAGATGAGGACGGAGGAATTTGTATAAAATGTAGCCACATTTGTGTAAGGTATATTTAGAATAGTAGCTTACAGTTAACCTAAGGTACACACAGCCCAAGAATATATTTTTTTAAATTAAAAAACAAGTTGAAACATTTTTTTGTTCCCCTCTTCCCCACTTGTCCCGCAACACACTATATGATAGCTTCAAGTATACAATATGCTTTATATCCCACCTCCCCCAACATAATTCTTTCCTCTACATCAGCTACGGGCCAACTATAGCCCGCGACGTCAATTTGTGCGGCCTGCAAGATTTTGGACAGTTGCATGCAACCCATTAACGATAATAGTTTGAGTAGCTACTAAACAACATTTAGGTAGGCTAAGAAGCAACATGGTCCATGACATATTTAAATATATTTGCTATGACAGATTTGATGTTGTTTGCTACTTTCTTTGTGTAGCAAAGTTATAGACCATAGTTTTATGATTTTTGTGTGAAAATAAAGTTCATTATTTAGTAAATTTAGATTTTTGTCACATGCGGCACATTAGCAACCTTAGAGATGTCCATGTGGCCCTCCGGGAGAAAAGTTTATCCACCTCTGCTCTACATAATAGACCAAAAAGCATCCGTTTGAAACTTAAACAAATAGCCCTGTGTAGTCAACTCAAAATGGTTTTATGACGCCCTTTTAAAGCCTAAGTAAACGTATTTCACCTTGATAAAGACGCGAAATATTTCTGACAAGGGTTGTAAAAAAAGGTATTCATGTTTACGCAACTTGAATATTTTGATAAGGATACTTGGAAACAAGATAGATAACATAGTTGCATTATGACGGTTCCTTGATTATGCCACAGCTATACACTCGATTATCTTTTAGTTTACAACATTTACAACAGGGGTTTACAAAGTGAGACCCGCGGATCATATGTGACACTCGTTTGTTTGTTTTACAATATGTATCCGATAATAAAATGTTGAAGTGAAAATAGGCGATATTTTATATAAATCCAAGTATTATAATTTTTTGATATTATGTTTTAGTTACTAACCTTTAAGGTCATTCAACAGTAGAAATTGTATTGCACAATTTTAATAAGTGTATAATATAAGTTAAAATAGTGATTCAATTATTTCAAATCATTGCAGTTCACGGGTTATAAGGGGTCAAACCTGTTATTTTGTACTTTTTAATGTAGGCCTACCATTGTTAATATATAGTAATTATTGAACGAGATTTTTTAGTATAATTAGACATTCATATGGGGTGTATACAATGAAATATTAATAATATTATTAGTAATAATATTATAAATATTTCCTTGTTAAATTTGTAAAGTAGATTTTTTACTGTCTAATGACCTTAAATCACAAAGGGCTTGATATCGTGAACTCAAGTTTAAATAAGTAAATGTTTAAAATTGAAATGGTGTCAAAACCAAAGTTTTATAGTTATTATATTCAAGTATAATGTAAATTCTATAGAGTTGTTATGTAAAAAAAAATTATAGGTTCATGGGGCAAAGCGAACCAACCAACTACGTTTAGTTATAAAATTTCCATTCAAACAAATTACCTGGGTTTCACAGACTAGTGAATTGACGGCCAGGGATAATAACAATAGTAAATAAACTATCGCACACTCGTAAGTATTGCTTGCTTGTGAAAGACAATTATTTTTGCATGTTTTACTAAGCAAATTATGACGCTATTTTGAATGATTATTTTTTACAATGTCAACATTTTACTTCATAAATTTATAATATGCTAAATTATTCAAATATTTAAGTAGTAAAATGTCGGGGAAAGTCAATAATTCTTCAAATAAAACTTAATATGAACTTCTTTGTAAATATTTCGAGAACTTGAATTTTTCATCCGATATAATAGAGTAAACTCCTGACTACTAGCCTGATGAGCCAACTTTTTGAAAAGAAGTAAAAGTTACGCTTATTCAGTTACTACAAACACTAGAGCCTTTTTCTAAAGAAAAGAAAATGTCTGAAAATAATAAAAACATTATTTTTTTAGAAAAAATTATAAGACCAGTAATTATGACCATAATTATTAATCAATATTTATTTAGTACTAAATGAAAACAAGGAAAACAAAATCTTATAAAAGTAGTAAACGTTTATAAAAAAAAAGTTCACTTTTTTTAAATTTCATTCCTTTTTTGTAAAGAATACTTTAATATAAATGCAAATAAGTCTGCCCTTCCTGGTTACGCAAAAAAGTTGTTCCTTATCATTTATCCGGGTCTATTTTTGTTGGATTTGTTGCACTGTTGAGATTGATTACTACTTATTGTAGTTCTGCCCGTAGCCCTGATTTTTCAACTTCGGAGAATAATGCCATGGACGGAAGCAACTTTTGAAAAATTGCAAATCAGGGTTATCGTCAGCTTCTCTGTTTGCCTGTTCCTTTAACAACGCTAAGCGCTGTTCTTACAGCTCAAGAAACCTCTTCATATCCCTTTGCTAGGTTTTACGTTTCTGGATTATTATTTTTTCTGTCCAAGTTCATATTGTGTGCAAGCAGACGTGCTGGAAGGAGGGCTAAAAGTAAGGAATGAGGGTGAATTATTTCAGCTCCTTCAACCATATTTTCTTCTGCTAAAATGCTATAGTCACTATCATCGGATACGTCAATTTCTTGTAAATTGCCTTGTTCACCAAGAGGAACCACGTAGTCCTTTGCAAATGACATAACTTCAAAGTAAGGCCATTTAATTTTTTTCTTTTGATCCAGATCTAGTAACTGGACGTTTTTGAATGTTTTTCCTGTAGCTGTCCTTCAAGTTTGTCCACGTTAGTTTGGCTACACTCCCTGGAAATAAATAAATAATCGAACTAATATATACTCAACACCTGTAATTTGACGAGAAAGAATACTATTTAATAAAGATGTATTTACAATAATGTAAAGTTGCTTACTGTTTATTTCCTGTGATTACACTCATTCACATAATAGGTGTAAGGAACTGCACTTCAAACTGTTTATTTAAATATAATGAGTTAAACTAATAATAGGATGACGACTCTGCTTCTCCTTGGTGTCTGTCAAACAAGCATTAATCCTAGCTCCAAACTCTTTAGTACAGTTTCACGTTACAATTTTTACTATCTTTTTTTTTAGCACCACGTCTTACTGCCCATCCGGGTTATACGCTTAAGTACTAAATACGCTAATGGGTTAGGAATTGGGAAGGTTAAAGTGTAAGGAAGTGAGCATTTGTGTGGAGGGAGAGTGGAAAACTATGTACGGAGGCGGGGGGGAAACAGTTCACCCGACTGAGATTCGAACCTCGATCTCCCCGTCCTTGGCAGTCTAGCTCAACACGAAACTAGCACGTTAGCCAACTACGCCACCGAGGCGAGTTACTAGCCTATTGTTGTATATTTTGTTGCTATTGGGTACACCTTTCGTTCTCTAGCTTTTGCTTTCCGAATGGGTAAAACAACAGTAAGAAACATTGCGTTCGAGACATGTAATGAATGCTATCCGCCAAATACCGGTTCACAATATTTTAACTACTTACACTATTATTCTATTATTTTACAACCTTTAGCAGATGCGGATAAACAGTTTATTGCTATCGAGGTTGGTAGAAGGGGGAGGCAAAACGATGGCAGTACTTTTGTTGAATCAACCTCCCTATCGACTTCTAGAAAGTGAAAAATTCTATGTTCCAGTATCTTCCATAACTCTAACCAACGTTTTAATTGGTGATGAAGCCTACCCTCTAAAATCCGATTTAATGCGACCATATCCAAGAAGAAGTTTAGCTCCACAAACTGAAAATTTTAATAAACGACTTTCTTCTGCGAGAAAATGCAATAAGTGTGATTTTGGTATATTTTACAGAAAATGTTATTTTATAACAAAAGACAGAGAAACATTACCCGAAAGAGCATGATGTTTAATCAAATGTGCATGTATTCTACACAATTTTGTGCGAGACAAAGATGGTGAAACTGATTCAGACTATATTGAGGTCACAAGAAGACTAAGTTGTGAAGAACGAAGAACCAACATCGAAAGGAGAAACAAAATTAATAATAACTACAGTCAAGCAGCGTCTGAAGTCAGAAGGGAATTTACCAATTATTTTTGGGATTTTGGACACTAACTGTTCAATAAATTTATTTTGAAGACAGATACACGAGAAATGTTTCATAATCACCACAGTTCTCATGTTTCTAGAACATCGTTAGTATTATTGATATTGTCAGTAATTTAAAATAAAAGTCTTGTTATATATGATAATTTTTTATTAGCTATAATTTATTTGAGGTGAGCTTATTATGTACAATCAGGTATTTTGTAATATATACTAAAAATAGATAAATAATGTGACCAGTACATATCGGCGTACATTGTTTTCCTACTTATCCCACAATTTATCAGTCACGCATTTGTTTTTATTTTCACTTATCTTCACAGTTTGCCGCTTAGAACTGAACTAAATATCGAACAAAACCTGAGGCAGAGCGGTGAACTCTGCCATTTAGCTTTGCCGTGTATGGCCAACGCTGTAAACATCCGCATGTTTAAAATATTTTCTTGACGCTCTGCCGCTACCATTCATAGATCTTCCCGCTTGTCTGTATGGCCATAACCTAGGGGATAGGTATGAGGAAGCTATAATTAGGAGGCAATGTAACAGCATTTACCGTTAAGGGTGGGAAATTATTCAAGCAAAAACCGAACTCAATACACTAAACCAGAATTTGAAATCCAGTAGCTCCATTACCGGAAAATCAGACCACACGAGACCGAAGCTTCAGCTCACGTGACCACTGGCACGGGTCTTGTTTATAAATGCGTTGGCAGCTATTGGACCACATCTGACGAGCATAAGAAACTAAATCATAACCTAAGTTGTGTGACTACAGTCGTCATAAAACACAAGTAAAACACACTTTTTACGTAGACTAATGAAAATAGATCTAATAACGTAAATGTGTCAGATATAGATTTATAGAGAGTTAATAAATAAAACCACCTAAGGGGCCTATATGTATTTGGTGTGAATGCACAAATTTACTTGTCCCTAGCTATTGGTATAATGTTGAATTGATACACTACAGTGACGTACCCAGATATTTACCGGGGGTGACGGTGTGGCAGTACACAACATATCGAATATCGTGTGTATTATTTATCACTATTGACATTTTAGGGTCACCTTTATTGTCTAAAACAGAACATTTTAATGCCTGTTCTTAAAATTCATCCTAAGCACTCGGCCCATATTCAATGCTTTCTATATTATAGTTCTACTTAATATGTTTTAAGCGATTTTTTAAACCGTGTTTTACTACCCGTCCGGGCTATATTGTTAATGTGCTCAAATAGTTGCGGACATATGATCAAAGTTGGAAATTTCTAACTATGTAAGGTACTCTTAAGGTTATTATCATGGAAAAATGGGAATTTTGTTATAAATGTTAAACAATGCACAGATACAAAATTTAATCAAAATCGTTAGAGCATATTTCGAGAAAATTTTCTTTTTCTTTTTTTGCCTTTCAATAAATTACGGTTAATTTTAGGGTTGGATATTTAATTCCAAAAGTCCCTTTGTGGAACCTTATTAAAACCCAATATACCGAGTTTTACCCCGATCGGTGAAATGGTTTCGTTTCTAGGCCGAGATATAGACACACAGACAGTCGGCAACGTAAAAAAACACTTTTTATGTTTCAGGGGCCATGAAATGTTGACCTTTATCGAAATCTCGAGTCGAGTTTTTTTTAACGATCACAATACTTCTCTCTCCGAGGGAAAGTAAAAGTTATTGAAAACCACCCCCAGCACACCCGGCTGAGATTCGAATCCCAGCCTCCCCGTCACGGGCAAACCAGACCAAATGATCTTGAGATCTAGCAGGCATGTGCCCACAGTTATTTGGGTTGAAGCTGATATGTTTTTTTTTATTTGATGTATTTAAAGTGCACATTCTGAACCGACTAATTATATTAGCATACGACCTACAAACTAACTTAAATCTATAAAAGAACAGCATCCAGCCCCTAGCCGTTACTTCATCACAGTGAAAGGGAAAAACACAATTTCCTGTTAAGTTGTTCGGCCATGCCAGGAATCAAACCCGGGACCCTTAGCTTGGCAGGCAGTCACGCTACACACGAAGCTAAGGTGTCGGACTTGAAGCTGTTAATGAAATTACTTGCGATATTGGTGGTGGGGGGTGAGAAAGTGACCCACTGGCCTTCTCCTCCCCTTCACAAGGGTGTATCATTGATGCAATGAGACAATATTTTCACAAAAATTTTAAACAAATAAATAAGTTACATTTTTTGAGTGAAATATCGCAAGTTAAAAAAGATTAGAAAATTACTTACTCAGAATTGGCTAGACAAAGTAATGTGAACAAATAAGTTGACTCCTGATAGTGAAAATGATAAAACATTTTGTAAACAAATTAACTCCTGGAAAGAAAACAAGGCACTTTTTTTTATAGTGGCCATCAAGGCGCCATTCATCAACATGAGTTGGCGATAAAAAATTACTTCGTATTTATGATTATAAAAAAAGTATTTAAATTTCTTCTTTAGTAACAGTTATGGTTTATCATTTGTCTTTCCACAGATTTTTCTTTGATGTGCAGGTTTTATTATGTCTTTCGGTTTAATAAAGAAATGCTCTAGTCTAGAAAAAAAAAGCTCTCTAGCGACGTAAAAATAATGCAGACAAAATAGAACGAGAAAGCAAATGGTTAAAGAAGAAAGCCAAAAACCCTCTCGTATTTAGTGGAGACGACTGAATTGTATCCATTCAGACATTTCTTAAACAAGCCCCACAAATAAAAAGTCTGATTTGTATCCATTTTCATAATATCCACAAAATCCTGAATTGTATCCATTCTGAATGGTCCCACATATTAAATGAACTTCTTCCCGAAAAACGAGTATACAGTGTTATATATGTAATGCAACGTTCCTCAAGTATGTTTTTGAACAAAATAGTTTGAACAATTTTTTTAAGAATTTTGAATTTTCAAAAACTGTTCATCAGTAAAATACATGAATTCGAGGGATAGAATCAAAGCAAAAAATAAATACAACCCGAGGTATGACAATATAACAGCTGAATATCAATTAGGAAAAAAATCCATCAAACTGTTTCGGATCTAGCCCAAGTACATAGAGGCCAGTTTCATAGGTCAATTTAGTAGCTCAAGTGCGGCTACAAAACTGAAGATCCTACCTAAACTCAGAATGAATGGCACTCTCCATAGGTAAATGCCCATTCATCTGGTTAGTAGGATAGTCATGATACATTAGTGTGCCCCATTGAGCTACTAAATTTGATATGAAACTTGCATAGACAGAATTGTAAAAAAGTGTTTTTTTTTAGTAGGTGCATACAAAACTTCAGATTCTTCATAACTCGAAATCTAAACATTTTCACATTAAATACTTTATCATTATAAGAGGTAATGAAAACATTAATTCAAAATTGAGATGAACATTCAAAGTTCAAGATGAATTTAATAGAATCTAAAAAAAAATGCCTTGCTTTAGGTGCATTCAAAGTATTTTACTCAAAAAATTACAAATGTGTATTACTCAGTGTTAATCAGGATGAACATAACAAATTTAGCATTATGATATCACTCTGAATAAATGGTGTAATCAATCCTTAATTAATAAGGTTACATCCTTTATTAAAATGCAATAGGTAGTGACATTTTGAAAGTTTATTTTTTAACTCCCCTTTCTATCCTCAGTGTCTTATTACTACTCGTCCGACGGGTTATATTCCAGCATTTGAGTTATGTAAAATTTAAGAATCCCAATAAAATAGGATAAAAAGAGCGATCTTTAGGGGTACAGGTGACCTGGTGGTCTAAGGTTAAGGTGTCGGACTTCTGATCTGGGGTCCGGGGTTCAATCCTCGGTCCCGGCAACAGATTTAATCTTCCTTCACCTCTGACAAGTATAATCACTTGTGAATGTGTGGAATGCCAGGCCTCCACTGTGGTTCGGATTCCACGCTAAACTGTAGGTCCTCCATTTCATCTCACAATCACCCTATCATTACACATTGCGAAAGTGCGTACACCCGAACGGGTAGTAAGACGCGGTGTTAATAATAATAATAGTTTAGGGGTACAGCGCTCCAGTATTCGCCTTGAAGGAGTATGGAAACACCCACAACTAACCAAGTCTTGCAACCTTCCCTCTTCCCCCTCTCCTCATGCGGAGCAAAGTCAAAAGCCTACCTAGGTATTAGTTGAATAGCAATAACTTTTAAAGACATAAATAGAAAACATACATAATCTTAACATTTTGAACAAGTCAATGGGATGCCTAAATCACGAGACTCCGGTTTTGAACAAGTTAGCATATAAATCAAGGTATTCGAATGTTGAACAAACCAACGGTGTTCAGCCTAAATTACGAGACTCTGAGTTTTAGCAAGTCAGCATGAATAAATAAATTAATTCGCATTTTGAACTAGTGAGCATGAATTATCATAAATCTAGGTAGCGTTACTCACATTTTTAACAAATAAGCGTGGATCGAGGCACTCAAATATTAAATGTCAGATTCAGAAAACACTGTATGTGTGTCATCTTCATCATCGTCAGTCATCTTCCGAAAGAGTTGTCATCGTGACATGGCTAATACTTCTAGTCACCTTTGAGTCCAATAAGCTTTGATGAGCCCAGTGAGATTCCAACCAGTATTTAGTGAGGTTCAGTTGAATAGCAGCGCTGTTACATGAAACATACTTCATAGTGACATGAATCTGATGTTCTCGTCTACGGAGAGGTGGCTAGTAAAGTCAAATAAAAATATAGTGGACCTAGATTGAATTCTAGCTGTTGTTCAAAATCATTTAGTAATAATTTATAAATTATAACTATAGAGATAGAAACAACGCGATTTTTGTAGATATGTGTATCATATTACACGAATAAAATTGAGAGTTGGCTGAGTGTTGATTTGTGTTTAGAAAGTGTACATCAAAATACAACACTATAGTAGATAGAGGCAGGGTTGGAAGCACGGGTGGTCGAGAAAATTTAATCTCGAGGGTCTGGAGTTCAGTCCCCGAGCTCAACAGTGAGATATTCCAATCTCTATTGCCTCAGGATGAATATGCTAGAATCCCCATGAGAAAAACCTTATTTGACAGTATAAAAAGTTAATTTATATAACCATGCGTCAAATAATGGGTTTTGTGGTGCATATGGTCAGATGGTATCAGGGGCGGATCCAGATCATTTTCATAGGGAGGTCATAATTATAAACATAGTTACTTACAATGTAAATCTGATTACCAAACCCTTCCTTTACCTCTGACAAGACATCTTGTAAATGTGAGGAATGCCAGGCCTCCACCGTGGTTCGGATTCCACGTTAAACTGTAGGTCCTTCATTTCATCTCACAATCACCCTACCATTACACATTAGCGTAAATGCGTATAACCCGAACGGGTAGTAAGACGCGGTGATAATAATAATACAATGTAAAATTTCTGTATAAGGCCGTTTGATGGTTTCTCATTGATTTTTAATCCTATTTATGTTTTAAATCGTTGTAATCCTCCCCAATTTTTAAAAATCAGCTAATTCTTATAAACTGTTTTGAGTGACCCTCCTTCAACCATTTTTTGAAAAATCGTTCATTCTAGAAGATATGAGTAGTCTTCGCCTAGGATATTTTTTTTTAGATTAGATTAATTTATAAGCTATTTAAATTGTTCCTCGCCCAGAAATTTTTTAAATTTGGTTGACCCTCAAAGCTATCTAGAGTGATCCTCACTTTAATTTTTTACGATAGTTAGATACCTCTAGAAAATAATCTTTGAAATGGTCTTCCACCGACAAAGTTTTGAAAATTGAATTATTTCAGAAACTAGTGTGGTCCTCACCTGAAAATTTTTCAAAATGACATGCATCTGGAAGCTATTTAGAGCTTTCCTCCCCCGACTCTAGAAGTCATTTGGAGTTTGATTTAAGGCCATCTTTCAGCTTCATATTCGATAATATCAGAGGATTTGAAATATATCTAGGGTGGGGGGGGGAGGGGATTCCAGGGAGGGGGTAATTATTTACAGAGGATCATAGTCCCCCACAGTTCCACCGCTCCTGCTGTCCACACATACTCTATACTCGGTATTCGTGGATGAGCTGCTCTCAGGTGATTATTGGTCTTCTTTGATATGCGGAACAATGTTCGTTACTCGCTATGCATGACAAATATTAGTACATAAAAACCAATATTTTTTTCCACACTTGCGTGAGTCATATCGATGTCTGCGCGTAAACAAATAAAAAAAAGTATATAATTTATCTGTGTTGTGTTTTCTTTCTAAAATTTGAACTTTCATTTATTTTTGTATTAATTTTCTAACCTTCACAGAGGGGTCAACTGACCCTTTGACCCTCCCCTGAATCCGCGCCTGAATGGTATCCATTTAACAGTTTTAAAATAAATAAATTGCTGTGTTGACAACGAAACTTTATCATTAGTTTTTATCATGTTTGTATTTAAGGGAAGGTGACGGGGGCTAGCGCCCCAGAGACACCGCGAACTGTTTCAATTGAAACAACATTTCTATTTTGCCTCTATAGATTGGAATCATGATGAGATATTAAAAATTAAAAAAGTTTAATACCGGTATATCATTTTTATTTATTTCTGACAAAATATCACTTACTTTTTGCTAGTTTTTGTTTTAAACAAATCTAATTTATTGTGATTACAAAAGTCCTTATTTAAATAATTTATTTATTGAGATTTAGCAGGTAATTTTGTTGAGAAAACAAATTATGTCGAAACGTTGAAAAATAGCATATGTGTTTAATGTTGGGGCCTCCACAGTTATAATTCCGGCCCTCATGTTTATATATATTCTAAATGTTCTTATAGCAATCGATCTATATATATAAATTCCCACCACGGATGTACGCATTTTAATTAAGATAACGAGGTAGGCATGTGAAAGGTAGGATTTAGTATAAATGTGCGTGGAGAGAGAGTGGGAAACTAGACAATCCAGACAAGATGAGTCCAACGTTTAGTGCACGCGCTCACTTATGCGGGTGATTCGAATGTGATTGTATAAGCCGGTGTTAGCCAGTACTGGCAATAGAAGGTATAGAGTTTAAAAATCAAACAAAACCCTAATACCCGAGACAAGGTGACGTCACAGAAAAACGGGTGTTACACAGTCTCTCAACGTGAGGCAGGTTGGCCAACATCATCTGCTCCACGCACGTGATCGATACAAGTTACGCTGACACCCCCTTCCTCCTTTACACTTCCCGCAAATCAACACTAAACAAAACTTTCGAAGGACGCACGAAGGTGCAGGACAGAAATAATATTATATTCTTGGAGGAAAAGTAAAATTTGCGAAAATATTTCTTCAAATACTAACATTATGAAACGGCACTCGCTTTATATTGATCTTTGGCTATTTGACGAGCACTTTCTAGACAAAGTGTAGTTCAGAAAACGATATTTACACTAACTTAACCTCGAGTGTCTAACTTATAAACACATAACTCCAACAGTAAGATATTTAAAAGTACTCCTAGAAGGGACGTATTTTCACACTAAGGTTTATTTATAGACGTTTCAAAACCATTAAAAACAAAACTCAATTATCTTAAAATTGTTTGTTGTAATACTATTTTTAAAAAACTTTATTCATTTAAACGATTCTAAGTAAAATATATTTTGTAGTGTTTTTCCATAGCCCTGAAATTGGTTGAAAGAACGGTTTAGAGAATTCAAATATGTTTATTTGTCACCAACATTGATTACATTTTGCTATATTATTTGTGTTATTTTGTAGGTATTTATAATATGTATCAAAGTGACAGCTGCAGATAACATATTAGTTAGTAACTAACAAATACTGTTCTTCCTAACAAAGTTATACTTTGGCACATTATGGGGTGTTTCTGGTTGGAGTCCCGAGCATAGAAAATATTATGAGCTATTCGGAATGTGCTTGAATCGGGAGATCCCAAGCGCTGGTAATAACATAAGAGAGTTAGTGAAGGATAAACTGAACTATATATTGTACAATGTTCACAAACTCAATGATACCATACAACTTAAATATAGCGTGAGCTTATTTTGAAATAAAAACAAACCTTAAATTACAGGAGATTTCTTGACGTCTGCAACACGTCTCAGTGCTCAGGTACAGGATTAATATAAGGAAATAGAATTGAGCCCAGAAAATTGTTTTGGGATTATTTTAGAAGCGTAAGGTAGGTGCTAAGCCACGCCTTAGATCACCAGACCTACCCGCGGGAGGGTATCGAGTTGTCTTATCTCTCTTACGAGAGCCATTGTCATTATTATTATTTATTATTATTTATTTATTATTATTATTATTAGAGCCACATCTTACTACCCGTCTGGCCTATACGCTTTTACACTAATGTGTAATGGTAGAGTGATTGAGAGATGAAATGGAGGACCTACAGTTTAACGTGGGATCCGAACCACGGTGGAGGCCCGGCATCCCACACATTCACAAGTTGTGATTAATACACGTCTTGTCAGAGGTGAAGGGAGGGTTTGGCAATCAGATAAATCTGTGCCGGGACCGAGGATTGAACCCCAAACCCCCAGCACAGAAGTCCAACACCTTAACCCTAGACCATCAGGTCACCCAGAGTCAGTTGTTTACAATAATAATATGACAAACATTCTATCTATGTTTGAATTCACTCTGTCGTTTGCTAGCTATATTATGATTTTGGCAGGAAGAACCGTAGAAGTTAGTTATTAAAGTTACTAAAACCATTTTAATATATTCATACATCAAGTCATGTTAGCTGCAGCTTCACTTTCGACAGAGATTATATCAATACTTACAAATTAACACACATATTTTAGTAAAATGTTATCAATGTTGGCCTCAAAGAAATGTGTTTGAATTTTCCGAGCAATGCTTCCAACCAAAATCAAGGTTTAGGTTAGGTCATTTTAAAAAAATTGACTAAATGATACTTTTATGTATAATTCTGAACATGATTTTGTTCATCCTTCCAATATTATTTTATTTCTTAGACTTCACTCTTTCGGCCACAACTTAGGTGACAGTATAATGTTATCTGCCCCCTCCCTCTTCGGGACGCAACACACTCAAGGGGTGTGACTTGGGAAGCAACGCGATACAGCCCGACTAAGGGTTCGGCCAAACTGGCGATCGAGCGCGTGATTAGCAAATAGCACTCGATAGTTGTTGACGAGGAGGCAAAGATTCGATACTTGGCTCAGTGAACTGAGGGTGGTTTTTGACACGTGATTTATTGTGATTTTCCCATCCTCTCGCCACGCTAATGGTGATTCTTGTTTGTAAAGGCCTACTTTGATTATAATATTGAAGTATTTTAACATATCAGTTTTACATTTATAGGTATATATATAGAGATATGGTTTATGATCTTACCAATTAAATGAGGCCGTTAGTATCAAGTGTGCTAAGCCTATCAATGGTAATAAAAATGTCAAAATAAGAAGTTTTCCAGCACTCAATGAACCAACATACAATAATATTGCCTAGCGCCTGTAAACTAGACTGTACGGGCCAAGCACTCAGTCGTTCGGTCGCTTCAGTCTGGCCACCTCTCATTACAACCAATGTGTTCTAGTTTATTTTTAGTCGCTCGCCCAGTCTGGCCGTCCCCTAATATATTATGTTTGCTTTCCACTTCACACACTCGCTATTTATTTACCTCCCAAATGTAATTGTTCTCAGTGGCTTCATTAGAATGACAGAGAATGAGATTATCTTAACATTAGCTAGTTTTTTTCCACCTGACAAAGGTGAAAGCCGAAGAACACATTATTTGCCAAATAGAGCCATGAAAGTAGATCTGTACCACGTAGGTGGGCATGTAGACTCTGACGTCAGTCTGTCATGCGGTTAGGGTTTGAATCCCGGGTGGATGTATGGAGATATTTTTACCTAAATGATTTCCCACAATACCTTCAGGCAAATGAACGTTCATTTACTCTAAATTTTACCTCCCCATTTCTACTCCATTAGAATAAATATGATAGCTCGAACGGGTAGTAAGGCGCCAAGCACGAGGAGGAAGGATGGAGGTATATAAAGAAAGATTATAGTAGGAAGAACACTTTACGTTTGTATTTCACAAACCTTTCTTTCTACCAGTGACACAGCCACATTATAGTTTTGTTAACGTATCAGAACCACGGCATAAGGGCCAAGAGATGTTGGGACGGCTATACAGCCCGACTTTCATAGAAATACTTTATCTCACCACTTTGGTGGCCGCATGGTCTAAGGCGTCTCTCTCGCAATAGTCAGGACTGCCGATGACGGTTCGATCCCAGTTGGGTGTACTGAGGTTTTTCACAAAAATGGTTTCCTACTCTCTCTCTCTCTCAACGCAAATGCTGGTGCACTTCTTCTAAATGCAACAGCCTTACTCCCTAGCCCACTAGCGTAATTAGTACATAGCATAGCCCGAACGGGTAGTAGGACGTGGTGATAAAAAAAACTTATTCGGCAGTTGCTAGAAAAGCTAGATCTATTTTCATGTAGTCATACGTCAAGTCATGTGATCTGCAGATGTATTTTTTTCTAGTTACTACACCCATAATATAACACTAATATTATAGTAAAAGATTACCAATGTTGTTAAGTAAAAAAATACGTGTTTGTATTTTCTAAAAGGTCCTTTCTATGAACGTATTAAACATCGCTTCAATCTTGTGACTGGCAATCTTTCAGAAGATCCAACGTGTCTCCCGTTGACGTCAGCTTTATGCAACAAAGTAACCCCGTGACATCGCGTGGCGTCTCGTGCTACTTGCTAGTCTTGCTAGTGCTGATGTCAGACTGTCTACACCACAATCTAATATTACATGGCTACAACACTCGATGGTGTGGCGTGGAGCGTCGCCAGACTAAGCAGAGTTAGTTGACATTGTGTCTGTGAATGTTCTCATCGCTCCATAGATTATTTGTTTACCGTGTGTAAGTGAAAATGCATAACAATGCGTGGTCTTTAGGTCAGAGTCTTATGTATGATTGGTCAAATGGGGGACAACATATTGCAGGAACAGTTTTAAAAGGTTCTGCTTACTCTGGTAACATTCCGCGCCACGCCTCTGGAAATATAGTTGCAACAAATAGTGAAGATTAGAAAAACTACCCAACCTTACCAAATTACAATAAAAGGGCTTTATTCTTTGTTTAAAAGTTAGGGCCTACGTGTCATTTTGTATATTTCCTGAAATAAATGTTATTTATATATTCAAATAAAGGGGTAAATGACAACAACAAAAAATTTGAAATAGTGTTGGCTAAAAAAAAAATAGTTTTAAGAAGCAAAACAAAGATTCAATTTAATGCAAACGTCATTTGTTTCATAAGAAAATATTTAATCTCAATATTATACAATTTTATCAAAAGAACTGATAAAATTAAATCTTCCTTGTTATTCTTTATTCTTTTCTCCTTATTTAAGCTTTAGTTAAAGAGAAGTGAATAAAAGAATAACAAAGAAGATTTAATTTGATCATTTATTACGCCTTACCAACTAAATAACATGAACAGTATTAAGAAAGAGACTGAATTAACCCATTGTGTATGACTTTAAAGCAGTGCTATATAGCATTGATGAGCCTTGTCATATTATTTTAAAACACGTTTAAAATTAATTTTTAATCAAACCAAATGTTAAAATAAAGCTACTCTGCGTAAAAACGTCCCTACAGTTTATTTTATGCACTAACCTAGCATGTGCACTTGCAATGACAATTATAGCTCCTATCTAACATGGGATGTAATTCCCAAGAAAATGGAAGAAAGTATATACTTATTTTTAAAGAAGTCCCTCCGTTCCAAAGGGTATTTTCCCCTACTAATTACTATGCAGTACATTTTAGTAGGAAAAAAGACCTTCCAGAACGGACTTGCTAGTCAAAATCAGTGTATACCTACTATTTACTTTTTTTTAGAAAATACGCCTCTATAAATATTTCTTGGTATTACCATTTATTGGTTCCTAGAGTTGTTTTACTTTAAATGTTACGTACATATTATTATAATTCTAGTATTGGAGTATTAGTTTGAAGTGATTTAATAACTAACATTCTAAATTTATTTGTAATCAATACGGAAAGTCGAAAAAAAATATGTTAAAATTAAAATCTTAATTACAATAGAGTCCCAACTATCCTACCTACCTTCGATTATCCCATTTTCCGTTTATTCCTACATATATTTAGCTTGCTATTAGCGTGATCTCATCGCAAGCAAAGAAGCAAAGCTGAGACACAAAATTCAATCACCAATTTTTTTAAACAGTGATTTTTACATTTTGAATACCACAGAATATAATATTATTATTATTAGTACCACGTCTTACTACCCATTCGGGTTATACGCACTTACGCTAATGTGTAATGGTAGGGTGATTGTGAGATGAAATGGAGGACCTACAGCTTAACGTGAAATCCGAACCACGGTGGAGGCCTGGCATTCCCCACATTCACAAGTTGTGATTAATACACGCCTTGTCAGAGGTGAAGGAAAGGTTTGGTAATCAGATAAATCTGTGCCGGGACCGAGGATTGAACCCCGGACCCCAGCTCAGAAGTCCAACACCTTACCCCTAGACCACCAGGTCACCACCTAGAATATAATAAAAAATGCATCTAAATGATCTAAAATCCTTTATTTTGTTTACACGAATAAAATAATAGTTTTGTAATTTAATGCATAATTTATACTATGGAGTAGTTATTAATCCTTGTTTAAATGATCTATTCTGCACTTCCATTTAATTTTAAATTGATTCGTTCCAGACCCTCCCCTTGTTTATGTATTATTCGACATTTCGGTTATCCGACCACCTGTCGGTCCTGTTTAGGTCAGATAGTCGGGACTCGACTATGTTTCTGCGCGAACAAAGTTGTCATTAGCAATTAAAAGGGAATTTTGATTGTTAGTTTTTTCTGTTTCAACTATTCTTCTCTCTTTCCTTCAAATATTCTCCTTCTATTTACTTTATTTTTCCCTTTTTTTTTTTGTAACATAATTATATTGTTTGAAATAATTTTGTCCTACTTTTTTTTTTAAATATGGTCAGCAGAGTGTAACTATGTGATATGATGCAAAAAATGTCCCATTTTTATATGGGGTGCGTTTTAGAAAATAGGTAGATAATTTTTTTCAGTCAAAACTTACAACATATTATCTTATATCAGTGTTATTTTATAGGTATTGCTGTCCGATTAGGTTCTTCCGATGAATATTGGACTCTAGCTTGTACTATTGTTGAGTGACATGACAGCAAACAACCATTCAAATACGCCTAATGTCTGTTCACGGTAGGAATTGACTTCTGAAAGGCCTTTTTCCCTACCATAAATCTATTATATAGTAGGATATTGGTAGGAAAAAATGACCTTTCAGATAGTAATTCCTACCGTGAATGGAGTATAGTAATGTTCATACTTAGTTATTTTGTAAAAGAAAAATATAAAGTAATCGGAGATAGCAAAATTAAAATAAATATATATTTTTTGTGCATATGACAAGAAATCCAGGAAAGTTGGCAGCTACGCAAAATATTGACAAGGCCGTACTTAGAAATAATTTTGGGGTAGAGGGGGTGAAGTCTTCCTGCAGGAAATTACAATAACTGTACAGGATATTCAGCGTAGGAGTAGTGGGTAACTAACAGCTATCAAAAGATGTATAATGCAAACATTGGTTGAATGTCACTAATGTTAACTATGTGGAAATAATAATTATTTTCTTCTTTTTCTTCTTAATATTATTATTAGCACCACGTCTTACTACCCGTTCGGGTTATACGCACTTACGCTAATGTGTAATGGTAGGGTGATTGTGAGATGAAATGGAGGACCTACAGTTTAACGTGGAATCCGAACCACGGTGGAGGCCCGGCATTCCACACATTCACAAGTTGTGATTAATACATGTCTTGTCAGAGGTGAAGGAAGGGTTTGGCAATCAGACACATTTGTGCCGGGACCAGGGATTGAACCTCAGACACCCAACACAGAAGTCCGACACCTTACCCCTAGACCACCAAGTCAGTTTAAACTAGAGTAGTAATATATATCTCTCCTACGATGTAGATTAAGTATTTCAATATACACAATGAAGTAATTTATATTAAAAAAAATTAAAAACATAATTGGGGCGTTATGAATTTTACAAGATTCCAATAACTATATTCAGACATTGAAGAGGAATACAAACTTTTTTTTAAGTACCAAGGACTATACGCAAAATAACATAAATTATTAATCAACCTTTCAGAGGGGGTTTCAGCTACCTAAAAATCCCCTACTCGGTAAGGCCAGGAATAGCCGAGAAACATTAAACAACAAGTCTAATTACAAACTTAATGTCATGTGGTTAGAGAAATAAGCTTTTCACAATAAAGAAAAATGTGTGATTATTTTTTAATATGTTAAAAAAGTATGTGCTTGATTGTTCAGATAACTTGTCTTAGGTTCGCGACCGATGGTTGAATGTTATAAATACGATCAAGTTTCGTGAAATATAGTCATCAAGATTCATGTATTGAGAATGTAATGAATGACCTTATGAAGGAAACCCTTTAAAAATATTTAAATTGCTATACAAAACCATTTAAAAGTGTTTAAGTAAGTTTTTAGATCTTAATAATAAAACTACTATGAGTAAAATTATTGCGTTAAAAATGTCTAGATTACAATACAAATATTTTGACAAGTCCTCGACAATGGTAATTAATATTTTGGTTAATTCAAAGGACAAAGTAATTATGTAAAATAATAAAAATAAATTGTTCATCAAAATAAACGTAAAGTGATAATCGTAGATACCCACCACAGGTGCAGATACTTATCTTCAATAGAAAACTACGAGTAATATATTATTGTCATCACGTGATATATGTCCCACATTAAGTTTTATCTCGTTCTATCACGTCATAGCGCATTCTAAGAAGACAGTGCTCAGCTTATCCTTGTTATCTGACTCCTTCTTCGTCGTGGAAAGTTTATGCAGGTAGCATTAGTGTTAATATCTACAATTTGGAAGAGGCAGTAAATAATGTTATCAACACTAAGGCAGATATTAATGAATCTAAAAATATATACACCAGTGTGTTTGTCCATGCCTCTCGTTTACATATCCATACATGATATCTTCAGGATGAGGAAAGTAGAATTTAGAGGAAATGTATCCGAATTTTTATGGAGGTAGACTGGAGAATACTCTTGGGTAAAACACCTGGCCCGGATTCGAACACCCAGCCTTCCCGTCTCCTGTTAGCCCCAAAAGGAAGAGGTCAACACCTTAAACTACGCGTTTACCGATGTGGGTTTTATCAGTATAGCTCTAATCTATCAAAAGTGACAGCTGCATATTACACGATTTGATGTATGAATATATTGTGTGATTGCCGGATACCATGAAACCATCATGGCCACCCAGGACAGTATAGTAATAATAATAACAATATGACTCATGTGTAGCACGATATCCCTCAAGGGACAAAAAAAAACCTCTCCATTTCCGCGATGGTTCTTCCAATCCGAGTGATATGACTGACATCTGGCGGCGACTCGAAGAACCCCTCCCATGTAGGTCAGTGGTTAGTGGACCCTTCCAGACATGCGTGATACAAGTTGGTGCACCAGAGCCCTTGTTAACTGCACGCGAAAACATTTTCAAAAATTATATATTATTTTATTTTAGCGACGTAACCGTACCATTTAATGAAAAGAGTGAAAGAAATCACTTTCATAAAAAATGGCTATGCCAGGAATCAAATCAGACACCCTAAATTATAATCAGACATATTAACTCAGTCAGTGGCTCGTTTTACTGTCAAGTAAAGGGCTCAATTTCGATTCCCGGTGTGCTAAAATTCTATCATTGGTGAATTATCGGCCGGGTGACTGGGTGCTGTGTTTGTTAAAATATTAATCTAGTTTATAAGGGTTCGTCCATAAACCACGTAACGCTTTTAGGTGGGGAAGGGAGGAGGTCTAATGTCAACATGCTGTTACATAGGGGGAGGGCGGGGTACATCAAAGTGTTACGTAACACAGATCTTATACCCAAACTCTAATGTTCAAAAATAATATTACTGTTCATGTTTTCACCTCCGAAAAACAAACTTATAGATAAATTCCGAATATTTGTGGCGTTGAAAATACAAGTTTAGCACTTACTTTTGATCTATCAATATTTGAATGTACTTAGGTGGCATTATCTGTCCGAGACTACGAACTCCTAGCACATTCGAAAACACATATTTTCATGCGCATGACAGTGGCATGTTTATACTCACCACACTTGTTTGAATTTGTCCAATCTACTAACCCCCTCACGTGCTTTTAGTTGGATAACAGCTGTCTGTCAAAGCAGCCTTAATTTATAAGCATAGTTAATGTTGAGTATAATTTATATTCCTACTGCACCTTATTTTACATGGGCCGTGAATAATCGATTGTGTTTGTTCAAAAACAAAAATAATTTCTTCAAAAAGAGGAGATTGTTCATTGCTTGCGTATAAAAGCGATATCCAGAAAAAACAGCGGAAGAGACTCTAAAAGATGTTGTAGTGAATGGAGAGAAGCAAACGTTCAGAATTTATCTCAAGGCAATTGAGGAGTCCATCAATTGTGTTATTTCTTTGTACCAGCAAGCTTGTTAGGAAACGTAAAGCTTCAAATATCATTAATTATTTTCAAAAGTAGGTGATTTAAGCCTATACCTTTTCCCTTCTGATAAATATGTGTATGTATATAAATGTAACTATTATACGTACCTACGGTGTGGTCACATTGTCTAAAATTGTAATTCTCTCAGCAGAATAGACGGCCGATGTTGGGGAGATGGAATTTGATTACCAGTCAGATATAATGAGGGTCGCTTTTCCTAAATGGTTTCCCACTCTCCCTTCATGGAAATGCTGGTAGATTTCTTTAAAATCCAACCTTTTTAGTATACAATTGTTAGAGTGGTATAGTCAAATTGTAGTTATTCTAGTTATTTTTGATTATATTTATCTAATGGAGTAGAAATGAGGCAGGTGGGATTTTAGTAGTAATCTATCCTCATTAACGTGGAGAGAGAATGTAAAACCATTTAGGAAAAGCCATTCTGAGTACAACCCGACAGGTATTCGAAACCAGGTCTCCACTTCATTAGCCATCTAGTCTTTTTCGAGAGTGAAGTGCACAATATTAAGATATATATCTTCCCCCAGCGTCAAGCATCGTATGTGGGCACTTTAAGGGCCATCCCACTCAGCACATAGTAGTGCTGTCTGGCTCTTATTCAGATCGCAAACCTTGCATCCATAGCATAAATATAGCAGAGGTTTATCCTCACGAACCTGAGGAATTAGAGACCGGCGTCTTTATGTCTGTATACATAATAATACTCTCTGAAATAATTTATAATAAGGATTTAAAATGGATTTTAAGAAATATTAAATCTGAACCCCTCCTTTAGTATCACAAAACTTCCCTATGAAAAAATTACATTCATTCTTGGTGAGAAAAGTTACGTAACACATGTTGGGGAGTGGGGGGCTAGGTTACATTTCTACATGGTGTTACATGGGAGGAGGGGGGCTAAAAAGGTAAAAAAAAAAGCCTTACGTGATTTATCGGCAACCCTTAAGTCGTGTGCTTATAAAATTAAAGTATTCAGAAAGTAAAGAAAGACAAAGAACAGACGTACCTCGATTAAGCAAACTTAAAAAATTATGTCATTGTAAACACAAATTCACTAAATATACGAAATACATGTTAACAAATAAATTTTAAAATCAGTGTATTTTGTAAGTAGTATTATTTCAAATAATTACCTATAGTTTACGACATATACTTTCCGCGAACCATGTTTCCATGAAACAAAAACTTATTGTAAATTCAAAGTAATTTTTCTCGCGTATTTTAAAGTTCATAAATTTAAACTATAAAGGTATTTATATCGGAAATGGCAAGTTTTCGAAAGAATTCTAGCACTTTTAAACAAAATTTGTTTTTACTAAGCAAAAGTTTACAAAAATAACAATTTAGGCAAGCATCCAGTTTGAGTATATACAAATAATTTCTTAATTTATTTACTAGAATGCAGTAGGGTAAATATATCCCACAAGTATTACCATCGATTAAATTGGTATATTGAAAAACGGTTGAACGCAAATTCGATCATATTCTTCATCACAACAACACACTCTGGACATATATAAATGTATATGTTATGGTCAAAACTCAAACCCGGTCACTTCACGAAGTTGGTCCAGTCAAATCACGAAATAATTAATGATGGTGGAAAAATGTAATTCGCGTATTCTGTCCAGCCAAAAAGCGAATTAACCACGAGAGCCAGGCCAGTGCCCAATGTACTGGATAGTATGACCACACAATCCCATCCTAAACTAACCTACCATAACCGCTGGGTATTACAATAGTGAATAAGCTTTTTCACCCAGTATAGTGATTAAATGCGTGAAACGGCAATGAAAAGTGATATGGTATATCATTATATATATTTATATATTTCGTGCTTTGGCTAGTTTCCTACGTTCATATCTAAAACTGGCCAGCCAAAGCCCAAACTTCTAAATTTTTTGTGATCTTTTAAAGTAGGTTTTTTCTAATTTCCCTTGTGAATTTGTTTTAGCAATGGTTTGTATCACAGAATGTAATAATGGGATTATCATCCTCCTATATTCGTATTCGTAATTGATAAACTACCTGACTACAAATGCAAAAAAAAAAAGCATATTTGAAATAAATAAATTGCGAGTGGTATTTTTGTTATGCATTTGATAAAAGTAGGAAAACCTTTATATCACTCTTTATAGAGATTTTGTAAATTTTTTCCAGTACTATGAAACCATTTCTATGACTGAATTTATTTGTATTTGAAAACCTTTAAACCTAATTCAATTATATTTTTAAAACTAACTTTCAATCAAGTATTTATAGTAATGTAGGGGTCTCTTAAGGGAATAGTTGATAAATGGTAATTTTGGCCTATTTCTGCTAGTTTAGATGATTATTATTATTATTATTATTATTATTATTATTATTATTATTATTATTATTATTATTATTATTATTATTATTAGCACCACGTCTTACTACCCGTTCGGGTTATACGCACTTACGCTAATGTATAATGGTAGGATGACTGTGAGATGAAATGAAGGACATACAGTTTAACGTAGAATCCGAACCACGGTGGCGGCCTGGCATTCCCCACATTCACAAGATGTCTTGTCAGAGGTGAAAGAAGGGTTTGGTAATCAGATAAATCTGTGCCGGGACCGAGGATTGAACCCCGGCTACCAGCATAGAAGTCTGACACCTTACCCCTAGACCACCAGGTCACCTTGAACGGATATAATAATGACTAGATTATATTAGGCATGCCTCTGATGACCAATTTCCCTTACTCCTACGATCGGCCTCCCTGGGCACGCGGAAGGGTTGGTTTTGGAATAGTTCCATCAACATTTGTATTATTAGACCCACGCAAGAGTCATCATGAGCTATTTTTAAATCACCATATACATACACAAACATGAGCACACTCGAGCAGATTTATTCTGTACTTAATTCTTTAAGGTCGATGTTCGACCGCGGCCGTGGCGTTGATCGTGGAGGTGTTATGAGATACTCTGGTTCAAATCCTTTTAGTCAGAAATTTAGCACCTTCAAGCAGGTCGAAAGCTGAATGCTGCTTAGCTCATTATAACTTACACCCAAACTTAAGAGCCAGGCGAGTTAGCATCAACTACTGAACTATTACTTTAAGGGCACTGCATACCTAGACGAAAATATCCTCACACTACGGTATTTCTTAAAGGAACAGCAGTTCTGAGGTTTCAAGATCATTAAAACAATCCTTCATTATTATATGTTTAGAGCCTGTTTAAAACAATACTTAATTTATTTGAGGAAGGTATTTTTAGCCCTTTGCTTTGATCTCTGAACTGAAACATTTCGCGTGAATTGTCACTGAAAATGAAGTTTCTTCCTTTTATTGTTTAAAAAATCATATACGTACGTCAAAACTAAGTTTTTTAATCCTTTAGCTACATGTTGATAACTTTCATCTTCATTTTGATATGAACTATATTTTGAAATAACAAATCAATTCTTAAATAACGCGCGAATTCTGGACTTGTGTAACGTGTTTCAGAGATTTAGTAGGCGGACCCCTTATGCAGAGATTCTGGGACTATACCAGGGTATCTCATACTTGTGATTGGTTTTCTATAACATTCAGCCACGGGTAGCGGCTATTAATGAATGTTTTGGCTCGTTGGCCTAGTATCGTTCACCAAAGTCATGCAGACCTCGGATTTAAAGATTGATGGCTCCGTGCCAAGCGGCCACTGGCATTGACGTCAAGCCGTCTGAACCGATGTGAACCTCAGCGGCTGGATCCGACCATCGGAGACCCCTATCCGGGGCTTCGTAGGACCTATATATCGACGGGCATGCTATAATCGGTCCAAGTGATAGCGCCTACACGCTTGTCTGCCGCAAGAGTTCTTACATATGCGGCCCAAGGGCAGGGCAGGCCAAACTTAATAAGGGATACGTATAGTTTGTTTGTACTATCAGAAATTTACACTAAATAAATCTATGTACAATGGATGAAGGTGAATTTAAAGGAAAAATAACAGCATTTGTCAAGATAAAGGGGTATAGAGAGGTACTCAATGCACCCAGCCAAGATTAGAATCCCGCACCCTCACCCCCGTTTCATTGACCGACACTTTTTTAATTTTATCACAAAGTGGCTTTTCGGGTAAGAGTTATTCACTATGGCAGGTTAAAACACAGAATATAATTATAATCCTTATACATGAGCTGAATTATAATCAACTGTAAACAATGGAATGGTCTTCCCAAGTTTTTTTTTTTTAACCACAAAATAATCCATTGCGGTTTTCCACCCCTTAAAACAACCATTGCAATACAAAAGGAAATCGCGGGTTTGTCCATTTATTAAGTTATGGTTAGTTTCTTTAAAAGAAGGTTTCATACTGGCAAGGCTCAAAGTTATATGCACGATGGTAAACAGTAGCATTTTGATCAGTAAATTATTTTGGAGAAAAACCATAATAAATGTACCCGCATTGGTGTGGAGGGTGTGTGGAAAGAATATTAAGGAAATACAACCTTTAATACAACCAACCAATTCGAGCCCATCACCAGCAAAACCAGAATTTATGAGCCTAAACTTTAGTCCAAGTGTCCATGGTATGGGTTAAAGTTTCATAATAAAAGTAATCAGGCATCAACCAGACGTAATAGAGGCACAAACAAATATCCGACAGCTTGATTCATCTCAGTTGTTTGATAAAACAACATCGTAATAAGGTGAAATCACCTCGTGACTGCAACGCCACCACGGAGGGCAACAAATTCACCTGGCCGAGAGAGACCCGTTCATATAGTGGAGACACGTTAACCATCTACATAAGCAGAAACATACTGCCTAGGTAGTGGCGAATCTTAAACCAGCTAGGTAAACAAAAACATACCACAATATGGTGGCGAGCTTCAACCATTGACATAATAAAAAAATACCATTTTTATACCGGCATAGGCAAAAACATACCACCTGTATAGTGGAGACGCTTCAACCATCGACATGAGCATAAATGCCACCCTTACAGTGATGACGCTTTTATATTACTAGTAAATCTATTTTAAAATCAGCTATTCTAATAAGACAGTTATTTATTAATAATTATTTGATAAGGAATTAAACTATAGATTATGAAATGGGAGACAGTTTAAGGTAGGGTGAAACAAAGACAGGGAATAATCCCTACTTAAAGTGCTGGTTAACTCAGTCATCAACCTTGCTGACAAAGGTTATAGTGTTTTTTTTTCCAGTTGGTACTTTTCCCCTTACTCTAAGCACTAGAAACTAAACTTTTCTCACAGAGAAAAGTCAACACAATGTAAGTGGTCACATACTTATAACTATATTTTTGTCCACCGCTCGGGTTATAGCATTCATTAATCAGGCTAATGATGTAAGGACGAGGAAGGTAAGAGTCAAAGGAAATGTGTATGTGTATTTGTGTGAAGGAAGCGTATGAAAATATAAAAGAAAAAACACCCTCGGTACATCCAGCCGGGATTCAAGCACTAACTTTTTTTTAGCAACGCGTCTTACTACCCGTTCGGGTTATACGCTTATGTACTAATTATTACACTAATGGGTTAGGGATTAGTGAAGCTTAATTTAGAGGAAATGCACCCACATTTGTGTGGAGAAAGAGTGGAAAACCATTTAGGTAAAACCACCCTCAATGTACCTGGCCGGGAACGAACCTCTATCTCCCCGTCTTCGGCAGTCTAGTCAAACACGAGAGTAGTGCGTCAGACCACACTGCCACCGAAGCGGGTTACCAACTTCTTCATCACAAGAAAACCAGAGTAGATGAACCTGGCATTTAGGCAAGACACTCACCGATACAAGATGTCCTGCTGTTCTAATAATAAACATCTATACGCTAGGTTTTGATGGGTAGTAAGTAAGTTATTAAACGTCGATAATGTTCTAGGTTAAGTTAGTTTGTGTGTGTTGGAATAATCCAGGTCTATATGGCTCACGTTGTACAAAGACTGGAATTTAAAACAATACATTAAATCACACACACATAACCCTAAAAAAAAATTCGAATCTCCAAATATTTGTGCCCGTAAACATTGTTTCTTTATCAAAGGGAAGAAAATGGTTTCCTATGAATCAACGAAAAACTTTGTCCTCACTTGGATTCTCTTGAGCAAGCAAACCAATGAAACTCCTTAGTCATTATTGACACAATTAGTGGCCCGTGGAAAAAGACGGCTCCAATTATCGTGGTAAGCAATCATGGAAAACAAAAGGAACAACTTTCCATAAAAACTCGCGATTCTTCTCAAACATCATTTTATCTCAGATTCCTCTTATTCAAACTCAAAGGTAGTTTTTTTTAGTTGCTAAGGGTGTTTAAAGTGCACTTTCTAAATAAAATTATTACTTAAGTAATCGACTTACAAACTAACTTGATTCCAGAGCAAACAGTTTCTTGCCCTCAGACAGAAAATTTATTGAAATGAAATGGAAGGCCCCGATTTCACAAATAAAATATTTTTCGGCTTGTCGGGAATCTAAACCCAAGACACTTAGCTTAGTAGACAAATGCACACTAATGACCGAGTCAAGGAATCAAAAAATTTATTAAATTTCTTTTAAATCATTACTTTCAACACTAAGGTTATTAACGACTTAATTCAAGGTGTAGGGCTTGAGAGGATAATCTTAAGGAAATGCAGCCACATTAGCATGGAAAGAGTATGGAAAAACGTATATAATAAATCACCTGTGTAAACAACCCTAGGGTATTAGCGGCGAATCAAACATTAGCCTAACCGTTACCAGTAATCTAGTTTATTGCGAGCTTGACGCCTTGGATTGTGTGATAACAATTGAAGTTGCTGTTAAGACGACATCTAGTAAACCTTTACCAAATTAACTAATGTCTGGTCGGGCCATAGAAACTTACATAAAGTTTGAAAATTTACTTAATCCTGTAAACTCTTAATAGGGTCGACCACAAGTTTAGGGAGTATGGTTCGATTCCAGGGGATTATGGTCATATGTATACTAACTGAATACTGGTTCATACTACTGTCCATTTAGGAGTCCTAGTATATTGGTGCTATAGCTGAGTGTGTCGTAACAGGCGTATTATCCTAAGTGAAGTTAATTTGTAAGTTGTCTGCTAATATGTCTTTAGAAAATGTACATAAATAGCCCAGCAGCATTTTATAACGAAAATTGTGCTGTTGTGTTTACCATTTATTTACATTTTGTTTGATAACATAGCATTTTAATAATATTATTTTAGCGTAATTATAGCCCGAATGGGTAGTAAGACGCAGTATTTGTATACATAATTTCTCTTTTCTTAGCAGATATCCTAGCTTTAACATTAATGGAGTAAGGATGAGGAAATGTACCCTCATTAGCTTGGAGGAAGAGTGGTGAATCAATACTCCCGGCCAGAATTCGTACCTCAACCTTACCGTTACCGGCAAACCAGACGAGATTGACGCCTTTGCCTAACGTGCCCATGAGTGCGGGTTTTCAGCCTAGATACAGTCCTTTTAGATAAGATGACAATTTCCCGGTGCAGACCTAAGGTCATCAAATTACACGAGAAAGATATGTATTAAAACATCTGGCCTGCAGCAGACAGGGAAACCCCTGGAAACGCTGTTATTGCTTTATTGTAACTCATTTGATGTTTCTGGCGCTAAAATTAATCTGGAATGGAAACCTTAAAGCTTGGGATATCTCCATTGTAGTAATGGTTTCAATACTTTTAATTTTGTTTGGTTTTTGGAATATAGGACAATTGTTTATCTCCCAGTCTCTGGTATAGCAGGACCGCAGCATTTGCGAATACTGTTCACCGCAAGTTGGTCAGCCGAGGGCAGGCACGTGTGAGGGATAGATTGATGGCCACCGTTACCGGACATTTTAACGGGAAGAGAGATCAACAACAAGACATTCCAGTAAGGCTGTAGCTCCAAACTGTCTACCTCTCACGAGTGATCTCATTCCTGCTCAAGCCGTGACGTCATGTACAAGAGTTCCGCAATTACTCTTTGTATGTTGGTTTTATTCGACCTACTATGTAAAGGATAAAATATCTTTATAATTTACAGACGCAGGCCTATGATTATCATAGGCTAATACAATGATTAGAGTTGTGCAGGAAATCTTAAAGCGGGTGCAAGTAAAGGTTTGTATTTTTGGACGTATTACAGTTGGGTATATGACTTGTGTTTAAAAGGGTATAGTTAATCCCACATTACAGTTGTGCTCAAAGTTCCTTCTTGGGAATTGTAAATTGGGCGTACTGATGTACTAACTCAGCCCCGGATATGTGGCACCCCATTTAGGGCCGGTCTTATGACTCATGGATAAATATTAATCTGGTAGATACATATCTCTATCTGGTGGATAAGTTAAAAGTATGTCTTAAGACTGCAAGACAGCATTTATCTGTCAGATAAAATGTATTTATCTATCACATTTTTATCGGGAGGTTTAAGTACCCGATAACTTTTATCTGAAAGTTAAAATGGTTGTTGCCATAGTGGCGCGTTGTTTTTCATGAGGTTTCACCAATCAGAATCTGTTTTTAGGTAAAATCTTGGTTCACGTGTTTAGTAAGCACAGGCCCAGGCTCTCAAATATATAAAGTTAGAACAATTAATTTACACTTTTATATAACTGACAAGCTATTTGTGGAGTTATATTTATATAAGAACAAATTATCAAAATGAAATTTTGTAAACGTTGTACCCATCTATTGCCCACATTTTGGCAGACACCGAAATTAGTACTTGCATCTTAGCTTCTGCACCCACATGACACCATCTGTTTCCTAGCACTAGTTTAGCCGCCATTATTTAACAAATGTTGAGCGTTGTAGAAAAAAAAACTTGGTTCGCGTGTTAAGTAAGCACAGGCCCAGGTTCTAGCTAAATATATATTAAATTAGAACATTTAATTCACACTTTTACAAAACATGACAAGCTATTTGTAGCGTTATAGTTATATAAGAACAAATTATTTAAATGTGAGAACAATAAAGGAAATTTTTTAGGCGTTGTACCAAATTATTGCCCCATTTTGGCAGACACCGAAATTAGTACTTGCAAGATAACTTTGATTCTGCGCCCACGTAATGCCATTTGTTTCTTCGCACTCATTTAGCCGCCATTATTTAACAAATGTTGAGCGTTCTCGCCACTTGCTAGGTTGTAGCGCTAGCACCAGGGCTTACACGCATGCGCGCACCAGTAAAAACAATACCAACCTTGCATTTTCTGCATAAAAATATATTTATCCTACAAATAGCTATCCGGCAGATAAATTCAGTTCATAGCACGCGTAAAATATTAAAGTAGCTGATAACCTTTAACTGGTAGCTAACTTTAACCTCCCAATAGCAATATTTATGCGGTAGTCATAGGACCGCCCTTAGAATGATTGTAAATGTTTTCTCAAGCTAAACGAGAAAGACCAACGATAAGATATTAAAAAAAATGCTAAGCTTATCTAACCTACCAAGTTCTTTAAATTGAATAATGACACCTGGACACGGGATATCTAAATGTGGCTATAACCATAACTAACAAATATAATAGCCTTGATATTTAATCTATCATGATATATGGATCATAATCCTTAATCTAACCTAGCTTAACCTAACCTAGTCTAACCTAATATAAGGCAAAAAAAGATTGGTGAGGCCAAATTCATAACTACCCACGCGCGGGTCTATTATCTGTTATAGTCTTCCTGGCCAATGAACGTGGCCCAAAGAAGCCACGGACTTTTGTGACAAGGGTGTAAGGGATTGTTTTTTTGGAGAGTTGTATCTTCTTTCAGGTTAAGCGCGATGATGACGCGGGTCAGAATTTAATTTAATTTATGTTGAATGCAGTTATTTTGAAGAAACTTATTTATATTTAATTATAAAATCAATTGACCTAGAATTATGTTTATTTGACAGCTTAAACTAATATCGTAACGTGTCACAAACAGTTTTATTGTAAGGTTTAAGATCGAGTGAGATTTAGAGAGATCAATGTTTCACAGATCATTCCTACAATAAGGTTGTGGACCGAATGAGTAAAGGAGCCTTCTTTCGGGTATATAGTTCAGAATAAATCGTTCTGGAATATTATTTCTTTCGGTTGCACCATGTCCAGAAAGAAGGGGGAGAGATTGTTCTCAAAGTGTTATGTTTCACAAGTATTTGCAATAAGGGTGGGGACTGTGAACAAAAGAACTTCGTTGTAAACAACATACAAAATTAATAAATGATCACCCAGGTGTGTGAGAAACTTTCCTAACACATGCGGAAGCATTGAGTTTTATATTCTGAAATTATTCATTAATTTGAAATATATCAAAGGTGGGAGTTTTTGATTTGAATTATTATGAAATGAAAAATGTATTTCATTATAAACGGTCCCGTGGTCAACTGTTGTGTGCTGGTATTTTTACAGTTTTAATAAAAAATACTTTCTTTTACCAAGCTAAATAAAATATTGCTTCTTTAGATACAAACAATTTAAGTTTATATCGTAATCTTAACAGTCTTGAATATTTGTCACGAGTATCGTGGCAATTGACCAGAAATAGACCAGAAATTTTCAATTTCAACGCACAGTTAATATTTTTTTTTTTAAATAAGAATTACAGTTCCGAACCCTCAAAACCACTATTAAATCCTAAATTAATTTAACTGTTTCCATTGTGACCCTATCAAAAAGTATGTTGTGTGTTTGAGGAAGGCTAGATCTATGACTATTTTTTTTTAGCACCGCGTCTTACAACCCGTTCAAGTTATACGCTTATATATGATTAATACCATTTACTTTAAGACACCCTGTAAATACTATCAAGGACAAAGCACTTTAATTATCTCTGTTCTGTTAAAGCGATAGGTATTCTAACGCCATTTAATCTTTTTAATGACAAAAGCGGCATTGGTTATTTAAAGGGTAATATTTATAAGAATAGTATGTACGTAAAAAAAAACCTTATTCAAACTAGTTCATTTTAAATGTGCGCCCCCACTTATAGGCGCCAGAACTGGGGGTGGGATGGGTACATTGCCCCCCACTCCCCTCACTTTATTACGTGGGGAGCAGTGTCTTGGACAAATCGCTCAGTAAATTTACTTATGAATCTCGCGACCACTGACCAGTAACACTGAACAAGATTGATTATAGTGATCCTTTCCTTCAGAATTTGAATTTCTTAATTTTTCTATCATTACACGATATCAAAATATATCAAAGTCTTTTTTGAGGTTAAATAAAAGTTAAAATTAAATCAATGAAAAAGAAAAATGAAATCATGCACGGTCAGTGTCCATGTTAAAAAAACTAACATTTTCGTGATATATGTACTGTGTAACCTGTGCTTGAAAAGCCCCATCAACATTCAGTTGCCCAACCTTTTTAAATTGAACATGAAGATATTACGTCTGTTGACCTTTAAATGTTATATCATGGAATCAAAGCGGAAAAACCAACATTTTCAAAATCATTGGTATAAAGATCATCCTTGACTTCATTTTAATATAAAGCATGAAAAAGTGTACAAACTATGAAGATAAAACTTGTTGATTATGAATCAAATCATGACAAGTTGCTGACTTCAGTAGGATATACTAATTGGAAGAAAGCATACCATAAGCTTAAAAGCATGAGGTTCTCCCTCGTCAGAAAGAATCGATAGCGAAGTTGAATGCTCTAAAAAATGTATACCGGTAGCATCTCTGGTTTCACAAGCAATCTAAAACCAGGCTAGAAACCATGTTGCTTTAAAAGCGATAGTTAATTCGGCCTTGTTTTTAGCACGTCAGGAATTAGAATTTAGGGAACAGGCCAGTGATGAATAACATTTCATTCAGTTCCTCCTCTTGAGGGAAAATAACAATAGAATTTGAAGTTTTTCAACGCAGTAAAAAAAACCATTCACTTCATCTAATACCCAAAATGAAATCGTAAAAAATACATTTATGATTATATTCTTCGCAATGTGGTTGAAATGATAAAAAGGAGAAATGTTTGCTCTAATAGTGGAAGAAACAAGTGATATTAGTGGCAAGGAGCAAGTAGTAAGACGCGGTGCTAAAATAAAGTACCAAGAAACAGAAAATCTTCAAAAAGGTTAGAAAATAACCAAAGTCCTGCTTCCAATCACGCTTTTGAATCAGCTAAGGCATATTCCAGAATAAATTATGAGTTTCTGGACAACATTATGAATGAAATAGAATATAGGGTGGAACATCCTGGATTTAAAAAATACCTTAAGTTGGAAAAAGGTATGGTGATAGTTTAAGCATCATGGGATGAACCCATCTAAAATACTATATCTGAATTTGGAAATGATGTGGCAAAGCCTAAAATAGAAAAATAATCTGTCAAACAACTAATTTATACTCCAAACAGAGTTGAACTAGACAAAAAAGGATCCAGTGCCCATGCCCACACTAGAGTCAAGTTTGTGAATAGTTTAATATATTTATAATATAATTTCTGCACTTTCATATAAATGGAAATATTAAAGGCACTTTTAATGTATTTAGCGAAATATATTTTGAATATAAAGTCGTATAGGCTTACTCTTAAAATGTTAGCTTAAGCATTCGACACATATTCAATCTTTAGTCTTTAACTAAAACTACAGTATTTGCAATCTTGGTGGGGGCAGGGGCTAATTTCCCACTTCTCCTCCACCCCCTCCCCACCTTTCCGACTGCGCCATAGTGTGCGACTAACGGTCATATCCGAACCCAAATGTTAGCTCTCTAGACCGCGAGGCAGGACTTCATACATGACCCTCGGAGAGTAGGAATGATTTGTTTTGTCAATCCGCACCTGCGCCGGCCATTGCCTCACAGAAGTTACAGAACTGACTGGCCTTGCAGATGTGGCGGCGGACACGACTCAGGCAGGTGGCACGCATGTGAGCTACCGCACCTGGCCTTACAAGATATGATCCACCCAAGGCTGTTAACGGTTAAATTTTAAGCGGGAAACGATAATAAATAGGTAAGTTTCGTCTTTCCATTGTGCCCTGCGTTTTGCTACACTTGCGAACTACGCAGATATTTTATGATAATGAGATGAGGACGAGGAATTTGGCTTGTGATGGAATGTATCCACATTCGTGTGGCAAGATGGTGAGAAACGAGTTAGGAAAAAACCTTAGTCCACTTAGACGGGATCCGAGTCCCAGCTTCCCCATAAACAGCAAGACAAGAAGAGAGTGACGCCTTTGCGTGCAAGCTCACCGATACGTGTATGTGTACATTTGCCCGTGAAGAAGAGATTACGGTTCAATTCTCAACCAGGTGAAATGAGGGTGGTTTTCCCACCTTCCTCCTCGTAAATGCGCGTACATTTCCTCCGACATTTTACCCTCCTTATTCTGACATCTTGGATACAGATATGCGGATAGACCGGACGGTGAGTACTACACGCGATGCTCACCCACACAAATCAATCTTATAATGACTTGTATCTACTTGAAGAAGAGGCAAAATCATTAAAATATTGTTCAGAAAGTTGCGCTAATGTTGATTTTAGCACTAGCCGTATCGGTATGAATACAACACCATCAAAAACGCCAACTTTTGCACTAATACATTTCTATTGAAGCAATAAATAGGTTTACAAGAAAACAGTGATTTCAGGGGAAACAACCAAGTAAACAATAACATAAGTTTTATCAGCAATAAAAAAGAACGTGTTGTACTCCCAAACACAATCGGGCCCTTCCTGCTTCGTATGCGTGCAAGAACCTCTCCAGTCTGTTTGTGCTTCCAGGGACAAGCACACCTCCAAAACAACAGACAACAGTTAGACTCTTTACAAGACCGGCTAGAAATGAAAAACGACAAACTCCTTCAGACCACGGTTCAACGACCTTTCCTTCAGAACGAGCTAATTTGATGTTAATGCCTTGAAATCCCCCATGTATAAAATATCATTAATTCTTTTAAAGAAAGATCTTTAATCCTCTCACAAAAGTATATAATTATAAAATTATTATTATTATTTGCACCGTGTCTGAAAACCTGCTTTGGCTATCTGTATATTTACATTATGGAGTAGGGATGATAAGGGTAGAATTAGGAGGAGATTTGCCCACATTTATATGGAGGGAGAGTGGAAAACCTTTTGGAGAAAAACCATCGTCAGTTTATCCGGCTGGGATTCGAACCTCAACCTCTCCACCACTGGTAATCTAGTCTATTGGTTTAAGACCAAGCAACCACCAGTGTTGGTTCATAACCAGTAAATTTCCATTTATGGACATTACAATTGATCATATACTGTATATTAACATCACGTCTTACTACCCGTTCTGGTTATACGCCTATGTACTAATTAAATGGTTTAGGGATTAGGTAGGTTTAATTGAGATGAAGTTCACCCGCATTTGCGTAAAATGAGAGTGGAAAAATCTAGGGAAAACTATCCTTAGTGCACCCAACCGGATCGATCCCCGATCTCCCCGTCTTGGGAAGTCTAAATCATCACGAGAGTAGCGCGTTATAACATGCGGCCACCGAACCGGGTCATTGATCATGTTGTTAAAGGGGAACGCCCACCAAATATCTAAGAAAACTTGTACTACTTACCTCCTTAAATATGATGGTAGTTATTATTTAATAGCTTTGTAAGTTTTTCTTCTATTAAAATAAAGGTTGTTTGTTTCAACAAAATTTATTTGGTTTCTGTAAATCCAACCATTAAAAATATGTAAATTATTGAACTTCAACGTTTTAAAATAATTTTTATGATTTTTATTCCATGATTACGCCCAAAATACCTTTTCAAAAATTTGATGTTTCTGTTTTCAAAAAGATTGTCCCTTTGGAAGTTTCCAGAATATTTTAGAATTCTTCAAAAAACAATATTAAAATATGTATTTTAATTAATAATTTGAACAAGGGCCGTATTTAAATAAAAAAACTATATTTATTAATTAAAAATAAGCTTGAGAAAATATGTAAGCAATTATTATTTCACCCCCTCCATAATTGAATACCTTTTCACCTGAACAGTTTTTGAACCAGCACATCAAGTGTTGTATTTTTTAGAAGAGAATATCGTTTTTTAAATTGAGTCTATCAGCCGGTTGCTGTGTGTGTCTCTTGAAGCCATTTCCTCCACCGCTCAACGACCCGCTAGATCCCCTCACAGTTCCATGAGGGTTTGTTGCAACTGACGTCCCAAACTGATTTTCAAATATACATTCTTCAGTGAGAATAGTTTTAATGTTTTGGTTTGTTTTTTACTCTAAAATCAATACATTATAAGTAGTATTATTTTATATATTTAGTCCATGTGTGAATAGTTATATATATATATGTGTGTGTGTGTGATAGTTTCAAACAAATGTACAAAGTTTCACTAAGAAAACTAATTTTAGACTTCCGTGCTGGAGGTCCGGGGTTCAATCCTCGGTCCCGGCACAGATTTATTTTATTGCCAAACCCTTCCATCACCTCTGACAAGACGTGTGATGATGAATAATGATAATAATAATAATAATAATAATAATAATAATAATAATAAAACGTTTCCCATGTGAGAACAAAAAACCACCACCTTCTAGAGTGAAGAAAATAAAGTTTTGGGGTAAAAACTTTAAACAAAACTCCAAACAAATAAATAAAATAGCTATTCCTCGGTAAGTGTTAGAATTTAAATTCGATCTATATCGAGTATGAAACAGGTATTTAGATTATTTAACAATATATACATCTTCACTCCTAATAGTTTAAAATAGTAATAATAAACACATGTTTTCTCATTTATAACTTTTCATTAGAAATATTAATAGTTTTTTCATATAACGTAGGAACTAGATATATTAAGTTCGTAAGAAAATGTTTTCATAAATCACAACACTAATAAATATTTTAAAGATATTTTATTGAACAATTATTCAATGGATCTGAATCGTTGGGTGCGCGAGGTAAGTTTCAAGATCATGTTTGGTTTGCTCGTAGCTGGAAGTTCTGGGTTCAAATCTAAATAAATCTAAATTTAAATAATTTTAAAGATTAGACACTTTACAAAGATTTTGTTTTATTAATAAATAAAGAAGTGTTTAGTTTGTCATTGGTTTTATTTATAGTTCTTTCCCTAACGCTAAATGACTGGACTTTGTAAATACTATGGGAATTAAACACACATGGAAATGTATTAACTTTTTCACATTTGTTTTGTAAAGTATTGTAAAATTTACTTAATATAATTTATATTTTTAATTTTGATCGTAAGAAGAGTAAATGACAGTCACAAACGTTAGTTAAAAGACAGTGATTTATTCATAACTCAAGTAATGTGATTTACATCTTTAGCTTTCAATATATATTATAAATAGGCCTACCTTTAAAATAATAATTAAGTAAAATGCCATCAACGTTGACCACAACTTTTTTTATGTATTTATTTGTATTTTATAAACCTGTTCTTCCTGCAAGAATTAGAGTATAACTGGCCAAACGCAGTGGGGGTGGTTTTCACCTTTATAGTTATCACATTTAATTTTTTTCATCCTTGTCAGAAGAATGTTGGTGCATTTCCTATAAACAATGCTTCAAGTGTACAAACTGAAATAATGTTGAATGAGAGAACTACTAGGGCTATGAATCATTTTGAAATATAAGCCCAGCCTTCCAAACATGAGCCGAGAAAAAAACAAGGAGAAATCAACCCTTCCTTTCTTTGTCTCGGCATTTTATTGTTTCCCACGAGTTGTGCAGTGTTGAAAGAATCTATTTTTGGAAATAATGTATACCTGCCAGTCAATCAACCCTACAGGCGACGAAATGTCTAGCTGTAGACAAGTTGAATTAACAGAGGGGGGAATGGAATTTAAGTTCTCTACAAGCACGAAGCGTAGCGGATTTGAAACAAAATAGAATGTATGGGGTTTCTCCCTTAAGCAGATAGTTTGTCCGTCAAATTGTCAAAAAGTAAAAGTCATTTAGCCCACAACATTTTATCTAAGATGATACTCTCGTGTGCACTTTACTTACTCAGAAAGAAAGCCAATTTTCCGCCCTGTTTCCATAGGAAGATCCTTTTAATAAATTACAAACTTTTTTGCCCCCGACATTGATAGCATTTTAATTTATTGTTATTTTATAGATATTGATAATGTATTTCAAAAGTGATAGCATATCAGAGGGCTTGGCGTACGAATAGGTGAGAGTATATATAATAATTTTTCTGTACGATAAATTGGACTGCTGTATCTTGCTTGTTTCCACTATGATGCAAATTATATAATAGGGAAGCTCAAGGTAAAACAGTAGTAAGCTCTCACAATAAACGGAATGACCAGTACGCTAATCTATTTGTTCAACAGCAAGAGTGTGATTTTTGACAGCTATGAGATAAACATAGAGAGACCTTTTGTCATTGCCGATTACTTGCATTTGTTTATTTGGCTAATAAATTTTTCATATTCCGTTTCGACTATAAAATGATATAATTTCTTTAAATCTATATACTATACAATCTTTGAAAATAAACTTAATGTAATATTTCCTCTGTTGTCGAACCTTATTCACACGGGCCTTCAAATACCCCCCCCCCCTCCCCCTTTCCACCCATCCCCATTTTCCATCATTCCATCTTTTTCTCAACGTATTTGCTGTGATCTCTCTCAACTTGTTTGTAAACAAAACAACCAGTCGAGAAAGCGACATCCTCGTTGCCACTACCCTAGGCCAGGATACAAGACGAGAGCTGTTACGTCACGCACAGGGTCACGTGGCTTGCCTCCCGGCCAATAGGATTCAGATGTGAGACAGTGAGACTATAATGGACTATCTACAATAAGATAAACAACTGTGCAATGAGCGAACAACATTCGGGGCGGAGTCACGAGAACACATAATATGATAAACATGATAACTAACTGTCCTAAAAGTAAAGTTAAGGGCCAGTTTCATAGTCAGACATAGTACTCCTCAAGTGCGGTGCTATACTAAATACAAGACGACACCTTGACTTACCTAAGCCCGAATGGGATGGACCAGTCTGACTATGAAATCAGCCCTAAATATCAATTAAAATTCGCGCTCCACGTCCCAGTACCTGTCCGGCTATACGCATTATAATCATGCTAACGAGGTAGGAATATGGAATTTAAAAGACATGTTCCCTCATCTGCGTGGATAAAGAGTGAGACGCTATTTAAGAAAAAAAACCTCAAAAAATCCAGCTGGGATTTAAACTCCAACCTTTCAGTGACCGGCAAACCAAACTAAGGAACTTAACGTCTAGTCTGCGTGCCCACCGATGCAGATATTAGCACTAATTTTATGCTAACTTAACCTTAGACAATCCATTTAGGCCTAGTGCCAGGAATCATAGTATTCGCATAGTAGGACGAACCCACATTCAAATAATCAAACCAAGGGTCGCCATGAAACTGTGACCGGCCTCCGTTCTAAATGATGGAGCTATGGGTGACGTGTCAGGTAAATAACGCCAGCAATGACAAGAGGACATGAGGGCAATGGCTCGGCATGTGACAAAACCGACACCGCATTTCATTCCCTCCATACCACCCCACCTCGCTCTAACTGCTAGGTCAACAACACCGGTCCCCCTTCACAATAATGCTCGCCAGCGCACAACAAAACAACTATCAGGTGATGATGTAAAACTGTTTATTTTAAAAAGATTGAGGAGTTAGCATCTTCTTCTTTGTGATGATAAAATCGTGGCGACATTTTTCAAACTATTTAAAATTGATTCAGACAGTGGCACATACAGAAATTTCCTTTGGGGAGGGGCATACAATGTATTTAAAGTATTATATCTGTGATTTGTTTCTGAATGGAAGTTTTGGAAACACTTTTGATGTGTGTAATGGTATATAGAGCCTACCTTTTGAAAATTGTGTAATCCTAATTTTATATTTAACCTAAGAACTTGGCACATGTGTATTGATATGTTTTATAGTTCTACTTCACTTTTAATATTTTATTAAAATGATTCAAGGCCTGGGGGCTGGGCGGATAGGGAGAACGCCCCTCTGGGTGCGACACTGACTAAAGATATCCCAAGTTTTAAGCTATCCACATACTTCTGTTGAATTTATTCTCAGAACGTTAACATTAGAAACATAATAAAATGAGATACAATAAAGCAATTACAGCGATTTTAGTTCTCTTCTCAAACTCACATGCCGACTACAGCGCTCAGTGGTTGAATGCAAAAGTGTCACGTCAGAGTTTCTCAGTCTGCTGCAGACCGAATATATTATTACATCAATACTATAGTATAAGCAAATACATCCCTTCCCTCATGATTTTAATGATCTGCAATTCTTACCGGAAACTTTCCATCGCTAAAAATATTAATCTGATTTCACCATTAATAACTACAGGCTGACTGCAAAACTTTTATTTTAAAATACCTTATTTTTCTAGGTTTTAAAGACAATATTTTTTTTCCCATTCCAACTTAAACTTTATTTCAGTTTTTCATGGTAAATGGCATTTTTTTACGTTTATTAACCTACACTGGTAGGCCATTTTTAATAATGTTAGTCTTAATATCTGTGCGAATTTTCCGCATATTTACACTATTAAGATAATGATAAAAAAATAGAGAAACTATAGGAAGGGCGTACGCATTTGTGTGAAGGGAGAGTGGTGTACCTTCGGGAAAATAATACCTAGCCGGGATTCGAGCCCTGAACTTCCCTACAACAGTAAACCAGATCAGACAAGCTTTTACGTTTGGTCGCGGGTAATCTTGTAGTAATATAAATGTCAATATACAAGTAAATAAATACATATATTTTTCTAGTCATAGCCATACTCAACTCCACTATACTATCGTAATTAAATGAGGATAGATTTGATGGACAGTAAGATGCAGTGCAACAAATACAAATGTAAGGTAGCCAACAAAAGGTCATTCATTATATTATCTTAAAACTGTCAAAGTTGATAGTTTCAGAACACTATAATAGGCATGTGAACACATTCAAGAAGTAACTTTTTCCTAGTTTGTCGTTTCTCAGAGTTTGGCACACCAATAAACCAGTTTCTTGTGAAGACTGTATAAGTGGTTTAACAAGTTTGATATCAGGAAGTCACTTGTCTGGCTGGTCAGCTTTAGGTCGGCAAAAATATTTCGCTATACTTTCTAAAATTATGACCTGAAAAGCACGCTTTTGCCTCAAGGTGGCGAGCAAGATTTAAAAAAAAAATGCAGCCAAAAAGCCGCTCGGCCGGACCGGTCAAGATTGGCTTAACAGATAGTGTGCTTGATTATGAATTCAGAAGGCAAGAGTTCAATCCCAGAAGGCAATATTTTTTTTATCCGCCGCATCTTACCACCAGTCCTGGATATACGGATAGCTCGTAGCTTTATTCTAGAGCAGTATTTCTTAGAGTTTTTTTTTTACCAGGGCGGCACCCTTTGATACATCCTATATATTTCAGGGAACTTTTGGCATGAAACGTCCTATTCAGGCACTTTGTATAAATACTTTTTTGTGGTAAAAATATACTAAATATTTGTCCCAGTAGCTTACCCGTTTTAATTACATGCATACAATAATTATGCTAAATAAGTAGGAATGGAGACGGTATAATTTTAGAGGAAATGTACACGCATTTGAGGGAAGAGAGAGTGGGGAACCATTTAAGAGAAAAACACCATCAGTAAACCCGACCAAGATTCGAATTACGATCTCTATAGCTTTCATTCTTTTTTAGTTTTATTTTGTAAAGCTAAGTTTAATTTTATTTATATTTGCCTTTAAATCTGTAAAGTATACTACTATAAAGCCACATGGCTGACTCACTACTCACTGACATTAATGTTTACCCATTCAGATGAACTATATACTTGAAATCTGGCAAACTTATAGCTTCTAGCCTGTAACCGACGGTAAAATTCCAAAAAAGTTAAAAAAAATTATATATATATATAAGCCCAAAAAAATAATTCAAAATGTCGGAGCAACTTTAAAGTCGGTGCGGACTTTTCTTCGTAAGTCTCTTGTGGCCAAACGGTAAGACCTATCAAACAACGGCTCTGAAATTACATTAGTTTGTATTACTTGCAAGAAACTCACTGGGGTTAGGGGCTGAGCCCCAACGAGCAAAGCGAGTAATCAAATAAACAAATATCACCAATCATTAAATAGCTAAGACTAGGTCATTAATCTAGGCTAGTCTATTTACATACGACTAAATAAAACTAAAACCCTTTTAATTTATTTAACATACACACATCTCAAATAATTACAACTTACATTTTTGTTATATTATTTGTTAGATATGTTGGGCGCAAGGCCCGAAAACGGCCAAGAGACGGATTTTCTTTGCTCAATCCTATAGAATTGGACGTTTTAAAATGACCAAGGCCCAAAGTTATATTAAATTTTGGGCTTTGACCGTCTCCAAACAGTCAAACCCAGAATTGTGAGATTACTAAAGACCAAAGTTGAAAATACAGTCGTTAAATTATATTTATATAAGGTTAGGTTAGGCTAGGCCTAAAAACAAATTTGGTCAGGTGGTCTTGATAATTCAAAATAAATTTGTAATCTCAGTCCATTTCTGTTCGCATATCAATGAGATCCACTTGCCCTCTTGAATTCATGTGGTTGTTCAAAATTGGGCGCGAGCCACCTGTTCAGTCTGGTCGAGAAACGAACTAAAATGTTATTTCAAGCTTTGATCGTTTAGTAATTGCACAATCCTAAGTTTGGCTGTTTGGAGACCGCCAGAGTCCGAAAATGAATAGAACTTCGAGCTTTGGTAATTTTAAAATGTCCAATCCTATGAATGAGGAAATATCCTTTCATTAACCGTTTTAGGGCTTTGCGCCCAACATTACACTCATAATAAATTAATATGAAGGTATTTAAAGGAGAGACTGTATCAAATGGGTCGAATTTTGAAGTGGCCCGAAAATAAAGTAAAGATCGCGAATCACTGTTTTAAAAGTCATTTTGGTTCGCGAACCTCAGTTTGAGAGCCGACACCCAAGACAAAATGTAAATCAGAATGTTTTTAAAGAGTTGTTCCTCCCTTTTCAAATGTCAGAACAGCTTCACGGTCTGAATTCTGTAAAAGTTGTAGAATGTAGAGTGATTTGCCCAGTCTTCACGGTCCAGATTCACGGACGACTCCAAAGTAGTTTTGTCCCTATGCCAAGACAAAAGTGCGAATATAACGCATGTAGATTTATATATTTCTTGGAAGAAAAACAAGAAGGATAACTCCTCACACTTCTAGGCATTCCTAGATAAATCTAGACCAGTTGCTTAAGGTGGGGATGTAGAGGACGCGATAAAAGGCTAATGCTTTTGCCATGTTTATAGCAAAACCTTATTTTGCTAAAATAAATTAAATATGGTTCCATTAGAAGCATAGAGTTTAATTTTCTTCACGTGATGATGTCAACAGTTATTTAGATCTGTCATGAACATAGCGGCATTAAATAACACTCTTTTAAAGAAGAGGAAAGGTTGCCATTAAATTCCAGGACACCTTTGACAGATATTCAAGAACTGAAGAAAATTAATCCCTATGTTTGTTTGTATTGGAAAATTACTTTATTTATTTTGTCCAAAAAAGGTTTTACTATACGTCCGGTCTATTCGCACATTTGAGCTAATGGTGTATATATATGGAAAGCAGAATTTAGCGGAGGTGTAGCTACCCACATTTGCGTGGCAGGAAGGTTAGATACAATTTAGGAAAAAATTAAGTATGTACGGTCGAATTTAAGCTCAGGCTTTTCCTATGACCCGTAAATCAGATAAAACGAGACTAATGCCTTTATCCACGTGCCCACCAATGCAGGCATTTAATTTGTGTATTCTATTTGTTTAAGTAACAAAAGTAAAACATATTATTTTTATTAGGTATACTAATTAAAACGTTGACAAAGACTAGTCAGTTCACACTCTCTAAGGCAGTAGTTCTTAAACTGGGTTCCATGAACGGGTGTGTAAGGGTTCCGCGATACGATTATGCGTAATAGCGGTAAAAACATTTTTAGTACTTCCAAATTTGTATGCTAAAAATTCTTAAAAAATCTATCTCATTAGCAGCATATCCAATTTAGTAATGAAAACATAATGAAATAATTTTTAACATCACTAAATTATAAAAAAAAATATATTAAAAACTGGATAAGTAACAGTATATTTTAAAGTTATATTATATTATTTTTCTCATGTAAAATATTACGTAACATAATTGGAAGAAATGAATGATTTTGTTTTAGTCTTAATTTATAACATAAATTTACAACTCAAATATATATATATAGTTAAATCTCAAAATCTTGCTGTAGAGGGAAAGGGGATGAAATATGAAAACAGGCGTTCCTCAGTAGGCCTCGTAGCTTTTATAGGGCTCCGTGGGATAACATAGTTTGAGAAACACTGCTCTAAGTAAGGCATCACGCTTGCAATACAATGAAGTGACGGTGACGAGGTAGACCGGGTTCGAATCTCAGCCGAAAGCATTGCGGGTAGTTTTCACGTCTGCTCTCTATATCCCGTGCATTAGTTAGCTAAATAACTGCTCGAAATGTTCCACGCCAACACACTGTTCAAGCAGATACCTAGTATTAAATAGCGAGTGTATAACCCGAAGGTGGATCCTGTTGTGTTTCCAATACATTCAGAGCAGCGCGCGCAAGCGCACTCAGCCCTTCAGCTGGTTAGTGTCGCCCTCTCACGTAATCTGGAATATAGCACATGTACTAGGGAAGTCTTTAGATTGCTGTAGTTTCCCGTTCCTTTCCGCACCGAGTTCTATGAGCGAGGAGGGAGAACCGACCATTTTGGCCGCGGGAAGTTGTTACATAGCATACCTTCCTTTCATGGGTATATTACATGCCACAAAATGTATGGGACTAACGGCTTTACTTCCTCTCTGCAGGAAATTGAACTACAGATCCTTCGACCTCAGTCGAGGCCGAACCCGCGCATTGGGTCGTGGGGCGAGCACCTTATCTCAATACTTCTGAGGCGATATATCTAGTACAGGAATAGAATTAAAAAGCGCAAATACCTTACTGTTAGTCTGTATACACTCGTTTGAGAGTTTGACAGAATTACGTTAGTTTGAGGTTAAGACAGTGTGCTGGTCTGTACCTCGGTCAGGGATACGCTGTTTCCGCCGATAAGAGATAGACGTGCTTGTTGTCCGTCACAGGAAAATAACATTCTCGATGTTATATAACAAACAATAGTAGCAACTGAAAATCCCATTACATGTTTTTACTATACTTTCCTCATCTCTAGGGGACTCATTACTCATTAGTGTAAATATACGGATAGCCCGGAAGGGTAGTAGGACACTTAAAACCGATAATAGAAGATATCCCATTTTAAAAATCGGATTTGGAATTTCTCGCGTCGGCATTATCTAAGGCTCACCAATGGACAGGGTTACCTGAATCTCAAATCTTGGCCGTGCGCACTGGCGGTAATTTTCTATATGCGATTTGTCATTGTGGTGCTTACATTCTCTCTAAACGCTAATGCGAGCGTACCACTTCTCAAGTAACCTTTCTCATTCATAACCCTTGGATTAAACAGTCAATAACATGTGTTTTAAACGTATTAAATAAAAAGTAATATGCATCTAACGTCTCAGAACCGAGATTCAACCCAGAACCACAATACATACCTGCATTTATATACACATATATATGAAAATATACACATATGTACACACTCTGTTTACCCTGAAAGGGAGCAGTCATACCTTGATGGTTTACACTATGACCCTATCTTATAACCTATTCCATAGTAGACTAATGCAAGGTAAGCTTGAGGGTAAACGAAGGGTACATATATTTATACACATACTTAAATGCATATACACATATAAATGCTCAAGCGATGCAGAGGCAGATCAGAGTGCGTGTGTATGTATAATTATAAATATGCATCATGCAGAAGGTAGGTCAGAGTATTTATATACATACACTCTCTGACCTGTTCACTAAACAAACAAATGCACTTTAATTACATGTGTTTAGCAACTTGGAAAAATCGACAATATCTTTAAATATTGATGTTGTTTATTCTTTAACATCGATAGTTTACATACGAAGCTCTTCATCGATGTTGCGTATCGATAGGGGTATATATGTTTTCCATCCGACAGTCCATTGTAACACATCAGTGCGGGTAGTAAAACCATCTGTGGAGGTAGTAGAACTATCTGTGGGGATAGTAGTAAAACCATCTGTGAGGGTAGTAGAACCATCTGTGGGGGTAGTAGAACCATCTGTGAAGGTAGTAGAACCATCTGTGGGGGTAGTAGAACCATCTGCGAGGGTAGTAAAACCATCTATGAGGGTAGTAGTAAAACCATCTGTGAGGGTAGTAGAAACCATCTGTGGGGTAGTAGAATCATCTGTGAGGGTAGTAGAACCATCTGTGAGGCTAGTAGAACCATCTGTGGGGGTAGTAGAACCATCTGTGAGGGTAGTAGAACCATCTGTGGGGGTAGTAAAACTATCTGTGAGGGTAGTAGAACCATCTGTGGGGTAGTAGAACCATCTGCGAGGGTAGTAAAACCATCTATGAGGGTAGTAGTAAAACCATCTGTGAGGGTAGTAGAACCATCTGTGGGGGTAGTAGAAATCATCTGTGAGGGTAGTAGAACCATCTGTGAGGCTAGTAGAACCATCTGTGGGGGTAGTAGAACCATTATGTGGGGGTAATGTCATTCTGCCAATATTTACATTACTTTAGGCCTGCTCGAGTTCGTTGACTTGTGAGGTCGGTTATATTCTATAAACTTGAAAGGAAAGACACTTCTCATTCTATCTCTCTCCTCCAACGGGTGAAGAAGGTGCGCATGAGCACAATACGTGGTCTCACTTCCGGGCGTAGCACGTGTACAAATGCCAGCCGGTCACGGGATAACAATATTTTGGCAAGCGTTTTCACTAAACTATTTTAAAACCCCGTAGTATCAACTCGCACTCTTGGTTTTGTTTTATTTGCCCCGTGTCTTACAACCCATCCTGATCTAATCTATTATTATATGGGAAACGAAGGTAGAGATTAAAGGAAATGTACCGGCATTTGCGTAGGGCTGGAGCGGTAACTATGTAGAAAAACACACCCTTAATTTACTCATCCTTATTAGTCCACACGTCCAACGGTGCTGGTCTACATTTTACCACCCATCCGGGCTATCCGGATATGTACACAAACAGAGTAAGGAAGTGAACGGTATAATTTACCAGAAATGTGCCCATATTTGTGTGGAGGGAGAGTAGAATACAATTTAGGAAAAACACTCTCGGTCCACTAGCCGAGATCCTAGCCACGACCTCCCATTCACCAACGAATCAGACTAGACGAGACTGACTCCTTAGTCCACGTGCTCACTGGTTCGAATACCGTGCAGTTACTGTGACTAGGCGAACCAGAAAAAGGAAACAATTGCTTAATTGGAGAGGAAGAGGAAAACAAACAACTTTTCTTTTTGTCTACATTCAAAACAAATGATAGAAAGTGTTCCCAGGATCTCCCGTGTAGCTGAAAACTGTCAACAAAATTAGCATAAGGCCTCGTCTACATATTCCTTAGCTCCGTATCCTTATTGTTTTAAGTCCGTATGATTGTAATTTCCATGTCGGCTCAACCAATGGCAAAATATGATAATCAGTCGAATCAAATCTATTAGAATTAAACAACTTTAACAAATTTGATAAACATAACCAACATCTCCATAATTTTATTGTTTGTCTAGGGTTCTTAGATTAAATGACAACAGCCCTTATTTAATAACGATATTTAGCAATTGCCATTTAAAGTAGATAAATGACAATAAGACCAGTTTAGAAAACGGCAACAGTTTCTTTAATATCAATACTGTATTTCGATTCGCATATCGATCTTCCTTAATTATCAACCTGTAACTGTTTCTCCATAGCCATTCGTGACGACAGTCCTTGTGAAATTTAAAGTTGATATAACACTAGCGGAGTCGATGATCTCTTACGGACTAAGGACCTTAAGAATACGGAGTATGTCGACGAGGCTTAACGAAGTAAGGGGAGAACAAACACAAGTCACTCGGTCCCTCGACTTTCTCCCGAGTCGGACATTAATATGTCCGCTAGGTCGGTCGCACGGTTTATGTATCCGACTCTCCTCCGGAAAGAACAAATACTCTGCAAATGTTGATGTTTTGTTTATTCTGGAGAGTGGTCTTGTTAACTCTCTCGCTCTTTTAGAATCGAATGTTGGGTCAGTCCTTCTTAACATTTGTAGTACCGAAATAAGGGTTCCGGATTTGATTCCCAACACGTCGAAAAAAATATCGTTAGTGACGATGAGGTTTTCCTTTTTAGCTGTGATAATTTGATGGCCGTGTTACTGACTTTCGTTTTTGTTCGAGAATTAAGTTAGTTTGTAAGAAGTGTAGGCCTACTAATATATCAGTCAGTTCAGAACAACAAAACAAAACAAATATTCTCAACTAATGTTAGCCTGGAAATACAAACACGTAGTTAGAATTCAAATACAGTAGAAACCAAACTTTTAGATAATCTATACTCATTTCGCCTAAGAAAGAAGCCTGCACAACAGTTAAAAAAGTTATCAAACAATAATCTAGATTATCATGTGCTATCTCACCATCAAATTTATAAACACTTAAATAAAATTGGTTTATTACAAAGAATTACTGCAATAGTGACAGCAGCAACAGCGTTGAAAGGTTTTGAAATCCTCCTGTACCTGGAATTTTAGACCCAGCACAAGGAAAAGCCCATTAAGACTCTTGAAGTTGAAAAGGCTCTTTCCCTCTTCTACATTATGGCCTACCTCCGTTAACAAAGATTTACATGTCTTGTAAAAATCAAGACCGAAAGTAAGGAATCGCCTGGATCCTCAGAATGATTTGCGTTGTAATCTGTCCATCAATATAACACTCAAACTACAATAGATCGCCAACACAATGAAGCAAATTTTCACGGGAAAATATTGTGTAATTTTCTACTTATAAGATTAAAAGTTGCTTAAATTGATTTAATTTATCTGATAGCATTCAATCGATACAAATAAAAGTTCAAAAGAAATCACCCCAAGAATGAAACGGCATTATAGTAGCCAATGAACTAGTCTTTTTTGGTTAAATACCAAACATCGTAACAAAGTCACATTTTCATTAAATGTGGTGCTTACATGGTTAAAAAGTTGTTGAAGTTAACTATATGTTTGTTATTCAAATTAATTCAAGTTAATATAATACACACTCATATGGAAACATAAGGCAATTGAAACTATGTTTAATGGCCCTTTGGGTCGCCAGGTTGGCAAAATATTAAAGTAAAGGTCGTGATCAATAAAACAATGCCATAGGCCATTCATTCAGCCACTCAAGCGGGTTAAAATGTTATATTTATCGCTCCTTTCATTAGAGTAGTTAATGGTGTACAGGGAGGATTTTAAAAACATATTTAAGTAGCATATTATATATATGCACGTAAGTGGGTTTGAGTGTAGGGGAAGCGAGAAATGGGCAGAGTTTTTTATATCAAAACTTTTTTTGGACAAAACATATAAAATATATCTCCAGTATTAACATAAGTTATAGTTTAATTTTCTTCACATGGTGACCTAAAAAGTAAGTTGTTGAATATTTGTCAAGAGTGTCCTGGGATTTAATGACAACTTTTCCCTTCATCTAATGCCCCTACGCTCATAACAAATATCATACAATGTGAAGATATCACCATTTGTCAAATATTAAACTCTATTTCTATACTGTAGCAATATTCTATTTATTTGGCAAAATAAAAATAAACAACTGCAAACACATTGGTTTTTTCTTGCGACCCCTTCTACCGCATCTTAAGAACCATAACTTACAAATCAAATGGTATAATTTAACAATTATTTTTTCAGTCTGGGAAATAAAACGTCGATGATAGCATAACATCAAAACCTGACACTAAGATAAATAAGAAGTTACCCATGAACCTTTTACTGGAAGGTTAAAACGTGTACAAGAATTTAAAAAAAATGGCAGTTCATACTTAGGTATAATCTAAACTTGTTTGTGACAAACGTAATTCAGAAAAAAATCGTGAAAAAAACCCCGCAACAAAACGAGTCATTATAAAATACTTGTTTTGTTCAAGTATGCACACGAGGCTAAACATCACTGTGCGTTAAAAACACGATGTGGCTGTATTAAAATAAAACATGATTCCAAGCTAAGCTTGTCACGCTGACTAATAATATCAACGTTTCCATTCAAGAAGAGAAGTGCAAAGTGTGAAAACAAAGATCACTTTAGGAAATAAGCGATATTGCTTTATACACACATACATTTTATATATAAAAATAAGTAAAAAATTTGCACTGGTATGGAAAATAGATTTTTTTTAGCACCGCGTCTTAGTACCTGTTCAGGTTATAAGTATTATAATAATTATGGCAATGATTAAGGGAAGAGGATGGTTGAATGAAGAGGTAGTAAATCGTATTTGTATGGAGGGAGAGTTGGAAACCATTTTAGAAAAACTCTCCTCAGTATACCCGACCGGGATTCGAACCTCGATCATTCTGTCATAGGCAGTCTAGAATATAGCAAGAGTGACGCCTTAGACCATGCGGCCACCGAAGCAGGCGTAAAATAAATACACAAGTTATATGTAATCTACTTATTCTACATTTAAAATTTATTTTGATTCTGTTCTCTGTTTAAACATCCGTTCGGGCTATCGGCACTGTTACATTAATAAAGGGAGATATGAGGGAAAGGGAATTTGAATTAAATGCACCCGAATGTGTCCCCCCCCTTCACTCCATCAAATCCCAAATATTTTCAGTAAAAACTTAAATAGCACGAAATAAAACCAAAATATAGAGCAGAGAATCTGTCGAGTACATAAGCAAGATTTTAAGACCAGGCTTATGACTTAATACCGATAAAATATATCACGATCCACATTAAAATTGCTCTTAAAATCCCAATTTGAAAAAAATATATATAAAAAAGATACATTATATACAAGGCCGTAACTAGATAATACTTCAATAATACTGCCTTATTACTGTTTAAGCAATAACAAAATAAAGATGCAAGAAGCGCTATATAACTAAGAGCCACCATTCTGATGTTTAAGTAAAGTATTATTTTTAAGGTTTTTTTAGACAAGATACCTGGGACCTAACTCGTAGAGATTTCAGAATCCTTCGTTCCAAACCCAATTTAAAAAAAATTGAGACTAAGTAGCTTCGACATGATTGGTATTGGAACTATCAAAGCTACCAGAGCTGGTAAGTCAATGTATTGAGGCATGTTGTCTTCGAGATCTAGACTACAGCATGAGGCCGATGATTAATTAAAATGTATTTCAAACAATAATAATTTATATCCAAGAGAATAATACAAAGGTTTCCCAAACTTTAGTTTCTGTTAAATTTATGAAATCATATCCACATTTGAAATTTGTAACTAGTTCATTTACAAAGAGCAAAGTTATTGAAATAGTTTTAGATTTCTAACTTATACTGCTTTTTCTCAATTTGTTTCAAATTTTCTCAAGCCTTTATTCACGAACAAAGAGTACAGTATAAATTTAGCACATTTGAGTGATTCTTATTATGACAACCTACCATTAAAAAAGTTATTTACATAACTTACATTATTTTAATAGCTACCCTAAGTTACCATGAGAAGAACGCCAAACTGCACCCCTACTATCAACCCCCCATTCCGTTCCCTATCTTCCTTAAATCAAATTCTGGCTACGGTCACAAAAAAAAAGGTAATTTCTGGGTGCGTCAATGTCCTCAGTACACCCGGCCAAGATATGAACCTCGATCCATCAGTCACCAGTAAATTAGACTAATAATTGAACCTGACATTCCGGTTGCTAGCCGATGCGGGTAATTAAACAATAAATACCTCTGATGAGTAATTAACGAACGATAATAAGCAATAGAACAATATTCTTACCATTATCACATAATTTATCTATTGACTGTTCGATTATCAGAATTTATATTAAATATTAACGGCCGGAAGGTTCGTTGTGCTGACCATATGACACCCTCTATTCCCAGAAGTTGGAACTATATTCACTATACATATATATATATACACACTTCATGGCGTAAACCCACAATCGAGCCACAAAACTGAGCGGCCGCCTTCTGTTAGCGAATATAGTACCAACTACTGCGAATAGAGGGTGTCATGTGGTCAGCACAACGAACCCTCTGGCCGTTAATCTCAGTTTTATTGACCATGGCCATTAATTTTTTGTTCAAGTAGCTCTTCAATTGTGATGAGTTTGATCCCGTTCCAGAAGATTCTGGAAGCGCCGGGGATCGAATCTGGGACCTCTTGATCAGTAGCCAGGATCTCCGGCTACTAGACCCTATGATACTTTTTTTTTTAATTTTGCGTGTCAGCCACATCAATGACCCTGCGCGAAGTGCCGGTGGTGGTGGTGGTGGTTGAAGGTTGGGGTTTGAATCCCGGCAGTCGAATGCACTGAGGGTGAATTTCCCCTCTTTTCATTCCCTCTGAATCCTACTTTACCGGACGGGTAGTAAGATTCTCACAGAGCTCCAGCCTTCTTAAGGAAGGACACAATTGCTCGTTACAACCAACCCAGTCCATCAACTCGTGTTCCGGTCCAAAACACAGCCAAACGACGGGATATGGTTCGTCCCACGGAGCAAGACCGCGGCAATTAATACAATTACCGGCGGTCGGTAATGAGTAACAGATAACATCCGTGGTTTTAGTGGCCATAAATCGTTCCAAATATAGCCGAGTTTATTAAACTTATATTTATAAAACCAAGCGTATTCAGTAGATGAAACCCTTTAGAATCAAGTTTTTTTAACGTCCTCGTTAATAATCCTCTAATTAAAGCACGTAGCGTTGACTTCGTGCGTGGAGATACAGAGATAGAAATGGCAACAAAATGTGCAGTGAAAGAACGGTTGAGTCGTTTTTATGTTTTCAAAGGATCATGCATATTACATTCGCTACACCTCTGCGATCAAGCAATATTAACGATAGATATAATCAAATTTATTATGATCAGTCGAACTATTCGGCGGTCCTGATTCTAAATGGTTTTTAAGAGTGGTCTTGGTCAGTGCCGTACCAAAGACGAGTGAAGCTTGGGGGGTTCAACCCCCTTCTGGATCAGGGCAAGGGGGCATAGACTCCCCCAACAAAATAGAGCACAAGAAAATGAGTTAATTTTAAATGGCTCTAAAAACTATTCTAAAACACATCTCTCAAATTTGCTAAATCCATACAAAACTCTTTGGTTCATAAATAAAGGCTCAATAAAATTTAATAAAAATTAAAAAAAAAAATTAAAAAAATATTTGAGGAAATGGCCTTTCAAACATAAATTACGTGGGTTCAGTGTTTAATGTAAACAGGCCCTACTAAATTTCACAGAAATGAAAGTTTGTAAGATTTTTTTAAATTTATTAGTAGATGGTGACTATAGTTATTCGGAAATATTTTACTTCATCATCAGCTCCATGCTGTGGTCAGGACTGCCAAGGCACTATGCCTCAATGCGTTGACTAGACAGGTTTGGTAGCTTTGTCAGTTCAAATACCAGCTAAAGTCTTAATTAGGTTATGATAATCGTTCTGGAACGAAGGATTTTGATAGTAAAGTAATTGAAAATAAGAATGGTGGTAGCTAGTTATTTTCTGTAGCTCTATTTTATTTTGATATTGAAATAAGACAGTATTAATTAATCCTATAGTAAGTTTCGTAAAGAAGGAGTTGAACCCCCTCCCTTTACTTGCCTTGCATCCAATATGTTCTGAGGTTATTATTTTTGTACTTATTTACCGATTGGAAATTTTAAGGGCAATTTAATTCATGTAGTGGTATGCCTTTGAATATCTAGTCGTATACTTTGGTATTAAAATGTAGCCTTAATATATTTCAACTCATCTTCAGAGTTATATATAATTTTTATTTTAAATTTATGATTAAAGGTGTTTCCTTCAATTATTTGTGGTTTGAAAAGGGGAGGGGTCAATTACCCCCACTTACCCGCTCCCGTCAACCCCGGTGCACCTTTATCCGTGTCCCCAACTAAACAGCAATAAAGTCGATACGTGCTCGTAAAGATATTGAGCCCCCTGAGCAAAATACTAAATTATTTACCAGAGTTTGTATGTGTATATGTGTGGACTTCGTCGTTTTCACACACGCGGGCTGGGCTGTACGCATATTTGCACTTAGTAGGGATAAATAAAGTATAATTTCGTGGAAATGTAGCTGTATATGTAAGGAGAGAGGGAAAAAAGATTTATAAGAAAACACCTCCATATTCCAGGCCTGGATTTGAACTCTGACCTCCCAGTTATCGGTAAACCTGACCAGAAGAGACTGACGTATTTTCCCGTGTGACTACCAGTGATGGCAAATAAAGTTTTGTTTGTGGAATTAATCTAGAAATAATTTACTAGAAATTTTGAATTTTTCTACACGTTTACTTTTTTTAATTTGTTGGTAATTGGTCACAAAATTATTAGTATTATCAGTATTTTAAGCACCAGGATTATTTAACGGATTAATAGGAGGAAAAGGAGTGAGGTAGCTATTTTTATAAACGCACTGGCATTAGCGTGTAAAAGGATGGCTAAAACAAACACAGTGTTTAAAAATGTGTGTTAAACCATCCCCAATGTACCCGATTACCGGATTACATTATAAGACTAATATAACGATCAGGTCACGTACACTAAGAAGACCCGCATTGGTGGGTAGTCGGATAAAGGCGTCAGTCTCGTCTAATCCAGTTTGCCGATGACGGGGACCGTTAGGGTTGGAATCACGCTAATTAATGTATTGAGGCGTTTTATTATATAAAATAAAAAACTTTCTCACTCTATCACAACGCAAATTCTGGTAGTCTACATTTATTTAAAATGTAATCTTCCCCATCCATACTTCGTTAGAGAAAATACGCAGCCCGGACGAGTAATAGACGTTGAGCAAAGAAACAAATAAAACCGTAATTTATAGATTCTATATTAGTGGTTCTCTAATGGGCCCCCTACAGGTTCTGAGATGGTTCACTAGGGGTGCCGCAAAAATATGGAGGCGTTTATAATTTGTTTAACAAGTAGGTAGGTAACTGACCCTGCATCGTTGGCCGCATGGTCTAAGACCTAAGGCGTCATTCTCACAAGAGACTATACTGCCTATAGAAAAAAGATCGGGAGGCGGGGGATTGGACGGTTCAAAATACAGTAGTGTACCAAGAGTTTTTTCCAAAATGGTTCCCCCCCACGCAAGTGCGGGTACAATTTCTTTAAATTCAAACCTTACTCATCTTTAACACATTAGCGTAATTAGTATATAATTTGCGTACAAGACGAACGAGTAGTAAAACGCGGGGCTAAAAAAACAAGTAAAACTTTTTGAAACATTATTGTTTTAGTTCGTATTACCCACCTCGGTGGCGTAGTTGGCTAACGCTCTGGTTTCGTGTTGAGCTAGACTACCTAGGACGAGGGGATCGAGGTTCGAATCTCAGTCGGGTTGACTGGGGTGGTTTTTCCTAAATGGTTTTCCACTCTCCGTCCACACAAATGTGGGTTTACGTCTTCAAAATTCTACCGTTCCAATTACTAATACATTAGCGTAATTAGTACTTAAGCGTATAATCCGAATGGGTAGTAAGACGCGGTGCTATAATTTTAGTTTATATTATTACCTGTTTCGGTGGCCACGTGGTCTAACGCGCTACTCTCACAGTAGACTTGATTGCCGATAACGGGGAGATCGAAGTTCTAATCTCAGTCGAGTGTACCGAGGGAGGTTTTTCCAAAATGGGTTTCCACTCTCCATACACGCACATGCGGGTACACTTCATCTATATATAACCTTCTTAAATTTTCACGGAAAATGTTTATTCGAGAAAGACACATTTTAATTACGTCCTCTAATGAAGGTTTTCGTAAACAACATTCCTGGACGCATGGACGTCTCATACCAAGGGTTGTCACGAAATATAGGAGTAGTATAAAAGGGTGGCTCCTCTGGTAAAAAGATCGAAAAACACTGGTACGGACCGTTAATTTAACGCACAAGTAAAATAAAACCAACCCAATTTCGAAGTTATACATTTTCACCCATCCTCGGGTATCAGACCCAAGTTTTTAATTCAATATGCAAGTACTCGACCAACAATATTCTTGTATATGGGTTCGTCCTATTATAAAATGAATAAATATCTAAACGCAAGGTAATATCAGGCTTATTGTCCTTTGTTATATTAAGATCGTAGTTCGTGCACTTATAATATAATCTTAGTCTTTAGAGAGTGCACGTTAAGTACAAAATTGGGAGTTTCTTAAGAATAAAAACGTAAGCGGCGTAGAAGTTATAATCCACTTGTTAGTCTAGAGTGACTACACTCTAGAGGACATTATTTTATTCTTTTAACTAGGTGACCATTCTAATTCAAGTAGGTGTGAGTTAGGGCCGTTAGGAGCACAAGTCAAATTTTACCCATCCTTATTGCCGAGTTATTAAGGCTGATTCTAGGCCAGGGGGATCATGTTTCGTCACTAAGCGATGCATACAAGGACATATTATTTGTGTATTAGTGTCATCCATTAAATTCCTAGCATCAGGATAGGCTTTTTTACTTATTATATTGTTTTGATTTTTGTCCCCGCATCTTACTACCCGTTCTGATTAGGCACATAATAAGTACTAATTGCCATAATGTATTTGAAAAGAGGAAGGTTTAATTTAGAGGAAGTTCAATCGCATTTGCGTAGAGAGAGAGAGAGAATGGAAAACTATTTAAGAAAAATACCCTCAGTACACCCGATCGGAATTTGAACCCCGATCTCCCAGTTATCGACTGTCCAGTTTATTGTGAGAATGACGCCGTAGACCATTCGACCCCCAAGGCGGACTAGCTGTGATCGTTTCGCGGATAGCCCGGACGTGTAGTAATACGTGATGCGCACACAACTGCAGCGGAGTTTTCTCAGCCTCTTTCAGCGTAACTATTGGTGCATCTAATCTTAATACCATCCTCTACATCACCGAATTTAAAGATCGAGTTGTTAACCTTGCAATAGTAACATGTATATTTACTTTGACAATGAGTCAATAACCTCTAAAGTCTAAAGTGTTTTTTGTTTACATCCACACACAAGTTCTTCTGCGAGAAGAACTCACAAAACAGAGAGAATGAAACGAACCCAAACGGAAAATATTTTCCCCACTTCCTTGTTTTGATCCATCCTGACCGAGGAACAACAAACGGATATCATGATCGACCTATCGTCATGCCAAGATGCGCTCTAGAGGGCAGGGTTGGCCCACTTAGGGCACACGGTTAGTGGAGAGGAAGGGGTAGAATATAACCAGAAAATATATCTCACGAACGATTAATAGGCAAGTTATTACAACTAGAGTTTTTTGTGTACCACGTCCTACTACCCGTTCGTATTGTCCGTATTATTACACTAACGGCTTAAGGATTAAGTCGGCAAAACTATAGAATAAATGTATCTACATTTGCGAGAAAATAAAGATGGAAGTCGTTTAGGAAACACCACCTCGTAAATCCAACAAGGATTGTAACCCTAATCTCCCTATCACCGGCGAACCAAAGTAGACAATAATGAAGCCTTTGTCCATGTACCTACCGAAGGACTTCCTAATATCGATTAAGTCTATACATAGCCTGTACATAATTTAATTCGTAAGTCTGATATACAAGATAGGTCTGTTCATAAAGTCCACGTTAAATATTCAAAGTAAAAAAGTTGATAAAACATGAAATATTTGCCAAAGCGTGGACGTAGCGACTAGTAATCCGGATATGTTATAAGACGATGAATGCAAGTTGAGAGAGTCGGGACAGTTGGCCGTCCCCCGAAAAGAGAGAACAAGTTCCAAGCGAGACAATAGCCTCGACGTCACAAGCATTTATATTTGATCTGTTCCTAGAAGCGAATCCATGTTGGTTCGATTCATTATTCATGACTTGGTTCTGCTGTAGTTGACAAATCCAGATATACTCTCTCCTTGTCGTGACGGCGGGGAAACAAACGATAAACGATTGGTGTCTTTCTCAACTTTCCCCAAGTAGGTTAGGATTACGTCATCAAATGTTTCAGTTATTTATACGGCGTTAGGGTCCGCGGTTCTCTAAGTGTTTACATCTTGAAGGCCTACCCAATAATTAAATAACCACTACATTACTGAATTAAAATAAATGATACCACACAATTGTGTATTATGGCTTCGAAGAAAATTTTCAAAAATAAGTTTTTAGTAAACTAGCCTTACTTAAATAAGTTTCTCTAATAAAAACATACATATAATTTTGTAAATCTTAATAATCACACTTTATATTTAAATTTAAAAACAAATTGTTCAAATATATAACACATTTCTTATTTTCAAAAATAAATTATTTCTACACTACGCTAAATTATATGTTATTGTAAGAATAAAAACATAGGCTATTCTTATTTATTAAGAAATACTTTTATCAGATTCCCATTTTAAATTCAATCTTCAAGGTAAATTTCCAGAATATTCAAATATTTTTTAATTTGTTGTAAGTAAACTACCCTTAAATTTATTTATATAAATATAGATACAGTATCATTGATATGTAAAATGGCCTCCGGTATAATTTTTTTTTAAAAGTTATCAGTAAACTAACAATAGCCATATTTCCCCCTCAAAACAAATATAAAGCTTTATTTGCTGTCATGTAAACACACCCGAGATATATATTTCAAGCAAAATACTCTTAGCCATTTTAAAATAATTCGAATTTTCAAAAATCACTCCTCAGTTAAAGATCCTTTATCAAATTTTTACCCAAAGCAAAGTGCACAGGATTATTTGTCAAGTCAAACACTCCAAAGATGCCCATTTGGAACCATATTGTTAGGACTATTTTTTAATATTCAAGTTTTTAAAATTCGTCATCAGTAAACAAACCATAGATGAGTTTTGACCCTGTAAACAAATATATAGTACTAATTGTCATGTTAAACATTCCCAATATACCTATTTGGAGCCAAATTGTTATGACCAAATTTTTAATATTTCAAGTCCTTTTTAATCAGTCATCACTCGGTAAACTTCCCATAAATGAGATTTTACTCCAAAAACAAGTAGACACTTATTTGTAATATCAAACGCTTACAAGATACCCATTTGGAACCAAATAGTTAAAGCCATTGTAAAATATTTCCAAGTTTTTGAGAAATCAGTCAATCAGTGATAAAGCTGTATTCTTGTTTTGGGGTGGGAATTCGGTTACGGGTAGTTTACTGATGACTGTTTATTTTAATTTGAATATTTAAAAAAATGGTCTTAGCGATTTAGTTAATTATGGTTATCTGTTAAGTTGCTGGTACTATAAATAGTATCAAAGAATTGTTAAAAATAATAATACTATGAGTTAATTAATGACCGATTTGTGTGATATTTTATTTTTTTGAAAATAGCTCAAACGATTTGGTTCAAAATTGTTATCGGGATACTAATTTAACATGATACGTAATAATGTATCTTTATTTATCTAAAATAAATTAATTTAGGGTAGTTTACTTTTAATTGTTTGGAAATTGGACCTTAAAGATTGAATTAAAAACGGGAATCATTTTTCATGATAAATAAGAATACATTTTTAATTTTACAAAATAAATATTTGGAACAAATATTTAAGCCTGAAAATTTTAATTTTTATAAATATATTTGAAACAATTTGGTTTTAAAGAAACATATTAAGGTAGTTTATCTTAACATAATTTTTGTATTTCTCAGTCAAAACATATTGAGGGTTGTGTTGTCATACCATTTTTGTTATTCTGAGTTAAATACAAGCTATCAAATGTTGTGATTGTTCATAAATTTATTATTATTGTAATGATTAAATCAGCTAAAGACATATTTAAACGTTATAAAAATATTATGTATTGTATATGTGATTTTAAATTTTCTTTAAATTACCCGCAACATCTAAAAATATTATTTCTCGTAGGCATACCCTATTTTTACTTTTGAATAATCTAATAGAAAATTATACTATTACGGCCAGGTAGAGTAGTTTTTTTTCGAAATGGTTTCTCACTCTGCCTCCACGCATATTTGGATACATTTCCTATAAACTCTATATTTCCCATACCTACGTCATTAGAGTAATTAAATGCGATTAGCCCCAACGGGTAATAGGACGCATTTTTCCCCTATAAACAATTATAAATAAATTAATGTTTTGGTTAGCCCCAAATTTAATTTATTTATATGTAAAGTTATGGTATCTGCAGCCGTCACTCTTTATAAACAATATCAAAAAACTATCAAATAATACCAAGTACCTAATAATATAAAGAATGTTATCAATCGTGAGAGAATTTGTTTTAAGTTTCTTCCTGCCATAAAGCAGCAACTACCGTATGGCTTTCTTCGCTCAGTGAAGGTAAGTAGTACTGATTAAAATAGCTATTACAAAATAAAACAATATGCAAGTTGTCTGCATCGGGGTTGGCAACCCTGCCACGCCGGGTGATCTATTCCCGCCAAGCGGGCCACGTGCGCTCCACTTGTTTCGAGCGAGGTCGAGAGGGGAGTTAAGGAGGAGGGGAGGGGGGGTGCTAATAGTACCTGGTTGGACTGGAGGCAGGCCAGCTAACTCTCCACCGCGTGACGCGTGTTACCCAATGGGTTCATATATTGCAGGATTTTGGTAAAAAAGAACGTTCAGAAAATACTATTATACTATCATATTTATTTGGGGTCAACATTTATAACATTTGATTAAAAACTCGTGTTATGTTATATAGCTGTTGATTTCATCTAACAAAATAAAAGTTGCAGATCACGCGACTAAAGGTATGCACATATAAAAATTGTTTAAATAACTTTTGTGGATTCTATAAAGGTTCCTTCCTATCTAAATCGGACTGTACCTGCCCATTGCCCTGCTACACGGGGGTGCATAAGCCTGGTGAACGCTTCAGTAGCCGTATTGCATTACGGCAGTGGACACTCTCCAAGACGTGCGTCACTTGTTTTGTTTTTACTGCGTCCTCAAGGCACACAATTCAGGCCATTCGTTCAAAATGAGGGGGATAGTTATGGTCGGATCACCTTAAGGGGAATCGTGCATCGGAACATTTTTGGGGAAAAAAAAATCACCAAAATTGATTCTAATAATTTTGTTCCGATTTCAAAAATATGTTTTTAATTTTTCTTTTTATTTCCTTTAAAATATGTTAGTATCAAATTTTTCAAACCTATTTTTTTTATAGTTGACTTAATAACTTGATATGGATGAGCGTGTAAGTATTTCAATACGATTAGCTGAATACTTTCTACACTATTAAATATTTACTACTACACACAAAAATTACATTTTTATATTGCAGTTTTGTTTTTATTTATTTACTTTTTTATCTCACTGTCTACGGTTTTTAATGTATTTCAAATTAATGGTGAATTATTTGCCTTAAATGAGGTCGGGTCTTTAAAATAGCTTGAGCTACATATCACGGTATTCATAGTTTGTAAGCATAATTTCCTATAATATATTTTGCGCTGATATCCCATATCTGACATACTCAACAACGGGCGATTGAAGCGGCCATTTTAGCTAATATTTATTTCATTTTTAAACCCATACAAATATCCCTCAGTATAATCTTCAGCACTCTGACACTACCGACTAATAAGAGTAAGTTTTATTAAGCTCACATAAGGAAGATCCCCTAATCTTATTCTCTCCCAAGTTCGTCCAATTTGCTTTGCTGTCGTGGTTGTCAATCGATATTCAAATCTTAGCAGTGTGTACTGAGGGTATTTTTTTCCTAAATAACTTCTAGCTCTTCCTCACGTAAATGAGGGTATAGGCTATGTGCGCCAGTATTGGTGGCGCGACTCGTGATGACTTTGTAAGTTCTTGCTGGGAAAATCCGAGCGGCATCAGGTTTACCGCGATCAAATACGCGAAAATCCTAAAACATAACTCACCGTTTCTCGTAAACTACTTGGACAATCACTTTAGTTTTTTTCAGAATTGATTATAAAAACCTTAAAAGACATTAGGTTATTATTAAAATCCCCATATTCCAATTGGTTTGCTTTGAAAAGATGTTTTTCTAATTAAATTATGAGGTTTTTACTGCAGACATATTTTCACTGTGTATAAAAGTTTTTCCATTATTGAAATTGATGGGTAGTATAAGTATACGAAATGATCCTCATGAAATGAATTTTATTTGGACATATGACTCATTCCTCTAACAACAATACTTTTCACAGTGTGATATGTTTAGCTACGAGCTCTTCACGCATACCAGGTTTTAGATACACTGAAGATTGTCAGAAAGACCAGTCCGTCAATACAAACTATCAACTATCAATAATGTGTATTTATCTAATCTGGCGAAATTAAGGTGTAACATCTCGTTTGACACTTAACCAGGTTAAAATATTATTAATAGAGCCCGTATTTGTATGCAAAATAAAAAATTAATAATACAAAGAAAAAGGTAAAAAATGCACCGTAATATATAAAAACAAATGAACGAAAATCATATAAACTATATGTTTTGTGGAAAATCTTATAAAAAAAAGTCATCCGGAGATTTTCTTCTATGAAGCTCCTACGCCTGTCACTAAAGAATGTTTTATACAATGAAAATGTCCTTTCGACATCGCATGATGTCACAGGTGCATGTTTAAAACAACCAAAATTATTCTTCGGTGAATTCCTCTTATATTTCAGTTTTTTCACCAAATAACTCTTTTCTAATTTGACAGACTGTTTTGTAACCAGGATTTTAATACCTGACCTAGCTTATCGAATGCAAATTTAGAAACACCGTGAATTTCTGAAGGAAACGCCACTGAAATTTGATCTATCAAAGAAAGTGAGTATTGCGAGACTTCAAGCCTCCAACTGTGTTATAATTTCAGGTAGTATAGAGAAGCGGTTATGGATGTACTAGATCTTTTTCTCGATGCCATCTCCAGAAAAACATTTCTGAGCTATCGCAATGCTGGCTACAGCTTCCACATTTAAGAAATTTGACACTGTTTACAATTGGTTGAAATGTTCCGCGTAGTATGACACAGTCTCTAACTATGAACTCAATCATTTTAAAATTGGCTTAGGAGGTAAAAGCCAAATTGGAAGGTATTTCATGAAATTTTTTAATTCTAATGGTTGCCTTCACATTGGAAGCAAGACTAGCCACGTCTTGATACTGGCCTCTAATAGTTACAGCGACACGATGTAGGCTGTGAGCGAGGCACGTCAGATGAATTAATTTTGGATGCGAAGAACTTTTAATCCAACTGCCACTTTGACAATATATGGAGCAGCATCACTGAGAAATAATAATATATTGTCATACTATACCTCAGCTGGCCACAAGACAAGTAACGAGTCATTAAAACATTTGGGGACCGTAAAATGATTGATCCAAACAAGTATTTGAAAATTCAGTAAGAGTGATTTGCTACCTGCTTTCATTGCACCAACTACAGCACTACATACACACTGTCCTGCTGGTCTGTTGTCTCATCTTTTAAATTATTATTATTAGCACCGCGTCTTACTACCCATTCGGGTTATACGCACTTACGCTAATGTGTAATGGTAGGGTGATTGTGAGATGAAATGAAGGACTACAGTTTAACGTGGAATCTGAACCACGGTGGAGGCTGGCATTCCCCACATTCACAAGATGTCTTGTCAGAGGTGAAGGAAGGGTTTGGTAATCAGATAAATCTGTGCCGGACCGAGGATATAACCCCGGCCGCCAGCACAGAAGTCTGACACCTTACCCGTGGACCACCAGGTCACCCTCATCTTTTAAAACACAGATATTTTCGTGTTTCAAAGTATCCAGTATATATTATTATTATTATATTATTATTATTATTATTATATATATTTTGCACCGCGTCTTACTACCCGTTCGGTTATACGCACTTATGCTAATGTGTAATGGTAGGGTGATTGTGAGATGAAATGGAGGACCTACAGTTAAACGTGGAATCCGAACCACGGTGGAGGCTTGGCATTCCCCACATTCACAAGATGTCTTGTCAGAGGTGAAGGAAGGGTTTGGAAATCAGATAAATCTGTGCCGGGACCGTGGATTGAACCCCGGCCGCCAGCACAGAAGTCTGACACCTTACCCCTAGACCACCAGGTCATCTAGTATATGATAAATTACATAATGAAAACACTGTGGCACATACTGTCTGTGTAATGTAGACTCTACCAGATCTCTTTTGGTTGTGTATTTTTCTAAGGTAAAAAAGAACAAAAAAAAAACCACTATTGAGTTTCCACAATGGCATGTTACAACCCACTAAAGTTAAACACAAATGTTTAGAAAAATCGTCACTTGAACTTGATTGTTCACCTAGTTTGTTCGTAATCAATTGATGATTTCAAGTAGATTTCTTCCAAATCCTGTCTTTTGACGTACTATATTAATATGCTGCACAATTCAAATTTTGTCTATGCAGAAACACTCTTTTTGCATCCCAAACAAAACAATACTCAGCCATTTTCACTAAAACCATTACTTCCAAACTTGTTTACATATTAACGTAAAAAGGCAGTTTGTGATGTTTCCGTGGGTGCCATTCCTCAATTAAACTAATGCACCGTTCACATCTACCTTCTTCATGTATCAACATTCAACTGAGACGAGACTCTCAGTCTGAGAGCTCCGACCCTTGATAACTCGAGGAACCACCCACTATGTAATGATATACCTTGTACTGATAGGATTTGCTTAACTGCATGACAACTCAGTGTGAATTTCCTAGTTTCTCTCCTAATCTTAACTAAGCAATATTGTATAATAACATACACATACATTTCCCTGTTTTACACACACACTTACATATATCACTTCATGCATGAATATATGAATGTAGTTGAAATATCCTTTGTAGCTATCTGACACTAAGTCGTTAATTACTACCCTATGTAATATAATGCTACTACTTACGCCTAGTGATTAAGCATTGGCTCTATATTCTGTTGTCCTTTCATTTTAAAATATATATGATCAAAGGTAACGATTGATTACACTTTTAAGCCCAGCTGATTTCTAATAATACAATTTATTTTTTACATGCATTCAAACAGCCTTAATAAAGCCAACACTTTAAAATTCCTTTACTTCCCCAAGTTTTCCAGAATATGTACTGATACAGTATTTTACAATAAAAGCTTACCATCCCAAATTTCATAGCTTTCACTGCCTTCTATTAAATTCTTGGCACAAAGATGATAAAAAAATACATTAATTGGGGGTAAAACTAATACTTTACACTTGGTAATGCTCTATACTTCGTACTTCACAAATTATTGCAAACTTTTTTTTAATGTCAATGACATTTTATAATTCCTATGACTTATCTTTAACTTTTTATGTCAAGCCCAGTTAATTATTGAAAATTGGATTCCCTAAAAACTATTTGGAGTAGTCCTCAAGTTGATAGTTTTTGAAAATTAGACTTTTTTAAAAGCAAAATTTTAAAGTAGTTTTTCCACTCATTTTTTAAAATTTAGATAATTCTAAAGCAGTAGTCACCAAATGGCGGACCACGGTCCGCATCCAGACCCCAGATACATTTTTGAGGAGGACCTTTACGAGATAGCGATAAACAGAAGAAATGATGCTATTTCGGGTGGTAGAATGGAAGGACAGCAATAATAAAGTAATAAAATAACTAAAATGAAAAAAAAAGACTTTTTTAAATTAGTCCTATAGGGCTTTAACTTGAGTCACTGTTAAATTTTTGCCATACCGCGTGAATATGAAAAAAACGTACCTCCATCAAAAATAATTGTGGACCCCAGTTTTAGAGGCTATTTATTTGAAGTAGGCCCCCTTCAAAACATTTATGAAAATTGGATGCCTCTAAAAGCTATTAGTGCTAAACCAGATTTTTTTCATAAATTAGATTCCCTAGAAGCTATTTAAAGCTATCCTCCTCCGAGAGTATTTTGAAATTTGGTTGAGTAAAGAAACTATTTAGAGGGCTTCTCGCCTGATTTTTTTTAAAAATTATAAAATTAGATGCATCTAAAAGCTATTAAAGGTGGTTTTACCTCAGCAATTTTTTAAAAATTGGATGCCCTTAGAAGCTATTTGGAATGATTCTTTCCTGGAATATTTTGAAAATTAGATGCCTCTATAAACTATTTGAAGTGGTCTTCCCCCCAAATTAAAAAAAAAAAATTACTATTTATGAAGATCTGATTATAAAATCAAACTAAGATAAATAGTTTCGCAAATTGACTTCTTTAAACACAATTGCCATCAACATTATAAACGTCGGAAAATTTCGGGGAGATGTGGGAGGGTTTGAGTCCCATAGCCTCCCCCTTGCTACGCCCATGCTATATTGCTATCTTATAGGCTACGCCATATTTGGAGCATGCAAGGTAAGCCTGCTTGTTACCTCTCAGGGTAAACTAAGCGTACGTATCAACCGTGTCAAGGATCATATTGTGGAAGGACCTTTAAACTAGAATTGATTAAATAATAAGTATTTTTATTAAAAAACACACGCATGAAGCATTACCTAACATATTACATTAATGTTTAACGTAGGTTTGAAAATAATAAAATATCTTATTCAAACCACAACAAGAAAGCTTGCTAATTAATGTCCAGCATTTTAATTTTAATAGGCTGTATAAAGAAAGAAGTGGAAAAAATAAAATTTGAACTGTGGTTTAATAACTACCGCGTGTCAAACTTACAATTAAACTGTGAAATCGTATCAATTTGTTTTTATATGTGTGAAAGGTGTCAATAAGTATTCATTACCCTTTGGCTTTACTATGTTGGTAATTTTTTGTTCAAGACAATCACAAATAGGCTTAATGTTAGTTAGTCTATTTTTGTGAAAGAGTTTTTTTTTCGCGTGAGAAAAATATAAATGCAAGATTAGGGCATTTCATCTATTAAATAAATTACTAATTTACCGTGCAACCCGAACGGGTATTAAGATGCAGTTCTAATTTCTTTTTTAATAAATGTATGTCTTCATTACTTAAAACTACCAAACTAATGGTAACAGTGGTATGTTTTGTACATGGGTTTTGGTTTTATATGGGAAACATTGGGGGGATGGAGGCCTTAAGATAGTTCCAGGCTCCCCCTCTCCCAACATGAAAAGAAGGGAGATCAAGCCCCCTCAGGCCTCTCTGTTCCCGAGGCCCGAGCTAGATCGATCTTCTATTTATATGATTTTTAATAGTTATACATATAGTTATATAATAAGTGGCCACTCGAGGTTTTTTGTTTAGTAGTCCTAATAATTCATCTCAAGTGAAATGAATTTAAAATTTTAAGCAATTGATTAAGTAGCCTAGCTTACTTAGGGCATATTTTTATTTATTTTGCACATATATTGCGAGACTGACATATTAAACCCTGTTACCCTAAAACATGGTTATTATCTATGAATATAATGCACTATCGAATATAGTATTCATTTGTTTCTGTCCAATTTGATCATCGAGGAAAAATATTAACTCCAAATCCAAGGAGAAGTTATAGCTGCTTATAAACCGAACGGGTAGTAAGACGCGGTAAACACAACATTTTAATCTAGGTCATAACAACACCAAGCGCGCATGCGTGAGAAACAAACTGTTTGTTTATTGCTACGTGTATAACTGGCCACTATTTGCTAACTGCAATTTACACTAATTAGATTAAAAAGATTGCAAACACCACGTCTTACTACCTATTTGGGTTACATGCATATATATATATATATATATATATATATATATATATATATATATGTATTAATGATGTTAATGTGTTAGAGATGAGGAAGGTTGAATTTGGAGGAAGTGTACCAGCACTAAAGTGTAGGGTAAATGGAAAACAATTCAGGAAAAAATATATCTCAGTACATCCAACAGGTTTCCAAATTTGAATAATCCACGTACCAGCCTCGGTGGCCGCACGGTGTGACGCACTGCCTCGTGTTAGACCCTAATGCCAAGGACTAAAGATCGGGGTTCAATCTCACTCGGGTGCACTGAGGGTGGTTTCCCCTAAATTGTTTCCCACTCTCTCTCCACGCAAATGCGGGTGCACTTCCTATAAATTACCCCAACATAATCCCTAACCCATTAGCGTAATTAGTACATAGGCATATAACCTGAACAGGTAGTAAGACGCGGTGCTAAAAAAATCCACATAATCGGTAGTCGAATGCTCTGAAGTCTTTGGAGTCCTTTTCTCAATAAATTGGCCTGCCGATGATGGGGATATTGGGGGTTGAATCCCGGTGAGTGTACTGATGATGGTTTATCCTAAATTGTTTTTCACCGAACTTCCACACAAAGGTAAGTTGTCAACTTATTTATATTCTTAACCTTTTTACATTCAAAAGTACAACAAAAATAAATAATAGTTAAAACAAATCAAATAAATATAAAACAAATTAAAAAATAAATATTAATTAAATTAACCTCATTCAGATAGTGTAGACTCAAAATACCTTTATCATTACTCTTATAAACAACAACCAGAAAGTCATCGTTGTTCCTTTAAAAGTATTCGCTAATATATTGTTTAATTTCTTTAACAAAATTCAAATATAATCATGACAGAAAGTCCGTTCCTTTTTGAGTTAAAAAAGAGAGAAGGCCTAACATGGTTGTGTGTCCTAAAATCCAAGTACTGTCACATAATACATTATATTATAAAACTGATATAAATATCCAATCGGGTCTTATTATAATAACTCGGTAATTTACTGAAAAAATCATACTTATATTAATATTTATATAAAAACCGGATTAAAATAATGATTTATTTGCTATCAACAAGAAGAGCATTTTTCAATTTAAAAAAAAGTCATCTTTTCTTATTTAGAAATACCACCCACAGTGCACCAGAGCGGGATCGAAACCCGATCTCCCCGTCCTCAGCAGCCTAGCCTAACACGAAATTAGCACATTAGACAGTGGTAAGTAAAAGGCTATTGTCGTAAATATAAATAAATATTAGTTGACCGGTGTTCCCTCCCCCCCTCCCCCCCTTTCAATTGCCAAAGTTTCTGCACCTGTTGTATGTTTTTAGTAAGAAAGTCGCTCAAAGAGATACAGAGAGAATTACTATATGGTGGAGGAACCTTTACGTTAGTGTTGGCCTTGAAGAATGCCGCTGAACTACGTTTAACCAAATAGGCGGCTAAAGTCATTTTTTATGTTCGGCCTGGAAAAGAGTTTTTTGTGGGAATGGTGAAAAATATGTAATTTTTAAAATCTCATTAAATTTTTTTAAATAACCATTTTTTACATTAAATGTTTGGATTGTTTTTATTTATTTTATTTGGATTGTTTATATTTATTTTAACATTTAGCGTAAAACTTATTATATGGATTTTAATTGTTGACTAGCAATAAATATATTTTTATTTTTTTCCTTCGGGTGACCTGGTGGTCTAGGGGTAAGGTGTCAGACTTCTGTGCTGGCAGCCGGGGTTCAATCCTCGGTCCCGACACAGATTTATCTGATTTCCAAACTCTTCCTTCACCTCTGACAAGACATCTTGTGAATGTGGGGAATGCCAGGCCTCCACCGTGGTTCGGATTCCACGTTAAACTGTAGGTCCTTCATTTCATCTCACAATCACCCTACCATTACACATTAGCGTAAGTGCGTATAACCCGAACGGGTAGTAAGACGCGGTGCTAATAATAATAATTTTTTCCTCGATATTTTTGATTTATATAAGTATAGAATAAGAGAAATAAAAAAAACTAGTGAATTGGTTTTATAGTTTTTGAAATATTCTTTCCTTTAGTTTGAATGCGGACAATTTATGCCCCGCCGACTCTTAAGCTCCTGCTAAAACAATAATCCAAAGGTAAGGGGAAAGGTAGCTCTAATTATTACTCACTCTATAGCATTAGGTTCTCGACATTTCATTGCCGCACATCCCTATCTTCACCTAGTTATATCCAGTCCACCTCATCACACCCAATCTCTTTCAGTTTCACTCTAATGCTATCTTCCCAATGGTCTCTTCCCATTGGGTTGTCAGTTAATTTCCTGAAAAAAGGTTCTAGAATCTCCCATTCACGCTGTATGTCCTGCACACCGTAATCTACAAGACTTTATTATCCTAACAAGGTATTGTATGTAACTCATCATCATGGAACCTCCTACACATCCATTTTTCGACCAAATATATTCGTAAGCACCTTGTTTTAGAACACCATACATTTTCTTTCGTCATGTAAGTTAAGAGACCACATTTCATACCCATTGAGAACCGGTAAAATTATTGTTTTGTATATTCTGAGTTTTTTACATTCCTTGAAAGCAAGCGAGTAGTCAACATCTTACTGACCTAGTAAAAGCATATATTTCCCGACTGTATTATTTCCTAACTTCCATTCTAATATCGTTATTGCTAGTTTAAATGGTTTCTAAATATTTAAACTCATTAACCCTGTCAAATTGTATGTTGCTCGAAGTAATAGTCCTCAATGTGTGCTCTGTGTGAACATATCTATTTCCTTACTAGCCTCTAATACAGTTTCTGCCCAATGTTAAACAAGATAAAAACGTGTACGAATACAAATATTCTATATTGAATGTTTTACATCCACTCAATACACGCGGGGTTACTATCACCGGAACCTCCTGACACCGTACAAATAAACCACCTTAGCGAACAAGAGCGTCGTGAGGAATGGACGGCCGCGCGCAAGAGAAACGTGTTGTATCGTGTGACCTCCCCTCCCCTTCCCTTGCCCCTCGCGCGGTGTTTACTAACAGAAGCGACATAACAACAGTGCGCGAAGTGTTGATAAACACATGTGACCTACATACACACAATGCTGAGCTGGGTTCTTTATCGTGGAACTACTTATTGTTTGATGACCGGATCACATACAAACAAGGATAGTGCGGTGGTTAAAATAATTAAGAGCGTACGTGTTTTATTTGGTCAGGGTAGGACATTCTTGAAGGCCTTTTCTCCAACTAGAAACCCACTTTTTATTATTTTTCTGGTAGGAAAAATAGGCCTTCCATTTAGGTGCGTCAATTATTTAGAGGGACATACCACACTGCAATATTTCTTAAGAGATGTGACAATGCATTTCATGTTTTAACTATTTATTTTATTTATTTATTTATTTATTTGAGGTATATAACGAACGTGCACCTTCTGAACCGACTGGTTATATCACCACAAGAGAATTTCTATGAGCGCAAGCGAAAGTGTCTTCCAATTTTTCCGGGAAATGTATTTTTACATCAACATGGGACAGACGGCTTTACTTCCACTCCGAAGGAAGTTGTGCCACGGATTCATATCGCTCAAGAAAAATCCGTCAACCTTGGCTGGATTTGAACCTACGAACATCGGATCCATAGGCGAGCACTTTACCCCAAGACCACCGAGGTCGAGTCTTATTTAGCAAAGTTAAAAAAAAAAATTGCTTAATTTTTTACGAAAAAATTTCCTTATCATTTAAATAGAATGAATGCAATCGAGGTATTCAAAGCTTTAAAGTTTACACTAGGTTGAATCTATCCTGAGGACGTTAACATCGTAGTAAGTTACAATATAGAAATAATAGCCACCCTCATAAGTAGTCGCATGATCTATCACGTCACTCTCGTGTTGGATGAGATTGCCGGTAACGAGGAGTTCGAATCCCGGTCAATTGTACTGAGGGTGGTTTCCCGGTGCGTTGTACACCAGATATGTAAATAGCTTATACTCAGTCTTGCAGCTTCATCCCTTACCCTGTGATTCGGTGGAATCTGAAATCTTTACCGGAAAGTTTTCTTCTATACCTACACTCCTGTAAATTATGGGAGGTATGTTATGTTCTGTTCTGTAGGTTCAAATTCACGAAATCCTTTCTCAATTTGTCTTATAATTTAATGTTACGGCTCTAATACAAAATATGTTACTGGTTTGAAGAAGGATAGATGTTTCTTTCGCACCCTAATCTCAGAACCACAACATTTCACGCACAGCGTCCTTGAAATTTTAAATAATTTTTAATGCTATATGGAGGGACATATTGATATCCTTAAGCTGAATTTTGGTAGAAACTATATTAGTGGTAGGTATAGTATGATTTTGGTAGGAAGAACAGTAGAAATTAGTTACTAAAGTTACTAAAACAACGTTAATATATTCATACACAAAATCATGTAATCTGCAGATGTTACTTTTGATAGATATTATCAATACCTATCAAATAACATAAATAATATGATAAAATATTATCAATGTTGGCCGCAAATAAATGTTTTGATTTTCTCTACTGTTCTTCCAACCAAAATCAGGGTATAGAGTAAGAACGCGGTAAAAAGAACAGTTTATCAAGAGTGATAACATTTTACAATACAAAATTAATATTATGTTATTATAACCACAGGACGGAACGATATGCGAGTATTATATAATTTTAGGTCACTCTTAGGATCGACGGTCAACCTCCCTGAAATAGTTGGCTGTTAAAGCAAGAGGCTACAAAGGTTGGCTGTTAAAGCAAGAGGCTACAATGGTTGGCTGTTAAAGCAAGAGGCTACAATGGTTGGCTGTTAATAGCAAGAGGCTACAATGGTTGGCTGTTAATAGCAAGAGGCTACAATGGTTGGCTGTTAAAGCAAGAGGCTACAAAGGTTGGCTGTTTAAAGCAAGAGGCTACAATGGTTGGCTGTTAAAGCAAGAGGCTACAATGGTTGGCTGTTAAAGCAAGAGGCTACAATGGTTGGCTGTTAATAGCAAGAGGCTACAATGGTTGGCTGTTAAAGCAAGAGGCTACAATGGTTGGCTGTTAATAGCAAGAGGCTACAATGGTTGGCTGTTTAAAGCAAGAGGCTACAATGGTTGGCTGTTAATAGCAAGAGGCTACAATGGTTGGCTGTTAAAGCAAGAGGCTACAATGGTTAGCTGTTAAAGCAAGAGGCTACAATGGTTGGCTGTTAAAGCAAGAGGCTACAATGGTTGGCTGTTAAGGCTACACACAAATGCACGTCTAGCCTTGTACGCGTCGTCGTCACATACGTGATGAAACACATTCAGAGTGGCAAGAAAATGATATGGTAATGATTGTACACTAATTGAATTGTTTTTTGTCCGACTGTCCTTGAAAGTAATGAGCAGTTAACAATTTCTCACTTCTGAAATGATTGTGCAAATAACTTTGCGGCTTCTATTGAAACACAGGTCAAAAACATTAAAAAGGATAGTCAAATCAACATAAAAATATATTTTTAGATTTCTAAATTAATGTGGAGGTGCAAAAATATTGAACCGCCTTGCCCTTAAACCGACAATATATTTGTTTATCTAATAATAACATTGTCAAAATTGACGCCATTTACCAAAAGTGAAAACTGCAGAACACATAGTTTGGCGTATTAACACGAAAAAAAATGGTCAAGTAGCTTTCTGCACCAATAATTACAAGGTTTAATGTGTAAAATTCGCAATAGACCAGATTGCCGGATGACAGGAATGCCAAAGTTGGTATCTTGTCCAGGGGTTGTGTCCCACAAATGATTTATCACTACATTTTAACCATCTCTCTACATACTAATGTGGGTTAACCTACTCTAAACTATCTTTTTCATTAATATTCCTTAAAATTAAATCGTTAATAATCTTAGTGTAAGGCTTGGTAGTTCAAAAAGTGACTCGTAACATTTTGAATCCATCCCAATGGTCACAGTTCAAAGTTGTTTTTTCAAAATCGTTTTCTACTCATCTTTCACGCAAATGCCTATACACTTCCATTAAAGGTCTACCTATCTCATCCCAGCCCAATTTGTGTAAATATGTTGACAGCACTGTCGGCCGGCTAGTAAGAGTCGTAGCACAAAGGGGAAAAGTAACTTTTTGAATTGCCCTATAAGCTGCTCCTTATGAAGCTCCGGGAGCTCAAGGATGATTAAAACTAAATGGAAGCGCAATTTGAAAGATGACCTCACTGCCAAACATTAACCTCCTTTATTTACAGCCCACGAGATCTCTTAGCCAACTGTGACTATCTGAAGAGAAGGCCTTGAGGTGTTACAATGTATTGAAGTACTAATCAGTTCACAAGTGCGAGATAAACATACAAATAAAATACAATCTATACATTATGATTGCACGGGATTTACCGAATAACGGTCAAACTTTTGACTAGCACGTTGAAAAGGCTCGTTCGGGCTATCCGAAATTAATTACACTAATGGGGTATGGATAAGGAAGGTAGAATTTAGAGGAAATATACCTACGTTTGCGTGAAAAGAAGCGTGGTAAGACATTTAAAGATAAAACACTCTCAGTACACATAGTTGAGATTCGAACTCAAAACTCCCTCCCCGTCACTTGCAAACCAGACTAGAAAAGCCTTACACCTTTATCCGCGCTATAGTTTGGGTTTGTACTCAACCGTCTTAGGTAGGGTGGTGGAAAATATATCGATACTTTACTTAAATCGATATTTTCCTTTTCATACAAATACTTTTTTACTTGATATGTTTTACTTATTTAAGTAATTAAACCATTCTATTGAATTTAACAATAATTTGTATAAAAAAAATATATATATCGTTGGTAATTTAATATTTACCAACCCACACTCTGATAACCTTATTAAAGTTTGCTGCAACTTTTTACAGAATGAGATATACACAATTAGCTAGATCCTATGTTACAATATTGTGAATAAAACATTTTCATACATATGTATTCAATTCTTCGTCTTTCTTTAGATCATGTGCTGTATGTACAGTAGCCCCATGGCTTCTTTGGTGCTGACTGACAGCTTTGAAAAGTTACCAGACCAAATTATGTATCCCTACGCCGAACCATATGATCTGCAAAAACATGTGTTTAGCAGCTGTCACTTCTGATGGTCAAAATTTGGGTATATACCTAAATGTTGACTGTTAGAAGTCAGCTGTGAGCTGTCAGTCAGCACCAAAGAAGCCATGGGGCTACTATAGAATGCGCGCGCGCGCTTGTGTATATATATATATATATATATACACACTCCACTGAGGATTCGAACCCAAACCTTAAAATATACGCGCTATTGTGCTACCAACTTAGCTGTCTGGGGACTTGGTAAAGTCTAAGATATGTACAATCATTCACCCCCCCCCCTCAAGACTAGGGATTTGGTATGAAAAGAAAAATATCGATACTTTACTCATTTCGATTAGATGTAGGAAGTAAAGTATCAATACCGTACTTGTATCGTTATCGATAACAGTATGTGTATGTATATGTATGTGTGTACAGTATATACACACTGTAAGGTATTAATTTACTATATTATCGGTGCTATTTCATGGGTACTGATAATATCAATGAAAACTCATAGCTGCAGATCCGACTTGATGTATGAACACATGAATAGAGTTTTAGTAATTTTTGTAATATACAGTACAATAGTACAGCAGAGCGTACATTTTAAGGTATGGGGTTCAAATCACTAAGTGAAATAATATTTTTTATCAAATATTTCATTTCGATTATTTGAGTATTAAAAACTTACATTAACATCTGGTTCCAGTGACCAATCAAAAATAAGAGGAGATTGGACAGCGACGTAATCTGTTGACAGCTCATGCAAATAAACACTCATGGGCTGTGATGCAACCTATTTGTTCTACCGAACAGCCGGAATATTCCACCGGAAACGATTAGGGGCTCATTTTAGACGAAGGAATAGACCACGAGACGACAAGTCACATGCTGTGCACACCACACATGTCTGCCTAGTTACTGATACACCAAGAGTCACAAATGTTATGCACCATACACAGGGGCGATGTTTTTGTACACATTTAATTCCTTAGAGAAACTTATATTTAAATAATACCGACAAGTATCACGAAATAATCAACGGAGTAGCAAACAGTGTCATTATATTATGTTCCTCCTTAATTTGAGAATAGTTAGGTTACATACAGAAATAGTTTTAATAAAATGTTAATGAATTAATAAATTAAAGGTTTAATGTATGTTTGGAAACAAACTAGTATATTTTTGGATAAATAAAACGGTTTAGTTAGAACCCCTTAACTTGAACATTTTTTTTTTCAATATAAAGATGTTTCGTTTTACTTTTGTTTTAAGGACCGAATAATCACGGTTTGATTCTGTAATGTAAGACAACTGGTATATTCTGCGCATGTGTCTGTTATTATTAAACATCACTCAAATGTAAAAACTAGGATCTGCGATACTACAAAATTACGTACAAGTTTCCATGATGGTTGTGTTTTCCTAATAATCATTTCAAACTGTAATAATCGACTTGTGACGAATTCAGTACTGAATTATGCAAAGAAGCCTCACCAGTGTGTACAACGAGTGAGGTTAGAATATAGGCATCACTAGCTCTTAATTATTTCGTACAAAATGAATAACACGAAACGATAATGAATTAATTTTATGAGTAATAAAAAAAGCGTAATATTTTATGCATTGCTATAAACGATTCACTGTTTCTTTAGTGGTATTAAATGTGTTCCATTTGAGCATATTATTGGGAGGAGGACCTCCATTTAATGACACACATGGGCTAGAAGCTCTGCTCAAAACAACCTTTTCCGCACTTGAAAGAACTCACTAAAAATATAATATAAGAAATTAGAGGGCAGGCCGAAGAATTGACAAGATCATCTAGTCTGGAGGAAGTCGTGACTCGAATTTCTGCCAGCTGTACGAAGGTTTTCCCCCTAAGAGGTCATCCATAAGCCACACAACACTGTTGGGGGTGTAGAGGGGAGGGGGGAGCTCCAATGTCTACAAGCGTTACATGGGGGGTACATCACAGTGTTACGTAACACAGATCTTTTCTTTCTAATAATGAAAACATTGTATTGTTTTTGTTTTCACACTCAGTAAACATTCTCATAGAGAGCAACCAAATCTGAATAATATTAAACATGAGTCCTTTTTTAGTGTAACAGAAACTTCCCTATGAAATAATGGCTTTTACTCTTGGTGTGAAAAGTTACGTAACAAAGCGTGAGGGGTCTTGAGGTATTTGACGTGACCTTTCTGAACCGACTAGTTATATCCGCACACGTGAATTTATATGAGCAAGAGCAAGATGACCTACCAGATTTGACGGTAAAGGTATTTTCACATACATACCATACCTTCCAGTGTTCTTTTATATACCGCGGTCGGTATGGGACCGACAGATTTACTTCGCCTCCGAGGGAAGTTGTGCTACGGGTTTTTATTACTGAGGAACGGGACCAGAGGCACCAGAAAACCTGGTAATCATAAAGATGGAACCCCAAGACATTTACTTTGATATGCCGATCAATGCGGGGTTGGCCATATTGGAAATCTCAAAAGTTGTAATGTACGTTCCGGCCTTTCCACCAGGTACGTTAAAACTCCAGTACACGGTTAATGACTCTCCTGTACTAGTGTCGAGGATGTGTACCGACGACTCATCCCTCTAGCCAAACAGTGACTGACTACCTTGACACATCGAGTTAAGGTCAAGACAATGTTCACGGGGTGCCTCTAGTCAATAAAGGGGTAGTACTCGATAAGCTCAAGGACGAGACCCGAGGTCGAATCATTATCGAGTTAAGGTTTACGTCCAAAACTCTACCCTTTTGGAGTTCTTGGAGAGGGTGAAACGCTCAACGCTAAAAGGGTCAAAGGTAGTGCTCCAAGAACAATTATTGGAAGACTACCGTAATTGCCTTACAAACGAGACAGTTGTTATGAGAGAGTCTTGTTTAATAAGAAAGGTAGGATTCAAGCTGAATGCCCCAAAATTTAATCGCATCGCCCTATGGTCCATATACGATAAGCTATATTTATATAGTACCCGGTACAGTCAACACTACAATGGTTCCTCTATATACGCGAGCAGGCATCGAGTGAAGTGTGAGACAAAGACTTTTATCTAAAGACTATGAAGATATAAGAAAAATATATTATTATTATTAATAATAATAATACTTAGCACCGCGTCTTACTACCCGTTCGGGTTATACGCTTTAAGTACTAATTACTCTAATGGATCAGGAATTGGGAAGGTTGAATTAGAGGAAGTGAACCCGCATTTGCGTGGAGGGAGAGTGGAAAACCATTTAGGAAAAACCACCCCCAGTTCACCCGATCGAGATTCGAACCTCGATCTCCCCGTCCTCAGCAGTCGGGCTCAACACGACAAGCGCGTTAGCCAACTACGCCACAGAGGCGGGTAATATATTAATAATCAATATTGTGAATGAATAGTTTATATCTGTAATTACAAAGAGTATTTCCATGAAAAGTATATACTTCATGTAATGTATATTTATATCTGTTATGATGAAAAGTATGTATGTGAAGAGTATACCGGGTGTTCATTTGAAAACTTTCCACCTAAATATCTCGAAATCAACGCTTTGTGGAAAAAAAGATTTAACGCAAAAGTTGTTTGGTTTTGAGGGGGAAGTAAGTTGGTGATGTTAGTATGAACTTGTTTGACGTTGATAAGGTCACGTTAAGGTCAATTTGATTTTTTTAAATGGGACACACTATTTTGTATTGTATATTCTTATAGCTCTAGTCGTAGCATTTTCAAAATGGTGGTTTCAAGATTTTTAGAGTATATTATTAAAGGGATTCGAGCTTCACAAGTTTCAGCATCGCCGGTGCTGGTGCGGCATTAGAATGATTCATACGTACCGCGGGAAGGTAGAAGTGTGTGTTTAACTGTATTCGCAGAGGACATTGGTTGCTCAAAAACCAAACAAAGCATCGTATCAATAGCAATGCCAGTTACAAATAAAGTACCGTAGTTGTCTCGTTTACTTTCTATTGTGAACACCTGAAGCAGGCTCTACAGATTTTTTTAAAATGGTTGAGAGAACGGCATACATTTTTCTGTATGGAAGTGAAAATCAATGCGCTCGAAGAACGGCTACAGATTTTAACCAAAAACATCAAGATAAAAACGTAACGCATAGTTATGTTTTGGATCTTGTCTCAACAATTAAAGAAACTGGATCTGTCATAAACAAAAAACGGACATGGAGTGCAGTGTTGAATGAAGTAGCTCAAGCGGAAATATTGGGTTACTATGTGGCAAATCCAAACAGTTCAATTAGTGAAGTGTCTAGTGCTACTGGTGTATCAATTGATTCGGTTCATAAGACGTTAACATTGAATGAATTTCATCCGTATAAAATGCAAGTACATCAAACATTAGTTGAAAATATTATCCTGATAGGCGAGTACAGTTTTGCGAAGAAATTATTGAATTATTGAATGCGAATCCATTGATATTATAATGTATCTGCTTTTCTGACGAGTGCACCTTTTTCTTAAATGGTTTTGTTAATAAACACAACTGTCGTTATTGGAGTTACCAAAATCCTCGTGTTTTTACTGACGGACATAATCAATGGTCAGAAAAATATATGTTCGTGCAGGTATATTAGGTGACACGAATATCGGTCCGATATTTATTGACGGAAATTTGACAGGCGAAAAATACTTGTAAATGCTCGAAGAATCTATTCATCCTCTCATAGTGCACTCCCTAGAAAATCAACTACCAACAAGGAAACATGGAGCTTGATGAAGATCTTGTACATTTTCACCATGCACTGCTCGTTCGCCAGTGGCTAGACAACTGATTTCGTGGACAATGGATTGGCAGAAGAGGACCAATAGAGTGGCCGCCAAGGTCCCCTGATTTAACACCCCTAAATTTTTATTTATGGGAATATTTAAATTCTCAAATTTATGGGACAAAACCAAATATCGAAGAGTTAAAAAATAGAATAACAAGGGAATGTAGAAGTATTACAAAAGCAACATTACGAAAAGTCAGAAATGAATTCGAAAATAGATTACATTATTGTTTTGCTCAAAATGGGGAGCATTTTGAAAACCTCTTTTAAAATTAAAATTAAAATAAGAAACAGAGGTTTTGTCAATAATCATTTTGTTTACTCTTTTACAAATACAAATAAACTTGCACGCACGCACACACACACACACACACACACACACACATACACACAAATGCGCGCGCGCGCGTAAATTATCACGTGCACTCATACAAACACTTCTACCTTCCCGCGGTACGTATGGACCATTCTAATGCCGCACCCGACAACGGGGATGCTGAAACTTGTGAGGTTCTTATCCCTTTATAAATTTACTTTACAAAATTTGACTCCACCATTTTGAAAATGCTACGACTGAAGCTACAAGAATATGTAATAATAAAAAATAGTGCGTCCAATTAAAAAAAAAAAATCAAGGTGACCTTAGCAACGTTAGTTAAGGTCATAATAACATCACCAGCTTACTTCTTTATCCCTCAAAACCAAACAACTCTTGCTTCATACAATTTTTTTTTGCACAAAGCGTTATTTTCAAGATATTTAGGTGGAAAGTTTTCAAATGAACAACCGGTATATTCCATGTAGAATGTAAGGCTTTTATCTTTGTTTTGCTCTAGTAATTCAAAAAAGAAAACGTATTTTCTTATAAACAATCACTTTGAAATAACACCATGATTATGGTTTTACTATTTTTGTATTTAAAAAAATCTTTTATGCACCCGATATTAAAGAGATTAAATAAATATTACTATACTTTCTAATACATTCTAGACTTATCTATTATATTAAATATTCTGATATGTCCTAGACTTATGATCTCTATAAGATTAAATATATCTTTAAGGCATGTAAACAAATATAGCTAAATATAAATAAGATCCGAGAAGGATTGATGATAAACTTAGCCAAATAATTTTGTTAGTGACATCGAGATAGCCCATTATAATAAATACTTTCTTTATCTCGATCAACTTTCTCAATTTTGCACTGCCAGTTCAAATACTAATTATTCATATAGTACAAACTAGGCAAACACGGACAGTTTTTCTCTCTCTCACACATTTCATTTAGTATATTTATCACGTTACATGCCTGTTCACTTATAGATTTGATGAAAGATAATTTATCCTTCCCGAAAACATAGACGCTGATATACAGGATGAATATCTTCAAAAGGTTAAGAAGTTTGATCACCGTCGGGACCAATAGATTAATTATCACTCGTTAGCACAGACATGATAAAAAGATCTATTTATTCTTCATGTTGTAGTCTCTCAAAGCCTAAGAATAAAACAGAGCCTAATATTGTGATGCACATAGTTGACGTTTCACAACTTTACGTTTAGGTTTGCTACCCGCCTCGGTGTGTAGTTGGCTAACGCGCTTGTCGTGTTGAGCCCGACTGCTGAGGACGGGGAGATCGAGGTTCGAATCTCGGTCGGGTGAACTGGGGGTGGTTTTTCCTAAATGGTTTTCCACTCTACTTCCACGCAAATGCGGGTTCACTTTCTCTAATTAAACCTTCCCAATTCCTAATCCATTAGCTTAATTAGTACTTAAAGCGTATAACCCGAACGGGTAGTAAGACGCGGTGCTAAATATTATTATTATATTTAGGTTTGCTATCCTCCTCGTCAGCAAATTCCGGAGCGGTAGTTTCCTTATTCTTCCATATAGGCTTAAAGACGACTCCAGCAGTAACACGTTTGTCTTGTCCGCAGAAATACAACAACTGATCGAAATTGATTAAATTTTGACACTCGTTAAATAGAGCGATGATATGTAGCAGGGAATACATGATTTAAACTGTATCGTTCTGTAAAGCATTCTGGGTCAACTCACACACGTTTTGACCGAATATAAAGTTGACTTCATTAAGGGGATGGAAATTTAAAATGGCTACCTCCTTTAAAAGGAAGACTCCTCCCTCACTCATTAATCCTTGAAGTTCGATCAACATACCGAACGAATACAAGTTGCATACCAACTATTTATAATGTAATCTTGTTGATACTATTGATGGAAGGATTGTAGTGGAATACACGATCGTGAATGATGAGATAGAAGGCTTTAGTAATGGCAGGAATATTGTCTTCCGTCTCGAACGTTATACATGTTATCATACCGTCCTTGAAAGTATCTTCCTGTCGGCTGGCGTTAAACACAACTATGGATGCCTGTGATTTGAAACTGAAGGGCTCGATAGCAGTAAGGGTGAGTTCGTTCCTTAGTAAAAAGTCTGGAAAGTCAGAGAAGTTGAGGTTTTCACCATCCAGTCGTGTTGAATGGAAGCAGGCACATTCGGGTACTCGTAGTTTATAGTTTCCATACACGGAAGGTTAGATCTATAGATTGTCCACGCTTGATGAAATTGAGCAAATTTAAAAAATTCGCATCGTCTGTTTTAAAATGAGACATTATCCAAGAGATTTTACTCAGTTCGAGCTTTAAAAAGTTTCAAGAAAGGTTCTTTATAATGCATTATTGCCCATCGTCTAAGAACAAATACAAGTTCTTGTTTAGCATATAACATAATCCGGGAATAATCTTCTAAACATCCTAGAACGAAACATAAATGGATGTATATGTCAAATATACCATACCTGTTGAAGCATGTACGCGTACTCCATGCCGCCATCCTGAGCTTTCCAAGTAAATCTCTTCCCCCCCTTCCATATCGATGGACATAGTAGTGTGCACATTAATTGAGACAAGTTTACATTTTCATCAAATTAATTGTCATTTTACCAAGGGTTGTTGGTTTGGTCCCATTTTAGTGTACTTCGAATATTTTGTTAGGCTGACCTTGAACAACATAAACCAGCTATGCATATTTTCATACAAGTGAAACCATTTTACTTACAAATGAGTCATGGATTTAGAGACAAGTGTACAGATTTTTCTGTTCTTTATTTTGTTAGGCTGTGATTGTGTGCGTGAAAATGGACATTACTCCAGAAAAGAGGGCAAAGTTTTTTGCTCTTGAAGAGCACACTTCTACGACTTTGAGATTTATTGTATCTGCTGTTGGTGTAGAAAAATCTAGTATTTCCAGAATCATCAATTCACATAAAGGTTCGGGATATTTTTTCAAAAAGAAAAATGTGTAAGAAAACAAGATATTTAAAATTCATCCACACAAGACAAGACGTAAGGACCTTCAAATAGATTTATCAACTAATAATATTGGCATTGATTATTAACAATATGGCGTAGGTTTCTCGATGATGGGTGAGAATCTAGAATGCCAATAAAAAGTAGTTATTAATATATGCTATGATGAAGAAACGTTTGGTATTGGCCCAAAAATACAAATCTTGGAGTGCAATAACTGTAGAAAGGTAGTTTTCTCTGACGAATCAAATGTTTTCTGTTCAAGGATATAAGCCAACTGTTGTTAGACGAAGCAATGATTAACCGATCAAAGATGGACATCTTCAACAAATTGTGAAGCAACCTTCAGAAAATATATTTTGTGGTTATTTTATATCAAATGGACCTGGGACTCAAGTGCCAGTTGAAGGTATGATGAATTCATCAAAATATATCAAAATTATAAAAAGAATTGTGCCATTCATGTAAGTAAATCTTTGCTGACAGGGATGGCACATTCCAGCATGATCTTTTCCCACGTCACAACTCAACATCAGCCAAGAAATGTATGCAGCAAAACAACATCTCTGTCCTAGATTGGCCTAGAAATTCCCCGGACTTAAACCCTAATGAGAATTTGTAGAGTATTCTCTAGAAACGATTTGGAAGAAGAGACTGGTCAACAGAGGAACGTTTAGTAAATTTCAGCGTAATAACAGTATGGTTTCATGATGAGCAAGAGAAAAACATTTGTTCTAGACTGGTGAAGTCAATGCCTAAACGTATTCAAGAAGTAATTGCAGGTAAAGAAGGTCATAGCTCATACTAATGTTACTTAAATATATGTAAGTAAAATTATTTATCTAGAAACATACATACTTATACATTTTTATTCTGTCCCAATTAATTTGCACACCAATGTAGTTCTTGAGATTAGTCTAAATACTTACATCCCGCGATTGATCAATCTTCACCCCATTGATTTCTTAGGTGATTCTTTAGTAGGGGTGCAGTATCCCTTTATTGAGGATTTTCAAAGTACTCCCGACAGCCCCAATATTCAGTAATAGTCTTCTTTTGTTAAGCAGGAGTGAGCGATGTGGAAAAATGTACTAAACTTCTTGCTGGAAAGATATCCTAAATTCGTTTTCGTTAGTTAACGGTCCTGGAATATACGAGGCGTAGGAATGTTACCGGAAACTAGTCAAGGCAGTATCGACGGGGGCAGGGTCTCCGATGTTTAGTATATCGACAGCGTCATCTATTATTTTCGTAGCAAGTAGCCCAAGCTTCGTAGATAAAGTTTATTGCAGGTGTTAACGCTTTTCTTGATATTCACCCAATGTTCTGAGGATGGGGTTGTCATCTTGTTTAATATATTTTACGAGCCCCATTTTCAACTCGTTTCAAGAGCAGACGTAGCGATATAGTTTCGCCTGTAAATATGATAGCTCCTCTTTCTTTTTCATTGTGAGAGATCTCCAGAAACGTCCACCAATCAGAGCAAGGGACTTTGTTGTTGTGAAGGCTGCCACATGATATAAATAACATGATTTAGCCTATCAAAAGTGCAATATTGACGCCGGGGGAGAAGCTAGGAGGCGTCATTGTGTGGAAATTATTTTATGATTGTATATATAATAGAGGTTCCATATAAATAACCATACATGACAGCTCAAAAACGCCTAGATTTAAGTTGATGTGTTCACTTTAAAGGTGTTAGTCTCATATTGTATAATTTTCAGGTGATGGGGAGGTTGGAGCTAGAATATTGTTAGAGTATAGTTACAATATATTTTCCTAAATTGTTTCCCACTTTCTCCTCTCCCTCATCAGATGCGGTCTCTCTCATCAGATGCGGATACACATCCTCTAAATTCTACCTTCATTATACTTGTCCAATTAGTTTAAATATACAGACAGCCCGAACAAAAAGACGCAAGGCACGGTAACAAAATATAAAATTAACAAAACCAAATGGGGGCTCATTAGTATTACATTTTCAAAGTTACCATGGAAGACGATAAACATCTTCTCTTAGTCTCTTTTGAGCCTACAAATAACTTGTAAAAACTGTTTGGAAAGAAGACTAAAAACAAGTCATATTGTAAAAATCATGAATTTTTAAATTGTATTCTCAGCGAATCCAAATGATTACTCTAACAAGTTTCAATGAACACGGTTTAGACCAGTGTTTCCCAAACTTGTTTTATCGTGCCCCCCCCCCCCTATTTATAGTATTTTACCGGCCTAGGCAACCCAAACAGCAGGTTCTATTGATTATTGTTTTCACATTAGTGTTTATTAAGTTCATTTAATTGAATTAATTTGAACAACAAATTTGTTTTATTTCATTAACTTTATTACCAAATAAAATATAGAGAACAATTTTTTAAAATAAAAATGTGACTTTGCTACAATGTTCGGTATGTGACAAAAAATACAATTTTTAGTGACCTCTATAATGCTGTTTCATTCTTGCGGAAAGTTCTTATGAGTTTTTATTTTGTATCGATAAATGCTTTAAATTAATTGAATCAATTTCAGTAATGTTTTAATCTTACAAATATAAAATTACACAATATGTTCCCGCGAAAAATTTGGTAAGTGACAAAAACCTAGTTTTTCAGTGATAACTGGTGACCTGGTGGTCTAGGGGTGAGGTGTCGGACTCCTGTGCTGGGGGTTCTGGGTTCAATCCTCAGTCCGGCACCGATTTATCTGATTACCAAACCTTTGGGTCACCTCTGACAAGACGTGTATTAATCACAACTTGTGAATGTGGGGAATGACAGGCCTCCACGTGGTTCGGATCCCACGTTAAACTGTAAGTCCTTCATTTCATCTCACAATCACCCTACCATTACACATTAGCGTAAGTGTGTATAACCCGAACGGGTATTAAGACGCGGTGCTAATAATAACAATAATAATAATAATAATAATTCAGTGACAACCTTATTACAGCTTCATTTTGAAATGTGCTCTCCTAAGTTTGAGTGCTATGCCAACCATTCTGAGGATATTGATCGCTACAAGACCTAAAAACCCTTGTTCACAGATGTGGCTATTCTATATTGTCAGAATGGGCTTGTCCTTGAGCTGGGTCCAAAAATACGAGTAGGTTACAGGAGGTTTCCAAACGTTGTCTCAATACTGTCGGTATTGTGGTAATTATTCATAATGTCCAAATAAGTTGAAAGGGTTGCCACGGTAATACGTATTTCATAATGCTTTAAATAAATTTCGAGACCTCAAGAACAACCTTGCGACCCTTATTTGGATCGCAGCCCAGTGTTTGGGAACCACTGGTTTAGAGGAACCACAAAAGGTCAAAGTCCTAGATTATTCACATCCCTATAGAGCGATAAATACACTTGTTAGTAAACAGACAAACATATGAATAATCTGTTATCATAAGATGAGTAATATCAATTACACAGTGCTTATCACATCCTATTTACTTCAACTGTCACAAAATCAGGACATTTCGACAACGTCTGAGTTCAGTTTCCTTTCTAAACGATATAATTAACTAGGTATGGTATCGCTATTCCCACCGGTGGGTAGCGGACTTGGGCGTCATTCTAGCATTGTCTGGTTTGTCAGTGACGAGGAGGTAGGAGTTCAAATCATAGTCGAATGTATTTTTAAATAGTTTTCCACTTATTTTTGCATACAAATATAGGAACATTTAATTTAAATCTATTTTGCGTCAATAGCTAATTAACGTGAATAAGCAGAAATCCCAACTTACCACACCCAGCCAGGTTTCCAACCTCGAGCTCGTCATCAGAAAACCTGACTAGTCATGTTTGTAAGTCCGCGTGCCCACTGATGTGAGGTTGGGAAATCCCTCACTAGGATAACGACTTTGATTGCTTGCCCACTGATATCAGTATAGACACTAATAGTGCTCTTTAGGGTAAGGTGTTCAGACTTCTAGTGCTGGGGTCCGGGGTTCAATCCTCGGTCCCGGCACAGATTTATCTGATTACCAAACCCTTCCTTCACCTCTGACAAGACATCTTGTGAATGTGGGGAATGCCAGGCCTCCACCGTGGTTCGGATTCCACGTTAAACTGTAGGTCCTTCATTTCATCTCACAATCACCTACCATTACACATTAGCGTAAGTGCGTATAACCCGAACGGGTAGTAAGACGCGGTGCTAATAATAATAATAATAATAATAATAATAATAATAATAGTGCTCTTTTTATGCTTAAGTGACTTTTTTTTAAATATAATTCAAATATAAACGCAACAACAATCCCTCTTGTCAGTTAAGGTACTCTTTATTTGAAAGGGAACCAAATCAATTTCATAGCAATTTTTTTTTAGCCATACCATGAATCGAACCCGACACTCACAGATAAGTAGGCCAGCGCACTAACAGCCATGCTACTGTGTTGGACCAAAATATCGTTCATTTAAAAATAATTAATAGCTACCATCAGCCACGATCGAGAGCCTTTAGTTTTTTTAAATTTCCTAGACATAGTCGTTAGCGAATCTGTGTACCGAGCCTGCGCCATTTGGACACGTAGTTTAAATGCCAAGCTCATTTGGTTTGATTTTCCTGTGACGCGGGGATTGGGGTTATAAACCTGACCGGTCAGCTGAAAGAAGTTTATCCTAAATGTTTTCCACGTAGATGCGGGAACATTTCCTGTAAAATTATTCTACCTTAATAGTTAGGCTAATGTAATTGCGTATTACCATTTGGGTACTAAAACGCTATAAAAAAAATCCTTGCTTTGATTCCCGACATGTTCAAAAAATGACCCATGGAAGAATTATTTAGGTTTTTCCTTTCACTGCGACGAGGTGGAGAAGGCAGCGAGGTGTTAAGTAGTTGCGTCTGTTAAACAAGAACTAAGTTAGTTTGTAGGTCATTTGTCTATAATCATGTGTTCGTTCAAGAAAGTGAGCGTTTAATAACTCGACCCGCCTCGGTGGCGTAGTTGGCTAACGCGCTTGTCGTGTTGAGCTCGACTGCTGAGGACGGGGAGATCGAGGTTCGAATCTCGGTCGGGTGAACTGGGGGTGGTTTTTCTTAAATGGTTTTCCACTCTCCTTCCAAATAAATGCGGGTTCACTTACTCTAATTAAACCTTCCCAATTCCTAAATCCATTAACGTAATTAGTACTTAAAGCGTATAACCCGAACGGGTACTAAGACGCGGTGCTAAATATTATTATTATTATTAATAATAACTCGAAATAAAATAAGAATCCCCAATTCAAAAATACCAATCATGGGCTAGTCAAGTAAAAGGGATGGCATTCACCTGTTCCGAGATACCAACTTGAACAACACTAATTATTATACGGGACGTGTAAGGTGGAATACACCTCTCGTTAGCAGGCACGTGCTCGCTTATTCACGTGTTTTACGTGTTTGTTGCTACTTCTATTTCCGTCCGCATCAGTCAAACGAGGTCACGGCGATGATTCGGTCACTTCTCGTGGCCTCATTCGACCGGATTTATTTTTGGCACACGTTTTGTTTTCACCGCCCCTCATTCTCTGATTTACAATAAATCCCCATTATAAGTGACCCAGTGACCCACACCAATGATCACGTGGTTTAATGAGTCAGACTCGCGAAAGAATGAATTGTCGGTGACGGAGGTGTCAAGGAGCCGGACTGAGGGATGTTTAGCTAAATGTGATTTATAATAGTATTTTTTTAAATCCACTCTAACTATCCTTGTCATACTTGCCCCGTGAATTAAGCAGGTACACACATTAATGGTCAAGTCAGTCTAATCTTGTCTTATTTTACGGTGAGAAGGAACGCATGGTTCGAATCTCAATCGGTTCTATTTCTGTGTTTTTCTCATACACCTGTCCTGCTCTATTACGGACATATTCCCTCTAATCCTAGCCACATCTTTAACCCTTGTTTCAAGAGTTAGTATCCCATGTTTTAAAATATATTGCTTGTAAAGTAAATGATAGAAATCATTTCCAATTGTGCCCTAATATGAAACACACTTCAAATAAACATGTTTAACACAATTATTAGAGCCATAAAAAATCAGTAATCCGTAGACTACCCTTAAATTATTTTATTCAGAAAAACAAAAGTACCATCTTATTTATTATATAAAATACTCACCAAATATTAATTTTGAACAAAATCATAAACACAATTTTTTCAAAAGTCAGTCTTCATCAAACTATCATTAATTTTAAAGATATAATTAAAATCAATCATTAATTCACCTTGAGATGTAATGACTATGCACAGGGCCGTACGCCCGGGGACAAGGGTGGAGGGGGGGGGGGTTCAAACTCCTCCCATTGAGAAATAAATCTATAGTAGATAAAACAATATCGATGTAATGAGACAAACACAACGTGAGAATGTACCAAGTAAATAACTAAAGCGCTCACTGACTAACACAACGTGAGAATGTACCAAGTACTCAGCCACTGACTAACACAACGTGAGAATGTACCAAGTGACTCAGCCACTGACTAACACAACGTGAGAATGTACCAAGTTGACTAAGACCACACGGAGATGACAGTGATAGCACTGACAAAACGTGAGAATGTACCAAGTGACTCAGCCACTGACAACACAACGTGAGAATGTACCAAGTGACTCAGCCACTGACTAACACAACGTGAGAATGTACCAAGTACTCAGCCACTGACAAACACAACGTGAGAATGTACCAAGTTACTAAGCCACTGACAAACACAACGTGAGAATGTACCAAGTTACTAAGCCACTGACTAACACAACGTGAGAATGTACCAAGTGACTAAGCCACTGACAAACACAACGTGAGAATGTACCAAGTGACTAAGCCACTGACAAACACAACGTGAGAATGTACCAAGTTACTAAGCCACTGACTAACACAACGTGAGAATGTACCAAGTGACTAAGCCACTGACAAACACAACGTGAGAATGTACCAAGTGACTAAGCCACTGACAAACACAACGTGAGAATGTACCAAGTGACTAGCCACTGACAACACAACGTGAGAATGTACCAAGTTACTAGCCACTGACAAACACAACGTGAGAATGTACCAAGTGACTAAGCCACTGACAAACACAACGTGAGAATGTACCAAGTGACTCAGCCACTGACAAACACAACGTGAGAATGTACCAAGTGACTCAGCCACTGACAAACACAACGTGAGAATGTACCGAGTGACTAGCCACTGACTATTATAGGATTTCAATGTTCATCCCATCCAGTGAATTATTCAGCACACACATTGAAAATCGCTCCAATAAACATGAATTAATTCTGTCAACTTTCAGCAAGGCCGTAGCCAGCCAATAATTTCAGGTAGGGTTTGGCGGGCACTTCCCCGAATGCCGGAGGCTAGAAAAAATTCTAAATGAGAAAGGAAAATGTCACAATGTGGAGGAAGAAATTGGCAGCTTAAGACAAATACATGTTCGATGTGTTGCAAGCACTCCGAGCATTTAATTACAGTACATTCCCAGGTGTACATTCAATTTTGTGGGTGCTAGCCGTTCTTCCAGTGAAGAACGCTAGTGCCGAACGTTCATTTTCAACACTGACAAGAATAAAAACTTAGCCTCGATAGCATGCCGAAATTAATGAATTCCCGCAGCTTTTACATTATTGGGTCCTCCATAGGTGTAAATAAAATCGTAGATCATTTTGTTAAATGTAATCGAAGTTTGAAATTGTAACATTAAAATATAATCTGGAACCACTGTTTTCCTGAAACTCAGAATTTGAACGAAATTTACTGAGCAGTTTCAGCTGTAGCCACAGGTACGGACTTACAAACGTGTACACATAGACAAAGAGAATTGTAAGCCCCATGCTGTTATCAGTAGAAAGTATGAGCTGATATTTTAAGTGAAATTAATAGTTACATATTCATCGATAATTTAGTTGAAATGACTTCGAAATTAAATTAAAAAATATAAATATAAATAATTTAGCACACTACAGCTTACTCTGAAATATAGCTCGAGTGGTATATTTTTTGTAATCCCGGGCCACTTGTAGGCTTCCAGTCCACCCCTGTTGCTGCTTAACAAAGCGATAGTAGCAAAGTAGGCCACTTATTGTCAACCCTGCTGTTGAATACACAAGAGTAGTACTAAACTAAACTAGGACAGATAGCCCCCCCCCCCTCTTGTATTCAATAAAATGTTTGATTGTAAACTCTAATGTAGTCCGTTACAGTAATTTTTAACTTTTCTAACAGCTTGCAAATATGTTTTGTCGATATAACTAGTGATGACAATTTAGATCTCTTGTCAAAGGGACGACAAAACATAGTTCTAACGTGGATGGGATAAGGAACTGATTTTTTTAAAGTTCATTATCAAACATCAAAAAAATAAAAAAAGCTTACATGAACCAACCGTACCAGTGTGATATCAGTAATTTATCCTGATTTATCCTCGGACAAACTCAACAACCGACGTCCAAGCTCTTAATTACTATCGTTTAGTGGAAGAGAACAGTCCAAATTTATCAATTTTACATTTTCAATCTTATTGGGAATCAAGCCTGTGATACTATCAATGAGAAAGCGCACAATAAGCTAAGATAAGGATTCAATAATGTTTCACACGATTAAAAAATTATAATTTAAAAACAAGGAAAAACTTTATTATTATTATTATTATTATTATTATTATTATTTTTATATTATTATGTTCACGTTCAAATAAGGGCTACTAATAACGTAACTAAGAGATAAAGGCGAGCTTAAGAGATGTGCGACTACATTAGCAAGGAAGTATTAATGGGAAGAATAGACTAAATATTGAATTTGGAAAAAGTTTCCCTAATGTGTTAAACAGCAACCAAATGCAATTTGTCTCGTCTCTTAACGAAATGAACTGCTAGGCCACCGCTATGTGTATTTTCTTTTTTAAAGTCATTCGACCATCAAAGTGTTATTGCACTATTTTAACAAGTGTATAGTCAGTTATAAGCTAAAAATACTGATTCACTGATTTCAAATCATTACAGTTCACGAGTTATTGGGTCAAACTTACTATTTTATGATTTTAGCGTACCATTATTAAGGTAAAGTAATTCATGTATGAGTTTGAAATTTAGTTGAAATATAAATTAATATAAGGGATGGGTGGATCTGGATCATTTACATAAGGGGGTCATAATTATAAATAACATAGTTACTTACAAAGTTAGATTTATGCTTAAAGCCATTTAATAATTTCTCATTCATATTTGATCTTATGTATGTCTTAAATCGTGGTCATGCTCCCCAATTTTTTTAAATCAGATAGTTTTATAAACTATTTGAAGTGGCCCTCTAACCATTAAAAATAAAAGCTCACTCTAGAAGCTATGATTAATCTTAGCCTTTTTTTTTTCTTTTATAAGCTATTTAAAGTGTTCCTCACCTAGAAATTTTTGAAATTTGGATGCTCCTCGAAGCTATTTAATGTTATCCTCAGCTTAAATTTTTTACAAAGATTAGATACCTCTAAAAGATAATCTTTGAAGTGGTCTTCTACAAAAAAAAAATTTGAAAATTGAATTATTTCAGAAACTAGGCTATTTTGGGTGGTCCTCGCCTGAAAATTCTTCAAAATGACATGCATCTAGAAGCTATTTGGAGTTGTCCTCCCCCAGACATTTTTTTAAAATCTGGATGACCTTGGAAGCTCTTTAAGAGCTTTCTTCCCCTGACTTTTTCTGCCAGTTAGAAGCCTCTAGTCTAGTAATTATTTGAAGCGGTCTTCTCCGGCAAATTTGTGACAATATAATGCATCTAGAAGTTATTAGGAGTTTGATTTAAGGTCATCTTTCAGCTTCATATTTGATAATATCAGAGGATTTTAAATATATCTAGGAAGAAGATTTGTTCCAGGGAGGGGCAAATTATTTCCAGGGGCAGAGTCCCCCACAGTTCCGCCACTCCTGCTGTCCACACATACTCTATATTCGGTATTCGTGGATGAACTGCTCTTAGATGATTATTGGTCTTCTTTGATGTGTGGTAGACTACCGTCTCTATGAGGAACAGTGCTCGTTACTCGCTATGCACGACCAATATTCCTACAAGAAAACGAATATTTTTTCCACACCTACGTGAGTCATATCGAACAATGAATAAACGTGGACGAATAAAGCACGTGTAGACCCGGCTTAAAAGGTGTATGCATGTAAAAACGCTTTAAAAAAATTGTATAATTTATCTGTGTTGTATTTTCTTTCTAAAATTTTAACTTTCATTTTGTTTTTTGTATTAATTTTCTAGCTTTCGCATGAGGGTCAACTGACCCTTTGACACCTTCCCCCCCGTCTGAATCTGCAACTGATATAAGGTGTACACAAGGAAGTATTTATAATATTAATATATATTAATTTGTATAATATATATATTTATAGTTATAATAATAATAATAATAATATTGATATTATAAATATTTCAGTGTGTACACCTCATATGAATGTTTAGTTATACTAAATTTCAGCACCGTACACTAATGACTTACGTAACGAACATAAAATATCAAGTTTGACCCCTTATACCTAGTGAATTGTAATAATTTGAAATCAGTGAATCACTATGTAGACTATAGCTTATACACTTCATAAAATTGTGCAATAAAATGTTGAGGGTCGAATTACCTTAAAATAGGAAGGCTGTAATGGAAGTTAATTCTACAGAGAACGTAATTCATTTTATTTTAAAAATTTGCAAAAGTGGTGAAAGATGAAGGAAAAAAATCTTTGGTCACAGCGTTTCCTAGCCCCCCCTCCCCCACCCGGTACAGTTCCTTTTGATGGTTCCCGGCTAACTGTTCGTTCTGACTATCCGCAACTTACGTTTCTAATTTAAGGACATTGAGTAAGATATATATATTTTTAAAAAAAGCACCTTACGTGTTTGGAAGATGAAAGTAGGAAAATAAGAACTCATAGAGAACCCGGTTGGAATTAAGCGCTGTCCTGTCAAGTCAATCATAAGTTTAAGTCGTTACATCAAATCTATATTTTAATTCATTACTACCCACAACGGTTGGCACGTGGAATAAATGTCAGGCTTATCTAGTCTGGATTTCCGGTGACGGGGAGATCATAGTTCGAATCCTAACATATGTATTAAGAGATCAATCCTAATCGGTTAACAACTTTCTCCATGCAACATGTGAGTACATTTTCTCTAATTCTATCTTCTCCATCCTGTCGAGTCAGTCATAGGCCTAAGTCTAAATCCCTACATTAGATCATTACTCTCACGATTTGCTTAATGTTTTATTGAGTTTTTAAACATGTGCACACGCTCTTTTAATAATTTGTCTAATCTAGCGCCCAACACTTCTTTGAGGAAATCATTACAACATTATTATTATTATTATTATAAATGATTGATGTTAAAACACATCATCACAGTCTTTAAAAAATAAGATAGTACACAGAGCAAATATTATCTTAAAAAACTTAATGCTCAGATTAAAAAAAAATTAAATCAACTAATTATTCTGTTTGTATTTTATAGCATTCTAATAATAATTGGAACATTCCAAACAATTGTCAGTTGTCAATGTTTATTTTAATTATTTAAAAAAATAGTGCATTACTTATAACCACCTTGAGTGCACCTGACCAATATATGAACCTCAGCCTTCCTGTCACAGAAAATTCGGTATATTGCATGTCTGACGCCTTATATCCTACCATGTGACCAGACGTGTGGGTCCAAGGTTAGGTGGAGCTGTTAGACAAAATAGAATATAAATTAAAAAATAAAATTAGTTAAAAAAAATTGTCTAGAGGGAAAAAGGGAGCGGGGGTATTTTGCGTTTATAAACACGCAAATTTTATCAGCACAAGTGTTACAAACAAACATAGTCTAGAACAGTACGCCTGATTCTATATAACGAGAATCTTCACCTGGATATTTACTAAATATATAGCAGTAGGCGTTACAGGTGTTCAGAAATCCAATGTTATTTAAGAAGTGGTTTTGTATTTCAAAATATGGTTCATTTCAAGATAAATATAAGGTTCTCAGCATGGACTATAGCAGGGATTCTCAAAGTGGGGACCCCCGAGGCTCGTCCAGGGGGTCCGTGAGATCATCAAGGGAATCCGTGACATAGCTTTATACATTTTTAGACCTTATAAAATGTTAAAGTCTTAACCTGTATTATAACTGCTCCTTACTTCTTTTTTAAGTTTAGAATGTTTTCTAAAATGTGTTACATAAAAAGTGAGGTGACCTGGTGGTCTAGGGGTAAGGTGTCAGACTTCTATGCTGGCGGCCGGGGTTCAATCCCAGGTCCCGGCAAAGATTTATCTGATTACCAAACCTTTCCTTCACCTCTGACAAGACATGTGGGGAATGCCAGGCCTCCACCGTGGTTCGGATTCCACGTTAAACTGTAGGTCCTCCATTTCATCTCACAATCACCCCACCATTACACATTAGCGTAAGTGCGTATAACCCGAACGGGTAGTAAGATAATAATAATTATTAGTACCGCGTCTTACTACCCGTTCGAGTTATACGCACTTACGCTAATGTGTAATGGTAGGGTGATTATGAGATGAAATGAAGGTCCTACAGTTTAACGTGGAATCCGAACCACGGCGGAGGCCTGGCATTCCTCACATTCACAAGATGTCTTGTCAGAGGTGAAGGAAGGGTTTGGTAATCAGATAAATCTTTGCCGGGACCGAGGATTGAACCCCGGCCGCCAGCATAGAAGTCTGACACCTTACCCCTAGACCACCAGGTCACCTACGGTGGTGCTATAATAATAATAATAATAATAATAACAACTTTGACATTTTTCAATAGAAAACTGCCAGCTGCATAGTAAAAAATAAGAAAATGTAACAGCCAATAAATATTGATACATTATCTTAGAAGAGGTGCTGAAAATATTACTATAAAAATTTCACTCGTTCTCGAGAGAGCTGGTTTCCAAACGTATGATTTTTCCGCAAGACCTGTCCGGTAGCTAGCGCCATCTACGTTTTCCGTAACCCATCTGTTCTTGTTGGCTCGGAAGGATACTTTGGTTGGTTGTAAAGCCAAGCCGCGCCTTTCACCCTTCCGTCCACCATCCCACAAAATAGGTCTAAGTTTTCTCGTCAGCCAGCACAAAGAACTTTCAGAAAAATAGTGAAACACTTTATGATTTTTCAAACAATTTATTTGTGCAAGCAAGCTTTTTCTGTTCTTTGTGTTAAGAAAAATGTGAAACGATGTCACTTTAGTGTTGAATCAGACTTAAAGGAGATGGTCACTAAAATTGCTACAGATTTAATTGATATTTTAAAGCTCCACGAGATGTTCCATTCTTCACATAAATTATCAATGATTATAAATGTGCAAATATAATACATATATTTTATTTTCATGTTTATTGTAATTATATTTATATTAAAATATATATATTATGGTTAATTTATCCCTATAATATACAATACATTTATGTTTAATGTTTTTTAATCATTTACACTACATCAAGGGGTATTTCCTTTGCTTCGAAAGTAATATATACCAAATGTTGTTCTATCTTCCTGATTGCATTCAATTTATGGCACAAGTGTCCGATATCTTGTTATTGATTATATCTCATTGGAATTATCTATGAAGAATTTTCCTGAATTTTTAAAACCTAGGTTTTTCATAGCTTTGTCAGTTTATGCTTTGTAATTCAAAATGGCTGATACAGTGTATAACAAAAAACGAGCAACAAATTGAATAAAAAACCGTCTTATCTTCGACTTTAGTTCGCATGTTTCAAGCCTCACTTCGCATTAAAAAAGTGATGTCCGCACACCCTCAGAACCTTGCATTTGAAGTTTTATAATCTTAAACATATCTCGAAAAAGTGATATTAGTTCATTATTAACGAGATTTAACGCATTTATAAGAGCAAAGTAAAAGGTTGGAAACATAGATCTTGCTTTTCTCAAACAAAAGTCAGAATCAAATAGCCAAAGTTATTATTTATGCTTTTGGTGAGGTTAACTCCATCTAGATATCATATTCTGAAAATTTAAAAATGACACCTGTACACGGGAATCGAACCCGGGACCTTTGGCTTGGTACGCCAATGCTTTAAACACTGAGCTATCCAGGATTCGTCGCGTGTTCAGGATCATTCTTCACTCATAGTTTAAGGTAGAGTCTATGACGGACGTGCAGAAATCGTCGGCTACAAATGTGTGATTTTATTAAGATCATGAGCTATCAGATAACGCATTTTTCAACAAGATCATAACAGAAAGTTTATGGAGAATTCAGAATTATGTTAGTTATTTTGCAGATTCAGAACTGCCATTCTCATTGGAAATGCTTTAATATACGTATATTTTCCTTAAGTAGGCGGCACCCTTGAAGTTGAAAGCAAGGATCAAAACAAGCACGTGTTTATCCCATGAGTAAAGAAACTAGGGCAATGCCTCCCCTCCCCCTTATGGAGCAACCCTCTTTGCTGACGTCACTGGAACTACTCTCCTTGACACCTCGCTTGTACAGTATTGAACCGCTGCTAGGTAGGGAGTGTCTTCCCCTCTGTCCCGGTCTAAAGCCTCGTCAACATATTTCGTTAACTCCGTAACCTTAGTCCTTTTTAAGTCTAAAAATTAATGTGATTTTTAATTTGGTGAACAATAATTTGTGTTCTTTACACGTATATTGTGTCAACCAATGGGAGATCAAATTGATTGAAATGAAGCAGTGATGTTTTCATTTCGATCCGCAATTATCTGTGTACCTGTGATTTGTCCTCCGCAACTGTCCGTAAAGTCAGCCCTTTTGCAAGTTAAAGTTAGTCCAACTTCCACGGATCAAAACTGTAGTATTAGCAATCCGATACTTTAAAGATGATCTTTTCTTACGGACTACGGATCTTACGGGTGGGTACATGCGGAGTGTGCAGACGGGGCTTTAAAAACCAAAAACGAATTGGAGAGACTCTTGGTGGATCTAAATTGAATATTTTAAATATAACGTCAGATTTTCAATGGCCAGTCACATCCGTCAGATTCCATTAATTTTGTCCTTTAATATCTGACCAAATATGAACTTTATAGACTGTTGGTCGAAATTTACACTCGTCCCTTTCTTCGAGAGTTGGTAAAGAATGGACTTGACAAAGACTGCTAGAGTCAGTCAGTCAAAGCTTGGTAAATTGTTACGTTTGTTTATCTTCCACTGCGTCCTGCTAGCCGTCCGAGATATCCGCATTTAACTAAAGTATACTAATACAGTTGAAATGAGGGAGATAGAATTGAGAGGAAATGTACCACATTTACGTGGAAGTAGAGCGGGAAACCATTTAGGAAAAACTCCCTCAACACACCCGGCTAGGATTTAAACCCTGATCTCCCAATCACCGGAAATCCAGACAAGACGATCACTACGTTTAGTCCACGTGCCTACTGATGTGGGTAGTATTAATTGTCACTGCCCAAATGTGTCAGCATACATAGCATTTTAAAAGTTCAAACCAACCAGATGGATAGTGTAAGCTATGTGAACCAATGCTGACGTGTGAAAAGTGACGAGGTTAATATTGTAGAGCCGGATTATTTGGGGTAATTATGTACACTTTCCAAGCACAGGCCCTTGGTGGAGTGAAGGAATAGATACTAGGAGGGCCTAAAGTGTGTTATCGTTTCGTATGGCTTCGTTTTGTTAAGCGGACATACATTTTCTTGACACAATAGTTGTGTTAGGTGTGCTGTTCTAGAATAAGTGAGCTTGAAGGTGGTGTGCTGTGTTCAGGAAGAACACATATATACCAACGAGAGCACATATAACAATAAACAACCAACACAAGTGCCCGAAATCTTATATAAGACTTATAAGGCATATTCGAATATTCGTAACAAACTTATGTAATTAACACACAAGCCTACAAAATAGCTTAAATCAAAATTAAAAAAAACACCCAACCTGCCAGCCGTTATTTCATAACTGTAAAGGGGGAAGTATTCATTTCACCAATTATTAACTTCTGACCACTTAAGAAATCGAATTAGGACTATTAGCTAAGGTGCCTGACGTGGTAACGGAAAGGTTCGAATGTTTAAACATATTCAAGATTCTTGTAGCCCACTTTGGTGGACGCATGGTCCAGGACGCTATTAAACTTATAACCTAAACGGGTATTAAGGCAATTGGCCCTTTTCATTTGGCGTGGGAACGCAGAGCTGTGGGAACAAACAGTTATCATCAAGAATTTTTATTGTTTTGAAATTTTCTTTCCAGAAATGGTTTGTTCAAGAATAGAAGCATGTCGATTAAAGTTATACTTTTTATAACGCACCTCCTCTTTAATTTTACCAGTGATAAAATATCGATAAAATTGACATTTTCAATAGAAAATTGCCGGCTTCATAACAAAAAATAAGAAAATGTAACAATTAATAAACATCGTTATATTATCTTAGAAGGGGCGTTGAAAATATTAACATAAAAATTTCAATCGTTCTCGAGAAAATGATTTATGATTTTTCCGCAAAACCTGTCCGGTAGCTAGCGCCATCTACGGTTTCCGTGTTCCATCTATTCTTTTTGGCGCGGAAGGATACTTTGGTTGGCTGTGAAGCTATGCCACGATTTCACCGTACCACCTACCATCCCACAAAATAGGTTATAGACTTGCATTCGACATGTCTAAGGGCCTTAAGGCAAAGGACTAAAAATAAAATAAGACGCTACTCTTGCAGTAGACTAGACTGCCGATGAGGGGGAGATCAAGGTTCGAATCTCGGTCGAGTGTACTGAGAGTAGTTTTTCAAAATGGATTTCCACTTTCCCTCCATGCAAATGCGGGTACGCTTACTACCAAATTTAAGCTTCCTCATCCCTAAAACCATCAGCGCAATTAGTATATAGGCGTATCACCCAAACGGGTAGTAGGACGCAATGTTTAAAAACAGAGGTTACTTAGAACACACCTCTTGTGTTGTTTTGCAGACCAAGCCTTTAGGGAAAATGACAGCGCGTATTAAAAAAAACACTTTCCCATTCAATGCCCTCAATATAGTTCAAGTTGCTGATAGCCTATTCAGGTAGTAAGATCTATATCACCACAAAGAAAAAAGGAATGAGACAATATTAATGTATTATTAATATATATGTTTTTCTACTCCTCCTCCACGCCAATGCGGGTACATTGACTCTAAATTTTACTATTCTCATGCTAGTCACATTATTGTAAATAGGAGGATATCTCGAATGGTGACAAGACGCGGAGTAAAATAATAATAAAGAAACCTGTCAATAAATAAGATATACGATAAATTTCGTACGAATGGATATATCTGACTGCTAGATCCATTTTCTCGTGTGTCAACGCCAAGTCGTGTGATTTGTAGCAGTTACTTCTAATATTTAACACTTATATAGTCAAATTGAATCAATGTTGACATCATAAAAAACTGTTGTATTTTCTAAAAGGTGCTCCAAATGTAGGCTTACATTCGTAAGAAAATCAAGGTGAGAGTATATTTGCTCGGATATTCCATAAAATGAATTAAAGAAACGACACTAATGGTAACTGGCTATTTAAGAAACTTTACAGTAACATTACACGGAGCCGCACCGAGCCGGCGTGGATGAACCGTCGAGAGAGATTGCTCGGTGCGGGCCGTGTGGCCACATACCACCGGAAATAAATGTTTGGGAGCTTCCGAACGGCATTTCTTTCACAGTTGTTGCACGTGTGACGCTGTAGTAATTGTTTCCAACATTACGTACAAGTTAAACGATATTATATCCACAACTTATTGAACAACAAACATTCTTCTTCATAGTTAGTAGCTAACTTAAAACTTTATTCTTCGTAATTAATAATATAATATTTAGCACCGCGTCTTACTACCCGTTCGGGTTATACCATTTAAGTAAATAATTACGTCAATGGATTTATGATTGGAAAAGGGTTTAATTAGAGGAAGTGAACCAATTTGCGGGGAGAGTGGAAAACCATTTAGGAAAAACCTCCCCAGTTCACCCGACCGAGATTCAACCTCGATCTTCCCGTCCTCAGCAGTCAAGCTCAACACGACAGGCGCGTTAGACAGCTACGCCACCGAGGCGGGTTCTTCGTAATTAATAGCTAACTTAATTTTATGAAAATAGGTGAAAACTTAAGCAAGTAAAAATAAAAATACAAACTTATTTTGTAATAGAACTCAGTCTATAAAGAATATAAAAATTGTTATCTTTTTTTAAAATTACAATAATCTTATGCTTGGTTTAATAAAGTGAATTAGTTAAAAATCCTACGCGATGTTATTTAGGTGCTGTGCAGCTCGAGTAGCCATAGCTTAATAAGGGAAAGTAATTTATGAGACATTATTAAATCCGCGAGACTGACACATCAAGTTACACGTGCCCAAGATAAGACATCAAAAACTTGCAAGCTTGTGGCGCCAACAGGAAGGGCCATTTCTGTGAGTCGATGTAACTATTTTCGTCAGCTGGAACACGATCGATGTCGAAACTGGCGTGGAGAGAGAGGGAGGGGTTAGTAAAGCTGTTTAGCATGCCTGCCTATGACAGGGGAAGCCTGGGGATCGACCCTACAGATGTGAGTGAGATGGAAAGTTTTCTACGGAATTTCCATAAAAAAAATCCTGAAAATTTTCCAACTATTTAAATGAAACAAATAAACACTCTAGATATCACATGTTTTAAAGTTTACAACTTGATTTAATTAATTAAAAGGACGTTAACACCATACATATAGTCAAATGTGCTACAATAAACAAACATTGATACTTTAATCTCGATTCGTACATCGCCTACTTGAAAAGGAAAAACAATTTACTATAGCCTGATTCAGTGGCCGCATGGTTTAAGGTGTCACTCTTACAAGAGATTGGACTTCCGATGACGGGGAGAGCGGGGTTCAAATCTCGGTCGGGTGCACTGGAGGAGAAAGGTGTTCACTAAATCATTTCCAGTCTTCCTCCAAGAAAATGCGGGAACACTTACTTTAAATTCAACATTCCTCATCTCAAAACCCATTAGAATAAGTAATACATATGCGTATATCTGAACATGTGTTAAGATTTGGTGCTAAAAAATAGTTATCATTCAATTTAAAAAGTTAAGTGATTTTGTTGGAAAATAGTATTTATTTGAGGATGGCTAGATATAAGTGTCTATTTTTATCTCAGAATTACGACATTTCGAGTAAAACGTAATTGAAAATGAGCTAATTTCACTTTTTCCCGAGTTTATCTAAATTACTAAACTTAAAATATAGAGTTATTATTATTATTAGCACCGCGTCTTACTACCCGTTCGGGTTATACGCACTTACGCTAATGTGTAATGGTAGGGTGATTGTGAGATGAAATGAAGGACCTACAGTTTAACGTGGAATCCGAACCACGGTGGAGGCCTGGCATTCCCCACATTCACAAGATGTTTTGTCAGAGGTGAAGGAAGGGTTTGGTAATCAGATAAATCTGTGCTGGTACCGAGGATTGAACCCGGCCGCCAGCACAGAAGTCTGACACCTTACCCCTAGACCACCAGGTCACCTATAGAGTTATTAATTTTAGAGAGGAATGTTAATACTTTTCACCTCTATTTTGAAATAACAAACCTATTATTCATGTCATCGGCGTACAAATATAGGGGGCAGAGGGGGGGGGGAGGGTTCCTGTGGGGTGGGAGGTGAGGGGGGGGGATCAATGTGTCACTTTCTAAGAGTCAAACATATCAAAAATTGCAGGCATATTTACATAAGCATAGCTTGCTTTTAATTATTAGGGGGACAGAACGAATTCATTTTCACTTTTAACTAAGAAAATAAAAGTAATTATGTACCAAAGATCAAACAAAAATAATGTGATTACGGGATTATTTTTGCGAGTACAGTCAGATCTCTATAACTTGTACTAAAGGAGGCGGGGGTCTTCCCGCGTTAAGAAAAGTCCATCTTATAAAGAAGAAATAAAGTTGTGTCTAGGAAATGAAATCAGATACTTTATCTAAAGTAATATTGTACTTTAATGTGACAAGGTAAACAACACATATCAGGTAAGACAAATACATAAATAACAGTTAGGTACTGGAATGGGAAATGTTGATATTACAATAGGCCTATAGTACTTGCAAATTATCTGTTTACTATACTATATGTGTGGGGGCGAGATGGGAGGGGTAGTAGCACTGCATTGTAAGATATCCAAGATATCCGCCAGCCCCCAGCAATACACTACTTCGATAACATTTTTAGCCTGCCAGCATGCGGCTGGCGTGTTGTGTTACTAGCTTATATAACATTTTACTTTCGGAAAATTGTCCAAATTATCCAGAGTCCAAGATATCGAGAGTTGACTGCAATATAAAAAAAATACCTTAATTTTCTGGAAAATAAATCCCTGTTTCTTTTTCATATTAAAAGTGTGCCCTTTGAGCAGATTAGTGTTGGTAAAGGGATATGTCCACCCTGTCTCCCCCACTAACGACGCCCTAGCAGGGCCTTCACCGTGGGGGGGAGGGGGGGAGGCAGAGGGGCAAATGCATAGGGGTCCGGCATCGGCAAGTTTTTTTAGTGGAATAAAGTAGCTTTACGTAAACACACGACAAAAATTGTCGTACTAATTAAGAGTTTGAGACGTTAAACCTAATTGAGATTATTGTAAACGTAAAGCAAGTTTTATGTGTCAAGTCAGTTAAGATTTCTCGCCGTCAGGAGGATGAGAGGCCCGGCGGACGCGGGTGGAGAACGGTGAGTCATTCCTTGGCAAGTAGGCTCGACCCTTCCTCCCCTTGCTTTATTTAATTTACTTACTTTTACTTTAGAAAGATTATTTTTTCATTTACAGTCCTGTACATCAGGTTTTTAAAATTTAAGGTTGTCTGGAAAACATATATAAATTATATATATATATATATATATATATATATATATATATATATATATATAATAATCCATCCCTACCGGTTTGGAAAGGTACTTGGCTTGGTAGATACGTCACCACTGTAGGGATAGGAATGGGTTGAAGGGGGAGGGGGTATGTGGCCCAGAAGACTTATTTGCACAGGGGTCCAGAAATCCTGTCAACGGACCTGCAACATAGTGTATTTATGATACATGCGTGTGACAGGTTTGATATAAATCCAGCAACTTACTGTTTGTAATGCTATGATCATGGTATTAGTGCAGCTTTGCGCGGACTACAGAGAATACATAGGGTAAAGCTAGCAAGAATAGCGTCCTTCCCCGTAACTGGAAATCCACGTGAGCCAAGCAACTAATCATACCATAAACACCAATTTCTGTGAAGCGTTAGTTCTACCTTGTCTCAAATCAATACGGGAAAGAGTAAGAGGGGAGAGAAGAAACATCCACGCAGCGTTACTAGAAACTATGACGTCACTGGTAAACGTTTCCCTGCCAGAAGGATATGCCAAGGTAATGCGTTAAATGTGTTTTCGTTTTAGGATCAGCGTGAGAAGAGCGACAGAATTGAAAAATAGACTACATTGGCTATTTTATTATTATTATTATTATTATTATTAGCACCGCGTCTTACACCATTTGGTTAAGCACTTACGCTAATGTGTAATGGTAGGTGATTGTGAGATAATGAAGGATCTACAGTTAAGTGGAATCCGACCGGGAGCTGGCATTCCCATTCAAAGATGTCTTGCAGGTGAGAGTTGTAATCTATAATCTTGCGCAGGATTGAACCGGGCTCCAGCACGAGTCTACACCTTAACTGACCACTAGTCACCACTACATTGGTACTACAGATGGTAGGTTTTACGCATGGTACACTGTTTGAACTGAGATCGGGTTAGGTTCTAACATTTCATTAATTTATTTGAGTATTTAACTGCACTTTCTAAACGCTGATTAATCAGACAGATAATTCTACGAGCGAGAGCGAAAAGGCCAACAAATTTTGCGGAAATATATTTTCACATATCTTCCTGGGTTATTTTATATGCCACACTGACATAGGACCGACAATTTAACTTCCCTCCGAAGTAAGTTGTGCTACAAATGTCTAATAGGCCACAGTGGTTTTACCTCCTAATCTTACTAAATGTGTATTATATGACTTTTATATAAACACTCTTTGGCGGGTGAATATATAAAATTAGACTCAATGACGTTTAGGACTGTCAGCTAGGTGTCAGTATATGTTGAGGGAACTCTAAGAAAGAGGGAGTTTACGTTATTCGTGTCTCCTCTTTCTATATACTATATATAATTATTATATAATATAGGCATGCATATTGTTTTGCGTGATACGCATCTTATTTGATTTGTCAGTGGTGACGGTAATGTCAGGGTTCGAGTTCCGGTTGGGTGTGCTATGGTTTCTCCCTCCCCCTCCACGAAAATAAGGGGTTGTTCCATAAATACTGTCTTCTCCACATTGATGTATGTTGAGAGCACAGAGAAGTAGCGTTCTCTCTATGCTGGTAACACACACATATAATCCATCCTGCGTGGGAGTGGTGGTAACTGGCACCTAGCAGAACGTTCTTTATTAAAAACAATGGTTGAAAGTCGCTAATGTGGAAATAATTATTGTATTATTAGTAATACTATTTTATCAGTAAAAAGTGTTATAAAACGATTCTAATAATATTTATTGTATAATTGGCTTTTTTAGTAACTTTTGAAACAACAAAAACTATTAATAAAACTTTTTTTTTTTTGCTGTTGTGGAAACAAGAAATATTATAGTGCCTGAAAATATAATACATTTAAAAATTATTACATACACACTTTTATATTATTATATCAAAGCACCAAAATAGGTATATGCTTTTTATAACTTGAGAAATAGCTATAAAAATATGAGTTTTAAAATAAAACGATTTTATTTTGTAAACATATGCATTTCAACTCAACTGAAAAAAGGTTTGTATGGCGGTATCAACAGCCCTTGGTTAATATGATCTGCTCCAACTTAATTTATGAAGATAAAGCAGCCTTTTAAGCCGGCGATACGAGCATTACATTACAAAGCTCGGCTCAAGTTCCTGTTTGGGCGCGACGAATGCTCGTCTCGACAGTACTACGGTTTTTTCCTCATTTCTAGATGAAATGTCGGACCTACAAGTCACGAGTGCAGAGTTTTATAAATGTTGTCGATCTTGAGGATCCCACAAAATAGTTATCCTCCTATATTGTTCAATAAAAAATAAAGTGTTTTCTCTGTTCCACTCCATTTTATTCCGACACTTGCTGCAAAATGGCAATAGCACATAATATTATTATTATTATTATTAGCACCGCGTCTTACTACCCGTTCGGGTTATACGCACTTACGCTAATGTGTAATGGTAGGGTGATTGTGAGATGAAATGAAGGACCTACAGTTTAACGTGGAATCCGAACCACGGTGGCGACCTGGCATTCCACACATTCACAAATATCTTGTCAGAGGTGTAGGAAGGGTGTGATAATCAGATAAATCTGTGCCGGGACCGAGGATCGAACCCCGGCCGCCAGCATAGCACATAATACATCTTTCCTCCAGTATTATTTATTTAGCACCGCGTCTTACTACCCGTTAGGGTTATACGCTTTAAGTACTAATTACGCTAATGGATTAGGAATTGGGAAGGTTGAATTAGAGGAAGTGAACCGGCATTTGCGTGGAGGGAGAGTGAAAAACCATTTAGGAAAAACCACACCCAGTTCACCCGACCGAGATTCGAACCTCGATCTCCCCGTCCTCAGCAGTCGAGCTCAACACGACAAGCGCGTTAGCCAACTACGCCACCGAGGCGGGTTTTCCTCCAGTATTAATTTAGACGATTGTATCACTGTGCTCGACGCGAACACCTGCAGCTGCACTGACTTGTAAGTCGCCATCTTTGGAAGCTTTCATTAGTAAAATATTTTTAAACGAACTACAGACACCACTTAAAAAAATTCTAACGGTTATTTTCATAAGTTCGTGTTTAAATAATGTAAAAACGCTTTAAAAAAATATGTTTTAAAACAGTTTGACTGCCAAAAGTTACAGTGACGCTAACCATGCTATTGCAGATATTATAGCTTGGCGAATGGATACATGAGAGTAAATCGCTGGGGTATACATACCTCCTCTTTCTCTCTCTCGCTCTCTCAGACGTCAATAAAAGTCACAAAACCGCAGACCGGAACACAGTAACCACTACGACATTTATGTTGCTAATGTTTGCAACCAACATTCCTCGCTCATGTTTAATTCATTTGTTTTGGCTTTTGTAGAATTTCCTCATCAGAGGTCAGATTACATTCTCCCTTGGCCTCAACCGGAAACAATCTCCCTAATCGGGATGAGGAGAAAACCACTTATTTTAAGAGATGGAAGAACGGTCACTCAACAAATTTTAAAAGTTTAGTTGAAACACAAATGTAGATTCAAAAACACAACAAAGCCTTTCCCCAACGTTTTACTGTCCCCAAAATAAGACTTGAATAATATGGTGGCCACATGGTCTGAGGCGCTTCTCTCGCAATAGACCAGACTGCCGCAGACTGGGGGATCGGGGTTCGAGAAGCGGCAGTCGAGTCTATGACGTCCTAGGTAATAATAATAATATTTAGCACCGCGTCTTACTACCCGTTCGGGTTATACGCATTAAGTACTAATTACGCTAATGGATTAGGAATTGGGAAGGTTTAATTAGAGGAAGTGAGCCCGCATTTGCGTGGAGGGAGAGTGGAAAACCATTTAGGAACCCCCCCCCCCCCAGTTCACCCGACCGAGATTCGAACCCCGATCTCCCCGTCCTCAGCAGTCGAGCTCAACACAAGCGCGACGTCCTAGAGTCCTAGACCATTCGGCAGCGGGTACAAGAATGTTTAACGCGATAGTTGTTATCATTCATGAAATATCACGAGATGTAAAGACTTCGAATGGCACTCGGGCTGAATTTCAGGTTTATCTAGTCTTGTTTGCCGGTAATGGGGTAGTCAGGGATCAAACCCTGGTCGAGTGTGTCAAAGATTTTTTTTACCTCGTGATTTACCACTCTTCTTTCACGCAAATGAGATTGTATTTCCTTTAAATATAAATTTATCAATTATAATTTTCGAGTGTAACAAACTCTGACGGAGTGTGAGGGACGGACCGGAAGCGGATCAATGAAAATGTGACGTGACGCTGCGAGAGTCTTAATACGAGAGGAGACACGCTGTCGCGGTACAGCTCCAATATTTAGACATGGCTTGCTGTAAAAGACAATAGCGATGCAACACTACGGGCAGAATACAATTATTATTATTAGCACCATGTCTTACTACTCGTTCGGGTTGTACGCACTTACGCTAATATGTAATGGTAGGGTGATTGTGAGATGAAATGGAGGACCTACAGTTTAACGTGGAATCCGAACCACGGTGGAGGCTTGGCATTCCCCACATTCACAAGATGTATTGTCAGAGGTGAAGGAAGGGTTTGGCAATCATATAAATCTGTACCGGGACCGAGGATTGAGCACCAGACCCCCAGCACAGAGGTCCAACACCTTACCTCTAGACCGTCAGGTCACCCTAATGGCAGAACGAGTCTATAATAAAATGATAAACCATACCTATCTTCTTGCTCTACCTATCTTTTAGCTATCACATTTAATTGAATAGGGTAGGTAGGCATTGGGCATGGCTAGAAAATAGGTATGGTTTATCATTGGGGCTCTAAGGGAAAGAAACTCTCAGTGAAATGGTAGTGTATGTGGAACAGTTTTGGTGTTGATCTTTTCGTCAAAACAAGTGTACTGTCATTTGTGCACTATAATCTTTACAATAAATGACATACTACGTGAGTGTCGCAGTAGTGCAGTCCCAAGCACACTACTGTGACACTGTTGGCCCACTCAGCATCGTGCATGCATAAGTTCAAGTCATACGTGGTAAGAATGATGAATACTCTTTCTTTCTTTTCCTTTTGGTAAATCAGTCGCTTGTAAGACTAAATGACTGTCGAGAGTGGACCTGTTTATTTACAAACAAACAAAAAATACCAAAGTTTTTGTGACAGTCAAAGAAAATCGTTGTAATTGTGATGATAAATCCAATTTGAGAAAACCACCGCACAAGTGGACCCGGCTAAGATTCGAACCTCGACTTCTCCGTCGCCTCAATAGCTTGATAGACATCAGGAGGAGAAATATACCCTCACCACGGTCAAAACGCTTTACTTTGTAAAATGTACAAATTAATGATTTTTCTTAGCACCGCGTTTCACTATCCGTTCGGGTTATACACCTTTGTACTAATACGCTAGTGGTTTTAAGGACGAGGAAGGTTATATTTATAGGTGTACCCACATTTGCGTGGAGGGAGAGTGGAAAACCACCTTGTAAACACCAGCCTAAGCACACCCGACCGAGATTCGAACCTCAATCTTCCCACCATCGGCAGTCAGTATACTGCGAGAGTAGCTCCTTAGACCATGCAACCACCGGAGCGTGTTACAAATGATATTGGTTAAAAGTAGCCCTCTATAGGCTGTAATATTTTAACACCGTACAAAGGTGGCCCCTAGAAAAATCCGGGCGGCATTCCGCCACCCTCTACGCGATTGGATAATCAATACCCCGGCTACTACGTACACAATAGCGTAGAGTGGCGCGGCCCGGATCAATGGAAGGTCACAACTGTTGAGACTGTTGCCCGGGGGCGAAGGGAGTAACGAAGAGAAGTGCAGAGGGGAGATGGACATGCCTTCCTCTCGTAGTGGAGTGAGGCAGGAAATGAACATATAAAGGTCGATTCTCACTCACTACGTTGACGCGATGAGGAAAAGAAGGAAACTGCTTTCGAGCACTTTTATCCCCCAATTTAAAAGAATTAAAAAAATATTTTATTTTTTTGGGCCGTCGTTGTTGGAGAGGTGTTTTTACTGTGCTTTACGTCTTACGGGTAGTGCGCATTACTACACCAATGAGATATAATAGGTTAAGGACGAAGAAGGTTGGAATTTCAGAGAGAAAGTGAATTTGTATCTGCATGGAATGAGGGTGGGAAACCATTATGGAAAAAATACCTTTTTCCATCCATACGGAATTCAAACTCCGACCCCATCACCAACAAATCATATAAATACGTGATTGACGGCTTTGTATTCGTGCCCATCGTCGCGGGTTGTGTGTGTGTTTATACAGTGTGAATCAACCTTAGCTAGTAACACAAATCTCTTCCATCCCCTGCCCCTCCCAACGATCCACAGATGAAAGCACGTCACATCAGCCATCTTCCCTTGCCTCCTCTTAATCCTCAAGATCCCTTAACTAGTTAGAACAGTACAATTTCCAGGGGTGTTCCCAAAATATGAATTTTAGAAAGCAGAGAAACTCGTGGAAAACACCATCAGCAGAAGATGGCACGATATTTGTTAGACATAAAATTCCCTTTGAAGAAGTTTAGATTTTTTTTAAAAACATAATGTAATTGTAGCTGTTAAGAATTGTGCATGATGACGCAAATTCATCTTCACGCATTGCCACGCCTAAACGACCTTTTTAACCAGAGATTTAAGCCTCTGATTCGCCAAGCTTTGAGTAAGCTTCGTATCCAGTACGAATATCTAACGGATTCATTTGACTATGCGTCCTCCTCTTCGACAATGACCAAAGACACCGACTCTCACCTCGCAGTTCCCTCTATTGGGTACCACGTCTCCCCGACGGACCTCTACTGCCACCACAGGTCGATCCAGACAAGTATTGCACTGCACATATTGATGAATGTGTGATGATTGAGTCGTGTAGCCCGTTGATAAGGAGAGAGACGATTTTTTTTTTTTTTGGAGTCATGTCTCGCTACATGTTCGTGTTATACGCCTATACCTATACTCTATTCACGGTAGAAATTACTCTCTGAAAGGTCTTTTTTCTTACTAATATTCTACTATATAATAGATTTCTGGTAGGGAAAAAGGCCTTTCAGAAAACAATTCTTACGCTGAACAGCTAAACAGACTATATGTACTAATTACTCTGATGATTTAGGGATTAGGAGGGTTTACGTGAGAGGAAGTGCACCCCATTTAAATTGAGAGAGAGTGGAACAAAATTTAGGAAAAAACCTTAGTGCACCCAACCGGGATCAAACCCCGATCTCCCCGTCTTCGGCATTATAATCTAACACGAGAGTAGCGCGTTAGACCACGCGTCCACCGAAGCGGATGTCTTACTACTTGTCCGAGTCATAATGTTTAAGGAATAATTAAGGTTAAGTTTAGAGGAAATGTACCCAAATTTATGTGGAAGGAGAGTGGAAACCTATTTAGGAAAACCCATCCTCCGTACACCCGACCGGGGTTCGAACCTCCATTTACCTGTCATCAGCAGTCTAGTCTACTGCGAGAATGACGCCTTGGATTAGATCATGCGGTCAACGAAGGGGATTATCTCATGTTTGACTCAACGAACTGTAATATAAACTTATAAAATGTTATTTTAGGTCAACTCTCTAAAAACAGTTTAATATCAACCCATAGGACTTAAAAACTAACTCTATAAACTAACACCTAGCACTAAAAGTCGTAAGCAAACGTTAGGAATTGCATCCTAGTAATGGAAGCAGGACAAATCCATTAGCGGCAAAAGACATCTTAGCATTCAGCTGTGGGCAGTATCTTTAATATGTTAATTCTTACTTATTTTAATTAATCGATCAGATACCCTGAAGATCACGCGCTACCTTGACAAGTTGCCTCACTCTCGGTCGGTCTCTGGCTACCCACACCCGGGTTAGGTCTTTTTCCAGCTCATCCCACCGACGCAGTCTAGGTATTCCGAGGGGGCGCGTTTTCCCGGTATTACTTCCATCACTGCTCTGGGTATTCCATCTTCAGGTATCCTCTATATAACCAGCACAATGAATCCGTCTGCTTCTCAAGATGTTCGTGATTTCAAACCCACCTAATGCGACTTGTTCGTTTGTCCTCTGTCTCCCCTCTCCTCGACGCGCCCGAGTATTTGCCGCATCGCCCTTCTCTCGAAGATGTTGGTCTTCCTTGCTGTCCAGGTTTCAGAGTCGTAGAGTACATAGCGAATTATAGTGTTATAAATAGTGACTTTTGTTCGTATTAAGCTAATACGGCGGTAAAATTGTAAGCTATAAATAGTGATTCAACGATTTCAAATCATTGCAGGCCACGAGTGATGTATAAGGGGTCAAATTGTTATTATATGCATTTTGCGTACCATTGTTAAGATAAAATAATTATTAATGCATGGGCCTGAAATGAAGTATACAGACATTCATATGAGGTGTACACAAGGAAATATTATTAAATATTATTTAATATAAATATTTCCTTGTGTACACCTCATATGAATGTCTGTATACTTTATTTCAGGCCCAAGCATTAATAATTACTTTATCTTAACAATGGTACGCAAAATGCACAAAAGAAGAGTAAGGGAATCGGGATGTGAAAAAAAATGTATAATTATTTTATATATTTAAACTTTCTGAAACAATTCATTACAGTTCTAACGAACTAACTTAAACACCCTCTTCGATGGTCGCATGGTTTAAGACATCACTTTCGCAGTACACTAGAGTCTAGAATAAAGATGATGGGGAGATCTAGGTTCTAATCTCGGTCGGGGTACTGAGGGTGGTTTTTCCAAAATTGTTTTCCACTCATCCTTTTACGCAAATGCGGGTATACTTTCTATGAATATAACTTTCACTTTCTAAGACTATTAGCGTAATTAGTACACAAGTTTATAACCCGAATGAATAGTAAAACGCGGTGCTAAAAAAACTTAACGACAAAACAACCAAGCCTGAGGCAGTCAAGTCATCAATATGAAGGGGAAAGACCCAATATGATCGATTGTATATTTCAATTTGCGGATGCCAGGAAGAAAAAAACACTCAATAAGCAGACGCGCAGCCAAACGAGCTAAATTGCCGGACAGGAAAAGCTGAGCTCAACTACACTGCTGAATGATCACTTTTTTTTCTTCAAAACAGGATGTGACGAGCGGTTGTTTACATTTCAATACCGCAAACCAAATGTAAGACTAAGATATTTTACACAATGATCATTGAAGTGACCGTCACAAACTTCTAATGTTGGACATGCTGCCATAATTTCAAATGTACACTTGAAAAAGAGGGAGAGGGTGGGGGGGAAGACTAATTCAAGTCTGGTATGGTTTATCTGTGATATCGGGGCTCAAATCCCAGCTTAATGTACTAAAATATTTTTCCTAATTTCTTTCTACTACCACCTCACGCAAATGCGAATTCATTTAATCTAAATTCTACCTTAATCATCCATACCATATTAATGTATAAATATGCTGATAGTCCGGACGGATAGTAAGACGTGGTGCACACACAATAAAAAAAACCGAACAAGCTGGGAGGCAAGTGTGTGCAGCTGAGAGATATTATAGTTGAGGTCTGAATTTCTACGTGCACAGTAGCAGCTAGTCCGTGATTGTGGTTAAAGTGACCGCCACCAATCTATTATCTAGGGGTCCCTAGTTCAGTTCTGGTTTGTGCGTGCGGAGATATTTACTATTGTTACACTTCAGGGCCGGAAACGAGTCTACCTATTGAATTAAAGAGTACCAGCTTCAGTCATCACAAATAATTTACCATTGGTAAAATTGAGGCGCGTGTGTAGGTAGGTTCTAGAAATAAATTAGATTGTAAATCATAGGCTCGTATAAATCGGTTAGTTCAGAAATAGTACGTTAAATACCAAAATTAAATAAAAATTAAACAAAAAATTTCAACCCTAGAAATATTTTATTTCTGTTGACAAAAAAAAAAGTGTCGATTGAAAAACTATAAACAAAAATACTGCCCCTAGCTCGCGTTCCCAACTTAAATTCCATAAACAAAATATTATAATTGTGATGAAGGCACTACATTCATTATAACATAAACAGGAACCTCTACCGAGCCATTTTCTCTGTCACGACGGAAGGGGGTCATGGGAAGGGAAGGAGAAAGGGGGGAGGGGGTGTTCGCCTAAGCGAATATTGACTTACTTCTTTTTCCAGTTGTAGCTCTAAAACCCAGCGAAATCTATTCGAATAGATCTGATTGTATTAATGATCAGGATTTGGCCAAACATGATTACTTGTGTTTATCTAGAGGTTTTAAGTTTTGTTAGTGTGCAAAATTTAGTCCATACTATTTATGACTATAAAATTATCCAGTAAATCTCACATAAAAATGTTATAAATGTACTTTAAATATAATTTACAAATCTAGGGTCAACTTACATTAAAAGTAATAAAATTCTATGACTTTAAAGGGGGGGAAAACGTATTTTCCCAGGTGTTTTTTTCTGTAAGGCTATCCCTAAATAAAAATATATTTTTAATGATTTCTTTTAAAATCTTGACAATTTTTTTAAGCTACATATTTCAGTTCTCTTCACAAAATCCGGTATACATTATAAATAAAACTAATGGTTGACACTTTATTATTATGTTTCTTTATTTCGCATTTAGAAAATTATTACAAAACTATCTAAAATTCTTTATCGTTTTCCGGGTGCGTATCAACTTTGAAATTGTAATCAAATTATTTCTTCGTTATCATTTATTTAGTTTGAAAAATAGCGTGTTCTTTCAACCACAAGCATGAGCTAACAATGTTGAACAAACAAGATAAGTTAGTGCTTGTGTGGTTAAAACGCCCCAGTTCACACAGTGACGTCGTTTGACCTCTGCAGTTATATTGTCCCGACTATAACGAGGCGTGACTATTTTTTTTTTGGCACACCGGAAGAGTAACGTGACGCGGTAGTCAGCTCCGGGACACTTTGCTAACACTTTCTCTTGTCTCAACGTTTGTTTTTACAAGACTTTGGTCCTGCATCATGATCACAAACTCGCAACCGACCACGCATTATAACTCTGTTTACAGTGTAGTATTTTAGTTTTTGTGTGCACCACGTCTTAGGGCGGTGTTACATTTTTAGATTTCTTTTATAAAAGAAGCATAATATATCTATGACACTCCATCAAATATTATTATTATTATTATTATTAGCACCGCGTCTTACTACCCGTTCGGGTTATACGCACTTACGCTAATGTGTAATGGTAGGGTGATTGTGAGATGAAATGGAGGACCTACAGTTTAACGTGGAATCCGAACCACGGCGGAGGTCTGGCATTCCTCACATTCACAAGTTGTGATTAATACACGTCTTGTCAGAGGTGAAGGAAGGGTTTGGTATCCATCAAATAAATCTCTTTTAAAAAATAAGAAATTTTACAAATAATGTAAAAAAAAACCTTAAATGTTATCTAAGGTTTTATCAAATCAATTAAAATTGTAATTAGGCTATACAGTGTTAAAAAAAAATTAATAACGCATCTTTGCTGACTCAAATTTTTAAAGGTTTCATGGCTCATTGGTAAATTTTTGATATAATTGGCAATTATTATTATTAGCACCGCGTCTTACTACCCGTTCGGGTTATACGCACTTACGCTAATGTGTAATGGTAGGGTGATTGTGAGATGAAATGGAGGACCTACAGTTTAACGTGGAATCCGAACCACGGTGGCGGCCTGGCATTCCACACATTCACAAGATGTCTTGTCAGAGGTGTAGGAAGGGTTTGGAAATCAGATAAATCTGTGCCGGGACCGAGGATTGAACCCCAGCCGCCAGCACAGAAGTCTGACACCTTACCCCTAGACCACCAGGTCACCCCATATAATTGGCAATCATTTTAGTAATCACATATAATGTACAAACGTTGAATAAAATGTGATTTAATGTAATGACACACATTTGATGATATGTAGGCCTAATATATTTTTATAAAATAAGTATTTTTCTTTTATAAAATAAATATGACAGTATAATACCGAACTTAATACGCGGTCAGGTTATCCGTATATTTACACCAATTATATGATAAGGAAATGTACCCGAATTTTCGTGGAGAGAGTGAAAACCATTTAGGTGAAAGCTCGACAGAGATTTGAGCCTCGATCTCCAGGTCATTGGCAAGCCAGTCTTCAGAGTGGGTTTTACCTTTGACCAGAGATTTTCAGGAGCGCGGTGGCCAATTAATTAGGGGAGCGCGAATTTAATCTAAAAATGAGGTGTTTTTTATGCTCCAAATTTTTCTTATGCAACAAAATGTTTTCTTTGAAAAAATTCTCAAGGCTCTCAATATAATGTCTTCTTAATTATGTTTTCTTCCTCTTTTAATGCTAAAATGAAAATAAATTTGAACTAAGTGAGATATTAAATTTGTGAAAGATTTATTAAGTTAAACTGTTTGTAGTGATTTTTGCAGCCTTACATGTGAACTATTATATATAAAAAAAACTACGTTTGAAGAAGTGTTTAATCAACACACTCTATACTCGCTTCAGTGGCCGAGTGGTCTAACGCGCTACTCTCGTGCAATGAATAAGGGTTTTATTAAATGGTTTTCCACTCTCACTCCACGCAAATTCGGGCTCACTTCCTCTGAATTCAACCTTCATGAATCCCAAACGGGTAGTAAGGCAGGTTGTTAAAAAATGGAAGTTAAAGTTTAATCTCTTGGCTTACTTGAGGTAATTGCTTACGAATAATGGTTAAGCAACCGAAAAAAAAAAGGTTGGAAAACTACCGCTCTAACCATGCACCCATCAAAGAGGGCTGTTTTCTGGTTGAGGTGGAAATAAATCATTTCCTGAGAGGCAAATTGTGACACGGTATAGATTTTCTTTTGAAACATCATGCAATTGCAGGAGAAAAGTTTAACTTCTTCAGATATGTAAAAGAGAGTTTTGGTCTCTTGACATCGTGTGAAGTAGAACTAAGCTTTTCAAATTAGCCTATAAAAAACAATTTCTCTGACAACAGAGCCAATTTTACTAATGAAAATTTAGAAATGTATTTAGTGAATAACAGCAATGTGAATTGCTCGTAAACCCACTTCAGTGGCCACATGGTCTAAGGCGTAAATCTCTCCCTGCTGATGACGGGGATATCCCGGTTGCGTCTACTCAGGGTGATTTTTTTCCTAAATGGTTTTTCACTATTCCTCCATGCAAGTGCGTTAACACTCCCTCTTAATTCAACCTTCCTAATCCTTAACACATTAGCTTAACTAGCATATATACGTATAATCCAAAAAGGTAGTCTGGCAATCTTAAAAACAATTTTGACTGCAGGTAATAGTTTGTAAAAATGTTTACATTGCTTATTGTGTGTCCTTTTCCTTAAGTGCTTATTTGGTACCTAGATCCATTTTTAATACCTATTTGTCTGCCTATCTTACACATTTTTGGTGCCTAATAACCCGCTTCCCATTTATCACGGTTTATCACTTTCTTTACACGCTGATGCGGACTCATATCTTCTAAAACAACCCTCCTCGTAAATACGTAGCAGATGCTTTAGTGTTGAACTTATTGAAGATATAACAAACTATTTTGTAGCAAGTACTCTGGTGTTTGTAAATATGAATAAGTAGGCCTAAACAAGCCAGCAATCCAAATATTTACAAATTGTATCTGCAGACAACCATCAAAGTCTTAACAAAACCGTGTTGTTCGGGTTCCCCAGGGCTGCTAGGTAGTACAGTGTTGCCAGATCTAAAATCACGAGAAGATAAACATTTTGGTTATGCTCTTTGGAATGCACCGCCATTAAAGACTTCATAAGTAGCTAAAAGAGGGGCTGTTGAACACTATGAAGAGAAGTAACATAAGTTGAGAGCGTGGGAAACGAGAGTTAAGGGCACTTTTTTTTGTCAAAAAAATACTTAGAACCGCGTCTTACTACCCATTCGGACTATACGCTTAAGTACTAATTAGGCTAATAGGTTAGAAATTGGAAAGGTTGAATAAAGGAGGTGAACCCGCATTTGCGTGAGGGAGAGTGGAAAATTATTTAGGGGAACCTCCCAGTTCACCCGACCAAGATTCGAACCTAGATCTCCCCATTATCGGTAGTATAGCTCATCACGAAACTAGCGAGTTAGTTAACTACGACAATGAGGCGGATTTGTCAAAATAAATCAAATATTGCTTTAGTACCAAAATAGAGTTTAATTTTCTTCAAATGGTGACCTTAACAGTTGTTGAATATCTGTCAGGGTATCCTTGAATTGAATGTCAACTTTTTCTCTTCATTTAAAAGTTTCTCATTAAATACCAATATGCTTATGAGTCCCGTGTTCCCTACTCTCCACCGTCTTACTACCCGTCTCAACTAACAACATATTTACACTAATGGGGATAAGGACGAGTAAGTAGAATTGAGAGGAAATGTTACAATATTTGCATGAAGAGCGAGTAAGAAGAAAGCATTTAGACAACCCCCACCCCCACAATACACATCCAGTCGGAATTCAAATCGCGACATCTGGCTCACAAACAAAATCAGACTAGATGAAAGTGACGCCTTGGTCCCCATACCCACCGGTATTGTGTCATTTTTGCCTTCTCTACCATATTTTTTTATAATTTATACACAGTAAAAATATTGTTTCTATAGCGGATCCGACTATACAGTCCTGGTTTTACGAGCCCCGAACCTAGCTTTATCTAAAATGGCGCCCTAAGGACTTGTTTCTGTAAACCTTTACACGGTAGTACCACTACCATCTCGTGGAGGGGAAGAGGAGGATGGATGGAGAGGTTGCGCAGAACCAGGTGAGCAAATCTCGCGCAGCTCAAGAGCCTTCTGTCACAAACACACAGAGAGGCGGTTTCCACTTTGACTCTTCCTCGACCGTCCTCCTCTAGATACCAGCTCTTTTAAAAAAAAAAAAAAAAAAAAAGTGTAATGGTGCGGGGGGGGGGGGGGGGGGGGGGCAAAGGAAGAGTAGGGGTGATTTCGAACGTCATAAGCTTTCATCAACCTGCAATAACCATTATTGAACAAATCTTCTAGGCTCTAGGGCCAATTTCTTCAAAATAAACTACTACCTCAACGTGTCCAAAACCTGTCGAGGAAAATGCAACAGTCCTCGTTTCGGGAGAGAATGGGAACGTCACTGTGAAATGTAGGAGAGATAGTCTAACTTTCATTGGAAGAGCATTTTCTTGTTTTGGGGTCAACAACTTATAAATTTTATTTTATTTTATATATTGATATATCAAAAGTGACAACTGTGGATATAGTAAGAATCCCTGGAATTACATAGTGACTTTTCTGCCTGTCAGATAGGTCCTTTATATTAAAATTACCTGTGAGGAGGAGGTCAAGGTTCAAAACCCGGTCATATATATCGAGCTGTTTTAAATGAATGGCTTTCCAGTCTTCTGCCAAATAAATACGGGTACGTTTCCTCTAAATTCAATCTTCCTCATCCCTACCCCTCGTGTGGTTAAATGCACATAGCCCGGATGGGTAGTAATTCGTGGAGGAAAAAAACAACTTTGAGGCACAAGTGGTATTGAAGATATCCTTCAACCCCAATCAAAGTCAAGTACATTAGCCATGGGATCAGCTCTGCCTATAAACATTTCTTGTACGTGCCTAACATGTTTTACGACGATCAAGATCAGCAATATTTATGTATTAAAAAATATATATTTTCAAACGTTGTGTTTCACAATACAGTGAGCAATACGGAAATTGCGATGTTGGACCAGATGTATGGAAAGAGGACTTAATTAGGAAATACTTACAAACAATTTGTATGGTAATTAATATGGTCCGATGTTAATGATTTCATGAATCAGCACCGGTATTTCGAAAGGACGACCCGACCTTCCGTGTTATGATCAGCAAAATGAAATATTTACCTTGTTGCGGTGTTGACCAAAGTAAGACATGTGGAGCACGATACATGCATTGCGTTTTCTTACGATATTTTAGAGGGGTAAGTTGATAGAGCTTAACCTGCTGATTAGGTATTGTAGAATTATTGTAAGAAGAATCGTATCTGACAGTTATCAAAGTTTCTAAGCTACAGTCTGGTTTTAATATGAGGCCCATTATTTGACAATTGGAAACTCATGTTGCCACAATGGAGGAATGCCTATAAAATGAAACTAATACTAAGCCTATAGTGAAATATTATCGAGGTTTGTGTTTTTATAGAAAGTTCCTTCCTACTATAGACGCCGAACCCCCACATCTTGTTTAGTTGATCTTCATTCGGACCCCTCAGACGGAATTCGAACTTGATTCCATCTGAAAAACCTTAAAGGTAGGAGGCTAGTTAGAGGAAATACACCCGCATTAGCCAGGGAAGTTGGAAGGGGAAGGATGGATAAGCCACATAGAGGAAAACACAAACCCAGTCGAGATTCGAACCTCGTCCTCTAGCAACACCGGCTCTTCGGTAAAATTACAAGAATAAAGCTTTAGGTCACGTGACAAGCTGATTAGATCGGAACCTTCTAGATACAAAGTTTGTAAATAATGACCAACGACTTAGAAACTTTAGACAAGAGTTGATAAGGATTCCATAATCTACTTATCATAGTGTGCTTTTATTGTTGTTATTGTTATTATTGCATTATTCTGCTTACTGTTTTTATTTTTGATCTTATAATCGGCATAATTGCTGATTGATTTTCTCTACTTCCCTTTATTAATGTAGTTATTATAATTATTTTTCTTTGCTTTTAATAAATATTTATTTATGTATATATCATTACTTAGCCATTTTTTAATTATTTTTTTTTTAGGTTTTTTGTCAGGTACCTTTGTACCTTTCAGTGCTTGCCTGTTATAGGTCTTGTGACTGTTTATCAGAACTATAATAAAGGAAATTATTATTTTAATTATTAAGACCCTTTATTGGAAGAAGAGGCTAGTAGCGTTCACGAAAAAGAAGTATGAATCGTTAAAATTAGGTACCTTTAAAAAAATTAATTCGAGGCAAAATTTACTTTTCTTAGCTAAAGTCTTTCTAGCCTATCTGATGTTTCAAAATTGTAAGAAAGTGAAAGTGGACCACTTAAAAAAAAAAAGGATTAATTAATAATATAGTAATTTAAATTTAAGACCCCGGTGCAATAAAGACACAGCTCCATTATCGTGTTTTCTTAGCAGATACAAACAACTGTTTATAAAAACAACTAGTGTGAATGGAAGCATGGGAAAATAATTTTATCTGTAAACTAAATATTAATACTTTATTTTCATAAGTCCATTCGCGGTAACTATTTTTATAAAAAGTGTTTTTGTATCACTTCATGTTGTGTATGATAACTTCGAAGATAATTTTCAAAAAATAGGCTTTTAGTAAACTACGTTTACATATGTTTTCTAACTCACCTCAGTGGCGTAGTTAGCTAACGCGCTAGTTTCATGTTACAAATGTGAGCTCACTTACTCTATATCAAACCTTCCCAATTCCTAACCCATTAGTGTAATTAGTACTTAAACGTATAATCCGAACGAGTAATAAGATGCGGTGATAAGTATTATGTTTTCTTCATAAAAAAAACCACAATATCTTGTTAATCACAATCATCATTCTTTATTTATAAATTTTAAACCAAACTGTTTAAATATTTTTAGCAAAATTCAAATTTTCAAAAATAAATTATTTGTCAACTATCTTAAAATTATTTGTTAGTTTAAAAAATAAAATTTTATTTCTTATTTATCATAAAAACTATTCCACCAATTCCCATTTTGAATTAAATCTCAAAGGTGAATTTAGAAAAAAAAAATATGATTTGTTGTAAGTAGGCTACACTTAAATTAATTTATTTTAGATAAATAATAAATTTACATTATTATTGATATGTAAAAAATACCCCGAAACAAATTTTGAAGCAAATCGTTAGTTATTTAAAAAAATAATTTTTTTTAGCAAAAGCCATTAAAAAAATGAAAAAAATAGTCATTAGTAAACTCTTTAGAAACTACATTTCCCTAAAAAATAATTATAAGCTTTCTACAGCTTTATTTGTTTCATTTTATTGGCATACACTCCCCAGACATACATTTTAATCAAAATCGTTATAGCCATTTTAAAAATAATTTGAATTTTCAAAATTCACGCATCAGTAGACAGCTCTATATTGAATTTTTACCCAAAACCAAGAATACAGAATTGTTTGTTATGTCAAACACTACCAAGATACCTATTTGAAACCAAATCGTTATATCTATTTTAAAAATCTTTCCCCATTTAAAAAAAAAGAGTCATCAGTAAACTACCCATAGATGAGTTTTTACCCAAAAATAAATACACGGTGTTAATTGGCATGTCAAATATTCTCAAGATACTCATTTGTAACCAAATATTTAGGGTCATTTTAAAAATATTTCAAGTTTTTGAAAAAAAATTCGTCATCAGTAAGCTAACCTTCAAACATTTTTTCCCCAAAACCAATAATATAGTGCTATTTGTCATGACAAACAGATCCTAGATATGAATTTTAAACATAATCGTTGGGGCCATTTTCGAAAAATTTAAATTGAAATAAATTACTCATTAGTAAACTACCCTTTATAGAAGGGTTAGGGTAGGGGAAAAAAGTTTTATGGTATAAAATCTAAATATAAAGTATGAACATGATCCATTAAACCATTTTGGATCGTTGCCGGGGACATACAACAGACAGACAGACAGACAGAAAAAATGACACGGGGAAAGATAAAATTGAAAATCAAATTTTGGGTTCATATTCATATAAAACGTAAAAATTTGTCATAATCTCGATCTAGATTATTTTTATGACCACAATATATGAAAAAGTAAAAAAAATCTATATAAAATGTAATTTTTATGTGTAGTAGGTAGTAAATATTTAATAGATTAGAAAGTATTCAGTCGATCGTATTGAAATATTTAAACGTTTAGCTATAATAGACAGTTACTAAGTGAAATATAAAAATTTAAACAATTTTATTAATAGATTTAGAAAATTTTATATATTTAATTTCATCAGTTAAAACAGCTTTTAAAGAAAATAAAACTATATAATATACTGCGGACAGGATGACTTTCTCTACAAGGTTAGATAAATATATTATATATATATATATATATATATATATATATATATATATATATATTTTTAAAAACTAAACACGTTTTGTAGAGAAAAAGGTTCAATCCTTGGTCCCGGCAACGATTTATCTGATTACCAAACCCTTCCTTCACCTCTGACAAGACTGTATTAATCAAAACTTGTGAATGTGTAGAACGCCAGGCCTCCACCGTGGTTCGGATTCCACGTTAAACTGTAGGTCCTCCATTTCATCTCACAATCACCCTACCATTACATATTAGCGTAAGTGCGTACAACCCGAACGGGTAGTAAGACGCGGTGCTAATAATAATAAAATAATAATAATAATAATAATAATAATATAATAATAATAGTTAGAGAAAAAAGTAAAAAAAAAGTTGCTATGCACGATTCCCCTTAAATGTATACACACACAAAAACATACACCATTTTCTGAAATAAACTTTATATTTTGTAAGTAGCAACATCAACCATTTCGAAATAATGAACACAATGACTGTGACTATGCGTCATTTATTTCATGTAGTTGACTAATTATGAAAGTTTATCTTGAAACAACAAAACATCACGCGTATAGGCAAACTAGTCGTGAAGGTAGTGTCTGTAATATTGTTGTGAATTAGTCCTTTTAGTCGATAGCATAGTAAATTACCTCATAACATAATTCGTTTAAACGTTTGTGAAGCCACTTTAATGTATTCACGCCAATAAAGTGATCTGCGGATGCCTATTTTGTAATTTTGATGGCCTTAAAATTATAATTATACTGACTTTAGTCAATGATGGGTCACTCTATATTTCTTATACTTCTTACTTAGGCGATCTATATTCAAAATTTCGGGCAATAGTTTTTTTTTTTAGTGCATAAAATCTTACTACTCGTCCAAATATTCGCATTTAATCACACTCATAGGTTAAGGATGAGGAAGGTAGAATTTCGAGGAAATACACCACAGTTTCGTGGAAGGGAAAGTGGGAAACTAATTAGAGAAGTCCCCTTAAGTACATTAGGCCGAGATTCAGGCCTCAACCTTCCAGCCAACCAGAAAAATACATACATGAAGTTTAGCTTCGTCCAAATAAAAACATTATTATTAGTTTTACCATCCTACAGCTAGAAAAAAATACTATAGCTACTTTCACGTAATCATACATCAATCATGTGATCTGCGGATGTCACCTTTTATAGATATTATCAATACTTATAAAATAGAACTAATAATGTAGTAAAATGTTATCAAAGTTGAAAGCAAATAAAACCTTATTGGTAATTTATTAAAGGTTCTTCCTAAGGAAATTGGGCTGTACAAAGAGTTATGGCGGTGGTGGTGTTTTTTTTTTCATTGGATGGCTATAGAAACTATTTAAAATAAAGAGATCTAGGAAATAGGGTTGAGGGGTGAATTTGTAGCTATATATATATATACACAATTTTTTTTTTACCCGCACAGGTAGGCACGCCGACTAAATGCCACTTATCTAGTATTGTTTTCCAGGTACGGTGAGGTGGTGATTTGAATCCCAGCCAGGTGTGCCAAAAGGGGTTTTCCAAAAATTGTTCCCCATTTACCCTCCAAGAAAATTAGAAAATTAGGTATATTTCCTTTAAGTTCTTCCATCTTCAGCCCAGTTAACTTAATGCGAATAGATGCGTACAACCCTGACGGGTAGTAAGACGCAAAGAAATGACTATCAAAATTAATCAAACTAATACACAAAAATAAGACATTTTAATGTTTATTTCATGGTTAAATTAAATAATCAAAGAATAATAAAACTATTCATTTTGGTGATAATATTTGTAGAAAGTTTAGTAAATATTATGTTTTACGATTATAACCATAATAACTGAAGGTTTATATGTCGGATGGATGCTTGCGAAGATCGTCACTAATTCTCCATTTGCGCATCAACACGATGTCCTTTTCCACAGTAGCGAGAAGCAGATTCCAATCTTGATTATGATTGGTTGCAGTTAGTTTTATTTATTTGGTTGATCTTATGGGATCCCCATAGAATAGTAAACGGGGCTTAAGTCCACCCTGGACATGAGACTGGTTGGGACAACCTCAACTCCAGTGCATAATGCGGTCACTCGTGACAATGAGTTATTCAAATTGGGACGCCAATCTATTCCGTGACCTCCGATAATAGTGTCATGGAACACGGACAGGAGATCAACAGTTCTCGTTGCAAGGCCCAGCCCGGATCAATACAGCGTCCCTTCGCGTACCAGCGTGGGACTTTCACTCATGTGAAGCAATTGAACGGGATGATACCTTAAGGGCCAGTTTCATAGTCAGATTAGTACCCCTCAAGTGCGGTGCTATACTAAATACAAGACGACACCTACATAAGCTAGAATAGAATGAGCCAGTTTCGCATTTGAAACTGGTCCAGTCCACTCTGGTCTAGGTGTCGTCTTGCATTTAGTAGAACGCCGCACATGAGGCGTACTAAGTCTGACAATGAAACTGGCCCTTTGCAAACAAAAGTAAGATAGTTCAATATCTACTTTCACGTATTTATACGTCAAACCATGTGATCTGCAGCTGTCACTTTGGATATATATGATCAACACCTATAAAATAACACTAATAATATAGTAAAATGTTATAAATGTTGACAGCAAAAAAATATGTATTTTCTGAAAGCCTCTTTCTATGAAAATTGGACTGTACGTTGCAAGTTATCTTTAAAAAAAATCAACATCAATACAAAACTAAGGTTCAATTCTTCCATATCCTGTTAATTTGCGGCAGAAGGGAGTGCAAGTAATTTTACAGTTATTATAGCATTACATTTTTTTTGGCCAAAATAGTTAAAATATTTCTCCAGTCGCAATGAAGAGTAGTTTTCTGCGCATGCTAATATCAACAGATCTTTAATATCTGTCAAATGTATGATGAGATTTTGTCAAAACTTTTTACTTTATTTAAAAAGTGTTTACAAAATTCCAGGACACTCTTGACAGATATTAAAGATCTGTTGATATTAGCATGAGCAGAAAACTATACTCTACGTTGCGACTGGAGAAATATTTGATTTATTTTTGACAAAAAATGTATATTTTATAAAAACTGTAAAAATACTTGCGCTCCCTTCTGCCACACCTTAAGTTTATCCGGCAGCATCCCACGCATGCGCAGGGTCGATAAAAACACCATATGTACCCATCAATCGATGGCCAATACGGACTAATTTCAAGCTCGTTTAGTATGGTTTTAGCGGCTACGGAAAGGCCAGGGTCGGAATTCCAACCAGGTGTATTTAGGGTGTTTTTTTAACTCTTCCTTCACAAAAATGCTGGTACATTTCTGAAGAATTCTATATTTCTCATCCCTAGCCCATTATTGTGATTGAAACGCGTACATCCCGGATGGTTAGGGAACCATATTTACACAGAAACACATAGTAGCTACAAACAGTTCGACGAAGCACAGATTTACCAGCCACCCGCGTGGACCGGACGTGAGTGAGGAGGTCCATCCATGAACCATCGGAAACAGGTCGTTTGACTCGATCCACCGCGAGGACAAGGCCAGCAATACCATGTTAATATTATGGACGGAGAAATGTCGTCCAGCATGGAGGAAATGTGAGAGTGTTTTCGATTGAACTTTTTACACAGGGGTGGACTGGGCCACCGGGAGATATTCCGGTGGGCCGGTTTGATTTGGGCTGCCGAAACCACTTTAAACTAAAATGGATATATTAATTTAATTCTAGACCTGTTTAAAAAATGTAAATCAAAAGTTCCAGTGAGAAAGTCCAAGGTGCTCAGAATATATCATTTGGGAACAAATATGGTGGCATTACATTTAAAACCATCCATTTGTGGTTTCTTGGTGCTGTTTACAAACAAAGGTAATCTACAAACGTAGGAAGTGGGAGGTCATTTTACAAACTTAAATAACTCAATAAAGACACCTAGATAGTGTATATGCATTTAGAGGCATTTTTGCTAATGGCGCGTTGGCAGGAAGTAGAAACTGATCATCGGTAATGAATCTGGAATGTCCTCAGGATCAAATTAACTAATAATAAAGATATAAATATTTCACCTCGCCACTTAGCTTTGCTATTTATAGTAGAAAATAAACCACAGGGAATTTTAACCAGATCTTAAATTGTGTTTAAATATTAATACTTTATTGGTTTGAACTGTAATACAAACCGCGAAGGTAGGTTTACACTATGTCAATATAGAGATTTAATCTGAACATGTTTTAAAAGCTGACATTTCTTTTGAAGATTCAGTTATAACTTCTCTATACACAATACTTTACTCTTGCCTATTGGTGCTAGTAAAAAAAGAAAGAAGAGTGTCACTGTATTAATAATAATAATTGGTTGTAGTAATGTAATTAAATACAATCAAAAGTATCTCAGCAATTTATTACTCCATTTACTCCGTTTAACCTTTTCTCTTTGTTTAAAATTTTTACCCTGTTTGCATGCTTTATACCCTTTAGCCCTATTTACTTAAAGAAATAACTTTTTTTACCATTTTTCCTTACTGCCCCTTTTACCCCTTCCACCCTGTTTACGCCTTAAACCCCATTAACCTCTTACCCTTTCTTTCCCTTTAAACCTAATCCAGGATTTTTATAAATATTTTTACCTTTTAATTTGTTTTACCCTCTATGCTCTTTTTTATGATTCATTTCTTGTCTTTTTTTACTATTTTTACTCTGTTTATCATATTTGCTCCTTGATCTCCCCGTCATCAACAGTCAAATCTACTGCGAGCGTAGCACCTTAGACCATGCAGCCACCGAAGCGGGTTAGATATTAATTAATGTATGCTAAGAGCCATCATATTTGTAGTCCCGGGCCGCTTGGAGTCTGCCAGTCCACTCCTGCATTTACAAAAATCCAAAATTCAACATTTTATCTATTATCAACACTCTATATCACAATAATAGGGTGGGGATGAAGAAGGTATAATTTAGAGGAAATGAGAGAGTGTGGCTAACCGTTTGATTAAATATATTATTATTATTATTATTATTATTATTATTAGCACCGCGTCTTACTACCCGTTCGGGTTATACGCATTTACGCTAACTTGTAATGGTAGGGTGATTGTGAGATGAAATGGAGGACCTACAGTTTAACGTGGAATCCGAACCACGGTGGAGGCCTGGCATTCCCCACATTCACAAGAAGTCTTGTCAGAGGTGAAGGAAGGGTTTGGTAATCAGATAAATCTTTGCCGGGACCGAGGATTGAACCCCGGCCGCCAGCATAGAAGTCTGACACCTTACCCCTAGACCACCAGGTCACCAAGGATTAAATATACACCTTCAATACATCCAACGAGGATTCAAACTCCAATCTCTCCATCACTGGAAGTCCAGTCTATTACCGTGGCGCATCCAGAAATTTTCTTTGAGGAGAGGGGGTGGGGAAACTATCCAGGTTGTGTCCAGAATCAAATTTCGGAGGAGTTGGTTATAGGACGAAGACTATTAAACGATTTCAATAATCTAAGAAACCTTAGTTTAGATTCATGTCTCAACGTTATTTTTCCCATTTGTAACTTTTGGGGCACTTTTAACGTGTGGTAAACTTACCATAATATTTTACCCATAAAGAGGGATACTTTTAGTGTTTTACTCGAAGTCAGTGGTAGTGCAATCCTATTTTTGTAGGGGGGAGGAGGTAGTTAGAAAAATAAGGAGTTTTGCCCTCGAACCCAAGGGGGAGTCCAAGGATCCTTTTCATGAAAATGTTGCAAGAAATATTTATCCACCTAGAAGCTATTCTGAGGGGTCTTTCCTTTGAAAATTTTAAAAACTTAAAATGATTCCAGAAGCTTTACGGAGTAGTCCTTGTCCAGATGTCTTTTTTAATCAGTTTCCTTTGAAATATATTTAAAGTAGTCTTCCTCAAATTTTTTTTTAAATGTATGCTCTAGAAGCTATTTTGAATCATCTGAGGATTTTTTTGAAAATTACATGCCCATATATTCCTAATTTGGCAAATATTTAAAAAATGGAAGCCTTTAGAGGCTATTAAAAGTGGTCCTTGGCTGGCAATTTTTTAAAAATTAATTTGAGGTTTTTTTTGGTGGGGCAGCCACCCTATTTGACCCCCCCCCTCCCACCTTGGGTGTACCATTGGACTATTCCGAGAGTGACACCCTACACCATGCTACTATTTAGGCGAGTTGTTTGCTATTGAGCCTGAGTATTAACTAGTTTCACAGTGTAAATACTTATTTTGATGGCTGCATGGTCTAAGGAGTCACCCTCGTGTTAGACTAGACTGTTGATGACGGAAATATCAGGGATCAAATCTCAGTCGTGTGTACTGACGTTTTAAAAAAAAATTGAATTTCCACACTCCCTTCACGCAAATGCGGGTACACTAACTCTAACGTCAACATTCCCTATCCTTAACTCATTGGCGTAATTAGTGCAAATGTGTATAGTCTGAATAGGTACTAAGATGCGGTACTAAAAAAATACGGTGTACATGCCCCGTTTACCCTGAACCAGTGGCAACGGAACTGTGTGTGTGTAAAAATGGGGTGGGGGGTGGGGGGGCCAGATAGGGGCAATTTTCTTTTAAAAAAAGTTTTTTAAGGACTTGTATTTTACGCCATACACCCAGCCCACACGCTCTCCCCGATAAGTGTTTGAAAATGGGATGTCCCTAAAAACTATTTGGAGTGGTCCTCCTTCCCAGCTTCATATATGAGAGTATCAGAAGGTGTGAAATACATTTAAAGGGGGGATAATCTATTCCAGGACAAGCAATGAACCCCCCCTCCCCCAACACAACACTCCCCGGTTTCACTGTCACTAATTTGGAGTTGTCCGTTCCCTAATTCTTAGAAATTATACGGTTTTAAAAGTCCTTCCTCCAAGTTATTTTGAAATTTTTATGCCCATAGAAGCTATTTGAAGTAGTTGCCCTTCGGGATGTTTTAAATTTGGATGCCTTTATTAGCCATTTAAAAATAGTCCTCACCCGGATTTTTTTTTTAAATTTAAATTTTCTAAAAGCTTTTTGAAGAGGCTTTTCCCCATAATCTTTTGGAAATTTGGATGCTTATAGAAGCCATTTAAAATTATCTTAGCCCAACAATATTTTGAAAATTGGATCGTTTAAGAAGCTATTTGAAATGCTTTTCTTCTGGAGATATTTTTAAAATTAGATGCTTCTAGAATATATTTGAAGTAATCCTCCAACAACCAATTATTCAAATTTGAATTTCTATAAAAAAAACTATTTGAAGTGGTTCTAGCGTGAACATTCTTTTCAAAATTACATACACCAAAAAGTTATTTGGAGTGGTACTCTCATAGAAATGTTTGGAATTTGGCTGGCCCTTGAAGCTATTTAGAGTGCTCCTCGCCTGATGTTTTCTGACAGTTAGATACTTCTAGAAGATATTTGAAGTGGTCTCCTCTGGAAACTTTTTGAAAATTGACTAGAAGTTATTTGAAGTGTCTTCTCCGATAATTTTTTGAAAATTGACTGCACCTAGAAACTATTTGAAATGGTCTTCTCCGGCAACGTTTTGAAAATTGAATGCACATTTAAATTATTTTGAGTTTAATTTAAGATCATCTCTCGGATTCAAAGTCAATAATATCAGAGGATTTGAAATATATCTAGAGGTTGGAGGGGGGTTAAGTTTATTCCAAGTGGAAGATAAATTCCTTCTGGAGGGAGGGCGGTCCGAACCTTGTTTTATTCCACTATGGGGAAGCTTATGCCCAGAGTGTAATCGGTCCAGGTAAAGCTACTTCCTTTACCAATAAACGAATTATAGGCCTACAAGTTATTAAACCAGAGACCTCCATTGTTTTCCATAAGCTAGAAGTATCTCGGATGTAAGATGAACTCAGCAGAGCAAGCGCACAGGAAATTAAATAGGCAAGTTGTTGGCAAAGAGAGTTGAGCAATGAATAGAGTCATTGTCCACCGGTCAAAGTTGACGAAACGCCAACGAACACCTTTGTAGTCTGCAATTATTTATTTATGTCAGCGCCGCCCCCATGACCAGCTGGTTAAGGAGGTCAACTGCAGACTTAGGAAAACCTGATTTTAAGTTAAGTAATCTCTAAAAAAAATGTGTATATTCGGTCCATCTTATAACCAGGATATTGTTATTTTTAGTACTGTCTATTCACGGAAATTTGAGCCTTTTATTAAAGTCGAAAATAAACTAAAAATTGTTTCATATTTATCCGCTTAGCATAATGTGTTTTGTTCTCTATACAAGAGATATAAATCTACTTTACTTATAAACATTAAATGTAGACCCTTATAATTATACATTATGTACACTAGACGTTATAAATAACTAATCAAATTTGCAAAGCGGTTAATACTGAACTGTGTTTAGTTTCTTTTCAATTATCAAAGGCCAAAATTATCGTTAAGGGACTCTATACCTCAATTTTATTTCAAATTGGCATCTTCGGACAACTAGAAAGGTTACTAGACCTACATTCACGTAACCATACTTTAGGTCTTATAAAATACAGCTGTCACTTTTGATAGATATTATTAATAACCTAAAAAAACACTGACAATATTGCAAATATCGTCAATGTTGACAGCAGAAAATATGTTTGTATTTTCTAAAAAGTAGGCCTACACAAAATGTCTATTCGTAAGAAAATCAAAGCATTAGTGTTATGTACTAGGTTGTTAGTTTCTGGGTGATGTGCAAATTTAAAACTAGGTTCACTTTTACAACCCTTTTTACCATAATATCGGCCAAGCCCAGTAGATTTTTTTTGTATCACGTCTAACTAACCATCCGGGCCATCCATATATGGGTTAAAGGATGAGAAAGGTAGAATTTAAAATATATGTTCCCACATTTGCACAAAAAAGGTAGTGGAAAACAAGTAAAAACTCAGTACATCGACTGGGATTCGCACCCAACATCCTCATCAATAACAATCCAGTCTTACGAGAGTGAAGCTTTGGACCATGCAACCAGGTGCTCGATCTAGGCCCGGAACCAGGGTAGAGCGTGGGTCCCCTCAAAGCTAAAGGGAGGTTTAGGGACTCTGGGCGAATGTTTGAAAATAGGGTACTCCCAGAAAATATTTGGGGTGGCCCTCATCCTTTTTTTAAACTAGAGGCTTTATCTCTAGGAGCTATTTGGAGGTCTTAAGCTCGGATTTTTTTCATTTTTAATTTGATGGATCCAGATGATATTTAGAGTAGAGTGGGCCTCTTCCAGCAAATTTTGGAAATGGGGTGCTCTCAGAAGTTATTTAGAATTGTCTCCTCTTGTAAAGTGTAATGATTGGATGTCTAAATAAGCTATTTGGAGTTTGATACAAGACCATTTTTCAGATTAATATTCGATAATTTCAGAGGTGAGTGAAATCAATTTAGAAAGTGGCGAACTTATGCCAATCAGGAGGCGGGGGCACAATTTATTTTCCAAGAGTAGAAAACCCCCCTTCCTCCCTGCTATGCCACTACCACTCAACTTATATTTGTAGTTTTTTTAATAGTTGATAATTTTTACAAAACAAAAGCAATGTATACAAATGAATCCATCAAATGAACAGTGAAATGTTAAGCCCATGATAGAATATGTATATTTACATTGAACTTGAATCAATACCCGACTCTCTTCAAAATCCAAATTTAATTTAAATACAATAATAATAGACTCCGTCAAACTTCTGAACACTTTGAAAGAAAAGACAAGTCTACTGGACAAATGATACTAATGTAACAAATGCCAGTAAAGTTCCTCAGAAGGAAATCCCAGCTGTTGTGCTTGGGATGCACTTTTCCTAAGTATAGATGGGCATTGTCTTGCATATCATTATTGTTTTATTTTTATTAGTAAGGATCTTGGGATCGGGAATCCCGGGTTCGGTACTATGATACCAATAGTCCCCCTCCCCCTCGTGGTGGGGTCTGCATGCAACCACTAATAAAAGTAAAGAAAGAAGAGTTACAAAAATAAATATCAGCCTTATCTAGGCCTTGAGAACGTTTTAGATAGTATAAACAAAGATGAAAGGTTAGTCAACAGTTAAACGAGTTCAATATGTTTAGCTCCCAGTTGTAAAAATGGACACCAACTGTTAAATGTGAGAGCTATAGAATACAAATAATAGCAAATATTATTACTTTGTATATGTTAGAAAAGGTTATTTCAATTCGATTTGAAAATATCAGTGTAGGTTAATATGTAATATGTTTACAGCTTCAAACAATCCTAAAATTGCAAAATATACCGTTCATTTCGAAATGACCATAATTCTACTTTTTATCAGAATTCCTTTTTTCCATTTTTGAAAAAAACTCTAGAATGCGCGTAATCCATGCAAAAACGTCACTTTCATGAAGCGGCGCCTATATATTAAATCTTTGAATACTCCTTCACAAAAGGCCATATTTATTGAGTTATGACCTTTTCCAAAATACTTTTGTCAATCCAGGAAAAATTACATGTGTAAAAATATGGGCTTTTTCAAAATGACCGATTAAATAAAGATCTGCAATAACTACAACAAAAATAGTTAAACACTTATTTCTCTGCTTTAAAGAATTAGGTGTAGTGTGTAAATAGCGGAAAATTTAGAGTAATCATTCACATACGAATGCACTGAACACATTTCTGACATATTTTGGTCTTTTCCCTTCCTCGCGCGAGCTGAGTTGGGCCTGCTATGATGCACACTCTTAAATCAACACATTTTTTTTTCTAAAACTGGCCTACTTTGGACATAACTTTATATCTTTTAAAAATAATGTAGGCTACCTCAGATCTGTTGTTTCAATAGTGTGGCATCACCCATACAGGCATGCAAACATAACTAGTATGTGTAGCTAGTTTAATGTTTTATTTACTTTTTGATGATCAAGCATGACGGAAATTAGGACAATCATGTTCATTATAAGGAGTTTGATCCTACCGGTACCAAGATGGCAACCCGGAAGTGATTTAAAAATAATACTAACCAGATATGCCCCTGCAGAGGTTCGGTCAAAATCCAACAGTTAGCGCGAAAGTATTAATATTGGGTCTTACTACCCGTTCGGGTTATACGCACTTACGCTAATGTGTAATGGTAGGGTGATTGTGAGATGAAATGGAGGACCTACAGTTTAAACGTGGAATCCGAACCACGGTGGAGGCCTGGCATTCCCCACATTCACAAGATGTCTTGTCAGAGGTGAAGGAAGGGTTTGTTAATCAGATAAATCTGTGCCGGGACCGAGGATTGAACACCGGACCTCCAGAAGAAAGGTCCATCACCTTACCCTAGACCACCAGGTCACCAAGTTCGAAAGTAATAAGGCGTACACACATGACAATATTTGTAGTATTTTACCTCTAAGCTAGAAAAATAAGCTAGAATGTGAAGATAGGCAAGCAAACCTAACTATTGCCAAGTAAATTAAGAGATCATTAGAGGTTTCGCAAGAAAAAATAGTGAAGATTACTAAACATGGTTACTGCAAACCTTATTTGATACCCTTGGCTTATTAGAGTAAAAACACAAGAAGATTAAAAACTATTTATAAAAACTGTTGAAATGTAAACATAAAAACTGTGTACGTTTCTTGAGAAAGAATATTATCGCCAAGCCATAAATAAAGTTTATCACACATGTGACAGTGAGCAAGTCGACCTTGCGGTGAATGACGGAATGTTATTGCCCCGTTGGTGAACAGTCAACATACCTATTCACTTTATTTGTGTGGACATTCTCAAGGAGGATTCCACAGCATGGAGCATTCTGAAGCAACTGTTATAGGCCAAACTTTAGGTTTTTTATCAAACCATTTCCCACTCTGGTTTAGCCCATCTCTCTCCACACTTATGAGAGCGCGTTTCATCCTCATTGTGTTGACCTAATCTAAATAAAACCTTGAGTAAACTACACACCAGTTTTTCTGATAGATACTTGTTTTTGCTAATAGTCACCATAATGTTTGGTCGTTCACACGGTGATAGTTGACTTCTACTTAATTCAGTACTCAATTAAGTACTCAAACATCGCTCGTGTGTATGGAGTATTAGGGAAGCTTGGCTCAATCCTATAAAGGTGACATCAATAATATCAGAGTTCGAATCTCGGCTGGGCGTGATAATGATTTATTTATTTACTACCTGGGATTTTCGTTGTGGTTTTCCCGCACTCCCTCCAGGTTTCTGAGGATGAACTTCCTCCTAGTCATTGTCTTGTCACCCACTTTTTTATGTTCCTGTCATTATATGTCGCAGTATTAGATTCAGTTAGTTTGTAAGTCATTCAAGGCCATGCTCAAACTTTTATTTGTATTAGGGAGATGTATGAGAAGGAATTTTGTTAACAGTGAATAGTTCTTTAAATAATTTAAAAGTTTTTTAAACATGATTATGTTGTTAGTGTTATAATTATAATACTCCTATGTGCCCTAATGACCTCATTGTGTCGACGGGACTATAAAACCTAATAATAATACTATGAGATACTATCCAAGGCATTAAGTGCTTAGATTGTGACGTCACGTTCCAAGGAACAAACATGATAAGATGGCGAAGCAATAAATAAGACTCCAGATAAATGCGTGAAAATTCATTCTAAGTTAGTCCTAGTACCTCATTCTTAGCCAATTAATGTAAATAAATGAGTATTACCCGAAAGGGTAACAAGTTGCGGCGAAATATAAGAACTGTGTGTTTCAATGTATATTATCTAATAAGGAAAGTGTTAAATACTCTCAAAAGTCATAAAGAAATTAGACTAAAATAACAAACGCAATCAAAATAGAATCACCATGAGGTCCAAAATGATGTGTATAAGACCATTCAGCCGCTATACCTGATCAAAAATGGGCTAACCAAATTAGAGAGAATGTTGGTTCATACCCAGGTGGTTTCAGAAGTTAGCTTAGTTTAACGTAGGTGAGGAGATTCGAGGTTCACTTTAATTCTACCGCACGCGCTAATAATACTAATAGGCTCATTAGCATCACGTTTTACCAACCGTTTGGGTTGTACGCTTATGTACTAATTACACTAATTGGTTAGGAATTATGAAGGTTGAATATAGTGAAAGTGAACCCGCATTTGCGTGGAGGATAGTGTAAAACTGTTTATGAAAAACCACCCCCAGTTCACCCGACCAAGATTCTAACCTCGATCTCCCCGTCCTCGGCAGTCTAGCTCAACACAAAACTAGCGCGTTAGCTAACTACGCCACCGAGGTAGGTCCGCTAATAGCCCTTAGCACCCATAGCCTGCGGGTTCTAGGGAGGGCGTAGGCTCGTAAAAAACTGGACTGCCAGTCGGGGTCGAGGTTCAAAACTCGGCCGGGTACTTTGAGAATGGTTTTCTAAGCGTGCTTTATTTATTATGGTTCTACCATCTCATGTTCACACAAATGCGGGTGCACTTCCACTAAGAATTACCCTGCCAATCACTACCCTTTAGATTAAGCCTTTAACAACCATGCTTTTGTGGTCGTCAAATAACCTATGTCACCTACACCGGTGGATGCACAGGATGAGGCGCTAACCTCGCTCGTCTGGTCAGGTTTACCGATGATGGCGAGGTCAGGGTTCAATATCATCTGGGTATTATTATTATTATTATTATTATTATTAGCCCCGCGTCTTACTACCCGTTCGGGTTATACGCACTTACGCTAATGTGTAATGGTAGGGTGATTGTGAGATGAAATGAAGGACCTACAGTTTAACGTGGAATCCGAACCACGGTGGAGACCTGGCATTCCCCACATTCACAAGATGTCTTGTCAGAGGTGAAGGAAGGGTTTGGAAATCAGATAAATCTTTGCCGGGACCGAGGATTGAACCCCGGCCGCCAGCATAGAAGTCTGACACCTTACCCCTAGACCACCAGGTCATCTTATCTGGGTATTCTTAGGGTGTTTTTTTCCTAAATAGTTTTCCAATCTTACTTCACGCAAATGAGGAAACATTTCATCTAAATAATACCGCCCTCATCTCTACACCATTAATGTAAATAGTGCGGATAATCCATACGTGTAGTAAGATGCAGTGCACAAAAACAAGCCTAGTGTTGAACAAACTAATACAAAAAAAATATCTTAATCTATAAATAAATTATTCACGAAGAAGATGCTTCAAGAAAATGTAGATCCGCTGACAAAGTTTAAGCTGTAAATAACAATTATATTATCATAAAACAGCCGAGTCATCAAATAGTTTACAGCGCAATCGTACTAAAACGTTTACGTCAGGAAATCGAGCGGCCGTGTCCCGTAATGGGCAAATGTTCAGCAAATACCTGGGTTCTAACACAATGGTGTTTCCACAACTTGTTTCACTCGCTTTAATGCAACACTAAGAATAAAAAAAACACCTTGCGATGCGATTTTGTTTGGATCCTTGTTCCCAACAACCAAACAAGGCAATGTGTTCATATGGTACTCACACAGGCGGCAATTAGAACGTAGGTCTGAAGTTTCTACGTGGCCGAGTGGTTAGGGAGGCCGAATATAGAAGTAGGAGAGCCCCATTCAACCCTAGGGCACGTCTGGGTAACTAGGCCATGTGGATGAGTTCGTCCTGTTAACTAAATACCTCACGCTAAGGGCCCTTTTATACAAGCGTTTTGTGACGCGCGGTCTCTAAGTACACAGAAGACAATGAGTGCTTTTATACACTGACGCGCGTCATTCATGTCGTCGCGATCTGAAAAGTATGTCGCCGTAACCTATAGAACGCCGCGTCAAAAATGACGCGCGACAATCCAAGATACATTATATTCAATGGGGCAGTTTATACAGGCGTTTCATGTCGCCGTACTGGCGATACTGCAGAGCTACCAACAAAAGCAAACGCACATGACACGAGTCACAAAATGGCTATATAAAAGGGCCCTAGAATGAATTCTATAAAATTGACAATGGTTCGGTTTTATTTAGCTTACAGCTAACAAGATCTGTCAAATGCAGGCTAAGCAAAACACATGACTTGGTTAAGAAATAAAAGTACATTTAGTAGCGTTTGAAAATAGCAAAAAAAGTCTCTTTCTATGGCGAACCAGCTACATGTAAGTGTTGACATTGCACTAAGCTAAGAATGTATACGTTGTCCCCGAACAAAACAAGTTTAAAAGCTATAACCTTAATATTATTATTAGCACCGCGTCTTACTATTATAACCTTATTTAGAACGGAGCTTATTATCTATTAGCACATTAGTTAATATAATTTTGTATTATTTATTCAAAATTTTCTACGAGGAAGTTTATCAGAATTGGTCGAGAAGGAAAATGGCAAACCACACTGTAAAAAAACATCCTAAGCGCTACCGGTCTGTACTGAAAGCCCTTGAATAGGCTAGTCGTAGCCCCGTTACGGGTCACTGATAAAAGTGCTACTATCAGTGATCTCTCGGTTTTTATAGCAACATATTTTTAGGCTAAAATCAAATATTACTTCAGTTGAAACATTGAGTTGAATTTCCTTCCAATGGTGATATCAACATTTGTTGAATATGTCATGTGCATATTAACATTTGATGATACAGTTTTTAAATGAAGAGAAGAAGTTGTAATTAAATTCCAGGACACCTTTGTAAGATATTTGAGAAATATTGATATGAGCACGTGAAGAAAATTAAACTCTATGTTTCTACTGGATGAATATTTTATTTGTTTTGATAAAAAATGTTTCACTTGGGAAAACTAAAAAAACAAAACTGCCCTGACTCGCGTTCCCTACACTCGCTTCTGTGGCCGCATGGTCTAAGGCACTATTCTCGCAGTAGACTAGACTGCCGATGATGGGGAGATCGAAGTTCTAATCTCGGTCGGGTGTACCGAGGGTAGTTTTTCCCAAATGGTTTTACACTATCCCTCCACGCAAATGCAGTACACTTCCCCTAAATATACCCTTCCTAATCCCTAAAACTAATAGCGCAATCAGTACATAAGCGTAACCCAAACGGGTAGTAAGACGCGGTGCTAGAAAAAGTCAGATGAATGTCAGGGAAAGTGGTCTGTATTCTCGAAAAGGTTTCGATAACATTAAAGTATTAGGCGAGTTTCACGATTGACTTGGTTACGTCTTGGTATCAAGGGTTTTCACGATTGACTTGGTTACGTCTTGGTATCAAGGTTTTCACGAGTGACTTGGTTACGTCATGGTATCAAGGGTTTTCACGAGTGACTTGTTACGTCTTGGTATCAAGGGTTTTCACGAGTGACTTGTTACGTCTTGTATCAAGGTTTTCACGAGTGACTTGGTTACGTCTTGGTATCAAGGGTTTTCACGATTGACTTGGTTACGTCTTGGTATCAAGGGTTTTCACGAGTGACTTGGTTACGTCTTGGTATCAAGGGTTTTCACGATTGACTTGGTTACGTCTTGGTATCAAGGGTTTTCACGATTGACTTGGTTACGTCTTGGTATCAAGGGTTTTCACGATTGACTTGGTTACGTCTTGGTATCAAGGGTTTTCACGATTGACTTGGTTACGTCTTGGTATCAAGGGTTTTCACGATTGACTTGGTTACGTCTTGGTATCAAAGGTTTTCGGCCAAGTGGTTCTTACCAATGTGAAGCGCGAAAACGACTTTTGAGTTGTTTTTCGTAAACAAAAATGGCAGCTTGGGTAGAGTAAATCTAACAGCTGGTGGGGTTAATTTATGTAAACCTACATGTACTGTCAATCGACAGAGAATGAACTATTCAATTTTAATCTTAGTTAGATTGGTGCTTATTTTGACTAGTCCTAATAATCAGGATCCACATAACATATCAAGCTAAACATTTCTTCCCAAAAATAACCTTCAGAAAACATAAAGTATGTATGTTAGAATAAATAGGGCTAGGTCATATAATAATACTTTATTTTATTCATAACTAAACGGGTTTTAAGTAGGTACCTACTTACTGTCATTTATTTCTAGATATTAATTATTGTCCATTTTAACTTACATACTGTATAGCTTAAAATCACTTGATTACGAAGTTATAGGCCTAATCGTTTAGATCTAACATGAGGAGTGAAATTATTTTGAAATTGGTGCACAAATTCTCAGCTCATTGGTCGTAACCATACTGTTTTGTCTGGTCAAGGAAACCGTTACCAAACCAAGCTCTGATATCGTCTTGGTCATAAACATTTCGTTAACATATATACCAGGTCAACTGCGAAAACGCCGTGGTCGTCAACATCGATACCAGGTCTACAGAAGACCGGGGAATCCTGACGTGAGTGACACATCCACCCAACCACCTGGCGCTGTAGTCGACACGTGAGAATGAAAAGAAAACTCGAAACGCTAGAATTTTGTTAATGTAGATCATTTGTTGATGACGTTTCTTGTTTTATCGTCCTTAGGGCAAATTAAATTGAAATGTAATCTTTAACATTTGGAATACATCAAATGCATTCTTTACATCTAAGTAGTTGGGTATCTTCTAGGAAGGTTTAGAAAATGGAAATATTTCCAGCTCGCATCTTTAAGCGGAAGCATTCCTTTGTTCTTGGGTGTTCTGCATTTCTTTGAATACGAAGTATCTTGCAGCGTTGGATTATCGATGTTGCCAGCACTATCATGTTCTAGGTTTCCTAAGGCGGGTCCACACGCAACATTTTGTACAATTTATTGCCTGCGCAGTTCATTACGTTGCGTGATGACCAGAAAACTTTGTAATTATGTGACCTGCGCGAAGACGGTACACGAAGACGAAAAACTAAGGCCGACAGCATATACTTTGTCAGAAACCTGTACAGACTTGTCGGTGCTACACTTCGTCTTCTCTACACATGTTGCTCAGTTTCCTTCAATATTGGTACAGGAATAGTGTTCGTGGAGTTTAAAAATGTAGTTTTTTTTTATGATACATTTTTTCTTGCTCAACGATGACTGATCTTCGTCGATGTTTGCGTGAGTTTCTTACGGACACCCCTGAACAGCGAGTTCATTTTTCTTAACCTTACATGGGAAAATTTGTGTTTTTTCAGAAGCCAATATCTGGACCATCTTGAACGTCACGTCGTGTGCATTCAAGACGTTTAATTTGCCTTCTTTTGCACGAGACAAAACGACCAGATTAGAACTTCCTCCACGACGGAGTCCGCGGAACTGAGTGGGAAAAACGGTGCTAACACCTGTACAGGGTGGAAAATGGACACCCCTGAAATGCATTTTTTTTTTACAGTTTTGTGTGCGCAGCCATAAGTCATAATTGAGCATAAAAAGGTTGAGTGTGGACCGAGCTTTGGTTAGCCACCGCAAGTGAGGAGTTTTGGCAACAGCTAGATCGAGGGGAAACGAAGATACAAAGGAGAGATAAAGGAAAAGCAAACTTGGCGATTTGGTTGGCCAATGTTCTGTTCTGTCTAGACAGGATGGCTTAACACATCCTTTCATATTACATTCACATGGAGGGACTGAGAAACTATTTAAAAATTATATTCTGAAAATAAGGGTTCAAAAATCCATGTCCAGAAGTAATTTTTTTATATTCACCCAATATCTGTAATCGTAACTAATTTTTTTAAATCTCTCTAGTTAGTTCGAGTCCCGAATGGATATACCAAGTCCCCCCACCACCCGCCCTACCCCCTTAAAAAGTTTCCTATTATTATTATTTATTATTATTATTATTATTATTATTATTTATTAGCATCGCGTCTTACTACCCGTTCGGGTTATACGCACTTACGCTAATGTGCAATGGTAGGGTGAATGTGAGATGAAATTGAGGACCTACAGTTTAACGTGGAATCCGAACCACGGTGGAGACCTGGCATTCCTCACAATAGTTTCCTACGCTTTCTTCAAGAAAACACGGGTATATTTTCTCTAAATTCTACTTTCTTCATTCCTACTCATTATATTTAATTGAAATGCGTAAAATTCGAACGGGTGATAAGATGCGGAACGATAAAACAACAGCCCTAAACCAACACTTTAATATTTGTGTGCGGAACTTTACCGTCAAGGTTATTAAAACGTTTATGCCCATTCTCGTAGCTCAGTTAACAACCACAAGTCTTTGGGTACTTTGGTTCGATTCCGGGTGGCGCTGAAAAATATATTTATTTTTAGTTTATGAGATTGTCCTTCTGTCCAACGAATAAATATCGTGGCGGGTTGTGTATGCGTACTGGCCAAGGTTAAGTTAATTTGTAAGTCGTGTGGCGATGAATGTTTGGAAAGTACACGTAAAATAGCAATGTTTTACGCGTATAATTGCCCGTCCATACTATCCCCAGTCTACATAAACTAATCTAAGGATGAGGAGGGTGAAGTTTAAGGAAACCCACTCGCACCCGCCTGGAGATAGGGTGTAGCCTTTAAATAAATTATCCTCAATACATCTGACCGGGATTAGAACATCGATCTCCTGGGTCAGTGCACAGAGCGCGCCGACGACAAACTTGCCCTGTCTTTGAGGATTTAATATTTTTATTTATAATTCATTTAGAAGCGAAAATAAAGAATAAACCGCACCAACATTTATCTCAAGGTCGGATGGTCACGTTCAGTCATTGAATTAAATAAAAACACAATCTTACTGTGTGTTGTGTAAGTTGATAGGGGTTGAACCCTGACCTACCGAGTCGGATCCAAGGACATCTCTGTTTGCGGGGAAAGCCTTGGCCGGATGTGTGGCCATCCTGATCTCCCCGCACTATACTGGAGGGGAAGTGGGTTGACATAATGTGAGGGAACCCATAAGGCTCCAGAAGAAAAACAAAGCTATAAATTAATTTCCTGTGAACCACACTAGTGGTCACGTGGTCTAAGCTGTCGATCATAATTCAATAAAATTGCTTGCTTGTGACGAGGAAGGTCTAGGTTTGACTCTCAGCTGGATAAACTGGGCGTGGTTTTCCACTAGAGATTTATAAATGTGGTTTTACCCTTCCTTCTCCACACTACTGCGGTTGCATTTATTCCTAGTTACACTCTCCCTCCTTCAGTTTTATAAGTTAATAAATAACCTTGCTGTTGAACGTGCTAAGTATATATTCGATCCGCATGCAGGGACGGTAATTGGGCTTATCTATCCTTTTCTCTTTCTCTTACCACCCAACTGTGAGACACCCTTGGCACAATAATGCTTTTTAGCGGTGAGCTATGGAAACAATTTTAAACTTAAACCTACAGTTCATACATTTAAGTATCTGCTAGTATATGTTCTTTGAGGGTGAACATGTGCATGTCAATTTTCAATCGGAAATTTTATCTGTAAGTTTTCCAAAAAAATTCTCTGTTGGAAATTTAAGATAATTTTTATCACAAAGGAATATTTTAGTAAGGATTTTTAGATTTAGTGTGCTGTGTGTGTGTGTGTATGTGTGTATACACCACGGCTTAGTACCCAGTCCGGCTATACGCAAATTTACACTAATGGGTTAGGTGTGAGTACAATATAATTTAAAGTAAGTGTATCCCCACCTTTGAGTTGAGGGAAAGTAGGAAAAATCCCCAACCTGAATTCTAACCTAGATCTCAACTCTATCGGCGAGCCAGTCGATTGCGAGATTTTAGCCTAATATTGAAGTGCATATTTTGTCTACTACAGCAGACCGGAAAGTCTCGAAGTTAGTGACCAGGGTCGAATTAAGGTAGGGATCATGGCCCTGGACTCCACTCTTGAAGGGGCTCCTATAAAGTCACGCACATTTTTAATTACAATTATTTTATCTCAAATGTTAGAAATTATAGTTTTATAGAATAGTAAGTGCAACAAAGCAATAGTATATTATCTATATTTATCTCATTCGTTCTAACCAACGTAACCAAACGTTACCGCATGCTTAAGGAGTCGAACCGGAACTAATAGCTGGAATTGACAAATATTTTAAGGAATCAGAACTGGCGAAAAAACCCTTAAAATAAATTCAATTAGAACTAGAACTGTAATCAGAGCCGATAAGTATTTTAAAATTATAATATAAGATTCTTGTCAGTTTTTAAAGGATGTAACCTTTAAAACCTATTTTTAATGGTTACATTTCATACCCTTCTTTCTGTCAATTATAATTTGAAATATACATTTTGCAAGTTGCCTCCAGCCCCCGAATTTATTAATCCAGTCCTGTTAGTGACACAACCAACCACCAGACCCCATATTCTATAAGAGACCGAGCGAATAAAACTGGACTCACAGTTACTACTTTATTGAAACGCCCCATTTTATAATATTTTTGGTGTTTGCGCTCTCGGGAGAAAATAAATTGTAGTATAAGCTTTAAAAGTTGTGATATATCGTTCGTTCTCATTCCATTTAAATAAGTGAAAACTTCTCCAGCGTTAACTAAAGGAAATGTTTCCATCTTTGAGCAGTGAGCACAGAGGTGAGACCGCGGACCGCGGGTTGCGAACCGCCGCTACCGCCTCTGTACTGTATCGATCAGCACAACACTCGACTTCTCGTTCCGAATATAGAGGTGATTGCTCTCTCACAAGTAGATCCACAATACAGGCACACACAGTATGTATCGTGCAGCGGCTACTGCAGGCTGCAACACCCACCCACGCGCCACGGACAAGGATGGAATGAACGGTATTATTTAGGAATTGCCTGAACTTCCCTGAACTAGTTTACTTTACATTGGTTCGCACCAGTGCCATCTGTCCGTGAGTTGAATTATCTAACCCAAGAGAGCATGACGAGAAGGAAGTATCACAAGGAAATGCCCCAACATTCACCTGGATAATGTGATACCCCAAATGTGAACTAAAAAACAAACAAAATTAGCTTGATCTAGGATTAAAGATCCAACTGAAAGTAAGCGGGCTATTAATGACTTAAGGTAGTTTTTACTAAGCACGTTTTAATACCAGTTTTGGTTATTACGTATACACTAAAGGCGGTATTCAAGAACTTATAGTGAATGCTTAGTGGAGCGATAGTGTGGTCTCGAGCAATCCATCGTTCCACTTTTTAACCTATGATGAAGCAAGCGAACCCAAGCTAGTGTGAAAAAAGCATCCACTTAGTCAAGTTCTTACATACAACCCTAAGTAGGGTAGTTTTTCTTAAATGGCTTCCCCTTTACGTCCACGCAAATACGGGCCATTACCTCTAAAATGCTTCCTTCCTCATCCCTAACCCATCAAAGTAATTATTATATGTGCTTATAAACATGAAGCGGTAGTAAGACGCGGTGATAAAAAAAATAGATTAGTGGTATACAGACGTGAATGGCAGAATTTAAAAGAAAATACACCTACATTTGTTTGGAAAGAGTGGGGAAACCATTTAGGAAAAAACACTTTAAAGACACCCGGCTGGCATTCGAGCCCAGATCTCCCAATCACCAGCAAACCAGACTAGACTTGTTCGACGTTTAGTAGACCCACGACCTGGCGGTCTAGGGGTAAGGGGTCGGACTTCTGTGCTGGGGTCCGGGTTTCAATCCCCGGTCCCGGCACAGATTTATTTATCTGATTACCAAACCCTTCCTTCACCTCTGACAAGACATCTTGTGAATGTGGGGAATGCCAGGCTCCACCGTGGTTCGGATTCCATGTTAAACTGTAGGTCCTCCATTTAATCTCACAATCACCCTACCATTACACATTAGCGTAAGTGCGTATAACCCGAACGGGTAGTAAGAAGCGGTGCTGCTGCTATAATAATAATAATAATAATAATAATAATAATAATAATGATAATAGTTTTAATATCTACACATTTAACAGTGGTCACCTAGAATAAATGTAAAGTTCGTCTAGTCTGGTTTGCCGGTGACGGTGAGGTCGAGATTCAAATTCTGGTCGGGTGTACTGAGGGTGGTTTTTCTTTATTAGTTCGCCACTCTCACTTTTAACAAATACGGGCACATTTATTTGAAATTATACCTTCCTCTCTCCACCATATCAGTCCAATTAAACGCGCGTGGACCGGATGGGTAGTAGGGCACAGATAAAAAAAGAGTACCGGCAATAATAATAATCGGACGTCAGAAACTGGTCGGCAAGTTATGACGCAACACACGCGTGATCCTTGTACTAGAAATCACACCTGGGACCATTGGAATTGGAGATTTAGATTGATTACGTCATTGATTACGTCATCCAATGAATCACAATCGAGAAGGGACGAAGTCTCGCCCAAGCACTTTGGCACAGTTGGTAGAACATCAGTTTAGCGATATAAAGAATCCCGGGTTCGACATCTAGACGGGGGGGGGGGGGGGGGGGGGGGAACCGGAGCTATTCCCTTCCACGGGCTAGTAATTTAATGGGTATGACGTCTGTTTGTCATGTTTTATTTAGAATTAATTTAAAATAAGCCGCTAATATTATGCACAAATAAAACACTTTTTTTTAAATGTGATACACTTAAAAAGATTCCTATCTTATTTTTATAATTCAAGTATTCAACATCACTAGATAATGGTTAGTTAAATAATTATAAATAGAGACAAAAACACTAAACATATTTGCAATTCTAAGAAAAGTGATATCACGCAAAACAAACCACTCTAATTTAGCTACATGATTCAATACAAGTGAGTAGGAAAAGGCCAAATGTTTCGATAAAACATTACCACAGATGCAAAAACGATTTCTGACCACCACTTCCGTTGATAAAGCAGATTATGATGGGAGGATGTAGGGAAATTCTGGTGGAAAAAACATTCAAAATTTGAGAGTAATTTAGAAATTAACTAGAACTTTAAAAAACGCATACAAGTAATGGTTTTTAACCCTTTTTGGGTAGTTTTTGTTAGTTAAATTATGTATTGAAAATATATGTCAATTATTGACACACGAAGCAATTGGCTACTGAGATTAGACAACTAGCAGTGACCATAAACAGAGATTTAGTCGGTTTACATTTTTAATTGTTATTGTTAATACTAACGCACCTCCCTCTGGATACACCTTTGCAACTTATTATTTTATTCCCAGCCTAAGGTTAAACCAAGTACTTTTAACTAATGGTATGCTTTTCCTAACAGTGAGTCATAGTGGGTGTTTATGAAATCACTAGCTTTTACCCGTCGCAGCTTCGCCCGCAATAATTGATAAAATCTTTTAATTTTTAACTAAACTGTTTTGGTCATAAATCAATTTTTTTTTTTCAAATATCTATGCGTTTTTCTCAGTTCTAGCTGTAAATAATTTTGACGTATTTTAATTTTCACTTTTAAATAATTCATAATAAAAGAAAAATATATATTATTTAAGTTATCAATTATAATTTTTTAATTTTTATTTTTACCTTCATAGTTAGTAATACAAATAAATAAATGAAATAATACTTTTTTCGAAATATATAGCTAAAAAATCACATATCTATTATTTATTAGTATGAAACTACGTCACACTAATTACTATTTACTTTAATTACAAAATATTAAATCACAAATTCTTAAATAACATCATTTCAATCACATTATAATCATATATTTATTATTATTATTTAAAATCAAAGGTTGGGAATAGTCCTATATGTTATTCCAGGACATACTCTACCAACGTACCAAGTTTCATTCGAATCCGTTCAGCAGTTTTGGCGTGATTGAGCAACAAACATCCAAACATCCAAACTTTCGCATTTATAATATTAGTAAGATTTACTTTTAAGGGAACAGTTATTATTATTATTATTATTATTATTATTAATGTAAACTTTCTAAATCAAATGAACGTATCAACACCCGATTTGCAAACTAATAGAGCTCTAGATCTAGAAAGGACACAATATTCAATATTATTGTCGTCATTAGTCACCATGAAAGGAAACACCCAATTCCACCAAAGAAACATTTTCGGCCTTAGCAATCAGTAACCCACCTCGGTGGCGTAGTTAGCTAACGCGCTTGTCGTGTTTAGCTCGACTGCTGAGGACAGGGAGATCGAGGTTCGAATCTCGGTCGGGTGAACTGGGGGTGGTTTTTCCTAAATGGTTTTCCACTCCCCCTCCACGCAAATGTGGGTTCACTTCCTCTAATACAACCTTCCCAAATCCTAGTCCATTAACGTAATTAGTACTTAAAGCGGATAACCCGAACGGGTAGTAAGACGCGGTGCTAAATATTATTATTATTATTATTATAACAATCAGTAGGCCTATAAAGAGTCAAACCGGTACAGTTCACTTTATCTGAACTCTAGAAAGTTACTTTATCTAATTTCACGTATTCATACGTCAATTTGATATATTATATTATCAATACCTATAAAATACAATAACGTCGTAAAATTGTATCTTTTTTTTAATTTGAGGTATTAAACGTGCACTTTTTGAAACAAACGATTATATCAGCGCACAGCTTATAAACTCACTTAAATTTAGAAAATACACAACACTCAATCCCCAAGCCGTTAATTCATCACTGTGAAAGGGGAAACCTCAATTTCACTTATGATACATTTTTCACCCATACCAAAAATCGAACCCGGGACCCTTATCTCAGTAAATAGACACGCTACCGATTTATCTGGGTTGAATCGAGTTCCGCCACAAGACCTGGTTTAATCCACTATTTAAAAAAGGTTCCTTAATTTCATAGCCGAGTTCCTCCATATTTATGAAGGTTCACTAATGTAATAATCTAATCTAATACAACCTAACCTACCTTAACCTAACCTTTCTGAAGCAAATTAAAGCCTTAGAACATATAAGTGAAGACCAAGAAGAATTGTTTAGTGAAATTGCAATCATTTGTAACGGTGTAAATAAATTTAAAAAATTGTGTATAGTAAGATAGTAACTCCTGCGAATGAAAATATGTTTGTAATTTCTAAATTGGTCTTCCTATTATGAATCAGATATACTTATAATCCCTTCCTTGAGTTTTTTTAAAAGCTTATAGATCATTTGACCTGGAGGGACATGCATGATATCCTTATGTGTAGACTATTTGCTGCACAGAACGTTGCTCAGGGTACACCATGAGATGATGGTTATTATAGCGTCGTGGAGCCGGGGTGAGTCTTAACCTAACTTACGCCTAATTTAACAAACCCTGGTGAACAGTGGGTGTATTCCCCCTGAGGGAAAAATACCCAAAGTCCGAGCCGCGAATCGAACCTGGGACCCCTAGACCACGGGGCCGGTTTTCCTTGATGTGTCGTCGAGAAACTATGATATTGAAGTGGGGCTACCTGAGACTCGATGAAGGAACTTACCCTCAATTTAGCTAACGTGTCGGACAACATGCTATCAATTTAAAAGAAAGGAAAAAAAAAATGCTGAAGAAAGGAAGATTAGATAGAATAGAGCCTCCTATTCATCTGCTGGCCTTGCCACTGGAAGCTGGCAGACGCCAACACGTGTGCGTGTGTGTGTGCACTCAGACGCACAAAGCCCTAGTCCGGCAGTTGGGTCTATATTTTTATATATACTAGTAGGGCTATGGTATCAAAGTATCGATACCGCAGCCGTATCGAAATAAAAGTATCGATAACAGTAGTATTTCCCCTTTCAAACAACACGTCTTACTCACTCTCCCGGTTATACGCATATGCACTAATTGATCTAATGGGTTAGGGATAAGGAAGGTTGAATTTTGAGTAAGTGTAGTCACATTTGTGTTGAGTAAGATTGGAAAACCATTTAGAGAAAATCATTCTCCGTATACGCAACCAGGATTTGAAACCCAATCTCCTTGTCATTGGCAGGTTTGTCTATTGCGATAGTGACGCCTTATAACATTCGGCCACTGAAGAAGGTCAAAGTAGGTATTGGTATCGAGAGAATAATTAGAAATTTTGATCCGAAAATCATGTTTTTATCGAGAGAATAATTAGAAATTTTGATCCGAAAATCATGTTTTTATATAATTTTTATGTTCAAAAATATTGATGATTTTTCTTTATATCTCTATAGAAGACGCGAAGCACTCTCCCCAAACCCTCGAAAAAAAAAAAAAAAAAAAAACAAAAAAAAAAAAAAAAAAAAAACCACAAATCCAGGTGCAGATTTTTACCTCGGGAGTCAGACTAAACAAATGACTTTGAACATCCTCCCACGATTTCATTCGAAGATCGTGTTGATTTTTACTAAAAATGTCCGGAAACAAATCCACGCTGGTAAGTTGGCGGTTAAGTATAAAGTTAATTCCCAGTCGCGTAACTTCGATTTGTTTGCGAAAGGAGAAAGGGGCAAGGGGTTAGGGCAGCGCTTTTGTTTATAACTTTCACTTGGAGCGGTAGTAACCAATTCCCACATTTCCCAACCAACATAAAACGATACCATACAGATACAAGCCATTATTTTGGTTAATATCAATGATGCCGATCGATACCACACCGGTCTAAATATAGAACTTGTTATGTCTGGTTTGCCAGTGACAAGGGAGGTCAAGTTCGAGATCTAGCCGGATGTAGTGAGAATATTTTCCCCTAAATAGTTTCTCATTCTATCTCCGTGCAAATGTAGTCACATTTATATCAATTCTACCCTAATCACACATTAGCGTAGTTAATCCATATGACGAGTGAGACGCAGTGGAGGGAAAGAACAACATCGGTGTCGATGGTTGGGGCAGGTGATAGCTCAAAAACTCCCCTTTCTTAGCAGTAAATAAATTATTTCTGAGGTTTAGTGTTTTACCCTGTGAAACACGACCAACACCTCCATGACGAGAAGTTATCTTTAGTTAAGTCCGGCGATCAAATAATCTCGTGTTTAAGTTGTTTCTATTTAAAAATGTATAAACCGAACTAAGCTTTAACATTTAATAAATACACCCATTTCGGTGGCCGCATGGTCTATGCGGTCACTGCCAATGACGGGGTCAGTACCCAAGTATGGTGCATTGAGGGGGTTTGACCTAAGTGGTTTTCCTATCTCCCCCACGCAAATGCGGGTATAATTCCTCATTCATAGCACAATAGCGTAGTTAGTACATATGCGTGTAGCCCAAACGGCTAGTAACACACGATGCAAGAAAATTGCATCGTCTTAGAAATAATTCCAATAGAAAATAGGCTAAATGAAAATCACTAAAAATGTTTGTACTTCCGGGAGTATCAATAAACCAAGAAAATGTGCATGTGCACGCCATTGCGTAACACCGCCGAGCCTGCATGATGACGTGTTCTCCTTCCATTCCCATCATGCAACATTGGGCAACACCGCAGCAGCACAGACGCGGAGAAAGTGCATCCATGCGGTCCCCTTTTCATAACATGAGCTACCATAGTGGGCATAACAACGGCTTGCTGATGTGGCAGGAAAGGGGAGGGCGATTATTTATTTACTTGGAGTTAAGCGAAGCGGGGCTAGCTAGCTAGGTCCGTAAATTTGGCAGCACCCATAGCAGCACAAATTATGAGACTTATAACAATATTTAGTGCTGAATTTTTGCCACAATAGTTTTCATTAAAACACCTATAAAGTCGCAAGGTCACGCTGTACGTTTCAAAGTGTAAACCAAACCACGTCCAAAATTTTGTTCGGAAAACGAATTGAGTCCAAACCACGGATCAAAGTTAAACGAGATCAACTTAAACGCGATTAGTTGTTATTTAAAGAAAGAAACCTCAAACAGCCACCCCTACCCTGGTAGCAGTGTATTTTCCCCTTGCTTAGCCAGATTCTTTTTTTCCGTTGCCCTTGACAAACACATATCACTTACTATACGACCAGATCCGGTGGCGTAGTTGGATAACGCGCTAGTTGAGTATTGAGCTAGACTGCCAAGGACGGGAGATGAGGTTCAAATCTCACTCGTGTGAACTGAGAGTGGTTTACCCTAAATGGGTTTTAACTTTCCCTACACGCAAATGCGGATTCACTTCCTCTATATTCAATCTTCCCAATTCTTAACCCATTAGCGTAATTAGTACTTAAGCGTATAGCTCGACGGGTAGTAAGACGCGGCGCTAAGTATTATTATTATACTTACTATACGACTTTCCAACTGGATAATAATTATGGTAGGAAGAGAAATTAAGATAATTAAAATTTTATTTTTCAGTGAACATTGGCAGCATTGTATCTTTCAAAAGTGACAGCTTTAGATTAACTGACTTGCCGTATGAATACGCGAGGATACTAGAATCGCTTTAATCGTTGGGGAAACCCCCGTGAGATTTCTTTGCAAGTGCACGTAAACTAATGTAATCCCAGAGCAGTTTTTTGATGGTTCTTACCGTTTAGCCACAAGAGACCGTCAAAGAAAGGTCCGCACCGACTTTAAAGTTGCTCCACCATTTTGAATTTTTTTTTCAGGGGTTAAAAATTTTACTAACTTTTTGGAATTTTCCCGTATGTTACAGGCTAGAAGCTATAAGTTTGCCAAATGTTAAGTTTCTAGCTCATCTGCAAGTGGGTAAACATTAATGGCAGTGAGTCAGCCATGTGGTTTTATAGTAGGATATCATCTACTAGGCCTAATTGGATAGCAAAACGAATAGTAAATATACTGAACAACACCATCGATAGTTAAATCAAAGTTCCCTTGATTTGTGGTCAACTACTCAAACCATTTTACCACGGCTACGGACAGATAACCTGATTTTGATAGGAAGAACAGTCAGTATCTGGTAATTACTAAATTTTCTTAAACAAATTTAATACAATCATTCATAAAGTTATGTCATCTGCAGCTGTAACTTTTGATATATATTATCAATACCTATAAAATAACACAACTCAAATAATAAAGTAAAATGTTATCAATGTTGGACGCAAAGAAAGATGTTTGAATTTTCTAAACTATTTTTCCAAACAAAATCAGGGTAGGTTATAGCTTTTTCTAGATTAGACCAACGCAGAAATACTTTTTATTTATAATTTTTTTTATTACCTACAAAATATAGATACACTGTTCCAATGACAACTTGGACACGGGAATCGAAACAAGAGTTTGTTTTAATACACGGCAGTGTTAACTGTTAACCGATAGTATGGAATTTTAAAAGATTATTATTTTTTTAAATTCTATTGGTAATACTAAATGTAATTTGTATAATTTCTTACACATTCAGTAATATTTTATTTATTCATATATTTCTAATTTACTTAACCTTTTTAGAAAGTAGTTGAAATCCAAGGTTTATTTTTCAAAAGTTTTACCATTATTTGTCGTAAACCTAAAATAAGATAAACTGTTTTCAAAGAAAGGTAGGCCTATGTTTTAGACTAGTGTGGTTCAACTTTTCAATAATTGGGGGTCAAGCTGCACAACGAAACTAAAGAAGCTGGCCACGAGAAAAATAAAATATAATGTTAGTGGTAAATAACAAATAGCATCTTTAACTTAAAAATATGTCTTATTAAAAACCGTATATAAGTAAAATACAATAATTTTATGATCATACCATATAACTGTGAAATTACTGAGCCTATTTTGTGCCGCAAGTTTTCGATAGTGCAGATCTGGGTTGCACTTTTTCTATTATTTATTCAAAAATTCGTTGAGATTTGCGGGCCAGAGGAAAATAGGTAGAAATAATAATATTATTAATAATACTTATCACCGCGTCTTACTACCCGTTCAGGTTGTACGTTTAAGTACTAATTACACTAATGGACTAGGAATGAGGAAGGTTGAATATAGAGGAAGTGAACCCGCATTTGAGTGGGGGAGAGTGGAAAACCATTTATGGAAAATCACCCCATAGCTCACCCTAGCGAGATTCTAACCTCAATCTCCCCGTCCTCAGCAATCTGGCTCAACCCGAAACTAGCGCGTTAGCTAACTATGCCAACGAGGCGGGTAGGAAAATAGGTCGCGGCCCGCGGGTTGGACTAGACAGCTCGAGAATCTAGAATCCTTTTTGTTGCACAGTATTGCTATAATTAAGGTAAAGAGAGCAACTACAAAAGCCCTAAATAGAGAATAAATATAAGAATTAAGTGGTTCTGTTAGTTACTATCATAGCTTGTTAAATTGGATAAATATATGTTATATTACTATTTGAAAAAATGTCTTAGCTTTTAATATAATATAGAGGTATGAGCCAAGTTCATATGCGAATTTAATAGTAGGCCTATCTAAGATTTGGTTTATTAATGTTATGTTTAAATATATTTTTCTTTATTATCAAGTGACCCAATGAAAGATAATGTAAAAAGTAGATCACAGGGGTCACCAAACGGTCTATCTTTCAGCAACTTTCAGTCGATCGTATGAGAAAACTATGTCGTCATAAAATGTTGATCTTTGAATCTTCTCGCAAACTATATAAGTATTTTAAAATAATATTTGAGTGTGAGTGTAACCAACATAATCATATAATTATATATATATATATATCTTTCAGCAACTTTCAGTCGATCGTATGAGAAAACTATGTCGTCATAAAATGTCGATCTTTGAATCTTCTCGCAACTATATAAGGTATTTTAAAATAATATTTGAGTGTGAGTGTAACCAACATAACCATATATATATATATATATATATATATATATATATATATATATATATATATATATATATATATATATCAGATGTATGAACAAACAACAAAAACAAAAATAGAGCAGAGAAACAGTGAGTGATCACGAGACTTTAGATATTTATAGGTAGAGTAGAGCCTAAAACGATTGACGATTCTTGGAATACCCTCAATTTCCTAAAGAACTCACGTTTGTAATTTATGTTAGTATTCAAACATTACCGTATATTAAATTATTTACTAGCCAAAATATAAACGTATTTCACCTAACTCTATTGCTTTTAAATATAGTTGGAAAATGAATTCCTATGCAAGGGCGAATCCACGAGGGTTGGGGCGGAGGGAGGGTTTCTCCCCCAGCTGGTCAGGAGGCGGACGAAAACATTGGAATCCAGCCGAAAGAAACACATCTGAGCGGATCAACGGAAAAGGCGGCATGAAAAGAGCCAAGCGAACTGACAGGCATTTATAATCTAGCAGGAAAATTCAGATTGAGGTACTGCAAAGATCGTTAAGGATAACTGGCAGTGTCACCTTTGCCTCTAATAAAGACATGGCTGAGGACAGCTATGGTGGAAAGCAGACTTGTTGGCTTGCCTCTAATAAAGACATGGCTGAGGACAACTCTGGTGGAAAGCAGACTTGTTGGCTTGCCTCTAATAAAGACATGGCTGAGGACAGCTATGGTGGAAAGCAGACTTGTTGGCTTGCCTCTAATAAAGACATGGCTGAGGACAGCTATGATGGAAAGCAGACTTGTTGGCTTGCCTCTAATAAAGACAGGGCTGAGGACAGCTATGATGGAAAGCAGACTTGTTGGCTTGCCTCTAATAAAGACATGGCTGAGGACAGCTATGGTGGAAAGCAGACTTGTTGGCTTGCCTCTAATAAAGACATAGCTGAGGACAACTCTGGTGGAAAGCAGACTTGTTGGCTTGCCTCTAATAAAGACATAGCTGAGGACAACTCTGGTGGAAAGCAGACTTGTTGGCTTGCCTCTAATAAAGACATGGCTGAGGACAGCTATGATGGAAAGCAGACTTGTTGGCTTGCCTCTAATAAAGACATGGCTGAGGACAGCTATGGTGGAAAGCAGACTTGTTGGCTTGCCTCTAATAAAGACATGGCTGAGGACAGCTATGGTGGAAAGCAGACTTGTTGGCTTGCCTCTAATAAAGACATGGCTGAGGACAGCTATGATGGAAAGCAGACTTGTTGGCTTGCCTCTAATAAAGACATGGCTGAGGACAGCTATGGTGGAAAGCAGACTTGTTGGCTTGCCTCTAATAAAGACAGGGCTGAGGACAGCTATGATGGAAAGCAGACTTGTTGGCTTGCCTCTAATAAAGACATGGCTGAGGACAGCTATGGTGGAAAGCAGACTTGTTGGCTTGCCTCTAATAAAGACATGGCTGAGGACAACTCTGGTGGAAAGCAGACTTGTTGGCTTGCCTCTAATAAAGACATAGCTGAGGACAACTCTGGTGGAAAGCAGACTTGTTGGCTTGCCTCTAATAAAGACATGGCTGAGGACAGCTATGGTGGAAAGCAGACTTGTTGGCTTGCCTCTAATAAAGACATGGCTGAGGACAGCTATGGTGGAAAGCAGACTTGTTGGCTTGCCTCTAATAAAGACATGGCTGAGGACAACTCTGGTGGAAAGCAGACTTGTTGGCTTGCCTCTAATAAAGACATGGCTGAGGACAGCTATGGTGGAAAGTAGACTTGTTGACTTGGCTCTTTTGCATAGCCACAATGATATAATTACTGACCCAGAGTAAGTAGCCTAAAGCTTGATTCACACGTTCGCCGAAAGCATAATCTGCCTCAGTGGTGCAGCAATTCACACACTGTATGTTGACCCATGATGCATTGCAACGCTAAATTAAAACAGACGATTATCAACAAATTTTATTTTCTAGTGGATAAACATCTATTTTAGATCATTCTCCCGATGGATGTTTTCAAATTATAGCGCTGTGTCTTACCACATTACAATACGTAGATACACACGCTTTATATTAACGTTATTTCAAATATCGTCTAAAAGGCCAACGAAGTGGTCTGCTATTTTCTAGCTGTATAGCGCATGGTCAATGATTTAAAATGGTTAGTTCTGAGATTTGATTGGTTTTCCTGTGCCGAACATCTCAAGCAGAGCGGACATCTTGTGGTTGGCTTGGAGATCGTCGTGTGATCATCTTTCTGTTCGGCGAACGTGTGGAATCCGCAGTAGTTGAGTGATTTTCCAAAACTAGTAAACACTGAATTGTATTGTCAGTAACAACTCGTAGCATCCATTTAAGAAATATTATAAACATGTAATTATATGTATAGCAATTTGTTTTAATTCCATTTCTATTTATTTCTATCTTATTTCCAAGAGTCCACTATAACTTTAAAACAACCCTTTTGAGGGTTAAATTTATATTTTAAAAAATCCAAGAGAGGATTTCACCCCGCCCCCCAAACATGGGGGGTATTCCATATTCCGTATCCCAGACTTCCCAATAAGAGCCCCCCCCGTCCCCTGAAATTACTCCCTGTTTTTATGAACAGCTGAAAATATGTTACCGAAGATAATTTCAACAAATCAAATCTATTGCGAATCGGTCTTGCCGCGTTTAACATTTTTGCGATATTTAGATAGAGTATGTTTCACTTTTCTAGAAGATTGCTGGTGAATTTCCTCATAAACCACGTTGCTCACAATTAACTTTTACAGGCCCGGTGTCTTTTTAACTTTAAATCCGGGCCGTTTTTCCACACTGAACTGTTGAATTTGTGTATAATCCGCACAGGTGGTCGCGCGATCTTAAGCATCTGCCTCACATTATACCAGATTGCTAGTGCCATGAAGCCGTTGAGTAGGAACATAATTTTTGGGGATGTAATTAACAAATTGCTCAAACGGTAGACAGTAACACACGTAACACGAAAAAAATCCTCTAAAAGTTACGTCCGACTTTGACCTGTCAGGGAAATAAACCCAAACCCAACCTCTTTTCCCCCATCTAATCGCCAGAAAATGTAATAAAGTCTGGCAGTAAATGGGCCGCAGCATGACGTCACACCAAGTCAACACACCCGTCGCCACAGCAACAAGATGGTATTAGAGCACAGTGGGAACGGACTAGACTAACCGGATGCCGGAGAAGAAAAGACGAGGAAGATGAAACCAGACAGCCGTCACACCCCAGCAAAGTGACGAGTACTAACTCCGAGAAAATAATGATTACTACCAGACCAGCTTTGTGGTTGGAGCTCTCGACCACAACTCTCCGGCCTAGTTCGACTCCGGGTTGTAGGGACCAAGATATTTACCATTTTTGTTTAGTGAATAGGTATGTCTTAAGACGCTAGGGCTGGGTGTGGAGTCTTAACTCAATAGGCAAACTGTTTTGGACTAAAATTTACGTTAAATTCTCTATTAAGATAATAAAGATTTTACATCCACTTGGTGACCTGGTGGTCTAGGGGTAAGGTGTCGGACTTCTGTGTTGGGGGTTTGAGGTTCAATCCTCGGTCCCGGCACAGATTTAACTGATTACCAAACCCTTCCTTCACCTCTGACAAGAAGTGTATTAATCATAATACATCCACGTCTACACAAATGGGAAAATGAATTTTCTGAGCTTATTCGTATTAGCAAATTACAATAATAATTATGATACAAATGGCAATAAAAATCACCTGAAACCGCTAAACTTTGAAGCAGTCACGGATGGCCTCTTTCATAGCCCATAATAATCAAATTTTGACCGAGCCTAGATACAAATTAGCGTTTCGAAATTGTTCAAAATCCTTATTTATGTATAATGGTAAAAATATATAGGCCTATCCTCTGTGTTCATATATTAACAATTTAGTTAACACAGTGATATAACATTTTAAATTTTGTGAAACCATATAGTGGAGATTGAAAAAGCGTTTTCACCAATAAAAAATAGTATTTTTCTTTCAAAAGGTATTAATTTTGGTATAGGATTAATCTGGAAAAAGTCAGAAGCAAGAAAGTTAAAAAAAAAGAAGCTGTGACGAGAAATTACGAAACAATGGGCTCGTGACATTTGGGAAACGTTTCGGATGTCTTTTTTTTTTAAAATTGTGTGAAGTTAGCGTTAGTTGTGTTAGGTTAAGGTATATTATATTAGTTTGTATTTGATTAAGCTCTAAGCGGATGAAACAGGCAGAACAAATTTAAGGCATCGTCCTTTCCGTCATTGACGTCAGATTACCCGCCGACAAAGACAATAATTCTGAACTTTAGTACTTTCGGATCTCTCGTTCTTTTTAGCACCTTATGGCCGCGCTTTAAAAATCAAACTCGCATTACCTTCACACCAGATATAAATATGTTTCGACCCTAAATAGTGGCAAAAGGTTTTAAAAGGTGATACCTGATACCTACACTGTATATTGCTGCCTTCTTCCAAATCTTGAAAAATATTCCCACAATCATTTTTTTCTCTCTCCAAAAAACTCTATTTGTTTTCTTTTTAAAATCTATAAGGGGACAAGGATTCCCTTAAATCAAAATAAGAGTAGTAATTATTGTCGATCTAGGAAAAAAAATCTATAGACAAATTAAAATAGCTAGAAATTAATTCATAGTTAGTAGGCGGAAATAGATCAGAACTCCCGCGGCTATGGACCAAAAGTGACGTGGCACAGTGAAAAAAATGGCTATATTGTGCTCGATGACCTACAAGCATTCTCCCTTTTCTCGCATTATCAATGGGCGTTGCAAAATGTCACGTATACGCTAGATCAGTGGTATCCAACCTGGGGCACGTGAAGACATCTTAATGGGGGGTACGTAGATTTTAAAATATTATATTATTTCATGATACACCCTAAATAATACGGGTAAGATTTAATGTTAACAACAAGAGATCCGAACGTAATATCAAGTGATCTGGGCACGCCATTTATTTATTTATTTTGGATGTCGGGTTCAATCCCCGACGCTTCCAGTTTTTTCTGTGAAGCAGTGGGTCTGGAACGGGGTCAACTCAGCATCGTGAGGACAATTAATAAGAAGCTACTTGAATAAATAAACAGAGGCTCCGGTTCGTTGTGCTGACAACATGACACCCTCTATCCGCCAATGTTGGCACTAACATCTCCGACATAGTGCGTCCGCTCGGTTGGTATACGTAAGCTCACTTACGGGCTAACGCCATGGAGTTTTTTTTTTAGAATACGTATATCCTGTATTATCAAATTTGGGGGTACATAGTTAAAGAGAAATTATATTTGGGCCTTAGGGAACGCGAACAAAAAGGTTTACCAATTGACTGCTCCATTTAGAGATGACCATATTGGGTCCAGAATATAATTCCATTGTGTGAATCGACTCTATCATACTAAAATATGTTCGCGTTCTAAACTGTTAACAGTGATATCACTGGATATTAGCACGACTCGTTTCTACCTAAAAATTATGTTTGCTATCAACTTCTCACAGTTTAAATAAAGGTTAGGTTAGGCTGATAAGGTGACTGTATAGTATTAACAAATCCTGTTCCTGTGTAATAAAGGGTTAGGTTAGACTGATAAGGTGACTGTATAGTATTAACAAATCCTGTTCCTGTGTAATAAAGGGTTAGGTTAGGCTGATAAGGTGACTGTATAGTATTAACAAATCCTGTTCCTGTGTAATAAAGGGTTAGGTTAGGCTGATAAGGTGACTGTATAGTATTAACAAATCCTGTTCCTGTGTAATAAAGGGTTAGGTTAGACTGATAAGGTGACTGTATAGTATTAACAAATCCTGTTCCTGTGTAATAAAGGGTTAGGTTAGGCTGCTAAGGTGACTGTATAGTATTAACAAATCCTGTTCCTGTGTAATAAAGGGTTAGGTTAGGCTGATAAGGTGACTGTATAGTATTAACAAATCCTGTTCCTGTGTAATAAAGGGTTAGGTTAGGCTGCTAAGGTGACTGTATATTATTAACAAATCCTGTTCCTGTGTAATAAAGGGTTAGGTTAGGCTGCTAAGGTGACTGTATAGTATTAACAAATCCTGTTCCTGTGTAATAAAGGGTTAGGTTAGACTGATAAGGTGACTGTATAGTATTAACAAATCCTGTTCCTGTGTAATAAAGGGTTAGGTTAGGCTGATAAGGTGACTGTATAGTTTTAACAAATCCCGTTCCTGTGTAATAAAAGCTTTTACCCATTACAAAACAATTTGAATCAATACATAATATAAAGTTTAGTTTTTTTAATGGGTACATTTTAAAAATTAAGAGGGGTGGGGGTTGAGAAAACTAGTTTTATAGGAAGTAAGCCCATATTAGCGTGGAGAGAGTTTTGGAAAACAGAGTGGCACAGTAACCGTGATAAATCATATGCGGCAAACCAAACCACTAGGAAAACCCAGCTCAGATTCTAATCTCGACTTCCCCCTTTAACAACAATCCATTCTATTGCAAGCCTGACGACGCCTGAAACCATAGGATCATTTGTGTGAGTAGAGTTAAATAATTAGTATAATTATAAATGTTATCAAAGATGTCAACAGATGGTGTTTCTGTATAATGAAATAATCGCTTCATTGGCCATCTGTTAGTCTGTTACCCACATGGCAGCTTATATTCAAAACAGCTCCATAATTCACCCAGGGATCGCAAGAGATTCTTTATAAACGATTTTTAAAAGTTACAGAATATACATTTTTGTATTCATAAAACCAAGCATATTGCTTCAAAAAAGCAGTCTTGAAAGATTGTAGTTATGCCAGTGGTGTAACTAGAAATTTACTTTGGTGGGGCATACAATGAATCCAAGTTTTTTTCCCCCACGTCTTAACTACCCGTCCGGCCACACGTATATACAGGTTGTCCATAAATTATTCACCCCATTATAAGCTCTAATAAATTAGTTACTTTATAAGCTATTATTTTAATGGTTGGCAGTTAATAATACAACTCAAGAAATTTTTTCCTTTATTTTGTAAATTATTGTAACTATTTTAAGATAGTTCTTAAAATAACGAATTTATTAAAGCTTAAAGCTCATAATGAGGTTAATAAATGGAAGCCCTGTGTATTAATTATGCTACTTGGATGGAAACAAATAATATATATTTTAGAGGAAATGTACCCGTATTTGCGTTAAGGGCGAGTGAGCAAACAACTAGGAAAAAACAAACATCTATATACTTTCTAAAATACTATTTTATGGCGATATAATACTGCTCTAGTAAATATGTTCTGTCACTCAGGGGTAAAACTACCGTAGCTTTGCTGAAACGCTTTGCAGACGCTCAGGAATCACGTTTTATTCAAGAATTTGGTTTCTGTCCAAAAGATAAAAGGAACCTTACGTTTCAAGCATCATGCTTTTTCTATATTAATAAAAGGTGAAATTAGATCATTTTTCATGACGTTTCATGCGAAATATTGCAGTTCTGAGATAAAAGTGTATGCACGTAGATCTAGTCTTCTTAATCAAAGAACATTGTTTTTAATGGGTTTACAACACAACATTCTAAGAAAATAAATTGATGTATTAGTAGTTTTTAAGCTTAAGAACTGTCATCACCATAAGAAATAGAGCATTGTGAAGATATTTTAGTTCAAGTAGGCGGCGCTCCAAGTTCGTTGACAATGACAGGTCGTGCGCGGACGATATTAGTCTCGCATTTAGAAAGCGCTCGGTAAACATCCAAATAAAACAAATAAATACAACTCGAGTTAGCGACACGACTAACGATTTTACCAGACTACGTAACAAGAAGATGGAAGTTGTGGTTATATTGTTTGCAGCTGTCGACATTGTTTGAACGTTAACATAATATACAACCTGAACATTTCCTAACACTGAACCAATAATAATTACAAACATTTCCTCCTGGGAACCCGGCGTCAGTTGCTCGAACTGTGTTGCAAGTTTTTCGTTTTAAGAGCCAGCCTTGCCCCAAGGATACCAGCTAGCTTAGGCAGTTCGAACCAGACGTGCATCATGATGCGGTTTATACGCAAGAAATCATTCTAAAATTACAACAAAATGAAAAATGAATATTTTAAAATAAAAAGAAAACACAAAAATTACCACAATAATTTATTTCGCTGTTGTCAAATGATAAAATGCGGAAACCCTCATTTCAACGCGATTTCTTGCTCGGAAGGAGTCATGTACTTCATTTAACCTGAAGGGTAACAGGCTTACCTTGTTTGTTTCCACTATGACGCAGCTTGTATATAGGGCCATAGTGGAGCCCGTCAAGATAAGACTTTTCACTATAAACAGTGTGTACATAATTTCTCTGTTAAGTCAGCCGTGAGATGTGCTATTAGAAACTATTTAAAAAGTTATTTTTTCACACATACAAGGGAATGAAGAGTAATATTCGACAAAAGTTATAATTATTTGGTAAACAAGTGATAATTTCATCAAAATACGATCCGTACAGATGGATCTACAGGAAAAGGCGTCAGTCTTGTCCGGATGCCATTTTCAATTTTTTGCTCAGCGCACAAGGTGTGATCTTTCTTAATAATCTGAAATAAATCTATGTTACGCGTCTTACCACCCATCCTAAGTATCCTCAACAAACACTAATTTGTGGACACAGAATGAGGAAGGTGAGTTTTATATAACTGCACCAAAATTCGCCTGAAATTAGAATGAGGGAAACCACATCGAAAACCAAGCCAAAAGGGGGTCATTAACGTAAGAGCCACCCCAACCCCTCCTCTACAAAGAATAACTCCGCACGAAGCGAAAACTATTTTATTCAACACGAAATAAATTCGATCCAGGTCTTGTCAGATCAGCCAGCATCTCAAGTCTCAACGCCTAGAAACGCTCTGGGACACGGACCGGTGGCGGGGGGGGGGGGGGGGGAAGGGGGGGGAAGGGGCATGCACCAAAGAGAAACACACATACACGACGAGAGCAACTGATATTCGCGACAGAGGAGAAGGGGCAAGATAACAGGAAAAAAGAAAGCTATCGCGAAAAACTTTCACATAGGACGACGACGTGTGTGCGAAACCCGTTACGTCAGGTCACAAACACACACACAATAAGGTAGATTGTGTTGCTCCGTGTGGTTCACGAAAACAACATAAACAAGACCTCCTTCTTTTACCAAGTTATTTCCTTGGTATGTCAACAAGAATACACTTCACTTCACAGAAGAATTATAATAATTATTGTGGTTGGTTTTTCATCGCGTCGAAGGTGATACACTCTCCCCCCCTACTCAGTGACGGATCTAAAAATGTTGTGCCCCTAGGCACAATTATAATATGCGCCCCCCCCCCATTTTTTTCAAGGGTTTTAGGGGGTTTCGGAGGAAAGAGGTCTTGGGGGGCGGGGGAGGGGCGGAGCCGGAAGTTAGTATTCGAGAAAAGAATTTTTACGATAGCTTGAGTTAACATTATGAAGGGGATACTGACGTCAGTTACAAAGTAATTGCAAAGTACAGTTATTTAAAAAGAAATATTGTCGTTCTGACTTTAACTTGAACTATTTCAATAATGTTAGTCAATAATTTTTAAACGTAATTATTAAAAACAAAATATAAAAGTAATGCTATCGAAAATGTGGCGTCCCCTAAGCCACCGCCTCTAGGCCCATGCCTAATGGGCCTGTAGTAACTATTAGCCGGAGACTCCCAGACACGCGTAATGAATGCTCCGTACACACGGGCGATGTTTTCACACATAGTTAAATACTGAATTCGGTACAAGTAAACTATTACAATGTAACATACCAACTATCAAGAAAATGCACACGCATTTGTATGGGGAAATGAGAAATCATTTAGAAAAACCCACCCTAAGTAGACCCTTTCGCGATTCGAACTCCGACCTCGCCCGTCACCAGCAAACCACACTAGACTAGCCTGACATTTAGTCGCCGTGCCCACCGATACGGAGAAGGTTATAATTATTTCCCTTTTCGCCCAATTTGGAAAACATCGACCTCGTCACCTTTTGTGGGTTACTTTTACTGTTCGGTAGACTTTCTAATTAATATTAGATTGATTATCAAATCGGTTCCTTTTGTTTGTTGGGTGGTTGACCTCTGTTACTGTTTCGTGATCGCAGCAATGAGTTGTGTAATTATGTAAGGAAACGATTTATTTAGTAAAACAACCTTAACGTCACAACAAAATGTTGTTTAAGAGCACTGCCTGCATCAATAAAAATATCTTCACACTATTGTATTTACAATGGAAATTACAGTCCCGAAGCTTCAAAACCAATTAGACAATCAATGCTAAATTATTTTAGAATGTTCGGTTGTGACCGTTTCAAAAATGACTTTATTTATTTGAAGAAAACTAGATCCATGTTTCTAACAATTTACTTTGATCTCCATACTGTAACATTTCACATGAAACGACTTTGAAAATAAGCTAATTTAGTATTTCCATTATTTAAAAACATAAAAATAACAGCCTAAAATGTAGGTTTTTTATAGTCCTAGTGGATCATTTTGATAGCTGTCACCTCCATTTTGTTTTAAGATAACAAATCAGTCCTAAAGTAGCGCGAGATTTCCGAGATTCTGCAAGGCGTCTCAGAGACACGGTAAATAACTTTAGTAGTCCAGTTGCCAGCCAATACTCGGGACGGGTTTAATTTATTAGTTAACAAGTTATAACATCATGATTGTTTGCTTTTTTTTTTTTTAGCACCGCGTCTTAGTAACCGTTCGGGTTATACGCTTATGTACTAATCACGCCCATGGTTTTAGAAATCAGGGAGGCTATATTTAGACGAAGTGTACCCACATTTGCGTGGAGAGAGCCTCGATATCCCCGTCATTGGCAGTCTAATTTACTAAGAGATTAGCGCGTTAGACTAGCGGCCACCGAAGCGGATACCTTGGTTGTTAACGACTTACCTGCATCAGTGAGCAGGCGGACTAAACGTCAAGCTCATCTATTCTGGGTTGCCTGTAACGGGGATGTCGGGATTCAAATACTGGCCGGGGGTACTGAGGCTGTGTTTTTACTAAAAATATTTCCTACTCTCTCTATAAATAAGTGCGGATACATTTATTATAAATTATACCTTTCTCATCTCTACCCTGCTAGTGCAGGAGTAGTAAGACGGGGAGCGGCAAACGTAAAAATAATTACTTAATCCAAGGAATATAGGTGAGGATAAACTAAAGAAAACACATCCATATTAGCGTGGAGAGAGTATTAAAATTATATTTAGGAAACACCCACTCCCCCACCCTCCCCTCCGCCATTTTGCATATGTCTAGGACACGAACCTCTACCTTTCCATCTCAACCGTAACAAAGTTAAATGCAAAAATCAAACCCTGAGAATAGCAATGACGCAAAAGATTATGTACATAAATGAAAGAGTTTTTATCTCCAATTTGGTGACCTTTAAATTTAATTTACAATGTCTTAATATTGCAGGATGAAAATAACTTTTTTCGGTACATTAAGGTTCCTTTATACCTTATGATACTTAACAAAACTTTTATTTTTATAGAAAACCATCGTGAATAAACGCCAAGGAAAACAGAAAATTAATTGATAATAGACACTATTCATTAAAATATATTGTCTATTATCATCAATATACTCATATACACATAATGTATTTAACACGAAGTTTGTCTATCGCCTTAGCTCGGTCGGATAACTACGAGCCTAGGTGCCCCGGTTCAATTCCCGGCTGGTACATTGGGTATTTTCCTTTTAAGGGGAACTATCCCAACGGTCACCAGGGGTTGGTAGATTAGACTAAAGCTAGGTTTAAAACTCTCACTGGACAACACCTCGATATTCAATATCATCACATCATCTCACGACCTCCATAGTTGTACCTCCCTGGCAACGCTCTGTGCCAAGGGCGCCCATAGATTTTCCTCCGGGGGGGGGGGGGGGGAGCAAACCGGGGGGGTCTGGGATACCCTCCAGTACGGCGGAGCTGGGCCCCGGGAAAATGTATTAAATTGAAGTCTCAAAAGACGCTTTTTAAGACAATCCTTGTCTCCTGAAAATAAGAAACAACATAATAAAAATGTTTCAAATTTATCCAAATTCGTGGGTGGACACTTGACCTTGACGATTTGAATGGTGAATGCTGTTGGAATTGCTCGCGCATGCGCCAAACTATCAACCTTAAAGTCAGCAGGTAGCCTGGTGGCGGGCGCTAGTAATTAGTTTTATTCTATTACTCTCTGTTTATTGGCTGGGGGCACTGTTTGAGCGCTAGTTAAGAACACTTCTGGGCGGGATTAGACGATAAATTTTTTAAATGAAAAGATAAAGTTGTCATTAAATTCCAAGACATTCTTGACAGGAAATGTTGAGGCCATCAGGTGAAGAGCATTACATTATTTGTTTCTACTGGAGACATATTTGATTTACTATACGCTTATGTACTAATTTACTCTAATCTGTTAGTGATGAGAAAGGTTGAATTTAGAGGAAATGTACCAGCATTCGCTCGGAAGAGGGAGTGGGAAATTACTTTAGAAAAAAACAGCTTCAATACACCCGACCGGGATCGAACCACAATCACCCTGTCATCGGCAGTATAATCTATTGCGCGATTGACGCCTCAGACAATGTGGCCACCGAATCGGGCTTAGGGATTAAGATTGTAGGGAGAGTTAAACCACACTGTATGCAATCTCTTCTTACTTTTGCTGAACTTTGTATTCGTATCAGTCGTCTGCGTCTGCCGCCTCACATATCCTCTACCCTCTCGACTGGCGGTAAAAAGAGGTTTGTAGGATATGAACCATCGCTCTAACCTCACTTCCTGTACGTATAGTCTGTTTAATTGTAAAAACACGGCTGGTTGTGTTAGATGTGTGTGACTGCGAGGTTCTTGGGTGCGTTTTGGGAGGGGGAGGAGAATTTAACCCTCGTTATTTCCCATCCATCTTTTCATGGCCGTATTAGGATTTTTTTTTTTAAACATCTAAACAGAACAAATACAATCGAGATATTATTCCAAGTTGAGAAGTAAACATTTCAGTTTAATTTCTCTCAAAGGCGTCACCGCCAGAAACTATCAAATGAGTTTCAATAAAGTAATAACCGCGATTCCAGTTCTCTTCTCACACTCACGTATTGACTACAGCGCTTGGTGGTTGGATGTATAACTGTCATTGACGTTTAAGCTCCTTAGTCTGCTATAGAATTCCAATGCTTCGATATTATAATCACATGCTTTGGTGAGAGCGTGGTCTAAGGCATCAATCTCATGTTAGAATAGACTGCCGATGACAGGGAAGATCCGGGTTTTAATCTCAGTTGAGTAGTTTTTTTATACTTCCTCTAAATTCAACCTGGCTAATCCCTAACTCAATAGCTTAATTAGTAGGCATATAGATGCGTATAACTTGAAAACAAGTAGTAAGAAGAAGTGGTTAAAAAAAAGGAGGAAAGCCTTTACCAATACATCTCTCCATTCCTCTGGGATACAACTATCCAAAATTTGTGAAGGAAAATGTTCATAACTAGCCCTCAGACAACGTCATTTCCCTTCCACTCAAATATGTGTGCCCAAAACTTTATTTTTTGTGGCGGAGCGGAGTTCTATAGGCCTATTTTGGTATGAAGAACAATATCTGTTAGTTACTAAAACATTATTAATATATTCATACATTAAGTCATGTTATCTGCAGCTGTCAATCTTGATAGATATTATTAATACCTATAAAATAACACAAATGATATAGTAAAATATTATAAATGTTGGCCACAAAGAAATATGTTCGAATTTTCTAAATTGTTCTTACAATCAAAATCAGGTATACCAGCGGTGGTTCGCGGGAAATACCCTCTTAGAGGTGATGACAAGGAATATTACATTTATTCTATGTAACATTATACAGGATGTGGCGGAAACAACAATTATACGATATATGCTGTGGAAAGTGACAGACAACGTGTTGGAGCTCACCTGAGTGACATTATCTTCAAAAAGTGAAAAAGTGTAGGGGCCTAGTATTTAGTTGGCTTTTATTAAATTAGTAAATATTTACTTTTCAATCAAGTGTTAATTTTTAAGTTACTAATCGTCTAATTGTTTTGGCCACACCATATATAAAATACTAAACCCCTCTTGAAGTGACTTAATTTTTATTATTTTTATTATTTTTATTATTATTATTATTAGCACCGCGTCTTACTACCCGTTCGGGTTATACGCACTTACGCTAATGTGTAATGGTAGGGTGATTGTGAGATGAAATGAAGGACCTACAGTTTAACGTGGAATCCGAACCACGGTGGCGGCCTGTAATTTTTATTTTGAACTTGAATGAGGTTAAGGGGGTTTGAAATTTGATAAGACTCCAAAAATCGTCTTGCCAAGACATTGAGCAAGAATTCAATAATACATTATTAATAATACTTCCGGAAGGAGGGAGGGATTAGGTCCCTAAAACAGCCCCTCTCTGTAATGCCCTACATTCTTCTACAGGCAATACCCTCATCATAGTGTTACTTTCCTTGACACAAAATGTTAATTTTCGAGCGAGTCCTGGATCAACTTGTTCCTTGACCACAGCGTCGACCTGGTTTGGAACCAGCCGGGACTCGAACCAATCCCTAGAGATACATTTGCCCACACCGGTGATCACGCGTTCAAAGGCGTCAGCCAATTATAGATTTGTTTGACGGTGACTGGGTAGATCAGGGTTCAAATCCGAGCCAGGTGTATCGAGGTGGTTTTCCCTTAAACTATTAGCCATTTTCAACTCCTTGCAGATACAGGTACACTTTCCCTAAATTCTAACTTCCCCATCTCTGCCCAATGCATTGTTGGAATGCGGATAGCTCGGACGGATAGTAGGACATGCAGGAAAAAAAGAAGAAAAGTAATATAATTTAAAGTTTATTCGTTGACTAATGATTAATTTCTCATTGACGTATATACTTACCAAGATAAAAATCTAATCTGGTAAATGTTGAGATTGAGGCAACCATTCATTGAAATACTTTGGTTTAAATTCCGGTGAGAGATTTAAAACCCTATTTCCTTTAAGTGCATTGCGTTTCATTACCTGTTAGAGCTATTCGAACCAAACAATAATATAAAGACACAAGATGATGAGAGTGAATTTGTGGGGAATTGAAGATGGTCACTTGGAGAGAGGGAGAGAAAGAGAAAGAGTGTGTGTGGAAGACCATTAATGTAACCAAAATAAAAAAAGTGCGGCCGGGCAAGATTATTTTAATCCATAGCTTTGAGGGTTGCTCTAATGCTGAGCTAATTCTACCGAGGTAGTTTGCTGATGTGTATGATAGAGTTATGTAAAGCTCATCATGAATATTGAATCTAGTGCTAGCACCCACTTTTGTGCTAAAAGCCGATATAAAAAAAACGGTGGCCTATGGTTTTCAGTCGTGAGACTTGCGACCTACTGAGTTTTGCGTCCAGACCACACTTCTGTCCCAAACCTACAGGTTAGGTTAGATCATTAGATTACACACATGACAATTTTAATAGCAGCTACAAAAACCAACGGAAAATACATGTCCGAAAATTCCATAAAGCAAAAGTAAATAAATCAAATGTCTAGATTTTATTGGAATCGAGTGTACCTCCCGCCGGGCCGCCGCAAACTACTACTTCAACTTCTCCTTCTTCCCCTGTGTAGCCAGACATCGATCCACATTCCATGCCCAGACATAGCCCTCCTCTTCCCCTACATACTCCCACGACACTTCCAGCAACACACGCCATGGAGGGGTTTATAAACATAACCACTTCTATTCACGATATCCGATATTGACTATACTTGTGAGTTGTGACTGAAACAGAAACAAAACTTGCTCGACTTTGATCATAGAGGCTCGAGGAGCAAATCCCGGTTTGTTGCACTTTTTAATTTGTGCACCACGTCTTAGCAAATTAGCAAATATGCACATTTTCCATCTCCGCGTCTCACCAACCATTCGTGTTGTATAAAGTAACCACCCATATGTGGTAGGGACGAGAAAGGTTGAAGGGAAAGGAAATGTACTTGAATTGGCGTGGGAAACTATAAAAGGTGTATATTCGGCCAAGATTCAAACCTCGACCGTCTCGTCACGGGCAATAAATACAGGATTATTAACTGGAAAATATTTACAAATAATATTGAGTTTTCATTAATAACAAAACTATCATCGCGTATCTTCCAAGATAATATGTTTATGCAAGGCAAGGATAGTGTCACAACAAATATTTGTGTCACATTGAAAGATTAAATAGCTCCATCAATGAGGAAAAATAAACGAAACAATATTTACATTTCTTATCAGCCTCGTCTCCAAAGTTCAAATAGAGCCTTGCAATCTCGCCTACAAAATGGCATTCGGTGTCTCAATGGCATTATACTTCACAAACCATTTTGACGCCAGCCGGGTGGCTAAAAATAGAGGCGCCAATTTCATGTGTGTGTGCACTACATCTTTCTTTTTTTATCACCGCGTCTTACTAACCATTTGGCTGGCTATATGCTTTTGTACTTATTACGCTAATGGGTTATTAATATGGAAGGTTACATTTAAAGGAAGTGTACCCACGTTTGCGTGAAGAGAGAATGGGAGACCATTTAGGAAAAAACAACCCTCAGCACACCAGACCAGGATCAAACCCCAATCTACCTGTTATCGACGGCAGTCTATTGCAAGAGTGACGTCATGCGGCCACCAACATAGGTCACTTCCATCTTATTGTTCGTCCGGTCTATACGTATATACGCACACACTAATTTAGTAGGAATAAAAATATATCATTTTTAAATGAATTGTACCCACATTTTGCGTGAAGGGAGAGCAAGGAAACCGTTTAGGAAAACGATACCTCAGTACATTTTGCTTGGATTCAAATTCCGACCTCCCCACATCTAAAAATTAAACAAAGCCATAATAAAAAAAACTATCCGCGTGGCGCGTAGCCAAGAACCGCAAGTTTAGAATATTTTCCTCTCTACCATTCACCTTTCATTTCTTTCGTGCTTTCACCTTTTAAAAGGATAAGTCGAATGCGTCAAAATGGGCGGGTTTTGGACGAGAGAGAAAAATGTTTCTTAAGCCTCGTTTATTATGTAATAAGCTGGACCCAACATGTTGGGAGACAACACATGAGGAAAAGTAATCTGCGTTTATTGTCGCCAACTTGTTGGACCAACATCCTGGGTCCTGCGCTAGTTTTGAATCAGTCTACACGTTTATAGCCATGGGTAACATCGTATTACTTGCTTTAATTTAATTTTAGCACCGCGTCTTACTACCCGTTCGGGTTATACACTTTAAGTACTAATTACGCTAATAGATTAGGAATTGGGAAGGTTGAATTATAGGAAGTGAACCCGCATTTGCGTGGAGGGAGAGTGGAAAACAATTTTAGGAAAAACCACCCCCAGTTCACCCGACCGAGATTCGAACCTCGATCTCCCCGTCCTCAGAAGTCGAGCTCAACACGACTAGCGTGTTAGCCAACTACGCCACTGAGGCGGGTGTATTACTTGCTGTTTCTTCATTTATTGTGTGAACAGGAAGTGTACTCTTGCAGAAAAACCAAAACGTAAGAAACGGTGGAGGGTTTGAAGATTTTTTTTGCTAAACGTCAAATTGAAGGTGCATACATGGGAGTAATAAAAGACCCACATTTGCAAAGTGGATTTGATAACTTTGTACGCATGCCATATGTGAACTTTGAATAATTAGTTACACTTCTGTATCATCATTTACGTGGTAAAATGGAAAGAAAAATGATTTTGACTCCGGGAGAAAAATTTTCTAAAACTCTGCGCTTTATGGAAGTCTTATCTACAGCCAAAAAACATGTGCGTTGTCAAGGCTAAAGACTGGCTCGACTCTATAGCGCATGCGCAGAACCTCCCAAATCAGCCAACATGTTGGGTTGGTCGTATATTATCTCCAACAAATGATCCAACACAACTTGTTGGCTCTGACCGGCTCTCCCAAAACCAACATGTTGGCCAACATCCCCAACAAGTTGGGAATGCGTTTGTATTGTAACGCAACTTGTTGGGATCGAGTTGGCCAACATGTCGTTTTACAATATAAACGAGGCTAAAGGCTGGGCGCACACTAAAAAAGAAGGATCTAAATATACTTACGAGTACTCGTTTGCAAAGCAAGTTTATATGTCGTGTGTCGCTAGCTCGATATGCCTTCCCCCCGTTTTCCCCCATACAAGTGATCAGAAGTGACATTTTAAATATCTTGGATATTCTCTGGAAAATCTCGCTTGCAAACAAATGGCACACCCCAGACATGATACACCTCCTGGTAAAACGTAAAGGCGCGCTCTCCTTCCACCGTTTCTCGGTGAGCTGTTGACTCGACAAGAAGAAGAATAAGAAGAAGAAGAAGAAAACTTACCGCTATATACTTCACATGGCAAAGTACATTCAACTCACTAGAATTTATTACATCCCATTCAAAAACCTTTCTGTTGGAAAACAAGCTAGCCTGTTTTCTAATAACAGTACGAATACAATACCTTCACATTATTATTATTGTTATTAGATGTTTTGTCTTACGACAGGTCCATCCCTTTTGTCAGTGAACTTAGACCGAAAGTGTGCCCTGTCCTCTGCATCCTCCTTCAGGTCCAATAATTTTCTTTTTTTCTTCAAGTCATCTAATATTTGAATCCGCCTTCTTCCTTAGCTCCTCTTTCCCTCAACCTTTCCTTCCATGACGTCGAGCAGAAAAAACAGTTCTTCCTAAGGATGTGTCCGATACAGTTTGCTTTACATCGAGCGCATAGCACATTGAACATAACGAAACAATGTACAAAGAGAAATTATTTTCCAATATTTTATTTAAATATTGGTCAGAATTCATCCCCTGGTGACTAGAGGCATTTACTAAAACTCTCTATACCAATGGTTCTTAATTATGGAGAGAAAAGGGAAACAAGGTGACCTCAAGGGTGACGCAAGAGTGGTTTTTTAGGGGGGGGGGGGCGCGGTGTTAGTACGAGCACAGGTTATCGAATAATTAGTGTAAATTGTTTACTGAATTCATGTTATTTTAATGACAGCCAGTTCTTTTAACATCATCTTAATAGCATCCAATTTATTTCTATGTAAAATCCATTGTCTAACCCACCGCTACGATTCTCCTTTTTATTATCTTAATATATTTTGTAGCTCATGTGATAACTGCAAACACAAGTTATTTCACGAACTGCAGCTGGCATTAACGTTTTACGCGGCGACATTTCTAAAAATTAAATGATAAGTTGATCACTCTCATCATGAGAAATAAATATGACACATGAGAACCAATTCTTTTTTCATGAAAAATATGCTCATGACATACATTCAACAGCTGTTGATATCACCATCTGAAGAAAATTACACTGTGTTTATACTGGAGTAATATTTGATTATTTTGTCAAAAAAAAAATGCTTTGCTACAAAAACCGCAAAAAACACCTTTTCTCACGTCCCCTAAGTTTACACTTTAATTGCCTTGACTTTTAGCTATGTTTGAGAGGAACATAAATTGGGTGTTTCGCATCTGTTGTTATTTAACTGAGGTATCTAAACCAAGCTTTGGTTCACAATGCCTATAGAGGGAACCCTAAGGTTTATATTTTATCATCTTGCTCCGTTCCTAGCAGCAGGCCTCCCCAGGTTCTACAACCGTGTTCTGTACCATGGGCAAGGCTCCCCTCCCCTTTATTTTCTAAGACTAATGACCAGCCAAATGAAATTTTGAATAAAGTATATCAAGCCTGGAATACTCTTCAGCGTTCAGATGTATTAATAAGAGTAAAAAACTTACCAAACATATTATAGCACCGAGTTTTACAATACGTTGGGTTATTATACGCTTATGTATTAATATGCCGAGGGTTTTAGGAAAGGGAAATTCTATACCCGCATTTGCGTAAACATTTTGGGAAAACCACCCTCAGTACACCCAACCGAGATTCAAACTTCGATATCCCCATCATCGGCAGTCTAGTCTACTGCGAGTGACGACTTAGACCATGCAGCCACCGAAGCGTGTCCGTGCACTCTTCATGTAAAACTCAGGAATAATCGTGTTGTAGTTCAGCGAAGCTGCGAGATCCTTCATTGCCAAATAAGTCTTGACCTGTCCAGGTCTTTTGCAAAGTTTTCCGGTATGGTTTAATTGGAGCAGCGTTTTTCAACCGGTGTGCCAAGAAGGGTCAACAGGTGGGCCACGATAGTTTGGAGAAAAAACTAGACATCTTTAGAAATTATTTCAAATATTTAAAAAAAACCAAACTATACATTATTCTAAAAATTAACCAATTATGGGGTAAAACTATTGACAAAATAAATAACAAATGGTTCCAACTGTGAAGATGGCCTCTTCTAAATTAACAACGAGAGAATAAGCAATTATCGTTTGGGGAAAAAAATAAAGGCACAAACGAAAATGTTTGTGGTACAATCCGGTAAAAACGATCGCAATCATAAAAATTTTAATTTTTAAAAGTGGGGGTGCTACCGTAAATTTGGCCCTTCAAATGTAAACATAACAAGTGTGGATCTATAAAAAAGGTTCCGGTAAAAACTTTTTTTTTTTGCTGAAAAATCCGGTACAAACAAAGAACAAACGATTGCAATAATAAAAACACGAATCTTTTAAAGTGGGGAGGCTAACTTCACGGGCATTTATTCCTAACATTAACAAAAATTGAAGGTATACAAAATGACCAAATTAAAAAAGAGTAATACTATTCATCAAGGGAAATTGAAGGCAAATTAAAAAGAAAACATATACGGGCTAAGCTAAATTACCCTTTTTAATCGATAAAACATGAAAGGGTATAATCCCAGAACAAGTTTTATTCCCAACAATAACAAAATTTGAAAGTATAAAAAATGACAAAATTAAAAAAGTATTAAAATTTAACACTGTAAATTGAAGAAAAACATTTTTTTTCAGAGTGAAGTTGATGAACCCCTTTTTTTAATCGCAGAAAATATGAAAGGAGGAGAACCAGTCTAAAAGAAAATTAGAATGCTGGGCCGATCTCCCAACTTATAGGGCCCCTACACGATCAGTCAGACTGTATTAATAAAGTAATAATTAATACTGACTGTCTGCCTGATCGTGTAGGGGCTCTATTACAGCTCTCAGGAACTTCACAATAATATGTATTCACTCCAAAGTAAACATTCACGTAATACCACTTCTAGTGTTTACGGAAATGTGGTTAGCGTGTTCGAAGGGGGGACTGAGGCATGACCGGAAATAGTGAAGCAACCTTAGGATCGATCTACTGTGTACAACCTAACAGGCTCAACAAAACAAACAAACGGAAAATGATTGTATAGCTAGTATAAAGAAAGAGGTAAAAAAATTATCTAAATAAGTGATGAAAGTTCCAGTCAAGCTTGAAATGTGTCACTGATTGCCACTTTAAATCTTAAGGGGGATACATACAACGAGCGAGCTTAGTTTCAAATATGTAACCAAGCATTTTACTTTACTTTAGTTGCGGTCCTGAGGTAAAGTGCTCGCCTCAGGATCTGATGTTCGTAGGTCAAAATCCAGCCAGGGTCAACAGATTTTTCCTGAGCGATAAAAATCCGTAGCACAAAGTAAAGTCGTCGGTCCCATGACAATTATGGCATGTAAAATATCCCTGGAAGGTATGTAAAAAATACCTTTCCCAGCAAATTCGGTAGACCCTTTCGCTCTTGCCCATAGAAATTATCGTGCGCTGCTATGATCAGTCGGTTTAGAAAGTGCACGTTAAATACCTCAAGTAGATAAAAACTACAGTTGTTATAGCATTAGGTGTAGCTAAATTATATTTAGAAACCATATTTTCAGGTGTGTCAAAGGTTTTCTACCTGAACTATTTAATTATCTCAGTGATGGGTGACCTGGTGGTCTAAGGGTAAGGTGTCAGACTTCTGTGCTGGCGGCCGGGGTTCAATCCTCGGTCCCGGCACAGATTTATCTGATTTCCAAACCCTTCCTTCACCTCTGACAAGATATCTTGTGAATGTGGGGAATGCCAGGCCTCCACCGTGGTTCGGATTCCACGTTAAACTGTAGGTCCTCCATTTCATCTCACAATCACCCTACCATTACACATTAGCGTAAGTGCGTATAACCCGAACGGGTAGTAAGACGCGGTGCTAATAATAATGATAATTATCTCAGTACACACCTTAAAAATTAATTTAACTCGAAAACATAAACAAATCCCAGTCTCTCCAATTTATTTACCATTGTAAACGTGGACGCCTCAATTTTAAAGACGCTAATTTATTCGACCGTGTAATGAAGCAAATCTGTAACCAGAAGCGCGGGAAGTCAAATGCACCATCGGCCAAGTTGAAGTTTCAGATATAGAAATTTAAAGATAAAACATATTATATGAACTGTTTAGACACATGCCATAGTTATAAGCTTATGTGATTGGTTTTATAAGAGATTACAATAAATGTAAAGAGGTTTATTAATTTGTCTTTGGCAAAAAGCGTAGTAAAATTATTTAAAAAAACTATCAAAGCGTATTATTATAGTTTAAAATAAGTGAAACTAACAAAGCTTAACAATAATAATGTATTAAAAATTTTTCTACTATAAAGTTATATTAAATTCTACTTATCTCTAAGTTAATGCATATTTATGAAAGCTACTTTATTTGGTCCTCTACTGCGAATAATGATCTTAGCCCCCTTAAAGAGAAACCAAAGTTTACATAGGCACTTGGAATGACAACCTTTATTTTGTTCCCACACTTTGTGATCACTCGAAGAGTCTGCTAAAACAAAAATAATAATGATCACACAAACTCAAAAACGGATAAAACAAGGAAATAAAACAAAGTGTATAGCGCTTTGTTTTATATAACCAAATATATCTAAATATCGTAATTTAATCAACAAACATTATTATAAACTTTACAGAATAATCAACAAACATACCTATAGTATTAAAAAAAATCAAATATTTGAAATATGATCAACAGATATTATAATATTTCCAGAAAATAATGATACAAAACTACTTTAATATCATCAACGAAAATTATTGAAATATTCCCAGAAAATAAAACATCAAACTACTTAAATATTATTAACAAATATTATTGTAATCTTTCCAGGAAAAAAAGTATATCAATTATTTTACAGAAGTTATATCAAATATTGAGATATATAACTGATATTGTTTTTTGTTATATCCATGACACACGGATTAATAAAGAAAAGTGTGCCAGTGCTCTTCGCAAAATAATATGAATTGGAGCTGTTCTATACCTAGTATTTAGAAAATTATAGCAGAAATGTCTTGAAGATTCCAGTAACTTTTTAAAACTTTCTTGACTTGTCTTTAACTTGTTCCTTAAATTGAAAAATGACATCTGGACACGGAGATCGAACCCGGTACCTTTGGCTTATTACGCCAATGATTTATTTATCATTGCGCTATACAAGAATCGTCCCGTGCCCAAGGTAATTTTTCATTCATATTTTAAGGCAGAGTCCTGGATAGATCAGTGGTTAGAGCATTGACGTACTCAGCCAACGCTCCTAGGTTCGATTCCGATGTCCAGGTGTAATTTTTAAACTGAAAGAACATTATATCTAGATACGGCTTATAAACGTTATCAACAAAAATAATATCTTTGCTTTTCAATCCATGTATCTTTAATTATTTCCTGTCACACCAACTTCCCTGACTTTTCCAGGTTCTGTCTGTTTTTCAGATGCGTAGCAACCCTATGATTTGTTTAACAAGTAATAAGTTACAGTCACAAACCTTTATTCTCGCTTTCTATTTTTAACAAAAATACAATAATTATTTCAGAGTTGGTGTTAAAACATACATGTTGTTAGTATATGCCCTTCGCGAGAGATGGAATTGAGATATGAGGATGTGGTTGAGATTGTATGAAGGTGAGTTCTATTTATCACTGTTGTTTCATTCAATACAGATCTACTAGAGATTAAAGTCCGTTTGGTTAACATCGTAATACAGTCTGTTCCCTAAAGATGATGGGCTTGAAAGTAGCCTCATTGAAAACTAGTGGTTCTAAATTATTATTTTGTGTTCAAGGCACACTTTTATCTGTCGCGAGTCCTCGCGGCACATTATTATCAGTCGCGAGTCTCGCAGCACATATTATCAGTCGCGAGTCCTCGCGGCACATTATTATCTGTCGCGAGTCCTCGCGGCACATTATTATCCGTCGCGAGTCCTCGCGGCACATTATTATCCGTCACGAGTCCTCGCGGCACATTATTATCCTCACAAGTCCTCGCGGCACATTATTACCGTCACGAGTCCTCGCGGCACATTATTATCCGTCGCGAGTCCTCGCGGCACATTATTATCCGTCACGAGTCCTCGCGGCACATTATTATCCGTCACGAGTCCTCGCGGCACATTATTATCCGTCACGAGTCCTCGCGGCACATTATTATCCGTCGCGAGTCCTCGCGGCACATTATTATCCGTCACGAGTCCTCGCGGCACATTATTGTCTGTCGCGAGTCCTCGCGGCACATTGAATGTGCATGTTGGCGACACTAAGGGAGACTCGGACATGCGGATGATCAGATATACTTATCTCTGTTGAACAGGAAATACAAGTGTCTGTCCTTTATCAGAACACGAACGAACTGAAATTTTGTTTAAGACAAGACAAGCTCAAGTTTCTCGAGAACTCAAGAGTCCGAATCCCGGTTGGATAAAGTGAGGGGGATTTTACCTAGCTGGTTTCCCATTCTCTCTTCACCTTCCTAATCCTTCGACCATTAATGTAATTAAAATACGTATAGACTGGACAGGTAGAAACGGTGGAAAGAAGGGAAAGAAAAAGAGTTGAAAATATTTGGTAGAAAGTAGCTTTTACACGAGTATTAAAAACGCCGCCTACCGGAACGATGACGTGATGCAGACGCCCAAAAATCTCATGTTATTTTGTTATTTTAAAATATAGTTCACGTAAAAATAAAAGTGAAAGGTAGCAAGCAATATTTCCCTATAGGATTAAAAATATTAAATTTTATAATTTAAGGAAAATCAAGAAAAGGTAAGATTAGCTCATTTTAAACGAGATTTTAGGTGAATTATAGCAGTTATGAGGTCAAAGTAAATAATAAGAAACACATCAAACAAATCAAATAATATTTTAATAAGATCACTAAATAATATTAAAATATTAATGAGGATTGTTTTAGTGGTTTTAAAGCTTCAGAAATGCAATTCCTATAAGAAATACCTTAGTGTGAGGATATTTTCCTTCAAGTAGGCGGAATCCTTAAACACTTGCTAGCCAATTGTATCCTAAATGCCATACAAATTATGGCACCACCTTAATGTCTAGAGGGGAAATTTTCTGTTAAACTTCATTATTTAGTTTCTCTTTTCCTTGTTCTATGAGTTACTCCTTCATTTTACTTTTTCTGATCTCTTCAGAAACAAATAATAATAATTTTTAAAGCATTATGAAACATATTTAGCGTTCTGACATGTTAGTTTATATCTTATGAATTAATTCCCTCATTTATTAATGAGCTAATGTACTAAAATCCTCATGTAGCTAGTCGTCAAACTCTGCCAAAAAATTGCCAAGGTCAACTTTCTTGCCCAAATCATTGGGTTTGTATTAAACGACAAACTAGATTTTTTTGTGCAAAATCTATAACTCAATACTTTTTATAAGATACCTCAACCGTTTAAAAAAATTAAATTCGGAACTTTGTCATAACGTAAAAACAGTCGCCGATTAACTTAAATTAATTATATATGGATTCCAGATGTATCTTGAAGACATAAAGGTCAATAAAAACCTTAACAGTTAAAAAATAAACTTTTTTATAGTAATAAGAAAACCAATCGTGAAGGAATGAATGCCTTTAAAATACATTAACGTACACCACAATAAGCACAACGAAATGTTTTAATATAATTTCAAAATAAAAAACACTTTGTTTGAACAGTTATTTAATCCATTAAAATTGTGAGAAGTGGAAATCAAATTATATCCTGCAATACATTTTTATGATTTTTATGCCAGGTGCCGGCCGAATACCCTTCAAACCTGACTTCCCACCTCTATAGTGTTTATTTTAGACACCACTGAACGAACCCTTGGTTTGGTTTGGCAACAACTGAGACATTTCCTCAAAACAATGAATAAGGTCCGTCATTTCAAGATGCAGACAAAACATTATCATAACAATTAACTCTCGATTATTCGTGTGTGGGACATCCGGTTTGCGGTTGATCCATTGGACTACCCATTATATATTTTATTTTCATATTACAGTAAAGTGTGAACTAGGTTTCAGAACAAAATGCGGATTTACAAAGGGTCGCTATTGACTTTGTAGTCTGACAAACATCACAAACTATTTTTATAAATAAACTTGCTAGTTAAGGAAATGTTAATTTGTGATGCAACGAGAAATTGAATTTATTATTAAAGTGAATTATTATCAGTGTGTTTTGAATATCCGTAAGAATTTCCATTCCACAAACCAGGATAGTCGCGCCTATTTAACACAGTAACCAAGGTGTCAAAGTCTTACCAAGGTGTCAAAGTCTTACCAAGGTGTCAAAGTCTTACTAAGGTGTCAAAGTCTTACTAAGGTGTCAAAGTCTTACCAAGATGTCAAAGTCTTACCAAGATGTCAAAGTCTTACTAAGGTGTCAAAGTCTTACTAAGGTGTCAAAGTCTTACTAAGGTGTCAAAGTCTTACTAAGGTGTCAAAGTCTTACCAAGGTGTCAAAGTCTTACTAAGGTGTCAAAGTCTTACTAAGGTGTCAAAGTCTTACTAAGGTGTCAAAGTCTTACCAAGGTGTCAAAGTCTTACTAAGGTGTCAAAGTCTTACTAAGGTGTCAAAGTCTTACCAAGGTGTCAAAGTCTTACTAAGGTGTCAAAGTCTTACTAAGGTGTCAAAGTCTTACTAAGGTGTCAAAGTCTTACCAAGGTGTCAAAGTCTTACTAAGGTGTCAAAGTCTTACTAAGGTGTCAAAGTCTTACCAAGGTGTCAAAGTCTTACTAAGGTGTCAAAGTCTTACTAAGGTGTCAAAGTCTTACCAAGGTGTCAAAGTCTTACTAAGGTGTCAAAGTCTTACTAAGGTGTCAAAGTCTTACCAAGGTGTCAAAGTCTTACCAAGGTGTCAAAGTCTTACTAAGGTGTCAAAGTCTTACTAAGGTGTCAAAGTCTTACTAAGGTGTCAAAGTCTTACCAAGGTGTCAAAGTCTTACCAAGGTGTCAAAGTCTTACTAAGGTGTCAAAGTCTTACTAAGGTGTCAAAGTCTTACCAAGGTGTCAAAGTCTTACCAAGGCGTAAAAGTCTTACCAAGGTGTCAAAGTCTTACTAAGGTGTCAAATTCTTACTAAGGTGTCAAAGTCTTACTAAGGTGTCAAAGTCTTACCAAGGTGTCAAAGTCTTACTAAGGTGTCAAAGTCTTACTAAGGTGTCAAAGTCTTACTAGGGTGTCAAAGTCTTACCAAGGTGTCAAAGTCTTACTAAGGTGTCAAAGTCTTACTAAGGTGTCAAAGTCTTACCAAGGTGTCAAAGTCTTACCAAGGTGTCAAAGTCTTACTAAGGTGTCAAAGTCTTACTAAGGTGTCAAAGTCTACCAAGGTGTCAAAGTCTTACCAAGGTGTCAAAGTCTTACTAAGCTGTCAAAGTCTTACCAAGGTGTCAAAGTCTTACTAAGGTGTCAAAGTCTTACTAAGGTGTCAAAGTCTTACCAAGGTGTCAAAGTCTTACCAAGGTGTCAAAGTCTTACCAAGGTGTCAAAGTCTTACCAAGGTGTCAAAGTCTTACTAAGGTGTCAAAGTCTTACTAAGGTGTCAAAGTCTTACTAAGGTGTCAAAGTCTTACCAAGGTGTAAAAGTCTTACCAAGGCGTAAAAGTCTTACCAAGGTGTCAAAGTCTTACTAAGGTGTCAAAGTCTTACTAAGGTGTCAAAGTCTTACCAAGGTGTCAAAGTCTTACTAGGGTGTCAAAGTCTTACCAAGGTGTCAAAGTCTTACTAAGGTGTCAAAGTCTTACTAAGGTGTCAAAGTCTTACCAAGGTGTCAAAGTCTTACTAAGGTGTCAAAGTCTTACTAAGGTGTCAAAGTCTTACTAGGGTGTCAAAGTCTTACCAAGGTGTCAAAGTCTTACCAAGGTGTCAAAGTCTTACTAAGGTGTCAAAGTCTTACTAAGGTGTCAAAGTCTTACTAAGGTGTCAAAGTCTTACTAAGGTGTCAAAGTCTTACCAAGGTGTCAAAGTCTTACTAAGGTGTCAAAGTCTTACTAAGGTGTCAAAGTCTTACTAAGGTGTCAAAGTCTTACCAAGGTGTCAAAGTCTTACCAAGGTGTCAAAGTCTTACCACGTGTTTAGGTTGTACGCATACGTACTAATTATGCTAGTGAGTTAGGGATGAGGAATTTGAATTCAGAGGAAGTCTACCCACATTTGCATGGAGGAGAATAAAAAAAATAATTTAAGAAAAACGATCCTCAGTACACCCAACCGGGATTCGAGGCCCAATTTTCCCATAATCAGAAGTTTAGTTTATAGCGAGAGTGACGCCTTATACCATGTGCCCACCGAAGCAAGAGCCATTAGTATACAGTATTTACAATGACGGAGTGGGGATAAGGAAAGTTAACTGTTTTAGGAAATATACACGAATTTGCGTTGAGGGAGGGTGGGAAGCCATTTAGATGTAAGCATCTCGATACACTGGGCCATCATTCGAGACCCACCTCCCATCACCGGCAAATCACACCAGAAGAAAATGACGCCTTTGTCCGTGAGATCATTGGACCGGGTCAAAATAATGCTTCTAACGATTTTAATCTAAGTGGTAAGGATGAAGGCTAAGATGAGATGCACCTGCATTCGTGTGAAGGGAATGATAATGTTTTTACTGAGGAATAAAGCATCCACTTTCTAAACAAAGATATTATACAGTTTACAAACTAACAAACTACACTCTCCCACTGCGAGTAAGGAGAAAACCGGTAGGTTAGAGTCCCGGTCAGAGAATTATCCCTTTCCTCCACGCAAATCTAAACATATCCCTTATAAACCTTAACTTCACTCTCCCTACATCTCATTGGTGTAAATATGCAGGTAACCTGACAGTAAAACGATCTGCCTATGATCAAACCAGGAGCTTCCTGGACTTGTAGTCACACTAGCTTTCCCTTCGAGTCACGAGGACAGGTGACCTGAAATGGAATCGATAACGAGTGGAACATGGTTATAAAAATAGGACAAAGGTCCCACGCGACGGATCAATGGTTCGATTCTATCCAGGCGACCACTGGTTTTACGTTAACAGCCCTGTCATCGAATTAATATTTTCAACTTGACCTTTCCAGGACGCAAAAGGCATTCTTAATTATCATTCTTGCGTAAGATGACAGAATGACAGACTGTGTTATTCACAACAAAACTTAAAACAATCGCTTGCCTCCAAGTCTTTAACGATTAAATCAATGCTTGGAATAAAAATCTTGTGCTAGTTGTCAGTTACCATCCCTTCTAGATTAAGGTAGATAAACTTTAAGATGACCCCCTAGCACCTACCTGTCTGAAGAGGTAGTCGACGTCTGTGTCGTAGTGAGGGACGGCCGAGCCGCCCTGGAGGAGCACCACGGCCCCCTCGGGGACCTCCTCGTTCCGGCGGAGACGGTCACACAGCCGCTGACGGTTCTGGTGGAACAGTTCGTTGGGGACGAATAGGGTGTGGTCGCCCATCGAGAATCCCGACCTAAACACAGGAGGGACATTGATGGGCAAACGGGCTAGACACCAAACTCGTCTTGTCTAGCGTCTAGATAAAGAGGAGGTTGAGGTTAGAATCCCGGTCGGGTGTAATTAGAGTGCTTTGGCCTCAAAGGTTTATACGCAAATGAGGTTACACATATAATAATTTCAAACTTCATCATTATATTGTTATTGTAAAAACAAATGGAAAATCCGGATGTGTAGTAAACCGCGGTGAAAAATAATAATAAATTGAAGAGAACAGGAGATAAATAAGTATTGCAAACAATAATGTATATACTTTATCATCAATTAAGGTGGCTAGAACCTATTTTGAGAAAATCGACTTTTTCTCTTTTTACCCTTCAGTAATCTACCCTTAATTTTAGGGTTAGATATCCAATTCCAAAAACCTCTCGAGGCAACCCTATGAAAACCCTAGATACCATGTTTTAGCCAGATCGGTAAAATAGTTTAGGCTCTAGTTGGAGGTACAGACAGACAGCCGGAAAGTCAAAAACCCCTTTTTTGGATTCTGGGGATCATGAAACGTCAAGATTCGTCAAAATCTTGAGTTCGATTTTTTTTGACGATCACAATACTTTCTCTACCTGTAAGATAGCGAGAAAGTAATAAAAAACGTCAGTCATCTGCCATTAAAAGTTCAAGAAGAATTTTCCGAATTATCAAGCGACACAGGTTTAAGACTTGAATTTCCAAAAAACTCGTTAAATAATTTCGTTTTGGGGTTAGGACAAAATTTCCAACACTTTCTGAAAGTAAGTAAGTGCGTACAACCCGAACGGGTAGTAAGACGTGATGTTAATAATAATAATAATAATAATAATAATAATAATAATATATATTTTGTTATGATTTATTATCAGTTGTGATTGATTTGGATACCGGTTTTATATACCTGTATACTCGGGGTCGCGTGAAAATTTCTCGGTCGAAAAGGGCTCGCGAGTAAAAACCCTGGTTTAGGGGGGGGGGGGATACGAGAGAAGCGTTTTATTCAACCCGGGTTTAGGATTACCAAAGTTCTAATGTATATTATTAGCGTAATTTTATATATATTACAAAAAACTTCATGGTATGAGCCCGCAAGCGAGCTATACCGACCGAGCGGCCACCGTCATTAGCGATGATAGTGCCAACGTTTGCGGATAGAGGGTGTCATGTGGTAGCACAATCGGCCATTCATCTCAGTTTTCTAAACCGGAGATACTACTTTTTTATTCAAGTAGCTCCTAATTTGTCCTCACGAGACTGAGTTTGACCCCCTGCTTCACAGATAGATTTAGGAAATTAGACTGAATCCACAAGCACATGTCCTCATTCCTGTGATGAGTTCGGCTTCGTCTCGGGGCGAGAACGAAACACTGCCACAACAAACAAACAAACAAACAAACGAACATGGTCTGGGACAGTTCCAAGCCTTCATTTAGAGGAGGATAGTTAGGTTCATCTACCTGATGTTCACCTCAGTCCTCACTATGGAGTATTTCGAGCCCAAGTAAAAATAGCTGAGCTACATTTCAAAAGTTTCGCAGGAGTGACAACACATGCTCACCAAAAAATAATTTATATGTCTGAGCTCACACTGGCATTGGCGTCACTTTATCTTGATTATTGGGAGAGTAGGGAGTGGGGACAGATAAATAAAATATAAAAAAATAGTACCAGTAAATAAGATATCTTCATTTATGCATTGTATTTTTTTTAGCACCGCGTCTTACTACACGCTCGGGTTATACGCCTATGTAGTCTGCTAATTACACCAATGTGTTAGGAATTAGGAAGGTTGAATTTAAAGAAAGTGTATCCGAATTTGAATGGAGGGAGAGTGGAAAACTATTTTAGGGAAAACCACCTTCAGTACACCCGACCAGGACCCGAACCCCAACCTCCCCGTCTTCGGCAGACTAGTCTATTGAGAGAGTAACGCCTTAGACCATGTGGCCACTGAAGAGGGTTATGAATCATTTAAATATAGATATTTATTTTTATCAATAATAATTAAAGCTAAACTACGGCCTTACTGGGGGGTGGAGAGGTTGGGTGTTAAGGAGGCATTGAAAGAAATGATTGTTTTAAGGTCAGTATTTCTGAAGATTTTTAACAAAAATTTTTGGATACATTTTTCTATGCAGTTCTTGAATATCTGTCGTGATCGTAGCAGCATTTGATGATAAACATTTGAATTTAAAAAAAAGTCCTAACCCAATTTTGCAATGTTCATGAAAAAAAATCCAAGAAATGTAGAGATTATTATGTGTAGAAAATTAAGCTGCTGTGGCAACACTACATTTATTTTGGCCAAAAACCTTTGCTTTAAAAGCTACAAAAATACTTACCTTAAATAGCCCACACCTACAACACCAATTATGTTTAAAAACACTTTAAAATATTTCATGAAAAATCAGTGGCGCACACTGAAATTTACTTTGGGGTAGGCATTAAAATCAAGGAAGAGACCAGACTGCAATTTTTTTGGGGTAGAGTAAGCATTTAAAGGACACAGGTTCTTAACTGATGGGGGCAAGAAAATACTTTGATATTAAATACATCTAGAATCTATTTTGAGTAACTAATAAGGGTTGTGATTTAAATAATGTTTTCAAGTGACCTTGCAAGCAATGTATCAACACTATTAATTAAGTACCTTTTCCCCATTAAAATGTAAAAGGGTACTCTTAATATGCATAAATATATACCTTTGGAATATAAAGTCACGAATCTGTTTTTATTGTGTATTGGTAGACTAAACATTCCACATATTTTTCGTGTTCTATATTATAGTTCTACTTTGTATTATTTTATTATTTTATTTGTCTCGGGAGGGAGGGGAAATATTAAATTGTCAAATCAAGATTAAAAAAATTAAATGCTTTACAAATATTTCTGAAATGCTTAACATAATAGAGAATAACTATAACTGCTGGAGTTGATGTTAATTTTTTTTAAACAATAATTTTCAAAGACGTTTGTTGTATTAAAATATATTTTGCCAGTATAATCATTAATGAAGTTGTGACTAGATGATGTATGAAACAAATTATTTGAATTAGAAAGTCAGTTATTTTCAAAGACATGCCAAGATATATAATTTTTGAGAGGAGGTATATGGTTGGTTGTTCTACTTGCAGGGGATCGAGGTGAAGTTCCCCAATTGTAGGTGGCACAAAATTATTCTAGAAGAAAAATTGACTTGAAGCTATCATTACGATCATTAGATAAAGTATTTTGCTCTCTAAACTAAAAATAGGCACACAGACAGACTATGTGTGTGTTTTTTTTCTTACATTTTTATCTACATAGTTATAATTATATTTACTCCTACAAACATGTACTTTTAATATAAATGGTGGTCATATTATGATTATGCCTAATATGAATTCACTGTTTGTGTTGTGGCCAAATTTATATTTTCTAGCTATTATGGGTTTTTAAAAAACTTATAGAATAATGGTTAAATCATCTAATATCATTTACTTGTTTATTTTGTATAAGAATACAAAAATTAAAAACTAAAAAAAAACCCGTCTTGGTGGCGTAATTAGCTAATGCGCTAGTCATGTTGAGCTAGACTACCAAGGATGATAAACTGGGTGTGGTTTTTTCTAAATGGTTTTCCACTCACTCTCCACATAAATGCGGGTTCACTTCCTTTAAATTCAACCTTTCCAATTTATAACTCGTTAGCGTAATTAGTATGTCAGCGTAAAACCCAAATGGGTAGTAGGACACGGTGCTAAATAATTTTTTTAAAAAAGCTAACCAAACTTTTTAACTAAGAAACTTTGTAAAATAAATAGGTCCCTTTAAAAACACAAATTGAATAAGTAGGCTACTAATAATTTCCAATAAGCTATTCCACATACAACATTAAGCATTTATTTTAGCATATTAATTATCATGCAATGGCCTAGGTAATTTTAATTATATTTACAAAATATAGCTTACATGCTGTATCTCATTTGTAAATAAATTGGAATTTGAGACTTGATTAATTATTATATTATTATTGCTAAATCTATGCTAGAGGTTTTTTTTTTCAATCTACAGAACATATTATTTATTTTAGTGTAAAAAAATAAATGGCTAAGATGAATAGGAAATTTTAAACATAATATGTTGTGGCTGGTAGATTTGGAGGAGGCTGATTGCCCCACAAGCCCAATATTACTCCCTAAGACCGGGTCTACTAAATTTAAGATAAACCATTAGTACAATACATAATTTTATAATTGTTTTTTAAATAAGATCTAGTTTAAGAAAAGGAAAGTCCTATAGCTAATACACATAGGCAATGTTATTGTACTTAGTTCAGAAAAATTTGTAACAAAAAAGATGATCAATACCTTAAATTCATTCTTTTCTCAAATACTTTCTGTTCCCACCTTGATAAAAAAAAAATAGAATAAATAAAATATAGCTTTTCAAAGTTAGATATTTAAATTTGTTATAACATCAGGTAGGGCCTACCGATTATGACTGATCAAGGTTAAATACTTGATTTATTTGAGATTTCAAAGATCAACTTTTAATTACAATGTAGTTTTCTTTCACATTCAACTGAACAGTGCCGCAAGATTGACAGGTCAACCAGTTGCCCGGGCCACGCCTTATTCATTTGACCACTGAAGCGGTTTTGTAAAGGTTACTGCAAAGTTAATTAAATACATATATTGGTATTTAATTGGGGTGTGCGTGATTCCTTGGGAAAAAATATTTCCTGTTCCCGACCCGATTGTTGGGAAACATATTCTGTAATCCTGCAAATTTCGGGAATTTCTTTTTTTCCATTTTAGAATACCTATTTGAAACATTGCATGATTCAATTTCAACACATTATTATACTCACGATGACATGATATAGCTATTTAATTAAGTTATTTTGGATACTAGCTTTATTTTATATTTAACTTAAAACCAATAAAAATATTTTAAAACGATAAATATATCGGTTGTTTCCGATATATTAAATGCATTTTGTCCTGGTGAATTGGAATGGTGGTATTAATGATGGTTGCTGTTCTGTAATTATATTCTACATCACTTCTCACTTTATTTAGTTGTTAAAAATAAGATAAGTTTAATAAAATTTGAAAGAAAAAAAAATAACTTGGTTGGTAAAACTAAAGGGAAAAAAGGTTATATTTACTTAAGTAATTAAGTTATAGCAAAAGTTTTAAAAATTGTTTAAATTTCCAACTAAATATATGTTTAAATTTCCTCTATTAGGGCCTATGTATTAATTTAACAAATTAAGTATTGTTAGTGTTTTAAGGTATCTACGTAGTATCAGCAAATTTAGAAATAATTAGTTTTACATTTTTAATTTCCGTTCTTGTCTCGAAGTAAGGGATTCTAAAATCCCTGTTCCTGATCTCTTCTCGATGGTTGATTCCCATTCCCAATCTCGTCACGAAACAAAATAGTCAATCTCTCACAGCCCTAGTATTTATATAATAATAATTGTGAGTGTAAAAAACAATATTGAAGGCTTAATGTTTTATTGAAACAAATAAAAATAAACTTTTTTAGGCATGTAAATTAGCTATTTTTAGCCATGTTGTGATAAATAAAATTAACGGTTGTCATTATTGTGAGGCTCCTTATTAGATTATTAAAATACACATTTTGGAACACTTTTAGACTGAAGAGAATGAATGGCTGGAAAATAATTTTATTACAGCCTGTGGTTCTTGAGTTGAATATTGCCATTTGTGTTTAATCTATTCATATGTTGTGCACCTTTCTATATCGGTATTAGGCCTAATGAGTTTAAAAACTGTTGATGAAATACTCCCGACCCAAGTCCAAAATAATGATATATAAATAGCAAATCCCTAAGCAAATGTAAAAAGTAGAGACACGGAGAAATCTTATTACTGTAACAATAATAGCAAAAAATATTTTTTTAGGTTGTGTGTTCAAATAAATCTTTGGAAATTCCAACCTCAGCTTAATATAGAATATAATATTAAAAATTGTATAATATGTGTCATATATTTTTATCTACAAGAATAACTGTTTTCCCAAAAAAAACACCACAAAGTTGGTTTTCCAACACAAAAACTGTTGTTTATAATCAATTTTAGTTAACACTAGAATTTTCAACCTAGAAATCAATATATGTATCAAGTAGGCTAATAAAATCAGCTTATGCTGAGATCTTGTTGTAAAAACAAATTTTATCTTCTCAAAACAATAATCCTATCAAGTTAAAGATCCATCCCATAATAGTGAAATGATTGTCTCATACAAAAAAAAAGGCAATCAAATTGATTTGGTTCAATTGCTTACGGCCTCATCAATTACAAAACTTGCAATTGGACATGCAATGATAAGGTTTTTTTAAGTCAATACAATGATGTTTTCAGTGAACGAAGGTTTGGTTTAACTATTGAAAACTTTGAATTTTGTAGTATGTTGAAATTCAACCAACAAGTGTGCTGTACTTTGAGACTAAAAAATTAATAAAATGAGATTTCAAACATCCAAACTAAAGATGCTAAAAAGTGTTATGTTATTAAAATTAAACTATTTAAAAAATGAATAGGCCTATATTAGTTCAGGTTAACTTGAAACTGCTGTTTTTTTGTTTCTCTCTCAAATAATAATTTAAGCCAAAATAGGCCTTTGGACTTAAATATTTCAAAATATATAAATCTATGCACGAGTATGAGAATGATGTGTACCGAAAGTGTATGTATTTGTAAATTCCTTTTGAAGCTACATGCAAACCATTGTTTTAAAGGTAGGCCTAGTGTTGTTTTGATACTTTTATTAGATAACAAATTGCTGTTAGCTATAATTTAACTATCATCTTATTGCTTGTTTTTTTAAATATTAAATTGTATGTTAATTTTCTGGTTTAGAATTAATCCGCCCCCTCCCCCAACCCTCTTCAAAAAACATGTACACTTCAACTGGATCTTATTTACATAAAGTGGTCGCACAATTTTTAAGGCATCATTCAATGTAATAGACAGGACTGCTTGTGATGAGATCAGGGTGCAAGTCTCAGTCTGGTGTAATGAAAGTTTATTTTCCTAAATAGTTTTTCACTCTTCCTCCAAGTAAATGCGGATATATTTCCTCTACAGTCTACCTCCTTTATCCCTATCCCATTAATGTTATCATTCAGATAGACCAATGGGTAATAAGTCATAAAAAATAAATATTTTATTTAGGTTATATAGGCTCAATAGGTACATAAATACTACTGTTGGCATCCCTAAATAATCTGTTAATTATGAAACTATCTATGTAATGTGCATTATTCAATGTTTAGTCATTGATTTGAATTTTGTTTAAATTATTGCAAACACACATGTTAAATATTATGCAAACAATTTTTAAGTATAATAAGTTCTAATATCTTAAAATCGACATCATCCATGATCAATTATAAACAAACACTTGATCAAATTAATTTGACAAGTTGCTAGCAACTCCCACTTTAGAGGCTACATACCTTCCACAATAGCTTTGCATTTTCCGAGAAAATTTTATTGTACAAACACTAGTGATAGTACGCAAATAGCCCAACATACTATATATATGTAAGCTTTCATAAAAAATAACTTTGTATTCACTTTTACCATTAAAAATATTAATAAAATAGAAGACAATTGTTTTCACTTACTTCCTTCTGTCCGCCATCTTGAATATCAGCCACGCGGTGTCAAGTTGGTAGACCTTCAAGCAGCTGATGAATGTTGTGTTGAACAACTTCCAGTTATCTCTACTGCCATATTTTACCAATCAAGATTTTATACCTTGGTATTTTTACCTTTAATCACATGTTATGAGTCATAATTCATTTATCGCTTAATGTGACAAAATATAAACTCTTAATCCTTTTCATTGTCACTTGTTTTGTTTGATTTGATCAATTAAGTTTCAATACATAGAAACAAGAATAATCTTTAATATATTTTATTTTTATTTTTAAAAGAAAAGAAAATATAGTTAAAAGTTTCTTACAGGTAGTATCAATAGGGAGGGATAATATAAGGCTATTAAAATAAAAGTTGTTTCATTTAGTTTATTTTTATTCACTTTTTCTAACCATTCCTCAAAGAACAGATTTTATATATGCACTAAAACATGCACAGTAAATACATGGATTTCATCTTTCTTACAAAATATCCGACATTTTAAAATAAATTCAGAAGTAAGAAAAACACTTGTGCTTTTTTTTCAACAATGAAAAAAATATCATTTGAAACATACATTATCCCAGTGTGGATAAGTGTATGTAGAAAATAAATAGTTGGTAGTTTTTTTCCAACAACACATAATAATCCTCCAAATCATTCTAACTTATGAAAACCAATAACTACACAATTATTTAATAATTATTCCCATTACTTTATGAGATTATTACATTTGGAACTTCTAAAAGACAAAGAGAACAGTTAAAGAATACTGCCTAGCTACATGAAGCACACGGAAAAGTCCCATTCTTTAAATCAACTTCCATTTAAACTTTTTTTAATAAAAAATAATAATGAAGCAAACAAAATTCACCAGATATTTGTTACAATATGAAAATAAACTTTTATTTATACTATTTTTAACAGAATGTGATCCAAAATTACTACAAAAATTTAAGATCCTCAAAACACATTCAAATGTAATATTTTCCAAAATATTTGTGTATGATAAGTATTCAGATTGTATTATTTTTTGCGCCACATCACATTAGATAAACATTAAAAAAATTAAAAACAGAATTTACTAGACATAAATATTGAAACTGGACTTTTATTTATTTCCAAACAAAATATTGAAACTGGACTTTTATTTATTTCCAAACAAAATACTGAAACAATAATGTATTCATAAAGATTGATCATTAAAATATACCAGTATTCAAATTTAAAGTTTTCAACATGTGTGGATACTAATAGATGCGTATGAATTACCTATGTTTAACGCCACTTTGCATTGATTACATGAGATCGTGTGCTAAAACAATGAGTTCTGATGCTGACCACAATTTAAATATTTTTTATTCTAACTATTTAATATTAAATTTGCACAATATGGAATGTGTATAGGAAACACATAGCCCAGATTACGGCCAAGTGTTATTAAGTTCATGCACAATGTTGTTGCAGGCTACAACAATAGATAATGAATGTTACATTGCATGAACTATCCTATCAGATCGTATAAATCCTCTACAATTTCAGTAAAGTACCGCTCAATATCGTCATCCAAACTTCCTCTATTCAATAAAAAAAAAGTTTTCACAAGACATTACGATGCGTTAAATAATTAGCTCAACGGGAATTAGATTAACGCGATAAAATACTTCAATATTAACATCAATAGACTAGAGCCTAGGCCTTAATGCTAGTGCCCCTACCCTGGAAGTTTAAAGGCTTTTTTTTAAACACAAGTTATACATACACACTTATTTATATAAGCGTATTTTTAAATACAAAATTATCAGCCGATGAAAGACATCACACAGAAAATAAGCGTATACTTCACTTGATCCTTTTTTTTTATATGCATGCAAGACGAACAAAAACACCACGCAGCAACAATATTAAAAAAAAAATTGTTGACACAAGTTACTACAGCAAGGAACCCCTCCTTATTCCATCAGGAACCGCAAGATATTTTATTTCAAAATAAAGACTTGCACTCCTTATGGCCACAAACGTACGACGCCCGTCACGTCCCATCCGTACGAGCGGCGAGTAGAAGGAAGACTCCTTCCAAACACAATTGCAAACGCCGGACAGACTTCCCAAGGAACTAATCTTCAACATAAACTCTTGAAGTCCACCAAAATTAATCCATTCAAAGCTCCAGGTGACACACTCTAAGAGGAGTACGCGATTCTTCGTCAGAATCGTAGAAAAACCTCTGTTTGGGGGATAGTCCTTTCTGCAGACGTCGCACGGCCTCCTTGATGAGAGAGCCGTCGCGAAGGAGTTCCTGTAACATTTCGTACGGGTCGTCGCTCCTAGAAGACCCCGTGGAATCTTTTGATTTGGATAATTTCTTGTTGAGGGTAACGCAGGAATGTCCACCGCAGGCAGTGCTGGGAGATTTCACGCAGTCTTCGCAAGATGATTCCCCCCAACTTTTGCTTGGAATTTGGTACGGCGACGCCCGAGATTTATGATGAACCTTGAATGAAGGGCGAGATTTAAAACCAGAAAGCCGGAGATTCTCTTTAATCTCTGATACAAGTTCCTCCATATCTCTGGCAAAAAAGTCGGGAGTAGTTGTGGAATTACTAGCGCTCAAGACACAAGTTTCCTCTATACTCGGCATGTTTACTTGCAAAATGATTGGTTACTACCTCTTACAATACCACACGTTTACAACTGTAAGCTTACTACTCGGCAACTACAAACTCAACAGTGAATGGGTCGTGCATGAGACGGCTATGTTATTGTTTTGTTTCTGAGACCTAACTACGTACAGTGTTGGCGCAGAAAATAGTGCATGTAAACAAATACTTTACATACAAATTTAGAGGAAATGACTGAAAAATATATCAACTAAAAGTAATTCACACATCTTAAAATAACTGTAAAAAATAACTTTCTTCTTTATTATGTTTCAAAATAAGTAATGTAAACAAGATATATAGAACAAAGGTTGCGGAAGGATACACGCTCAAGGTTACTCCACCCGTACCGTCATTCCATAGTGACGTCATGGCCGACTGGTGTAAATAACGTGGCAAGTCAAAACTAAAATGTCGGCCGGGTGGGAAGATAGAGGGGAAAGGAATGCGCATTGAGGGGAAGTGGGGCCACATCTACACAAAAACAATACTTTTTGAATATCTGCAGTGTCTACAAACAATAATAGACTATTTCATGGCCTCATACATTCTTACATATTTTGAATTATTCTTAAGTTATTCTGAAATAAGGTCACACACCTCAAACAAGGTTAATTTTAAAACTTAATCATGAATTAATCTTAATGTTTTGAAGGGACAATGCATACATTTTACAAGAGAGTCAACGCTGTTCAAAGTTGATTGGATTCTTCAAAACCTTATTTAATTTTGAATTTATAGTTACAGTTACATTAAAGCGTAAATCGATAAGCGACAGTCTTAGAGGAAGTCGCTGTTAGTCAATATGGCGCTAGTTCAAAGCGGTGACTCACTCCTTGCCATTATGAAATGAAACTGTTGTATATTAATGTTATTAATTAATAGGACAGCCCCGGACATTACCTTAATTTTTAAGCTTGTATACCCTACGAAAACATCTTGGTCGGTTCGTCTAGATTGGCATATTTACAAGTGGTTAAAATAACTTTTAGTTAAACGCATCAACAGCAAAACTACTGATGACACTAATATATTATATTACCAATACATTGTTAAATAAATGCATTCAATTCAGTATGTCACATGAATAATTAAAAATAAAGTTGATTCAAGAAATTAACAATAACTAACATACTCAAATATAAAATTTAAAAAGGCCTCATAAACACAAAAATAAAATGCCCGAGCAACAATTAACTTAAATCTCGAATATAATTTTCTTTTCCCCAATTTCATTTTCAATCTCATTTGTGTTTACAGTTTTGTTTTATTAGTTGAGGCTTTTTATTACTATGAATAATTGTTTACATTGTTACTTTAAGCTTTAGATAAAAAAAATCATTAAAAATGAATTTCCAAGAGGGTGGTTTTTAATACAGAAGTATTGAGTGCACACATTGGTCCATAAAATAATTAGGTTTCTAGTATCCACCCACTGAAAAATATGTTCGTAAATAATCCTATTTCCCACCATACTTTTGAATTAAACTCTCGTCCAATTATACATTTTAGATAATCAAAGCTGTGCTTCTACTCTTAATCTCGTCAATAAAGGTAGTGAGTGCCCTATGTATTTGTTCACTTATAACAATCGAGACACGAAGCTATAAATAAATGGCTATATGAATTCTAAAGATTAAAATTAACATAATGATTAACGTCAAACCTCTACCGCGAATAAACTTTTATTTCAAATCGAGAGTTATTAGTTATTTATCATTTTTATTTACATTAGCAACACAATATTTTTAACATTTACAAGACTACAATTTATAGAACTAAGATTAGGATGAACATAATTATGTAGTAATTTTGAAAATTTAGAACTAAAGGTTACTCAAAATCAAACCTATTCGAAAATGGGTTCATTTCGGATCCTTAACTACTTTGTCTTAATCAAAGTGTACTTATATTAATTATTAAGGCTATTGTAATATGTTATTTATAATGAAAACTTATTTAGATTGAAAGATCAATTTTGACTGTTTGATGAGTTAATATTTTTGCATTATAATTATTACTATTTGCTAAAGGTGAAAGTAATATCGCATAGCTTTTCAAATATAATTCCTGGTTGTAGTTTTTCAAATATAGAATGCGACACTAGGTTCATTGCCTCAATGGTTCTCTTTGAAGCTACTAGAGAGCAGAGTATGTACACTAAAGGTGGCAGCACACACACGGTAGGTGATGCTTGAGATTTTAATCACTAGGCTCGCTAGTATCACAGAAATGCGTGTTTAAAATAATTATGATCATAGAGAAAGGAATAACACTAGAAAAAACGAAGGATAGAAAAAACTCAGTCCAGTTTAGAACAATGAAAACTGTAGTTCTGTCTATTCACCGCAGAGGAGCGCTGACAAACGTACTTTCAATTTTGGACTCGTGTTTTCGCGCCAAGAAACCATTCATTATTAGACTTAGGTGCTTCCAAGTAAGGTAGATTTTCTTAGTGGTACTGGCAACGTTGACCTATCATTATTGTTAAAAGATAATAAACCTGTCCCAAAAGTAGAGTTGCAAGGGTGAGGAATAAGTACTCACAATGTCACCCATTAATGCCCACTTGTCCTCCCTCCCTCTACCCCCCCAACCCAGCCAACCCGGATCACAAAGCTGCCCACACCAAACAGCACCAATACCAATAATTGCTAGAGAGAAAAAAATACTACTATATATTCTGTAGGTAAAGTGTCTGTAAAGGATGAATTTTAGTTTGGAGGAAAAAAAAACAAGTAAAAAAAATGGAAGATACAAATGTGCTTTAAAAGGCTGTGAAAACACCGTTCTAACAGCGTAAACAAAAATTGTTTTCTTTTCAGTTTGTGATAAATACAGGCAAAAAGTTTCTAGTTATTTTCTCATTGATAGTAAACATAAAATAAATATTGCATCTGTTAAATACCTCTACACAAGACCACCTTACCTGACTAGTTTGATATCATTTATCAAATTTAAAATTAATCTCAATACCAAGACGTCAATAATTTTAGCAAATTTTGTTAATTAAATCTTTTGATTTGTCTGATTTGTATTACTATTGAAATGTTCTGTATGTTAGTGTATTTCTTTATTTATTTAGTGGCTTGGTATCCATAAATATTAACAAAATAATATTGTGTTTTTCGTTAAACCTGCGAGATGTATACAGATTAATTTAATGGGGTAATGATGAGAAACCTAAGGCCTTTCGGAAATGTATTAGCTCTTTCTTGGAGAAGATGGAAGCCCGTTATGGAAAAGCCATCTCTAGTGTACATGGATCTCATTCATATTCAAAGCTTCCGTCACTGGCACCTGATTAAATGGGCCTCACCCTAAGTGAGGGGAATATAATCTATCAGTGCATGCTGGCTTATTGTAATGGTAAAATTAATATATATTTATAAATTCTAATCTCCATGATACCTTACAGTTTCACTGGTATATTGTTATTTCTTTACAGCATACTGCAATACAAAAATGTAAAAAATATTATTTACAGTTACAATCCTGATCACAATATAAAAGTCCTTCAAGTTTCAACTAACTTTGTAATGATCCTATTATAAACTACGACAGGGATGGCCACAGGCTATGAAGGCATTTAATGCTAAAGTGTTTATGGAAGAAAGCCTTCCTAGCCTCCAGAGGCTAACCTTATAGCCATTATTTTAATTTAAGAGTAAACCTCACAGCGGAAGATTATGTCTGGATGCTTATGTGTGTCATTCACACTAGCTTGAATACATTTTTGAACATCAACCAAACAGGAGGACACATGGGGGCCCTCAACATCACAATAATGGTGTATATTTTTTAATTTTCGTTTAACCTTTGGTCCGGGATTTTTAATTTAATATGAATAAACAATTTTGGTCATATTTCACGCTTCAAAAGTAATAAAAAGATTGTCGTGACACTTCTCAACGTTAGCCTTTCATAATTGGGTTACAATATTAAAATATTAGTTTGTTGAAACTTTAATAAAATTCAGGCCTATTTTAGTATTTAAAAATGGTAACCTAGTTATCCAAAAACCCCCAAGCGTTCAAATCTTAGTTTATAGATTAATCTTTTCACTACTTCCTACCCGTCTGGCATATCCACATTTAATTACATTAGCGAGGTAAGGTAGGATTAAAAAAGAAAATGTCCAGCAGTAGTTCTGGACCGCCCGTGGCTCCCAGATATTTGAACAAGGTCGTTTCACTACCTCTTTGTTAAGTGGAGGCAGTGTAAAGTGTTCTGATTTTAATGTAAAAGCTATATTTTATTAATCCTATTTGCTCCTCCTATTATATTTTATATCCGATCTTACACACACACACACACACACACACACACACACACACAACACACACACCACACACACACACACACACACACACACACACACAACACACACACACACACACACAAGCACACCACACACACCACGCACACACACGTATATATATATATATATATGTATGTATTATCTGTGGATTTTGTCAATGTCTGGTTGTTCGGAGTACATTGGACCTATGCATAAATGACAAGTAGCTTCCAATGTACAAGTAAGTAGCATAAAGAAATGAATATATGTCAAGACTCTTCCAAGATTAAGAGATAGTGTCAAAATATTTGAGTTTATTCAGCACTTCTCACCATTTAGTCTCGATCCATAACTTAGAAACATAGTCACTGTGGTAACAATTGTTGAAAATAAAGTTAATGTTCATGACGTTTTCCCAATAGGCAATCAGGTGGTTGACAAGCTTTCTGGGAATGATGTATTTTACGTATTCATGCAAGAGAAGTGATAAATGAAAACACTTGCATCGAAGGAAAAGGTGAACATTGGTGACAAGAAGCATATCAGTGTTGACCTCACACTTTTGTTTCAGTGCCTGATTGTTGCAACAAGCCACGGGCAAGTAAACCTTCAAGATGCACTGCAGTATGAACTCTGTGCCTAGCCCCTTTTAATTATTTTTAGTCCTCAACAGTTTTAAGCAAAGCTCCGAAATTTCAGATAGCACATTGCATCACTGAACATTGTAAGATTCACCAACAAGAGGTACAGAGATATGCAGTAGGAGATAAAACAGAAACAGACAAACCGAAGAACTATGTATTGGATGGTGGATTATCATTGCATCGGTTAACATGGAAAGCAGGAGACACTTATGAATCCATAGCCAAATCCTACGCTAACTTCACCAACTTAAAGTGCGGTCAAGGTACTATTGTTTTTGATGGCTATGTTGGTAATATCCCATCAATTAAAGACTATACACATCGAAGGAGGGATGTGAATTCGAACCTACATCAACAGTGAACTTCTCACCACAAACCACTTTCGTTGACAAGAAAGAAATATTTCTCCTAAATGCTTCCAATAAATCTAGAATGATCCATCTCATTGGTGATCATCTTGAGATACAAGGTTGCAAAGTGGTGTAGGCAAAAGGTGATGATGATGTTGAAAATGCACAATGAGGTATCATTTTCTCAAAAGTAACGGCCACAGTAGTGGTGGAGGAGACTGATATTGGTTAATCCCGTTGTTGAATCATTCTTCAGACCTTATTTTCTCATTGCAGTTTCAGAATGGCATTCAATATCGAAATTCACTGCTTCAAACATATGACATACATACGATTAAACACATATTAGATCAACAACTCTGAGATTATTTACTTTTTCTTCACGCTTTCACAGGATGTGACTCTACTTCACCATTCATGGAATTGGTAAGATCACATCAGATGAAAAGCTTATCACCTGTGAGAACCTGCAGGAAGGGGTGGATATTAATTTCTCATACAGCAGAATTCAAGCAGATATTGAATAAGCTGAAAAAAAAACCAGCACTTCTACTATATGAGAGCGGAACCAATCATTTAGTCATCGGGCTTCCAAGGAAAAATTTGCCTACACCAAGACCTTTGTGAAACCCGAGAAACTGCCAACAACAGAATCAGCAATTAAGTATCATAATTTTCTAAGCCATTTACAAATTAAGCAGTAAATGGGGAAGATGAACATAGAAAATGCTCTTGGGGATGGCTGGTTGAAAGTAACGAGTATTTTCTTAAGCTTTGTGATTAGCCTTCAGCACCAATTACCTTACTGTCATTCATTCAATGTAAGTGTCTAAAGGGATGTAACAACATGCGCTGCTGCTGTAGAAAAATATGATTGTCATGTACTGATATATGTGGACAATTCTAACAAACTGGATGTGAGAACGTTTGACCAAGATTTCTAAGAGAGAAATTCAAAAAAAAATTCTGACATTGATTGAAAAACTAAACTGAGCATTGATAAAGAACCTGGCGACATACTATGTACTTTCTAGTAGTATTCATGGTTTTCTTTAACGTTGTTGTATTACTTTTAATTTTTCTGTGTTTATTATTAGAAACAGTTAATTTAATTCGTTAACGTTTACATCCAGCCTAAACATGTGATTTTTATAATGTTACGTTAATTTGTTTCCCCCTTCTACCATTATTTTATACCTTTAATGTTAAAATTATTGAATGAAAATTTAGGTCAAATACAATAATAAAACGATAATCATCCTAAAATATAGTATAAAACATGTTCCACACTTGTATTTTCAAAAAAAAAAAATATTAAACGTCAAAATCTGGCATTTATGGCGACCATTTTGAAAATATATGATTTTCACAACTTCCCTGTCATGGAAATTCGTCGAACTTTTGATTTATTGTACTAAATATATTTCCAACAATAAATCTTAAGAAATTGTTTGTGTTGCAACTCCCCCCCTCCCCAACCACCCCTTTTTAGCCTGACTAATTACTATTCTTGGACTTACGTTATGTCTGTGCCAACTATATTACAACCTCTTAGAAGGGGTTTTGTCACGGATATTGTGTTTATTTTAATTCAATCTTTAATTTGGGGAAGTGATTTTTTTAAACTTTCGACTTGTATAGGGAAAAAGATTTTGTATTAAAATAACACGTTAAACATGCCAACCAATATTGTGTATTATATCTTAAGATAAAAAAAATGGAGCAAATATTTTTACTTGAGTATTTCTGGAAGAATCGAGTACAGCCGATTACGATACACAAAAGGTGTAGTCGACTACTTTTACTCGATTCTTCCCATCACTAGAGCTCACTGAGCATAGGACATGAGCAAAAGCAGTGCTGCCAATTCACATTAATAAGATTCTTGCCAGAATTCATAAACAATGTCTCGTTTCTTACTAGATTTGAATAAATTAAAGCTAGATTTTCAATAATAATTTTTTAACATAGTGTTTAAATTCGGTCGCCAAATAAAATAATAATGATTTATCTCTTTAAAATTATAGAAGTCGATACATACTTTAAAATGTATTGACCTGAAAAAAAAGAATCTTACAAGTTAAATAAGGTTGCAAATTAATTTTCTATTATGCAGTGCCATCTTTAAAGAGAATGAATACTTCATGTTAAAGAAAATATTTTTAGACAAGGTTGCACTCTAGTATACAATTAGTAAGTTAAGAAGATTCCATCCTGCTGACCTCTACCAGAAGTGTGACAAAGTTTTTACGTTAAACGTTCCTTCTGTTAAACCTCAAGTCAGTCATTTGTGGATACCATTCAGGATTTTCACAAAAGCAGTTTATTACAAAACTATCGGAATGAATACCATTCCGAGTGGATACAATTCCAGTTTTTGTGGATATAATTCCAGTTTTTGTGGATATAATTCCAGTGGATACAATTCCGAATTTTCACAAAAGCAGTTTTTTTACAATACTATCGGAACGGATACCATTCCGAGTGGATACAATTCCGCTCCCCCAATACAATAAGCTGGGACTCGTACCTCCCATGCCCTCCTATCGCAAGTGGTTGTGCTCGTGCCTGCGTTTATTATTCAAGTGTCTGTTTAAAGTATATTGTGAATACCAACGCCCCCCCCCCCCCCCAACCATTTAACATCTCAAAACCACAACGGGTCAGACATATTATAACTCAATGAATGATGAAAATGAAGGTAAACATAGACAACACTGTAAGGGACTGGTTGCCAAAGTAACATGACGCTTCTAAGGAAACCAAAAGTTGAAACACTAGCGTTCGAAGCGGTCACTCGACAGAACTAAAATTATCACGACTCGGTGGAAAAATCACCCAAAAAAACTTTACTGAATATTTTAACCTTTGATGTCTTTCTATAGTATACATTTCTCTATGCCATGATTATATACGGTATGTATATTTTAAATTATTCAAACAATTTCTTTCAATAATAACACTAGGCCTGCCTGAGTGGCTGCGTGGTCTAACGCACCATTTTCTACAGTAGACTAGCCTGCCGATGATGGTGTGATCGAAGTTTGAATATACAGTAGGTATATTTTTGCAGACTGGTTTTCCAATCTCCCTCCACGCAAATGTGGGTACACTTCTTAAGAATTTAACCTCTTTAATCCCTAAAACATTGGCATTATTAAAACAAAGCGGGTAGTAATATGTGGTGCTAAGAAAATAAATAATAATTACACGGATTATTAATAATAACTATAGTGTGTGAATTAGAACCAATATATTTGTGTTTATAGCTAAATAGTATTATTAATAATACTATAATATAAAATTAATATTACATTTATATTTAAAGTTAGCCAAATTACAAGTGCATTACATTACAGACAAAATAAGAATATGGTACGGAACCCGCATGGACATGCTCGCTCTATTGTTTAAAAATGGAGATATTTACTCAAAACTTGTAATATATGTGAAACGAGATGATGTACACTAGCAAACCCAAACATAAATTTCGCTATACTTTGGTAAAACTTTTTTTTACTCCCGATTTTAAATTCTATAATTTTATTTCTAAAGAATTAATGTCCTCATCAGTATATTTGGACCAATAAAAAAAGATCAATATTGGTTCAACACTTTATATTAAAATTTTAACTTATGGATACAATTTTAGACATTTAACTAGGGGTTGCACATCTTAGGGTTATTGTTTTTATATTAAACTCTTCATTTATACATTTAGACCAATAAAAAATGTAAATATTGACTATTGAATCTAAAATGATAGTGATAGATCATTGTTGTATGAACATTTCCCCTAAGAGGTTAAAGGAAATAGAACATACACATTTTGAAAGACTTACTTATTTAATTACTTTATGGCATTAAAGAATTATTGCGTTTAAAAGTAAGGAGTTTATCCTCACAACTAAAGCTCACAAAATTGTATTAATATATTTGCCAATATCTCAGAAATTATTGGTTTTATAAAAATATGTTTAAATAAAATATTTGTATTATAAATAGACCTACATATTGGCAATGATAAATAATTTCATATCCCTAAGAGTTACGGAGGTATGATAAAATATGATAAATTACGCATCAGACCAGAACGGAAAAAATGAAAGTAGCCATTTTGTTCATAGTATTTATTAACGTTTAGAAATGAAATTTAATCAAAATAGTTAGAGCTGATTTTGAGAAAATAGAATTTTTATCTTTTTACTCTTCAGTAAACTACCCTCAATTTAGGGTTAGATATCCAAATCCAAAAATCTCTCAGAGAAGCCTTATGGTAACACTAGATATAAAGCTCAAGCTTTAGCCTAATTGGTAAAATAGTTTAGGTCTCGTGTCTGAGGTACAGACAGGCAGACGGAAATTCAAAAACAACTTTTTTGGATTCGATTCGGAGGGGGGCGGGGTTAAGAAATATCAACATTCATCAAAATCTCGAGTTCGATATTTTTGATGATAGCAATACTTTCTTTACCTGTAAGATAGCGAGAAAATAATAAAGCTGTGTTAATAAATGTCATGTATTGTCAATTATATTAAATATGTCTCATGCTGGGAAAGAGTTTTTCCGATGTGTCTTCAATCACAGTTTCCTAAATCATATCTAGTTAAATACATTGTGGTATTGCTAGTTATTAAGTAAGTAGTTATTATTATTTGAGTTATTTAACATGCACTATATAAATCGATTGATCACATCCCTATGATCATCATCACATCAACTGTTTCAAGACTGTGGGCGGGTTAGTTTAGTAAAATGCCTTCATCTTCCTCTATTCTTCCACCACTCTTCCTTCTCTTATTTCGTCCATTCTACTCTTCTCAATTGAACACTTTCTGTTATCTAATCCTCCCATCTCTTTCTTGGACTCCCCTGCGGCTTTTTTCCCACATACTTAATTTCCAACATTTTCTTCGGCATCCTCCCCTTTTCCATCCTCATTACATGCCCATACCATCTCAGTCTTGCTTACTATACTATCTCATCTACTCACTGTAACCCAACTCTTCCCCAGATAACTTCATTCCTAATCTTGTTTGTCCTCGTTACAGCTAATACGATTCTCATAAACTTCATTCACATGGCCTCCACTTTCCTCGTCCCTCTTACATTCATTGTCCATGTTTCTGATGCATATGTAAATATGGGTACAAAGTACGCCCCCTATACAATACTTCTCTACACTTCAAGCGGAATTATCTTCTCCATAGCAGGTCTCTTACACACCTATAGAATAACTCTCCCTTATGTCCTCTTCTAATTAAATATTATTTTCTTCCACCTATTGCCTCAATCACACCTCCAAGATATTTTACGTTCTGTACTTTTCCAGCTCTACTCCATCCAACCTTATACTTTATTAGGCTTTACCTTCTTCCTTTTCATTACCATCACTTCATACGTTGCCATGCTAAATCTCATCCCACACTCTTTCACTTCCTCACTCCATTCTTGTAGTTGTTATTATTCTTTCTTATCCTCCCATACCATAAAGACATCAGCAAACATCATGGCTTTAATGTTTTCCTCCCCGAGTTTTCCTGCAACTTTGTTCATGACCATTTCTATTACCATTTCAAATAGTAATGGTGAAAGGTCCACTACTATTTCCACTTCTGCTTCCTTCATCGATTTCCAAACTTTATTTTTATCCACGCTATCATATAACTTCTCCACATCCATAAATACCATTACCAAGTCTTTCTCATATTCATACCTTCTTTCCATCAGCTCCGGTAAAAGGCAAATATTAAGTCTATGGTAGACCTCTGTTCCCTTGATCCATACTGTTCCTCTCTCCACCTTCCTTTCACTGTATTTCTTATTCCCTTTTCCAGTATCTTTTCACATACTTTTCTACAGTGTAACAACAGCATTATCCCCTTATAATTTGTACACCTCTTCCTGTCTCCTCCCTTGAAAATAGGTTCTCCTTTTTTCCAGTCTTCCAGTACCTTGTTCTGCTTACAAACCACTATCAGCACCCTACACAACCATTGTATATTTACTTCTCATGCTACCCTTATCATTTACTCAGTCAGTTCGTCTACACCCGGTGTTTTTCCTTGTTTCAACTATTTAATGCATCCTCCACCTCTTTTCATGTTGTACCACTTTCCTCTTCTTCTATTTCTTTCTGATCCTCTCTTTCACTCTATACACTACTAATTATACTAACTAACCTAATTATAGAACAGGCATAACACCCAGTCCTCTCATAGTAAGTTTCTTGATGAGAAAGGTGAACCTATATTTTACCGTAAGTACATTACATTTTTGGCTATGTAGGGAATCGAACTCAATATGCATAACTTGGCAGACAGATGCGCTACCGACTGAGTTAAGTCATTTGAATAATGAAAGGTTAATTATTAAGAGTTTTTATATTTTTTTCCAAATTTAACCAAAATAAATATAAATGGTTTTTTCATGCACTGCATCTTACTACCCGTTAAGGCTTACCGCATAGTCTATATAGTACTTTTAAAATTATTTTATTGGCTCATTTTATGTATGTCAAAATTTGTAAATATAAATAAATATTAAATGTAGTTTCATTCGTGACACATTTTTCAAATATTTTGTCTTAAAATAGTTAGTGTTGTATGAATCATGGCAAGAGACGAACCTGCATGTCTAGTGTGCTATGCCAAAGCTCCTAGCTTCAATTTTTACTACCAAATATCGTTATTCAATATTTATTTGTTTGAATTCACACTATTAGTAAACAACCTTTTGTAAATACCTTAAGATGTGATACAGCGCAACATATCTGTGATGTGGGATGTACAGTGTACACCCTTACAGTTCCTACGGACCCTTTTGTAAGCGCCGTGAGATGAGACAAAACACAACTTATGGAACATATCTGTTATGTGGGGATGTATAACCTCTAACGTGTTATATACTTTCTAACACACCCATTGAAGCCCTATAATAGGTTTAAAACTATTTCTACCAGATCTGATAAGTTCTAATAACGTGTAGCAGATATAGACTCTCTGCGACATCACAAGCGGGAGATGCCCAATTCTCTTCAAAAATGCCCCAGTGAACGAGGCAACTCGGCTTCGAAGACCAACATACAAACATCTAACACGTGGGCCAGACGACGAGTAAATGAGAGACGCATCATTCGGGTGTCCCCAACAACCGTCGTCGAGCGCTAGGGATCGGGTGGCGTGATTAGTGAAGTTTACCAGCCCTCTTCGTTCTTGGAGCTGACCTTGCCAAATTTTATCAATCCCACTGGTATAAAAAGGTCTGTCCTCGGTTCACGTATAGCTATTCTCTTGTAACCACTCGTCGGAGGAACTTCTGGAAGTTATTTACGAGCATCTGCTAAGACTACGTTCTGAAGAACACGATGGTTGAGGTGTCTGTATTACCTCACCACAGAGCAAGCTATAGCTGATACTATAAGTATTAAGTGATGTAATCTTTATTAAGCTTTGAGCTCTATTATTCTATGTCCATATAACGTAGTTTTTGTATGTCAGTTCTACTGACTTGTTTCCCTATGCCCTTAAGGTATAGTTTATAATGGTGAGCTTTGAGCACTTGAGTTCTATGTCCCTATGACTTAGTTTTTGTATGTCAGTACTACTGACTTATTTCCCTATGCCCTTAAGGCATAGTTGATAGCTTTATGCAATATCTTTCTATGTCTATTAGGCTTAGTCGCAAATATTAGAGTCAAGATTAGACTCCTTAGACTATATGACCATACTGCTGCTAGTTTCAAGAATATAATTAAATAATGAAGAATACCCTGTTAAGTATTGCTTTGTTTCACGACCTTATTGGTTCTGTAACTGACACTTGTCTCTGATGTGTCTAACTGTGTACTGCTATGTGGTGAGCAACCTGTGGAAGTGCTACTTGTCCATAGTAGTGGCCCGCAGTGTTTTGTCTGTTATGTACGGCCCTCTTGTGGCGGCTTTAGCGTTAGTCGAAAATGATCACTATTTTGTCTAATATCATTGTCCCCTTTTAGGGTAACAGAATAAATATACTCTTGATTGCTCAGGCAGTACTAATTAGGAATTGACTGGCTATAGTATCTGTAGCCTCTAGATTCCTGGTAGTTCACCGTTTACTATGTGTGTGGTTATAGTTTCTCTTCTAGGTGCTTATAATATAGTAATGTCTAACTCTCTATGAAGTTAACCCAGGCTAGCTATATTATTCATATTATTCATATTAATTAACGCCCTTTTAGCTCCTTAAACTAGGACTAAATTTATGCGGTTTAGATCTTTATATTTAATTATGAATTGTAGTTGGAAGCCACGCAGTTAACTGACTGGAGTAGAATTATCTATGATGATTTTGTAATTAAATTTGATCACCGCTACTTAATTACATTGGTTTAGAGTGGCTCCCTTTCATCCTATTTGATGACTTAGTAATTGTCCTGCTTTAACGAGTTACAAGCTTTTATTATTTACACCTATGACCTATATGTGTGGGTTATAGTGTATACCTAGGTGCTTCACACCTGATGCTCATTTGTCGAGCTATTTATTTTACTGTAACCGATTATATTCTTATGTTTAAAACATTGGAGGGTTTGAATAATTTCTACCTATACTTCTACCTATACTTTCTACCTATACTTCCTATTGACTTGATTGAATATTAATAAACTGATTGGTTAAACTTGTAAATTATTCTTATACTTTTTCCTTCCAATCAACATTTATAAGCTCACGAATGTTGTAAACCTTACAGTTCATACGGGTCCTCTCGTAAACACCATGAGATTACAGAACCTCTTGTAAGCGTTGTGAGAAATGACCGGACTTCTTGTAAGTAGCGTGAGATACGACATAGCAACTTGTAGGCTAACCACCGTGATATACGCCAGAACACACTTTATCGCACATGCCCATATTTTGAGCTTGTACAGCTCTACCAATATATTTGTCATGGGGGAGCTTAAAAGAACCAAATTGGAATCGTAATAATTCCAAAATTTCTAAAGCAACCAACTCCTAATAAAAATCAGGAACTATATTATCTTGAAAGCCTAGGAAATGCCAACATTTATAGACAAAATATTAATATTACTACACTTTTCTCGGGACTACAGAACCACGGTTTTTGTATTTTAAGTCTAATTTTTACTGAATAGTTTATTTTTAAATTGTAAGATCATTTTTTCTAGTGGATTAGTTGTTTATCGATAACTTATTTGTTCACAATACTGCAGGTTTTATTTGTCAGTGTGAGTAAACTCAACAAAACTGGTGAACTGACTTTAGAGCAAGCTAAATAAAACTGACCATGTTATAAATATGGACTCGTTAAATAAATTCCAGTGTACTTAATTTACTAATCTGGAGCTTTGTTATTATTTTATTTATTTAGTAGCGTGACTTACTACCCATTCGGACTATACGCTTAGGTACTAATTAGGCTTATGGCTTAGGAATTGGGAAGGTTGAATATAGAGGAAGTGAACCAGCATTTGTGTGGAGAGAGAGTGGAAAACCATCTAAGAAAAACCACCCCACTTCACCCGACAAGATTTGAACTTTGATATTCCCGTCCTCGGCAGTCTAGCTCAACTTGACTAGCGCGTTGGCTAACTAACCCACCGAGGAGGGTTTTGGAGCTTTGTTGATATTCATGATTCTTTTTATTGGGAGCTTTGTTTAGAAACGCGTCATTATACTTGTTCAGGTTATACAATTATGTATTAAATAAAATAATGTTTTAAGGGATGAGGAGGGTTATATTTAGAGGAAGTTTACTCACATTTGCATAGAGGTAGAGTAAACCATGATTTTGAAAATACAACCTTCAGTACACTCGACCAAGATTCTAACCTCAATTTCCCCATCATCGGCAGTCTAGTCTTGCGAGAGTAGCAATTAGACCGTACGACCACAGAAGCAGGTTTAATGGGATACTGAATTAGTCTTGAATTAAAGGGGTGTTCACTTGTTATTAGAGGAACACGTGTGATTGGAAAACTTACTCCTTTTATTCAACTAGTGATTATAACATCATATACGATGCGTCACATCAAAGACTTGACCGGCAATGAAGTGCCTTTACAAAGCTTAGAAATGCTAACAAGTTTCAGGTACATAGTTGGAGACCTGACTTTAAATGCAGTTGATGAAGAGGCATACCCGATGTATTCATTGGATTCAATAATTTAGCCAGGTAGTTGATAAAATCCTCTTCCTCCACTACTAGATCTGTTGACGGATTCACTTTTTTTTTTCCTATCATCTAGCTGTTCTAGTAGTTTTGTTATTGCTTTTTTTTTCAACAGTTTTATTCTTTGGGACCTACATATGAAAGGTGATATGAAGGAAGTTCTAGCTTCGTCAGTGCTTGTTTCTCTTTGAAAGACTGGGCGTGTTTGACGGAACTCCTATGACAAAACACTGATAATCCTCTCTAACCTGCAAGTTTTCATACTGTTTCAATGAGCTTCATAGCTTGTTTATGGAATAAATATAAAATTCATTTGGTCGGATATAGTTAATAGATTAATTATCTATTTCACATAGAGCTAATACATTTTGTTGAATAGACATTCAACTTCAGCTTCAGAGCTTCGAAAGCGGCTTTGAGTGAAATGATAAAATCATTCCACATTACTAGAGCACACTCCATCAACATCCGTCCGTGAACCGTACATCTCTCTATGGACACAAATCTGTATGTGTAGGTAAGATTAACTGATAACTTTTATTTATCACTGAGTCTTTATACCTGTTCAGGTTATACGCGTATATGATAATTACCTTAATGGTGTAGGGATGAGGAAGGAAAAGTTAGAGAGTTAATGTACTCACATTGGCGTTGAATAAAATAAGGAACCCTTATATGAGAAACCCCCCTCAGTAGAATCTATTGGGATTCGAAGCCCAATCTCTCCGTCATAAGCAGATCAGTATAACACGAGAGTAACGGCTTAGACCATTAGTCTACTGAACAGCTAGTAAGATGCAGTGCTAAAAAAGTTTAATAATCTCTAAATTAATGAAGATATTTGCTATCATCATTTAAACAATGAAATATCATAGAAACATCAAATTAAATTCAATTCAGGATGACCACAGAATTCAAATCACTTTCTTAAATTTAAAAAGTAATACCAAAATGGTAATTAATGACCTGGAAAACTACAATATACCAACAAAATAAAATAAATAGTAAGCGGAAAAATTTTGTACTACAATGTTGTAGCCGATTTTTATTGAAATTTAAGATTTTCGGAATCTCTCTGAAAGCTGAAACATATAAACTATAAGAACGCAAAGCTGTTCATCTAAAAGGGTTTTAAAATTTTGGTGCTAAATACACTAGTACATTGCCTTTTATCTGTATAAAAGTAGAGGTTTACTCCACCATCTTGTATTAACCAAAAAACACACATCCGAATTGGATTGATGGGTGCTATTAAGGATTTGTATCATAGGTTGTTTGTTTTAGAAGTGTCAGAATTGCTACATTTCCTAGTTAGTACTTTTCAGGATTCACAAAAGTCAAATTATTAGTTTGAAAATAATCTTTAGTTATATCAATTCTAACTTTTCTACCAAAGATCGGACTCTCTAGAAGCCTATGGAAGTAGGTTAACTTCGGCTATGAGTGTGAGCCTTTAAAATAGGGATACAAATTGAGTTCTATGAAGTCGAGTACTTCCCACCCAAGCCTCACCGATTACAGCCATGTGCCTCATCGTTACTTTCTGTGTATCACTCGTTCATATGTTTAGTTATAGGGGCCTATTCTAGCAGAGGACAATGTGATAAATATTTTAACAAGGGCAAAAATTAGATTTAGAACTGCACAATTTTGTACACATTACAAAATTACGCCAGTGAAAGATCGGGATCCTCGTCTTGTAGTCTTGGTGGAGCTCACAAGTACTAGAAGTGTTACATGCATCACATTATGACACCACTGTAAGAATGTGAATCCTCGTCTTGTAGTCTTGGTGGAACTCACAAGTACTAGAAGTGTTACCTGCATCACATTATGACACCACTGTAAGAATGTGATCCTTGTCCTGTAGTCTTGGTGGAGCTCATAGCAAGTGATCGTTGTGTGTGGAACACCCCAAAAGCGAAGACCCAGATTTGGTATGGATTTATTTTTAAAGAAGATAGTAAATCCTCTCTATCCTGATAATTTTGGAACATCTAATATTTAGATGTACTTTCAAAATAAAAATTGTACAGTGGATACAAACTTTAACCACAAGACCTCCGTAGAGTGTGCATTTACCTCGTTTAACTGTAAAACTGGCGCTACGTATGGAGCAAGAAAACACGCCAGCCGACAACTCTGATCATTGCTCACGACAAACAATATCTGAAGCCTGGCCGCGATGTGCAATTGTTTCCACAGGCCTAAGTCGGAGTAGTGCTTAATGCTCAAGCGCGGCCTTGTGAATATTGTTGGAGCTGAAGTGCAGTGTTCCCCCCCCCCCCCCCCATCTTCGCCTGGTACCTTTCAGCGTTGTGCGCAGGCACCGATGAGGTAATCTGAGAACTCATTGGCTGTGAATGACATCACCCTTATGTCATACCTTCCTTCCATATTTCCCCCACTGTTACAATCTGAATATAAGGAAGTGACTAGTAATGTTCTTTACTCTTTGATGCCAATAGTTCCAAAGAATATATTAGGATGTAAGTAGTCGTAATGTTGGGGATTCATATGACTTTTTTAAAAAATGTACATAAGTGGCTATGGTCTGCCTTTAACTATACATATGTAGCCGTCTCTTTTTGCTTTTCAAAAATTTAACTTTGATTTATATTATGTCTTTCGCACTTGAATATTATGATTTCTGAGTTGATAATCTGTTGCGGAAATAGTTTTAATAATAATTACTTACTACGGCTAATCTTGTTGTTTTTGAGATTACATAAATAAATGACCTTTGATCCTTCCGATCATGTTGGAGTTTGTCGTTATAACTTAGGCCAGAGGGTTAGGTCTTAAAGCACTAGCGTACCACTTAAATTATTTTTAGATATGAACCAGGAGTTGACCAAAATTAAAGGGGTATGATATTAGTGTTGAAGGAAAGGAATAGCCTTGATTACAATAACTCTTTTTACATATGCAATTTATTGACGAGTCAGTCGTTAGACGTTTGAATTGGATATAACACTTATATATTTCTTATAGAATTCCTTTTATCATGTTGTATATTACGGGAATAATCCCTAGTTTTATTATTGTATAATTTCTATGTTGTCATTTAGTATCGCCACTTGCCCCAGAATTTAATAATTTATAAATTAATTATAATTTTTGTAAATTAGAGAGTTGTTCATATTTTGTTTATAATATGTCAAATATATTGCGTAGAAATCGCAGTCTTAATACATCTTGTGTTATTATAAATTATATTTTTATCTGTTATAAATAAACTAGTCGAAAGGCCAATATTATTACTATTAATGGTTTTGCTTAATGCCAGGGCTTTATTTAACATGAACACTTGTCCCCTTATGTTGTCAAATGGGTAGGTCCTGACTCCTGGGTTTGGTTAGGTAGGGTAGTGATCATTAAAGATTCCTGATGATTAACTCGTGTATTTCCTTTTGTGCGACACTCGCTGGGGTGGTAATCTGGGGAGTTCCCGGTTAGATAGGGGAAAGGACGCTACCACCATAGGGGAGGGTTAAAAATATTTTATCTTTAAAGTCAATAGAGATTGCATTTTTATCACACTTCTCTCTTTGATTTACATTATTTATAATCCCAGCCACCCTTTTTAATAAAATGCATTTTGTGTGTGTTTAACTACACTTTAAATTAACCAATGCTATGTAGTCATGTATTTCTGCTGTATTAATTTTTTCACAACCCAATAAACACCAATTAGCCTCATTTACACCCTGATTTGGGTAGGAATAACAGTATGTGTTAGCCACTAAATTTATTAAAACAATTCTAATTCATTCGCATTTCAATTCATGTTATCTGAAGCTGTCCCTTTTTATTGAAATTATCAATACCAATAAACTGTCATATATTATATATTAAAATGATCACATTGTTGGCCGCAAATTAATATGTTTGAATTTTCTACACTATCTTTTCTACCAAAACCTGGGTATACTTATATTTATCTGTTAGATGCTACTTTTCCCCCTCCACCCTCCTGAAAGACAACGAGCGACAGTTTAGGCGATGCAATGTGTAGTAAAAATCCGTGAGTGTTACAATTCTGAGATATCACTTTTCAATCGTCTCAGTGATATTACCTTTACGCGTTATCAGCATTTGTCACCAACTAGTATAAGAACACATATGATGATGGTGAATGTTAAACATATTTTTGTATAATTCCCCTCAAGAGAATATGGGAAACCAATCATTAACAAAACTCATGCTTTCCAAATCCTTCAGGAGATTAATATTACAGCATCCCTACCAGCTTTTCCAAGAGCAACAGGATATTATTTTAAAGTTAAAATCGTTAAAAATTTATTTTATTTTACCATAAAATATATTTGAAATTAAAGTTGAATCAATTCTACTAATATTTATCACTTCTACAAATAATGTTTATACAAATACTTACCGTTTGTCAATTTAGGCTAACAATTTTATTTGACAATTGTCATTGTTCTTAATTGATCTTGCGCAATAAGATCAATAAAATCAAACCCAGGCAGTAAGTAAAACATCTGATTTTATTTTAAATACAGTAACGTGCACTGATTGTAATATTTTCGTTTTTATGTTTGACGTTTCAATGCATCATGGGTAAACACAGATTCCCAGCTTTCTGCGAGTGTGTGAACAGCTGCACCACTAAGAGGTGTGGACTCACTGTACTGCTTTCAAATTTCAGCAACTTACTTGCTTTCCAAGGAAAAATATCTACTTAAGTCCAAGAATAAATAATTATAGGAGATATGACTTGAAATACAAATAATAATACTCTCCAAAGAGAAATGTTAAGATTGTTGAAACATTAAAAACAGCAGCGACTATTCAAGTTTGTGTGTCTAAAGTGTTAGCGTGTGTTGGTCCAATGGACAAAAAATCACCAATTAACAAATTTAAGATAGCTTTAGTACATACATACATACATATTACAAACTCAATTTCCATAAATCCAGAAATGCAAAGAAATGTAGGCCTATATACTATCATACAAAGCTAAGTGTAAATTATGAGGCATTGTTTTAATGTGTAACATGGTGGATACTCTATTATTAAGCTAGGTTCACACGACCCAACTTCCTGTACAAAAAAGGTTTGTAATAAATTGTACATTATCTTGGCCACATCGATTGTATACAAGTTTTACCTTTCTATTAGTATTTATTATTCATCAACTTAACCACTATATACAAACATTTATCAACATAACATAATCAAAATAATATTGTCTTTCTCCAACCCTTTAGGGTTCTTCAAAGTAGATTGTCCATCGAATTTTAAAAATAAAGTTGTTTCCTAAATCCCCTAATAGGGCACATCTCACACTGTTGTGGCGGGGTTATGGGCCCTCACCTCACTACACATAATGTCTGGTCGACGTTACTCACTCTGGTGCCCATAAAAACACTGGGCGACCAGCGCATTGCCATCTAACTCGGCCCATAGGCCGGCATCGCCCGCTATCTGACCTCCCTCCCAGTCTCACACGACTAGAAGGGGGGTCACGACTCCCCAGATTCGACTCCGAGGTCACCTGCCGACGTCGACGAAGGGATTCACAACGCCGTCCCTGATTCGGCGGTAGGGATGGCCAGGAGCGGCGTAATCGCCGATGCCCCTGACGATCATGTTGGAGCTGGCCTGCGCTTGTAATATATTGTCAGCACCCCCCCTTCTACACCTGTATCGTGGGCCTAGAATATGTCAGGATATGGCCGAGGATAGGGGGAGGTGAATGCGCACATGACTGTGTGGGTTAGTGATTGACCAAGACTTGGTTTTTAAGGTTTTTATTAGTACTTATATTTCTAGTACAAATGTGATGTTGATAGTGATATATGAATGAAATAACATGAAGAATATTCGGAAGATTGTAACAAAACGAGGTGTTTCTAAGGATAACCAATGGCCTGTCTGACTCCTAGGTGATCCCTACACGGTTTTCTAGCCCCGGTGCCCTGGGCTCTGTCGGTAGCCCTCTAACACAAATACTGACGAACCGGCGTCCTAGCCCGTGTAGTCCTGAATCTGGAAGAGTGAGCTCTAGACTGCGATGTTGATTAGTCAGCCCAGGTGGTTGGATACACTAATTTTTATCCTGACCTCTGGCCTGGTTTCCACCTAAGGAGTGCTAACATTGTTTATGTGGTCAGCTTCTCTATTCTATTTTACAGGCTAATCACAACCACCTGCAACACTCGTTTTGTCATCCACAATTCATGAAACACAATATTACACAAAGACGCCTTCCAATTTAGGCCGTGCGGTTACTATATATTATATAGTTTATACTTCATGTTTATTATAATACAAATATAACTTTAAATTGTCACAGTTTTTATTAATAATCAAATGCCTGGTAAAAATATGGTCATATATTCAATTATCTCACATCTTACAGATAGGGTTTATCTATTGTTAACAATCCAAAAGTTTTAAAAATAAAGACCAATGTATGACGTGTTATACTCCCTGAAATTGTGTGAAATTAGTTGTGGAGAGCAGATCTTGTACTGTTCAATCTTTGGTGTTCACATGACATCTTCTTTAGGCTTTATTTCTTGTACAACTTTTTGTATAATTAGTTGTGTCCTGTGTACTGGGCTTTAATAAACACAATAATGCCAAATGTAACGACTCAACACTGTCAAAACAAGGTAAATTAGTTTTTTTCCTTAGACTCTGATCGTGGACGTCACTTTAAATTGAGAAGGTAAACTAAATTTCATTACGTTAAGATCCCTTACGGTGGGGATTTAGGGAACGGAAGATTTTTGTTTTTTGCAGTTTTTAGAGATTTTTTTTTGTCTAAATAAAGGAAAGATTCATCAAGTAGATAAATAGAGTTTAATGTTCTTCCCACGGTGATGTCAACAGTTTTTTTAATATTTTCCGGGAGCATAGGTGACAAACTTGTTTAATGAAGATAAATAGCTGTCATTAAATTCCAGGACACCCTTAAAGGATATTTAAGAAATGTTTTGTTCACAAGTGAAGAAAATTAAACTCTATAATTGTATTGAAGCAATGTTTGTTATATTTTGGTATAGAAACTTAAAAAGACAACAACACACTAACCTTTTCTCGCGTCTCCTACATCCGCATCTTAGCTGTAAAAAACACAAGGGAACGAGGCCTACTGTCAACAAAACTACTTACCTTCTTACTTTATGGCATTAGGAATTCGAAAGTTCATTACCGCACTCACAAAAGGACGCCACCTATCCATGTCTTGAGCTAATTCTATCCAATATATCTCATTACACCCTATTTCTCTCAGGTCTATCAAAATGGTATCCTCCCATCTGTGGCTGGATCTTCCCTGTGGTCTTTCACCACTGGGTTTGCCAGTCAGTGCCCTGAACAAGGTTCTAGATAATCCCATTCGCTCTGCATGGCCTGCCCACCATAGCCTACGAGATTTTACTACCCTAACAATGTCTGATGATGAGTACAGGGTATGCAGCTCATCATGATGTAGCTTACTACACTCCCCACTATCAACAAAACTATCAGTAACATTATCTGAAACGTCTTGTAAACATTAAGTTAGGACAAAAAATTATGCTCTTTATTATAGTAGGATTGCCAAACAATAGAAAGTATCTGACCGCTACAAAAGTTACTAAAGATATTCTCAGATTTACTCACAAGGTAAGCCATGTTATCTGCAGCCGTTGTTTTTGACAGATACTATCAAATATTAATAATAATAAAAAAATATATTACTTTTGATTCCATGATTATTAATAGCTTACTCTAAGGGTTAGGAACTGGGGGGATAGCTTATAGGAAATGCATCAACATTAGCTTAGATGAAGTATGGGAAACAACCATGATAAATCGCACGTGGATACCCGCTCTCACCCCATAAGACCCCCAGCCGGGATTCAAACCTAGAGGTTCCCTGTCATTGACAATCTAGACTATTGCATGCCTATACCTTGCTTAGAGCATACGACTGCAGTTGTGGAGTGTGAAATTAATGTTTTATCTCAGGGTTGGCAAACCTTGCTTAGGGTGCGAGCCCAATATTTCGATATGTTTCAGATAATTTCTTTTAAGCTATTATAAGAGTTTTGAGTAGCAAATGGGACGGTTGGAGTAATAATTTATCATTATTATTATTTTATTTATTATATCTTATACATTATAAATGTTATAGTGGTGCATTAAAAATAATTACAGAGCCATAGATCATAAAAGGCAAGAGGCGTTTTCAGGAAAATATCTAAGAAATGCTTCTGATTTTTTATAGATAGGAAAGTTTTAGAAATATCACCATATTTGTGCCTAGTACTTCATAAGATATAAAATTAATGACTTTGTGACAGCACTAAATGACCAACCACAAGTTTGTAGGAAATTAACAAAAATACACCTACACTTGTTCGGGCAAAAAAACAAACAAATTGTGAAGTATGGGCAGCCTAGGAAAGTTACAGTTACAAAGAGAAGTGAAAAGCGTGAAAGTTAGTACAACTGTTCGAACAAAGTCATCGTCGCAAACTAAGGCGGTACTACTTAGTATGTGGCTGTCACAATCACTCACAACTACAGGCAACTAAATGTTTCACTGTCTCACACCCTTCCACATTCTGCCGGAGTTTCTAGGACCTAATTAAATTAGTGGTCCATTCATCACGTCTTTTTTTTAAGGTGGGGATGTAGGAAACGCGCGAAAAGGTAAGTTTTTGCAGTTATTATATAGTTATATTACACGCTCTTACTACCCGTTGGGTTAATACGCACTTACGCTAAGTTAATGGTGGGTGATTGTGAGTGAAATGAATGACCTACAGTTTAACGTGGAATCCGAACACGGTGGCTGCCTGGCATTCCCACATTCACAAGATGTCTTTGTCGAGGTGAGGAAGTTTGGAAATCAGATAAATCTTGTGCGGGACCGAGGATTGAACCCCGGCCGCCAGTTTTTGCAGTTATTAAAGCAACACTTTTTAGACAAAATAAATAAAAAATTGCTTCAATACAAATGTAGAGCTTAATTTTCTTCACATGATGATATCAATAGTTGTTGAATATCCGTAATGAGCGTAGCGGCATTATCTGACAAATTATTTAAATGAAGAGAAAAAGTTGTCATTAAATTCCAAGACACCCTTATCAAACATTCAAGAAATGTTGAGGTCACCGCTTGAAGAAAACTAAACTCTATGATTGTACTGAAGAAATATTTGATTTATTTTGGCCAAAAAAGTTTTGATTTAATAATTGGTAAAACACTGACTTTTTATCTTGTTCCCTACAAGTCCACCTTAAGTAAGGTGTGCTAGCTTTTGATACATCATCTAATGTTGTTTTGTTTTTAAACCCTTACATATTTTACTATGAAAATTGAAAAATGACACCTGAATACTAGAATCGAACCCGGGACCTTTAGATTAATACACCACTGCTCAAATCACTGAGCTACTCAGGAATCATCCCGTGCCCAGGGTAATTCTTCACCAAATCAAAGGTGGCTGCGTTATCTGATAGCTCGTGATCTTAATAAAATCACACATTTGTAGCCCACGATTTCCGCACGTCCATCATAGACTCTGCCTTAAAATGTGAGTGAAGAATGACCTGGGCACGGGACGATCCTGATAGCTCAGTGGCTAGAACATTGACGTACTAAGCCAAAGGTCCTGGGTTCGATTCCCATGTCAAGGTTTCATTTTGTAATCCACACTAAAACAAACATAATAACTTTGGCTATTTTATCCTTTACATAGTGTATTAAACAGTCAATTTCGATGGATTTTGACCAAACCAAATATACATAATATAGTATTTATTTTGCATCATATTTTAGTACCCATGTTGTACCCACACCTATTTACACCAAAGGGGATAGTGACGAGGGAAAATAATTTGGAGGAAATCATTAGTATTTGGTAGTGGAAACATTTAAAAAACACTTATATATGAATTATATCAGAACGGATGATTCCTTAGACCCTGTAGGTATTTTTTTATATATTTATGATTGTGCATTAAATCTATTATGTTAATTTAAACATAATAATATAAAAAAAAAACTATTCCTAAAGCTGGTTTATTGAAAAAATATTTCCATTTATACAAACTTTGAATACATATAGCCCTTATTTAAGATACCTTTTTGTAATTGTTTTAAAATCCTTATTAAATACTAGTTTCCAAACTTAAACAATTTTTTATAAAGATGTCTACTAATTTACTTATTACCTTTCTAGACATTTTATATAAAATACCGTTGGGGAAATTAATTATATTTTCAAACAAATCATTGTAGTGTTAAAAAGTCTTACAAAATTTACATTTTCCAAAGGATTCGATTTATTTTTGTTATATGTTGATGTACCCACCCTTAATTTTGGTTACTTCTATCCTTTGTGTCGCTGCTTTGAAATGTGACATCTGCCGGCCAGAGCCTATAATTATACCCGTGTAACTTTTAAGAATTGCGGAGTTTTCCTTGTAAATGAGACGATAGCATTCAACAAAATAACAACCCGCTTCAGTGGCCAAATAACTTAAGGCGTCTTTAGTGTTAGACCTGTTGAAGATGGGAAGATAGGGGTTCAAATCCTGGTCGGGTATACTGAGAGCGGATTTTAATAAATGGTTTCACCACTCTCCTTCCACGAAAATGCGGGTAGAATACCTCTAAAATATTTCCTTCCTCATCCCTACCTCAATAAAGTAATTATATTTGTATATAACCTGAACAGGTAGTAAGACGGGATGATAAATTCAAACAACATAAAAGGCCCCTACTGTATTAAGAAACTTGTCCCTTAACCACCTCGGTGGCTGCATGGTTTAGAGCGTTACTCTTGCAGTAGACTAGGTTGCCGATGATCGCCCCGATCAAGGTTAGAATCTCGGTCAGGTGTAATGAGAGTGAATTTTCCAAAATAGCTTTCCATTCTCCTTCCACGCATATACGGGTACACCTCTTCTAAATATAGCCTTCCCAATCTCTAAAAGCATCAGCGCAATTAGCACATACGCGTATAACTCGAACGGTTTGTTTTATTTATTATTATTTAGCACTGAGTCTTACTACACGCTCGTATTGTACGATTAAGTACTAATTACGCTAATGGGTTAGGAATTGGTAAGGTTGAATTCAGAGTAAGTGAGCCCGCATTTGCGTGGAAGGAGAGTGGAAAACCATTTGGAAAAAACACCTCAGTTCAACCGACCAAGATTGGAACCTCGATCTCCCGGTCCTTGGCACTGTAGATCAACACAAAACTAGCGCGTTAGCTAACTACACCATCGAGGTGGGTAAACTGTTAGTAAGATGTGATAAAAAAACGTATCTCTTATTGATAGGCTCTGGTCTCTCGCGGTTTGGTTGGCCGGTGCCACCCAGTCACATATGTGCAGACTGGGATGACACCTCAATATCGTTTCAATTCTTATCTAAGCTGGGATGTTTGACTACCCTCCCCAAATGTTCTCATATACCTCAGCATAACCGCTCTCCTCTGTGTTTAAACCACAAGTTCTCGAGCCGACCCAGCTCACCATATGTATGTGCGCACCACGATCTACGCACAAACCAAGTGGAAGGGGAACGAACGAAGGCTATAACGTGACCACAATGTTACAAGATTTAGAATTAAAGTAGACTTTCGTGAATTGAAGTACAGTAGAACCTCAGTAATTCAAACTAATTGGGAGCTAAGATTGTTCGGATTAGCAAACATTCCGAATACCGAGAGAATACGGAATGGTCAACGACGAGACAAAGGTGTTTTCACAAATTTTAAATTACAGTTGGAATGAGTTTTTATAAAATCTACTTTCATTTAACTGATCTAAAACACGTTACATTATGTACTGTAGTTTTACATTTACAGTACCTATAGGATGACCTGGTGGTCTAGGGTAAGGTCCCGGACTTCTGTGTAGGGGTCTGGGGTTCAATCCTCTGTCCCGGCACAGATTTATCTGATTAACCAAACCCTTCCTTCACCTCTGACAAGACGTGTAATAATAACAACTTGTGAATGTGTGGAATGCCAGGCCTCCACCGTGGTTCGGATCCCACGTTAAACTGTAAGGGCCTCATTTCATCTCACAATCACCCTACCTTACACATTAGCGTAAGTGCGTATAACACGAAAGGGTAGTAAGGCGCGGTGATTATGATAATAATAAAAATACATTACCTATATTTTTTACAGTACTGTAATTTTTTTAATTACAGGAAAACACTTTATGTTGACAAAACATGTACATATTTAGCATTTACTACCACTGTTACTTATAATTATATTTTAACTTTAAATTTGCTATCAATCAACTATTAAATATATTTAATTTTACCTAGTTGGTTTTCCGACCCCCATTTTCCGAGTATTGTCTTTGGATTATTCAGAATTTTGGACAACAAAGGTAAGGTAAGGTTGCGTCCGCCCATATCCTTTTACAAAACACCGGTATTAGTACTAATGAAGATTTTGAAGAAAATAATGTGGAAAACTTGAAAAGTCTTGGCAAGATAACAGATTGGGTTTGAAGAGTTTGATCAAAGAGAAGTTCAAGAAGGAAAATTAAAGAATGAACTAATTGAAAAAATAAGTAATGATGCTTCAGATTATTTCGTGTAATTTGAGTTTACGATAGTTTAAGGTGGGACCGTTCAGCTAAAACTATCGATACGCTATATTTTATATTCAAATTGGGTTTTTAAAATATTCTAAAAAATACACCCCAATACCTCTGAGTGGTTGGGGATTGCATTTCACTTGGTCCCCTTTTACGGAGAGATAGGAGTTCGAATCTATATTGGATGCATTGGTAGTGGGTTTCAACAAGTTGTTTGGATTCCCTTCCTCTATAATAATACAGGTACATTTCATGTGTAAGGTAAACTCATCAGCACTTTCTCATATATTAATTCATAAATATCCTCTCTATTGAACTTAAATATATACACCCACTTCAGTGGCCACGTCGTCTGTCAGGGATGGGAACCTTTCGGCCTTTTATGTTGTTTGGTGCGACCTTTACGCACCTTTTATTTTCTCTCGACATCTCAGAGAAACAGTATTGTGATCATAAAAAAAATAGAACTAGATATTTTGATAATTAATGTTGAGGTTTCAAGACCCCTGAAACCAGAAAAGTGGTTTTCGCAATGCTACTCGTTTGTACCTCGGGTTAGAGCAGAAACTATTCTATAGATTGGGCTAAAAATTTGTATCTGTGTTTTTTATAAAGTCCCCCGAGAAGTTTTTGGAATTAGATATCTAATTCTAAAATTGAGGATAGTTTACTGCAGGCCAAAAACAGAAAAAGTCGATTCTCTCAAAAGTTTCTTAATATTTAATATTTAGCACCGCGTCTTACTACCCATTCGGGTTATACACTTTAAGTACTAATTACGCTAATGGATTAGGAATTGGGAAGGTTAAGTTAGAGGAAGTGAATCCGCATTTGCGTGGGGGGAGAGTGGAAAACCATTTAGGGAAAACCACCCCCAGTTCACCCGACCGAGATTCGAACCTCGATATCCCCGTCCTCAGCGGTCGAGCTCAACACGACAAGCGCGTTAGCCAACTACGCCACCGAGGCGGGTCAAAAGTTTCTTAAATAATTTCATATCTATAGGCCTACAATGTTTATCATTATAAACAAAATGGGAATTCTCATTTTCTCATGAAAATGACTTCAAAGGTACTTTAGATGGGGAAGATTTCCAATTTTTATCATTTTCACGCAACTATTTGAGAAACAAATTAACTTATCATTTTAAAGTTGTAGTACTATTATAGATACAAATCTATCATTTGAAATTTATTTTTATAAAACCAATATTATCTGAGCTATAGGCAAATGTATATAAGTTTTAATCCAGGTCTTTTAAAATGAATTTGATTCTCATGCTTTTCGTTGGACGAAGAAAATTATCTTTTCTCAAATTTTCTGTGTTCCTAGTTCCTAATGCCACAGAGTGAGTAACGCGTAAGTGTATACTATTTCATTTATGAACTTTGGTGTAGTGTTTCTTTAACAATGTATTGACCTATTATTTCGTTTCAGAGTTTTTACCAAACGTATATTTTAAGAAATAAATGGTACGGTGCACAAAACACAGACTTTATCTAGCTTTTATCTTAAAATATATATTTACTAATAGAACTCGTAAGATTTGTGAAACTAAATAATAGTTCTATATATTGTTGTAAAAACGTTACAACAAATATAGTAAGTGAAATAATATACATTGTTACAGTGGCGTGGGGTCAACTGTGGACGAAGGGAAGCAATGAGGCTACACTAATGGGGGTCTGATGGACCTAGTTTGATTGGAAGCTCATAGTGGCTATTCATCTTTTTACTTTCTCGTTATCTTACAGGTAGAGAAATTATCGTGATCGTCAAAAAAATCGAACTCAAGATTTTGATGAATTTCAACGTTTCATGACGTAGTTTTTGAATTTACGTAAATCTGTCTGTCTGTACCTTGGACTAAAGCCTAAACTATTTTACCGATTGGAACGAAGCTTTGTATCTAGGGATTTCATAAGGCTATCCCGAGGGAGGGAGGGAAGGGGGATTGGAATAGGATATATAACCTTAAAATTAAGGGAGTTTACAAAGGGAAAAAAGAGAAATAATCACTTTTCTCAAAATTGGCTCTAACGATTTTGATTAAATTTAATTTCTAAGCATTGATAAATATTATAAAAAAATTGATACTCTCATTTTTTCGGCAAAATAACTTTAAGGGTTCCGGTCTGATGCATAAATTATCATTTTTAAACACATCTCCGAAACTATTTGAGATATTAAATAATTTATCTTTGCTAATATGTAGGTCTATTTATATTACAAATGTTTTACCAATGTTGTTGTGTCGGTTCTAGATTTAAGTTAGTTTATAAGTTGGTTCGAAAAATGAATGATAAATACCCAAACAAACAGAATAATTTTATCATAATATATGAACAGCAAACTATATTTTGTTATATTTAAAATTACATTTATATATTATAAATACATTACACTTAGTTCTGCCAAATTAGTCTATATTCATTTACTACCCAAACATACTTCATAGCTTTGACATACAAATTTATTTATCACTGGGTTTAAGCAACCAAATTAACCCATAATAAAGCTTATTATATATTATCAGCTCTACTCATTCTTCTTGATTAAAAACATTTTACTCACTTATTCTTTGCCATTAGGAACTCGAAAATTCATTAACTCACTTACAAAAGTACGCTACCTATCTATAATGAGCTATTTCTATTCAGTCCACCTCACTACACCATATCTCTCCCAGGTCTATTCTAATATTGTTATCTTCCCATCTTAGTGTAGGTAATTAAAAACGCAAGTAAAATAAATGTACAAACTGTCTAAAATATAGTATATAAAATCTAGAGGAAAATATAATTTTGCTATACGTTGTAATCTTTCTAAGAAAGAGAGAGAGAGAGAGGAAAACTGTCTTGTTTTTATTTAACATGGGGTCTTATGGCTATGCGCAAACTGTTATGTTACACTGTTGGATGTATAAACTATTTCTCTTCAAACTGTATTTCACACCTTTTTTAGAGGTATTAAAATGATACACTGTATTGGTTTTATTAAATATATGTTGCCGCCGAGGATAAGGGTGGTGACTGGAAATTTGACTGTGTGGGTTCGTAATTGAAGTTCGCATTGCGTTTCATGGTTTTATTGCAATACTTTGCTCTATTACAAAATGTGATGTTGATAAGAAATATTAAAAGATATGAAAGAAAGTAATAGAATTATTTGAGAGCTCTTGACAGAACAAAGTATAGCAAAGAATGTTTAACCAATGACCTGACGGACCTCTAGATGGCCCAACACGGGTCTGAGCCCCGGTACCTCGGGCACGACGGAAGTTCCTAAGAACTCGTACTCAGTGATCCGACGTCCTAAGCCGCGTATCTCCCAAAATGGGCAAAGTTACCCTCCTAGGTTTGATGGTGATTAGTCAGCCAAGTTAGCTTGAAAGCTTTACTATTTAAGCTCTCTTCTAGGCTGATTCACCGTGAAGAATACTGACTCTCTGTTTATGTTGTCAGTGCGTGTGTTCTATTGTTTAGTAACTAATAAAAACACCTTGCAACACTCGTTTTGTCACTCACAATCCACAACACAACAAATGTTAAAACAAAAAACGCCTCGATTTATGCCGTGACGATTACATTTAAATAATATATCTATGTGAAATTTATTAAAAAAAAAAAAAAAAAAATACAAATAAAGGTACATGTATGGTATAGTCCCAAAACGTAAAAAATCAACTCAACTTTTATCATATTCTGTGACTTCCTGGTTTAACAAAAACAAGATAAAATTAATGTAAACAATTTGTGGTTGAAATCTAAAATAAAATATTTTTTTTTACGAAGCATTGATAATTTAAAAAATAAACTAACCAGAAGTTATACGACTTCAGTTTTATTCATTTTTACTAAGTGAATACCTGTGTGTATTATTTTTTTAATTAAATACGTTCTTTATTGCATTTTCAACAGTTTTTTATGATTCAAAATATTAAATTCTTTATATTAACAGAAACTGTTTCTAAAATTGACTTTAATATCATTTAAATAAAAAAAACGCGTGGACCAATGTGTTGAATCACTAAATTAAATATGTACACTTAGTTTCAGTAAAATCTAACCCCTTGAAGGCATTAAAACCACATGTATCAGACACAATATGTTGTAGGCCTAAATAGTGTTCTGATGTAACAGTAGATAAAGACGTACACGATTAAAATCCCTTTGTCTGGGATCCTGGGTGCTTAGGTTTCGAATCTTAGATATATACATACACACAATATGTTCAAATCCCGGGTGGCTTTTCCTATCTTCTCTCCACGATAATGCCTAGATGGTTCCTTTAAACTATGCTGGCGGCCGGGGTTCAATCCTCGGTCCCGGCACAGATTTATCTGATTATCAAACCCTTCCTTCACCTCTGACAAGACATCTTGTGAATGTGAGGAATGCCAGGTCTCCACCGTGGTTCGGATTCCACGTTAAACTGTAGGTCCTCCATTTCATCTCACAATCACCCTACCATTACACATTAGCGTAAGTGCGTATAACCCGAACGGGTAGTAAGACGCGGTGCTAATAATAATAATTCCTTTAAAAAAAACTTTTATTACTACTACTCGCTTTTATAAAGTCACTTACAGCTCTTGTGCTAAACATACAAAAATACTTAATAAAGCCTAAAATTCTGCCAAGAACGTGGAGGTGTGCTTCAAAAGTCGACCAACCACTCATGATAAACTTTGGTTCAAATCCTGGTGAGATACAAATAATTTTTAGTTCAAAAAAGATTTAGACTTAAATAGCATCATTTGTCTTTAACAAATATAAAACCAAATGACAACAAAAGTATAAATAACATTAAAATGGAATTAAAACATATCTTTACACTCAATATCATCGCTGAGGCAACTTCAGGTTTTATGGGGAAAAGCTTTATCTCAGCTCTGTCTCTCAGTTAACTGTTGCCAAATCTCCTCGCTCTCAGTTATGTCTGAAGGGGGTGTTCTGGGGTAAGAAGGAGCTACTGGCAACATCGATTAACCAGCGTTGCGAAACTTGTCTTATACTTCAGGAAAAATTGAGCACTAAAAACGAGAGAATGACAAAGCTATTTCCCAAGAGTAGCCATGCAATTCCCTCAGCGATGATATCCAGTGTAGGCCTACTAACTTTGATTATAAGTAACCCGCATCACTTGGCATCAGTTTGTCTGGTTTGATCTTCTGGTAAAGTTTTCTAAATGGTATCTCAATATCTCTCCATGCAAATGTGGGCACACTTCCTCTATCACTCTTTCTTATCTATTCCCATCCATTAGAGGAGAATATGTACATATCCCGGACAAGTAGGGAGACGTGGAACGCGGATAGTATTGTAAGTCTTGTGTAAGTCTTTCATGAGTTGATTAGATTTCCGATCAGAAAGCGGAAAGCATTTGTCTAGCACCCCACGGTTATTTTTTTATTCACGGAGCCGGAATGAACAGGAAAATCACGGACATAAAACTATATATATATATATATATAAAACACACACACACACACACATATATATATATATATATGTGTGTGTGTGTGTGTGTGTGTAGTTTGATGTCAGTGATTTGTATATACACACAGTGTTTCCCAAACTTTTAATATTGTGACCCTAAATATGATATTCTCCCGTACTGACGACTCAAAGGGTCATAACATGTAGTTTCAATTGTTGCCTATTATTTTCATATTACTGTTTATTAGAGTCATTTAATTGAATTAATTTGAATAGAAAACGCAAACTTATTTCAATAAATTTTTAATAATAAAGTAAAATGTAAAAAATATTTCTTAATCAAAATGTAACTTTGTTAAAATGTTTGGTATGGGACTAAAAAATGTATTTAGTGGCCACTATAATGCTGTTTCATTCTTGGGAAGTGTGGGTTTTCTTTTTAGTTTTTATTTTGTATCGATAGATGTTACTAGATAGATGTTACAAGTTGAATCAATCTCAGTAAATTTTAATATTATTAATAGATATTTATACAATATGTTTCCGTTAAAAGTTTGGTGAGTGACAAAAACAGAGCTTTTCAGTGCTAACCATGATGCTGCTTTATTTTGTAGGCGAGCTCTTTAGGTTTGAGTGTTAATTAGATGCAAATCATTCAGAAGATCTTCTTGATCGTTACAAGATCTGTAAATCTTGGTTCGCAGAGGTAGGCTTCACAATGTCTCAGTTCTACGAAGTGTTTATTGTTGATAATGTATTTCAAATCATTTGAATATTTTTCTTTTGAGACCTTCCCACGACCCTCAGGAACGTCTTGCGACCCTCATTTGGGTCGTAACCCAGGGTTTGAGAACCACTTATATATATATTTATTTATTATATGTATAGACATTATATATACATATATATGATAGCCACATGAGCAAGTCTGACTTTGAAGGTCCGTCTTTTCTTATGAAATCACACAAGCGTTATTTTCACGTCCATGCATTGACAGTCGCAAATTTGTTCAAATGAAAGGGATGGTTTAATTGACGACGCTCGTTTATTTGTTTTATTGATAAGGAACTGAAGGCTAAGAAAATGGTGGATAAATCTTTGGTGAAGGATTTAATAAAGGACATTTTCGTTTCTTTAGTGATTACTATTTCCTTTCCATCTCGTAACTTTTTCTATCCATACACCACCACACGTTATACAATGTTTTAATTTCATTCATCTGCTTCTCTTTTTTTTACAGTAATACCCTTTTTTACTATCAAGATAAAAATTTTGGTCTTGAATAGTAAAAAAGAGTTGTTTTTATAGTTTAAAAAAAATTAAAAGTCAATTATCTTTAAAACTGACATCTGTGTTCATATTGGCGGAGTTTGAACAAAGGCTTTATTAAAGGAAATAAACACGTTAGAATAATTAAATTTGGACTGTAGCTGTTGTTCGAAAACAGAACGCTTAGGAAGATATTTGGTACAAAGAGGATTGAGGCTGCTGGGGAGTGTAGGAGGTTACATATTTATGAGTTACATATCTAGCACTATTACAATACGTTGTTAGATAAGAAAGTGTCGTAGATTACGATAGGCAAGACATGCAGCACGAATGGGAGAATCTATTAAACTTGTTCAGGGTATTATGACTGGCAAATTCAATGGAAAGAGACCATTAGCAAGACCTAGATGCAAATTGTAGGATAGCATTAGAATAGACTGAAAGAGATATCAGGTTGACTGGATAGAACTAGCTCAAGATAGATACTTTAAAAGTGCGGCGATAAATTTTGAGTTCCTAATACCATAGAATAATTAAGTTGTTGAATTTATAGTATTTTACCCCCATCTGTGTTCAAACGTAAAGAATGACAAAACACCCTCGTGTGGCGTTAGCCTTATGGGTCTATGTTTTGTTGTAATCGAGTGTACTCAGCATCCCTGACCACATTACCTACGTGATTACTCCCTGCAGTTCCACGAAACTGGTTGTACCGCCATAAAACTTCACTTCAATTCACGTCACAGGTGCTACAGGGTGGTAATCACTACGATAAAAGAAAATACGGTGACATTTTAACGAAATTTTATACAAATATTTATTCAAAATCCAATTTTCATTAATGTTTCGTTTCCCAGTTAGTGGTGTCACGCAAGAATAAAAAAAAAGTTATCGGTTTGACCAACATACAATGTGGTTAAACAACGATATTACGTGTATACCAGAACTAACAAACCCAAATTAAATATATACATTAGGAAAGAATATTAAAACTCAACAGTGGAAGATTTTACAAAATAACAAATTAGTTTTATGGCTTGTGGCCTCATACATACTGAAATGGATTTGTTTTGATTGGGTTAATAAGGGATGGAGACATCAATTAAATGATAAAATAAATTAAACACAAACACACAAACAATAATAGAAGAGATGTAAGTTCAAGGGTGCATTTTGAGAGAAGTGCTTCATTTTCATATTTAGTTTGATAAAAAAAACTAATTTGAAAATTATTTTAAAAAGTGACATTGCACATAATTAAAATATTATGATTGATATAAATAACGTTGAAATATATCATCCCAGTTTGTTAAGTAAAACGATTTTACATACACAAAACATGTTTTCCTTAAAAAACAAACTATTCTTGGTTTTTTATTTAAATTTAATTATTTTGCTTAGCTATACTACTTAAAATGATTATGTGTAGTCTATTATTAGTCCAGTATTATAAATATGCCAATACATATATTGAAAATAACTCGATTGTGGGGAAATATTCCATAAACTATAGTATTTGTTAAAGTTGTTGACCTAGGGGGTCTTGGAGTAAAGTGTCGTCAATTGTGGCATGTAGAATTACCCTGCAATAAATGTGAAAACCTTTTCCGGTGAACTTGGTAGGCCTTTGCGCTCTCGCCCATAGAGCTACTCGTGTGCTCAGCCGGTTCAAAAAATTCACGTTAAATACATCAAATATATAAATGTTAGTGTTTAAGAAAGTTATTATTATTAGTACGTATCATAATGTAATTCTTAAGAGTCAATGGTTTGGTTACCGACTAGAGTTTTGTTAATAATAACGTTTAACATCTTGATTATATATATAATACCTTCCTCATCTTTATAGCTTTATATATATATATATATATCTTTATAGCTTTATATATATACTAGATAGCTGTTGCCCGCGGCTTTGCTCGCGTGGAAGTTGATTATATACAAATACGAAAATATACATATGTATTTACAGATTAATTTAAAATATTACGTTACGTTGATGACCATAACTTGACCTCAGATCAAAAATAATGCAAGTCTGATAGAAACTTTCACCCCCTTTTTCATCCCTTATTAAATACAATTTCCAAAATTCCTGAAACACGTATTTATTTGTTTTACGTCAATAACCGAAATACAAAATTTTGTTTATGTAACTTTCAAAATGACGGACTTTCATACATATTATCATCCCCTATTTTGACCCCTTTGGGGTGGAATTTTCTAAAATACTTTCTTAGTGGGTGCCTACATAACAAAATGAATATACAGTCCGAATTTCATGCTTGTAGCCTTGATAGTTTGCGCTCGGCGATGATGAATCAGTCAGTCAGTAGTCAGTCAGTCAGTCAGTCAGTCAATCAATCAGGACATGTTATTTTATAAGTATAGATATCTTTATAGCTTTATATATATATATATATATATATATAATAAAAAGCTATAAAGATGAGAAAGGTATTTTAGAGGAAATTCAGCCGCATTCGCGAGAGGAAGGGACGAGAAATAAACGGTGCTAGATCACACATGGATTAGAATCTAGTAACGGGAAATTTCCACCGCCTCCTGCCATTTGAACACCAATGTGGGTACCAGCGACTATTGAAAATATGTCTCTATGACGTGGAATTTATTTTAGATAGGGGTAGTAAATCCACATGTGTTTTGGCTGTTGTGACGTCACTCTCGCTGTAGACAGGATTGCCATTAATGTACCGGTCGAGGTTTGAATACCGGTTCAGTCTACTTGTGGTGGTTATTTATTAAATGGTTTCCTACCATTCCTTCATTCAAATGTGGGTATATTATATATACATTTTACCTTCATCATCCACACCCCATCAGTGTAAATATGAGAATAACCTGGGAGGTAAGTAGAACACGCAGATTCAAAATATTAAAAAATTAGGTTTGAATATATATATCATATATATATATATATATATATATATATATATATATATATATATATATATACATACATACATACATACATACCACAATATTTATAAAATAACTCACTTTGCTAGTCAGGGGCTCCACCCGCCAATCCTCAGTGAGTTTTCTTTGCAAGTGGATGTAAACTAATTTAATTCCATAGCCGGTGACCTGGTGGTCTAGGGGTAAGGTGTCAGACTTCTATGCTGGCGGCCGGGGTTCAATCCTCGGTCCCGGCAAAGATTTATCTGATTACCAAACCCTTCCTTCACCTCTGACAAGACACCTTGTGAATGTGAGGAATGCCAGGCCTCCACCGTGGTTCGGATTCCACTTTAAACTGTAGGTCCTTCATTTCATCTCACAATCACCCTATCATTACACATTAGCGTAAGTGCGTATAACCCGAACGGGTAGTAAGACGCGGTGCTAATAATAATAATAATAATAATAATAATAATAATTCCATAGCCGTTTTTTTGACAGGTCTTACCGTTTAGCCACAAGAAAACTCCAAACAAAGGTCCGCATCGACTTTAATTTGCTCCGTCATTTTGGATTTTTTCAGGGGCTATAAGATTAAATTTGTTAGCTTTTGGAATTTTCCCGTCGGTTACAGGCTAGATGCTATAAGTTTGTCAAATTTCAAGTTTCTAGCTCATCTGAAAGTGTGTAAACATTAATGTCAGTGAGTGAGTCAGCCATGTGGCTTTAAAGTATAATAATAATAATAATAATAATAATAATAATAATAAAAGCTACTTGTATTATACAATTAACAGTAGTAATATTTTTTCAGTAAACTCGATTCCTTAATTTGTTTAGATTTAATTGAATTGTTTGTTTTATTGCATCGTATATTTGCTAGCACTATTTTAAACACCTTTTCTTAGTCGTTCCACCTTTATTATTTGAAATAATAAACACTGTTAAAGAAAATATTATATAAGTATACCGGCGATACTGAAATAATCTCTTAACAGTGTGTGTGTGTTCTGTTACGTCTCAATTAACATGATGTATGCCTTCTCTAAGGTAGCGGAACACATACCTCATTCCAGTCTGAGTATGTGTGTGTGTGTGTGGACCTGGGAATACAACACCAAAAAAACCCCATCCTTTCCCCTCCTGCACTAATTCTGATTTCCCTCTCTTGACAATCACACGGGCGTAGAGAGGGTGACGCAATGCAGCACCCCTAGCGTAGTTTCAGAGAAACATCTTCAGGTTGATTGTTGCTAAAAAACAAACAACAACAACAGCTTTTCGGTAGGTTTCTTTGACTATGCGTATACTGCAAAGTGTGCATGCGTCCTCATAGTAGAGTCTAGTTTACCAGTGAAGAGAGGGCTGGAGTTTGAATCTCTGCCGGGTGTACTTTGCTGTTTCTTTACTAAATGGTTTCCCACTACTCAGTCATGCAAATGTGAGTGTAATTCACCTTTCCAACCTCAATCATATATAATAAAAAAAAAAACACAACAGAATGTGAAAAACATAACTTCCCATCAATTTTGAAAGTAGCATGATCTATTATTTTAACAGGGGTTTTATAATAATAATAATAATAATAATAATAATAATAATAATAATAAATAATAATAATAATTTATAATAATAATAATTATAATAATAATAATGATAATAATAATAAAAAATAATAATAATAATAATAAGAAGAAGAAGAAGAAGATTTTGTATTTTCATTTGTAAGTTTTAGTGCCAAAGTACTGTCAATTCAACGACTTTTAGGCTTACTTTATTACTTAAGGAGATTTAATTAGACCAGCAGAGTTATTTCATTGTAATCGTTCTCGAGTGACGTATTTTGCTTCAACTCTAATCCCCACCGTGTTTTTTGAGGTGTTATGATCAAACTGTGATTTTCTCACTCTCACCCAAGACTAACGCTGATGCAGTCCCGTAACATCTTCCCTTTATTAGTGAAAGTGACTAGTGGCATTAAATCATAAATACAAATTTCTGTTATTAGGTTATTTAACGAGCACTTTCTGAATCTACTAATTTTAACACACATGCCTTATAAGCTAATGTGACTTTAAATCATACATGACATCAACATTTCCAATCGTTAATTCATATTCGTTAAAATATATGTCCCAATTTGTCTAGTAGGCACAACGAAAGTATTAAACTTTAAGTGATATCTGAATAATACACATAAATATTATATTTAGCACGCGTCTTACTACCCGTTCGGGTTATACGCTTTAAGTACTAATTACGCTAATGTATTAGGAATTGGGAAGGTTTGATTAGAGGAAGTGAACCCGCATTTGCGTGGAGGTAGAGTGGAAAACCATTTAGAAAAAACCACCCCCAGTTCACCCGACCGAGATTCAACCTCAATCTCCCCGTCCTCAGCAGTCGAGCTAAACACGAAAGCGCATTAGCCAACTACGCCACCGAGGCGGGTTATACACATAAATATTTACATAAAATATAAATAAGGTACTTTGTTGAGTTAGACATAGTCTATACAGTGGTATTCAACCTTTGGTATGCGCACTCCCAAGGGTACGTGGGTACTTAAACTTAATATATATAAGCATATATACACGTGTATAAATACAGATATATACAAATGTGTGTATTTTCATATATACATATAAAATATATATATATATATTTGTATATATATATATTATATACAGGATGTTTTCGTGGATATGTCAAACTTTGAAGGATAATGGAGGAGGACAATAGAAGCAAAATGAAATAGGGAATGGTGGCCGGAAATGTTTCATTAAAAAAGGAAAACGCGTGGAAGCGGAATGGGAACACCCTGTACAGTTTTTAATAAACACACATTTAGCACCGATGATAACAATGTCCATACCAGGATAGGATGAACACATTTTAAAGGAGACGTTTTGAAATGTCCCTCGGCATCGATGCAGGCATGACAACGTCGCAGGAGGTTCTGTCACATCCGCTCTAAGATCCGACAACCCTCTGATGACATCACAACCAGAAAGGATGTCTGCCATCAGGTCTTCTTCATCAAGTAGTGGTGTCTTGTAGACAAGACTTTTAAGATGACCCCACAGGAAAAAATCAATCGGGCTGATATTTGGTTATAAGCCACCAATATCAGTATTAGAACCCTAAAAACAAATTTCCCTTGAAAAATTGATTTTTTTTAGTGATTCTAGTCTTAGATCAGAAATTTTCTCGAATCTTCGAAACTCTAAAATTCTAAGGGATTCGAGGAATGTAATTCAAAGAATTCAAGGGCCCATTAGAGATTAAATACATATATATATATATATATATTTATTTCTCATCTATAGCTTACTATTTACTATGGATGTAATTTATTCTAGATGTAGACACTATATGTTGAATACAACTTTTTATACTTGTTATCAAAAAACACATTTGTTTTATCATTGATATTAAAAATATTAATCTCGACTTTGTATTAATCAATAAATAATTTTAAAAAACTTAGTAAAGGAATCACGTAACTGTTGATTTTAGTATTTTATGTTTTTTTACAATGCATACAGATCTTTTTTTTTTATGGATAGTTGAAAAAATCAAATTAATAATAACATTAATGGATTTTCTAAGGCTTATTACTTTCTAAAATTTCAGAGGATTTATTTAGATATATTGAAAACATACTTATTTAAAGTTAAGTTCATTGACACACTTACAAAAGTACGCCACCTATCCTTATCTTGAACTAGCTATATCCAGTCTCTCTCATTACACCATATCTCCATATTGAGATATTTATATCCAGTCCCCTTCACTACATCCTATAACTATATTTAGATAGTTCTATCCAGTCCACCTCATTACACCCTATCTATTTCAGGTCCAGTCTAATGCTATCCTCTCATCTACATCTAGGTGTTCACAATGGTCTCTTCCCATTGTGTTTCACAGTCAGTACTCTGATCACGGTTCTAGATTCTCCCATTCGAACTTCATGTCCTGCCCACAGTAATTTACGAGACTTGATTATTCTAACACTGTCTTATGATGACTACAGAGTATGCAACTCATCATTTATGTACCCTCCTACACTCCTCAGTAATTTCATTCATTTTTGGACAAATTATCTCCCTAAGCACCTGGATTTTGAACACCCTAAATTAGTTTTCGTCATCTAAGGTAGGAAACCATGGTTTCACCATAGAGACAGCTGTAAATATTTTTGTATATTCTGAGTTTACATTCTTGAAGCAGGAGTAGGCGAGTTGTCAACATGTATATTTCCTAATTTCACTTACATTCTTGTATGCTTGTTAAAATAATTGTTCCTAAGCCTTTAAACTCATTAATACTGTCAAATGATATGTTATTCTCAGTAATATCTTTAAATTTAAATTAAAGCTTAAATGCATGCATGCTAATAGTGGCTTCCTTACGTTCTAGCAGCATGCATCGTATCTTTGCCGAACGTCTTTGGTTTGGATCCTGACATCTTTCGTATACGACTTTATCACCCGAGGGCAACTGTGATTTAAATCTATAAAAACTGGTCTGTTTAAAAATTTAGGTGAAATAAATGCCTCATTTACAAGTTTTGCGATTTTTTTTTTTCTGAACGCACTCCCGGCAAAAACGCCGTGAGATTGAGCAATTAGGCAACTTATTCAACAGTGATGTAAAGCATCTGTTGATAGTTTGAGGGCACTAACTTCTTAAAAAAATACATGATTCTTTGTGTAAGAGCTAAATTAAAAAATGACTACGTGGGCCTTGTTAAACAGTAGTTGGAAAAGAAACTCAAAATAATCAAACTTTTGTGTTTTATATTTTTAGGAATTTGTTTGAACATCAATTCATATTTTACTAAAGTGTTAATTAGTGAATATTTAAATCCTAACAGTTTAAAAAGTGACTAGATCTTATTTTAATTATCGATATGCAGCTATCATTTATTAAGATACGATGTCAATTAGGATATACATAAGATCCCTATAGTAGGCTTTTATCAATGTGTAATATTTTATATTTATTTTATGTTTGATCTATAAGGTTTTACCGATGTTAATTTATCCACAGTTGAGTTGACGTATCTTAGTTATACTTATGTATAATGTATGTATCACCACTGTAGTCTAGTGGTCAGATTGTTTGTGAGCTTGTGTGATAAACTGGTTTTAGACTTGAATTTCTAAAGAAATAACATTTTGATTCAAATGCCTTTTTAAATGTGTTTTCTGGTTATTTTTTGCGTTACAAAAATAAACACATTTCGACACATTAAAAAAGTTTTTTTAAACTGTATTTATATATATTAATTTCCTTCCTTTGTAATCTTATGGAGTTTATGCACTCTAAAACAATATTTTGAAATGAGGTTCTAGTATAAAGGGGTCCATTGGCTTCCCCTGACTGCCAAAGGAATCCATAGACTTCAAAAGACTTTCAAAGATGTCCATAGTTACCACAAGTCTTTCAAATGTGTCCATAGGCTTCACATAATTACCAAAGGTGTCCATAGACTTCACAAGACTACCAAAGATGTCCATAGATATCACAAGAATCCAAAGATGTCCATAGTTATAAAAAGTATTTCAAATGTGTCCATAGACTTCACGAGACTGACAAAGGAGTCCATAGCCTTCAAAAGATTGCCAAAGAAGTCTATAGGCTTCACAAGACTTCCAAAGTGGTCCATAGGCTTTACAAGATTGCCAAAGCAGTACATAGACTTCACTGACTGTCAAATGGGCCCATAGCCTTCAACAAATTGCCAAAGGGTTTCATTACACAAAAAATGATAAGTATCTTTGTTATAGAAGAACCAAACAAGGCGAGCTTGTTAATTTTGAGGGTGAACCAAGAGTACATTTTTATATATATATATATATTTTTAGGTTGATTGTAAGTAGATACATATTACGATAGGGAATGTAGGATATTACAAGGTATACATAAATAAAACACCAGCAATTAAAAATCTTATTTAATAAACGTTTCATCTCATTCGCTTTATTAAGAAAACTGTAAAACTATAGACAAGAATGTGTACAGAAATTGAGACACTAGCCGAGTTCTTGTTTCCATGCTGCATTGCTGCCGGATGTTCACCTGGAAACAGAAATAATAGCTGACATTCCATAAACTTATCTTTAGTTAAAAATAATAATTTTATATTGCAGTTGGAAAACCGGGATGGTATCTCTGCACACATTTTCCAAGGCAACATATTTTATATCTCAAGCCCCATAAGGACCCCTGCAAATACTTTTTTTTAAGGACGTTTGCCTAACTGTGACTTCACGGCAGATTAAGATAGGATTCACCATTTTAATGAATTTACGTTCTACCGAGCGAGTTTTAAAGATATAACGTTGAAAAAAACCCATAAATTCTTAAATAAAAAAAAGTCATACAGTGTTACAGCATTATTATTTTGATATTGAAGTAGTATTTTGTAAACATATTTATTTCTAAATCATCTACAACTTTGGTTATTTCGCTTGGTCAAGAAAATGGCATGTTCTTCCTGCCAGGATGTAGATCGGAAAATTCCTGGGAAGCATATATATTTATAGAAAAGGAAACAATAGCAATATAATTTTAAAAAGCAAGTCAATGTTTTCAAGGCGCAAATAGTAGAGTGATTTTATAAACCCGATAGAGGAAGAGGGGAAGTTTTATCAGCAGGTTAACTACAGGTCTTGCAGGATTTTCTGTCCACTCTTTTTATTTCGTGCATTTGTTCCTAAGTGCGAAAGTGCTTAGACGGCTTGGATGCATCAATTTAAGATGCAACCCACTTCACAAAATAGCTTCGAAATCTCCAAGTAGGCAACGTCATTAATAGATTCAATCTAAATATGAGAAGATATATTTTTTTAACCTTAATCTAATTTGCATTAGAAAGGTCTCGTGATTGTCTAAAAGATGGCAGCACTAAGTGAATTTGAGTTAAAATTGGACTTTCCACCTCTTTTCCTAGTACTATTTAAATATAACGTTAGGTTGATTTATAGAAATGCGTGTACCCTTATTTTTCAGGTACAGCATTTTTTAGCACCACATCTTACAACCCATTTGAGTTATACTACCTTTGTACTAATCACGAAGATTATATTTAGAGGGAGTGCACCCATATTTTAGGGGAAAACCATTTTGGAAAAAATCCCTCAGTACACCCCACTGATATTAAAACTTCGACCTCCCCGTCATTGGCAGTCCAGTCTATTGCAAGAGTAACGCCTTAGACCATGCGGCCACTGAAGTGGGCTACAACACATTTGATAGACCAGTAATTTACTCATTTGTTACCTACCGACCTGTATGATTTGAAAAATATTCAACCTTTGGGAAAAACGTGTGGGTGACAATGTGCTATAAAATTCCAAGCTCATCTAGTTTGATTTGCTGGTGAGTAGGAGGTTGGGGTTTGAGCCCTGGCTTAATCTACTGAGGCTGGTTCTCCCTAAATGGTTTCCCACTACCCATCTATGCATATGTGGTTTTTTTTAGCACACCATTTTACTATATATTTGATTTATATGCCTTTGTACTACATCCATTACTGTTTCCAGCGTATGGTCTTCTTCAATTTCTTCTTAAAGCCATATATTTTTAATTACCTGCTTGCTAGGCCTGCACTAGCTTCATACACCTTATAATTTAACTTAAGACTGGAACAGGCACAACATCCAGTCCCCGGCTGTTAATTTATCAATGGGAAAAGGTAAACTCACATTTAACCAATAATACATTTTCAGTCATGCCAGAAATCAAACCCGGGACCCTTAGTTCAGTAAACAGACACGCTACCGACTGAGCTAATGTGTCGGATACGCCTATGTACTAATTGCGCTAGTGTTTTAGGAGAGGAAGATTGAGTTTAGAGTAACTGTATCCGCATTTGCGTAGAGGGAGAGTTAAAAACAATTTAGGAGAACAACCCTTAGTACACCCTAACGGGATACAATCTCGGTCTTCCTATCAACGGCTAGTCCAGTCTATTTTGAGAGTGACGTCTTAGACCACACGGCCACTTAAGTGGGTCGTATGTGGGTACATTTCCTCCAAGTTCTACCTTCATTACCCATACAACATTAACGCAATTAATTAATACATACGTTTATAGCTCGAGCGGATAGAAAAGACGCGGTGAAAACACTTATGGTGAGGGGAAAGAGGAGAAATTTGACGAGTAGGTTGCTACCTATTTGTGGCGTAGCTATCACTTTCCCCGCGTCAGGTTGTACAAACATATATTAATAATTATGATAATGTGATAGTATGATAGGAAATTATAATTTAAAGGAAATGTACCAGAATTTTCTAGAGAAAGAGAGTGGGAAGCCATTCATAAGAAAAATCCTCAGTACACCCAACCGGTATTCGAATCCCCATCACCAGCAAACAACACTAAATGAGCCTGACATTTTAAAACATGTTCCCACAAGCGTGAGTCAATTTTAAGTCCTATAACTTTTAAAAAATTAGAGAAAAAATAAAATTGAATGATTTTTAATGACATTTCACGCTATATGTCATTACTAGGAGATCAAATTAAATGGTTATAAACACACATCTACTCTTTAACAAGAAAATAAAATTATTTTTTATAAGATTTCAGAACCTTTTGACATAACCGAGGTTTGTTTTAGTGGTCTAGAAGTTTTATAACTTCCATCCTCATAATAATTAATAAATACCGTAATGTGAGGTTATTCCCCTTCAAGTAGACGGTGCCCTCAATGCGAAACTTTATTTTACATATCAATAAATTTTGAAAAATGTATTCTGTGACATAAAAACGATACTTCTGTTAGTGTTATTGACAAAATATTGAAGTTATTAAATAATGCAAGAATGCCAAATTTCTATGTAGACTAATATTCATTTCACTTTAAAATTAACTTTTTAAAAGCAGTTCTATATTGGCAAAGTAACCTTCTACCAACAATCATGGGAAACTAGTGCAGTGCAATTTTAATTAGTACCGCTTTAATTTTATCTTCAGTAAAGTCACAAGGTTTTACTTACATCAAATTGGTAAAATACTATTGAAGCCGGATTATTTAAGTTCATTACAGAACAGAGATACAACAACTCACAAGTCCTTCCAAAGTTTGATTTTCACAATATAATGGTCGCCCAATTTTGTTTAAATGAGATGCAAGGCTTACCTACTTTTGAGAAACTTGGTTTGAAATAATATATTTAGCCCCACCTGTTCAGGTTATACACATGTCTGATAATTGCGTTAATGAGTTAGGGATGAGGAAGGTTGAATTCAAAGGAAGTGTACACACATTTACGTGGAGGGAAAGTGGAAAACCACCTTTATTACACCCAACCAGGATTCGAACCCTGATCTTCCTGTAATTTTCATTCTATTCTAACACAAAAACAACGCCTTACACCATGCAGCCACCAAAGAAAGTTAAAATAATAGCCTATTATAAATAGAAAATAATACTATTTTTCTTTTGGAGATGCTATTAATTTGTAAATTTGATTTATTTTACTCGCATTTAGTAAATTAAAGGTAACATTTAATATATATATATATTCCTAATATAACAAACATGCACACGAGCAAGGAGAAATCGGTTGGAATGATGTATTTAAGAAATATATGTGGAAAAACTCGTATGGGCAGCGTCACTAATAAATGGGTGCTTAATGAACGCGGTTTGAAGGGGAATCCAACAGGTCAATATGAAAGAAGCGTCTTACGTTAATTTGAACATGTTTAGAGGATAAGTATAGATAGAGTGACGAAGCAAATATGTATGTAGAGTGTGTGGATTAAAAGTAAGGATAGGCCATGTTAGACATGGCTAAATGTTGTAGACAAATGTGTAAAAGAGAAAAACGTTAAGAGTTTTAATAATACAAGATAATATTTGACTCGGTGTATATATGTTTTTGAAGCAAAGGGAGTATGCAAGGGTAGGGAAGTGTGTAGAAAGCTAGTGAGGAGGGATTAAGTACGGAGATGTTGGTTTTTGTGCTATATGAACAGTTTCTTACCAACCCCGCCAGGGAATGGCGTGATTATATATGTATGTAATCTAACAAACATATCTTATTTTCAGATCATGTGGCAGTCGCCTCATATTCAACGCATCATGACGGTGCTATTGTACAGAGAATTAATTAACATTTAGCACCGCGTCTTACTACCCGTTCGGGTTATACGCTTTAAGTACTAATTACGTTAATGGATTTAGGAATGGGAAGGTTGAATTAGAGGAAGTGAATCCGCATTTGCGTGGAGGGAGAGTGGAAAACCATTTAGGAAAAACCACCCCAGTTCGCCCGACCGAGATTCGAACCTCGATCTCCCCATCCTCAGCAGTCGAGCTCAACACGACAAGCGCGTTAGCCAACTATACCACCGAGGCGGGTGGTGAATTAATTCCAGGCTTTATTTTAAGTGACCATACAAAATAATCAAATACTATAATAAATAAAAAAAATGTAATTCTACTAAAACAGGGCTGGCACTATTTTCTTAACATACAAAATTCCCTGTTATTTCAAGGTTTTCAAGAAGGAATTCCCATTTTTACAGACACTTTTAGAACGCAAAGAATATATTTAAATTTGATTTTACATAAAGATAACTATTTTGAAGGTATTCCATTGGTTTTAAAAATAGGATGATTGATTTTGTATTGGGAAATTTATCAAGTTGCTAAACAACTCAATGTTTAAAAGAATAAAAAAGAGGAAGGAAGATGAAATATATGTATTCAAATCAGCAAACTTATTTCTTCAGTTCATTTTTATTTCCCATTCAAGGGATAACTATTTAAGGCTTTCAGTTAAATGTTACAAATTATAATTTTACCAGTTTAAGTTTTAATGTTCTCCTCTAAACATTACATACATAGTGTATCTGACCTTGAGGACAACGTTATCCTTCCTTCACCCTCACATTAGGGTTGTTTTACAACTTTGGGATTTACTATAGTTTTTTCAAGCATTTATTTCCTCATATAATCACTCTTCCTCATTCTAATTACGTGGATGCTTTCACTTAAAATATTGATGGCCAGTACTGTCACGAGAGCCTTCTGAAAATCTAAAGGGTTTGATTTAGTTAATTTTAGTCAATCCCATATTATTCTCTCAATGATACCACTCAAACGCATAATATTTGTCTTGATTTGAAAGCAATTTTTTTATTCGTAGGTATTTAACATGCTTTATAGATATACAGGTACAATCTGTTGCTACACGACCTACAAGCAAACTTAATAGGACTTAATGCTTCACACTCACCCCTGGCACCTAGATATTTCCTAATTTGATCTCAGTACGAACTACCGCATAAGATATTGAATATTTTTGACATCACAGGATTTGAACCAGGGTCCCCTAACTAACTATAACCATTAAGCCACAGGGACGGGATATATTGATAGTATTTCTTTTAGCTTTGAGTCTTACTACCTGTTCAGGTTATACGCATATGTAATAATTACTATAATGAGTTAGGGATGAGGATGGTTGCATTTCAGAAGAAGTGTAGCCATATTTGCGTGGAAGGAGAGTGGAAAACTATTTAGGAAAACCACCCTCAGTACACCCGACTGGAATTTAATCCCTGATATCACTATTATCGGTGGTCTGATACATCTCGAGAAACTTATACACCTTAGACCATGCGGCCACCGAAGCAGATATTTACTGATAGTAAAAGAAAATATAAATAATTTATAGTTATTGATTAATTTATTAACAAGGACAAAATGCGCTGGGTATAGTGAAACATTTGAGTTGCCTCCACATTTAGTTTAGAATAATACAAATTTTGTGAAATTTTACGATTGCTGAAGGAAAATATAAACATTGAAGGCATACCCTTGGTGTATGGCAGATGTGTCGGTTTGGGTAATGTATACAAAACAAACACGACCCAGATGCTTGACCCAATTAAATTCAACCGGCTGTAGATCAACTGCGTTTTGTTTGACTGTGTTGAAAAAAGCTCTTTGTTAACTTAAAAAACAACGTACTGTACAGTGAAAATAATGATCGTTCGTCCTGTCCGTAGAGTTGTGTAGATTAAACTAGTATTTAGCCTAAATAGGTTTTTTATTGCTGAAATATTTTTAGCACCGCATCTTGTTACCCTTTTGGATATACGACTATGGACTAATTATTATATTATATTATTATTATTAGTTTCATAGGAATAGAGTGAAAAACTATCTAAGAAAAAACACCCTCAGTAGATTCCAGCCGAGATTTGAACCCTGACTTCCCTAACATAGACAATTCAGTCTATTGCGAGAATGATTACTTGGACTGTGTGACCACCGATGAGCTTCAGGTCACTATTTATTAATCATACTTCTATTTTTTTACGCGTCATGCGTCTTAATACCTGTATGGACTAACTGCATATTTAGGTACACTGATAGGATAACCCAATACAATTAGAGTATAAAATCATCTCCACATGTGAATGCTGATGCAGGTTATTTAATCCCACCCTTTTTATCTTGTTCTATTGAACTAAATGGTTTATTTAACTAGAAGTTCTATCTAATACTACAGATTACGGCTGGAATATGCATAGCATATTTTTCAATAGTTGGGATGCTTAATTTCCACTTTCTAAACACACGAATTGCATTAAAAGTTAATTACAAACATACTTAACCTAGTAAATTATACCTAAGGCTTCGCACCTAGTACCTCTATATTTAATAGCTGGATAGTAGAACGAACCCGTATATAAATTAGTAATTAACATAATATTCAGCACCAAGGACTTTTTTTGTGCATCTCCTCTTACTACCATTTGGGATGTATGCATATTCAACCTACTGGGTTAGAGATGAGAAAGACAGAACAAAGAAGAAACGTATCCAAATATGCATGTAAGAAGAATGGGAAACTAATCAGGAAAAAAAATCCACCACATGACCGGCACCTGACGCCCCCGTAACCATAAATACAGCTCAGTGTGAGATCGACACATTAGCTAGTGCGACCACCGATGAGGTCACCCAGAATCAAACCAGGGTCCCCTAAACCTGTAACTCAATCCCTTTAATCACTTAACCATGAGGTCTGGTTTCTTTGGCGGCGGCGACAAAAGTCTGAGTCGAGATGTAAGAAAAACTTATATGTTCCCAAAATGTTGGTTGGGCTAAAAGGGTGAAAGGGTTGGAAAGGAAGGGGGTGTAAGAGTATCTTAGACAACAATAAAAACAAGTAAATAAATCTGATGTTTGTTTATCTTTTAACAAATATAGCTGCAATTTTTGAATGTTGTTATTATATTTATATTTATGTCCCTGCTGTTGTGTAGAATTTAGAAGGCCTAAGAGTCCCCAGAAAGAACCATATACCTTGTACAGCACAGGCTCTGTTGATTTATGTATCGGGCATCGCAAACGATTTCACCCCCTCTCCCTCACACAATCTTTTTGCTGATGTGTGAGGTTTTAGAAAATAAATGTGATTTAGAGGTTAAATTGTGTTCGGAGGTTGCAGCGAGCGAGGGTTGGGAGGTGGATAGAGTTTTTCCCTCCCACGATGCTAGCAAATAAATCAAATGTTTCTGAACTCCCTCCCCCTCTCTTTCCCCTTCATTCCTTCCTTCCCCTACTCTCTGCTTCAACCACCCACAAAAATACAACGTATACCTGGTCTAGCAAAATGAAAGGTCATCAGTGGTTCCAGTTTCAAATTGCGAAATTCCATTAAATAAGCCCTCCAGTGTACCACCAATAAAACATGCTTTCTTTTTATCTCTCTCGCATTGTTTTTTTGTGTTTAAAATGTCGATATTAACTTAGTTACCGCGAAAAAACCCTTCCTTTTTAAAAGAGTTACAGTTATATTCTACCGCACGAATAGAATCGAGACTACAAATCAAAATGAACTTGGTCTCCAGAAGAACTACCCCTCTTCCCCCTACCAAAGATGTGAGTTATTAGAAAGGGGTTAGGAGTGTTCCCGACACCCCATACTGCATATTCATGCAAAGTGTACTTACAGGGAGGTACCACTAATTTGTATGTCACTATCTTTATGATATAATATGAGTTATAGTGGTTTATTTTTGTGCAATGGCTTAAAGCAGCCAGGTTGAACGAATGTGGGTAGCAATTATTTAAGAGCCCAACACTTACTTTGAGAGTTGAGAATATCATTCATCTTAATAGTACACTCGTAATGATAATATTGCACGCCTGGACTACATCAATCGTAGCTCACTTTGTGGAAAGACTAACCTGTACTAATGTACCGTTGACAATGGACCCCCCCAAATGTAATAACCGTAAATCCTTTCCTGGAGGCTCCTTCATGTCCCGATGAGATGATTGTGAGTATGAGGTCGTGGAACAGTGAAAACATTAAACCTAACTTAAGCTTAACTAACCAAACTCTGGTGACCTTTGGAATAATTCCCCTTTCGGGAAAAATACCAAAGTTAGCAGCCGGGAATTGAACCTAGGACCCCTAGACTCGTATCCAGATACACTGACCACTATACCATGGGGCCGGTTACCAGTTTATTATGGTCTGGTTCACTGATGACGGGAAGCTCGGGGGTTCAAATCTCGGACATGTGTGCTAAAGTTTTTTTTTTTATTGATTGGTTTTTTCCCATATCACCATCTCCTTAAAAGTGCTTGTACAGTTTCTGTATGGTCTACCTTTTGTGTCTGCAACAATGATCACGTGGACTAAGTTGTTGGTCTCATTGGTTTACCTATGATGGGGACGTTGGGGTTACAATCTCTGCCGGGTGTTAAAGGTGTTTTTTTCCCACAGTACAACTATCAATAGCGTTTATTTTGCGTGACCATTTTGGCATGCACGCACTAGGTAAACTTAACTCGCTGACGATTGGTCTATCACTAACTAAATAATAACGACGTTCTCTCTTACCCCTTCTAACCCTAAAAAATAGTGGGGAACTCCCGAAGAAAATATATGAAAAGTTGAGGAACTCTCAAATAACTTTTAATAAAAAAATGATATAAGATTAGGATGGACAAAATATTACAAAAAACTTATTTTATAATATTTTGATGTATAGTTCAAAAAACTGTACAACATTAAAAACTAAAATTTAATTTTTTTTTTAAATTACTACAAACTAGTATTAGCGCTGAATATAAATCACTTAAGCTATTTAATCTAGGAATATTAAATGATGATGGGGATTTTTAAAGGAATGTACCGTCATTCCTCCGGATAAAAGTTGGAAAACAAATAAGTGGATGAAAGTCTCCCGTCACCCCTCAACCTAGCTTTGTACAGTTTTTCAATATCCAGCCCTAAGTTTATTTGGGAACAAATTAGTTACCTCACAGTTCTGATTTCTCAGTTCAGTTAACCTCACAAAACTTAGTTCGAATTGAAGGTACAAACTTGTGCTTCCTAAAATCATGTTCTTAAACTAACTTGCTGAAGTAAGCAGGAAATTGTGTTCATGCCCTTTGCTTACAACTTATCACCCACCTCACCCTCCAGTTTCAAGGAAACTATTAGAAATGGCCCCAAACCATACATATCCTAAATACCACTTCAAATAATAGTGTACATTTTTGGTTAAGTATTTTTTGGGATTAATTTTCCACGAATTGAAAGGTCTAAGGTACCACCAGCAAGTGGTAAAAGTTATTAAGAGCTACGTCGTACTTGATCATCGTTTATGTGGAAGGTCCGGGTTTGAATTACAGTCATGTACAGTATGTTGAGATTTTACCAATTTGGTTTTCATTAAAAATTTTACATTCTCTCTCCACGAAAATGGAGAGTATTTTATTTACTAATATTTTTGTAGTTATTATCTTGATAATGGCGCTGATAAAAAAAATAATATAACAAAATGGTGTATTTGTGAGTAAACTTGTCATTTTAATTTAAAATGTGTAACCACATGGCCTAAATTGGAAGGCAAGTTTGTGTAATATTGTATGTTGTAAGTTGCGAATGACAAAACGAGCGTTGCAGGTTGTTTTGATTATCCTATAAACAAATAAACTAGAGGAGCTGGCCATATAAGTGTTGTCATCATTCCTTAGTCAGAAACCATGCCAGAGGCAGGATAAAATGTAGGGGATTCAGCCATAATGGCTGACAAATCAACACCGAAATCTAGGGGTAGCTCTGCCCGTTTCAGGACTACGTGGGCTAAAATGCTGGGTCATCAGCACTTGTGTGGAGGGCTGCTACTTGAGCCCAGAGTACTGGGGTTTGGGATCCGTGCAGGATCACCTAGGAGTCAGACAGGCCATGGGGAATTCCTAGCAACACCTCGGTTTGTCACAAGCTACCGAATATTCTCTAAGCTATACCATTCTAATATCACTATCAACATCACATTTGTAATATATATAGTAGTACTAATAAACCTATTTAAAACCCAAGTTTAACATCAATCCCGAACCCACACAAATATACCACATCACCTCCCCCCTATCCTCGGACATAGCACATCCTGACAGATTCAAAGGCCCATGTTATAGGTAAAGAAGGGGTTGGTGACCAATATTTAGTTCTCTAACCACAGAACAAGGTTTTTGTATTTTTAACAAGATAAAGTTTATGCCTTTATTTTTTCCTAAAGAGAGTATATTGAATTTTTTGGGGGGATATAATCAGGGTGTTAGTAAAGCTTATTTTTCAGTGAATATGGTTTAAAACTTTGTTTAATAGAACATTTGATTACACTTTTATTTTCCCTCTTATTTAGTCCTCTCTTTTTTTAAAACCTTAAATTTTACATGCGCATTGCTTAGGACAGCCGTCAACAAACTTTTGGAATACGAATTTAAAAGAGTAATTAAAGTTAGATACATTTTATAATGTCACCTTGCCAGATTATTTTAATGGTAGGATATTCCAATTAGAGGTAAGGGCAAAAAGGGTGGGTTTAGTCCTAGCTGAGGAAAGTAAAATTGATACATTAAATAAACAAATTACTTTGGAATGGTTCGCTAAACATCAATAGCTGATTAATTTTATACATTTTTTGTCACCATTTTAACTTAAGAGTGATGTATGGGGGAGCAATGAGAAGCGTTGCAAACGTTTAAAATTATTGGATTATTTATGAAGGGGTTTGATATTTTTTGGTATTATTTTCACCAAAATGCAAGCAAAAATTCTAATCAGTTAAAAAGTTTAGATTTTAAGTTAAGAGTTTTTATAATTTACATAAAACCATATAAAATAATCCCCTATTATCGTAAAATGTTCTGTTGTGACCATATCAAAACATTAGTTTATTTTACAGAGGAAGGGTAGATCTGGGTTTCTAACCTTTTTATTTAATCTCAGAAGTACACATTTCCCCGTAAATAGTCATTGAATAAAATCAACTTCAAAACTCAAATTTTAACTTTTTACCTAGTCATAAAACTTGTTGAAAGCTTTTCCCTACATTTTGTTGAAAACAATATTTAAAAATATCAAACCACTTCTTAAATAATGCGGGATTTCTTAACGTCCTCAACGCGTCTCTTTAACTTTGTAGCCCTCTAAGATTTAATTTAAAGGTTAGAGCTGAGCTAGGGAACTTAAAAAAAAATCACCCGTGGGATGGAAAAACCACAATAATAAATCACATGTGTAAAACCAATACTACTAGGTCAAGATTCGAACCTTGACACTGACATTATAGTATATTGGTAATCAGGTAACTAAAAGGATTAGGCCATCTGTTTAATAATATTTTCAGGGATGTAGGAGGTGGGGGTTTTAATTCTGGCTAGGCTGTAGTAAGGGGGATTTCCCCTTATGATTTTCCCAGCTCTCCCTCCATGAAATTGCGGGTAAACTTCCTCAATATTTCTTTTCCCCTTCCAGCCCAGCTGGATAGTAAGACGTAGGTACGGAAATAAAAAAAATGGCGCGGCTACTTTCAGGTTTAATAGTCCCTTCTCTTTACCCCACCATGTGTCTTACAATCCTTTCACACTATATGGATTTTAATTACGCTAATGTGGAAGGGAATGAAAATATATATTTATAGGAAATGTATCTGTATCTGCGTGAAGGAGGTGGGAAATCATTTATGAATAAAACAATCCTTAGTACAACTGGCAAGAGTTTGAACCCCAGACCCCTTGAGCCTGATATTTAGTCTGAATGCCCACCAATGCAGGTGCACGAAAGAAATATTGTAAGCTCACACCAAGACAATCTAATTTCCAGTAGAAGAAAGTATTTAAAGTGATCAGCATCGGTGTTAACGTGGTTTAAATTTCATGCTCATTTTGTCTTGTTTGTTAAACATGGGATGGTAGGGGTTTGAATCCCTGCCACGTGTACTGAGTTATTTTTTTACAAATAGTTTCTTATTTAACATCTCCACAACTGAGGGTACATTTCTTAAAACTATGGGATACCTACTTTATCTCTAACTAATTAGCGTAGTTTTATATATATATACGCATAGCTCGAACAGGTAGGGTGACAAGGTGACAAATCGAACGTGATGAAAGTGACCAAGGCCGTCGGAGGTGTCGCCACTCACCGTTGATGACGTGCACCATGACGCTGGCGGGCTCAGCGATGGTCGGGATGCACGTGTAGTTGCCGGAGTCCGCGGGCCTCGCTGCCGAGATGCGCAGGCGCGACGTCAGCTCGTCGGTCCACTCGGTGTCGATGCGCACCCTGGCGGCTGAGGAGGTGACGTGGTTGTCCTCTCCCTCCTCGACGACTGGTAGTGGTGAGACTGCTGCTGTTGGATGATACCGGCCCCCCTGTACCAGAACACTGTGCCCAGGTCGTGGGGGCCCTGGCTGATGACGCATGTCAGACTGACTGAGCTGCCCGTCTTCACGTACAGGTCGGATGGGCCGAGGATGCGGCCTTCGCTTCTATTGAAAAAAAAAAAAAAAAACCCACAAACATTAAATTATAAATACATGGTATGGTGCATCGCAAAAATTTCCCCAGCTTATATCTTAAAATAGACATTTACTAAGAACTCGTAAGATCTATGGAACGAAATGAAAGGTGTATACATTGTTGTAGAAACGCAACACCAAAGATCATGGCATCAGGAACTAGGAACAATGTTACAGAAAAATTGAGAAAAGAGAAACATCTTTGTCCACCAAATAACATAAGAATCAAATTCATTTTCAAATAGTTCAGAAATTATTGGTTTTATAAAAATTATATTTCAAATAAAATATTTTCAATTTAAAGCTATTTCGTATCTTAAATAGTTGCAGAGAAATGACGAAAATGATGAAAATTGGAAAACTTCCTCCATGTAAATTCCCCTCAAGGTTATTTTCATGAGAAAATTATAATTCCCAAATTATTTATAAATCTTATTAATAAATAATATAAAATTTCATCAGAATCGTTATATAGAATTTCAAGAAAATATTTTTTCTGTTTTTACCTTCAGTAAACTACCCTTAAATTTAGGGTTAAATATTTAATTACAAGAATCCCTCGGGAGGACCTTTTTAAACCTCAGATACCAAGTTTGAGCTCAATCGGTAAAATAGTTCCTACTCTAGCTTGATGTACAGACATACAGGCAGACGGACAGACGGATGGACAAACAGACAGAAGGATTGCGAAAACCAATTTTTTTGGTTTTAGGGGGTCATGAAACGTGGACTTTTTATAAAATCAAAAACCCGTGTTCGATTTTTTTGACGATCACAATATTTTTTCTCCGAGGTATCGAGAGAAAGTTAAAACTACTAGTTCCATTGACACTTTTTATTTATTATCGTGTTCATTTTGGTTCTAACAGCTCATTGTGGTTTCATAAGTCCGCTGAAAGTAGAGTAGTCTTCCAGAGTGGTGCAACAATTCAAACGCTAGCAGAAATTAAAATCGGCCCATGATGCTTTGCAACACCAGCTTTAAACACTACTAACGTTACCTGATAGTACATTTCTGTTCTGCTCTTGTTTTTCGTAAAACATAAGAATACACAGTTACTTTAAATCAGGATTAGAAAAGAGGTCAGACCCGACCAGTAGAAATGTTTTATTTGACCCACAAAGTGTTTAAAGTGTTATATTTTAATTGTACCTCTTCCCTCAACTAGCGCAGTGCACCACTTCGTGTTTCTACTGTTAATGCGCCACGTAGTTTGGTGAGTAACCATTCCCTATCCTATTTGAAATAGTTACGAGAAGGAAGATAGGAGCAAGTTTACAAGCTATAAAAACTAGTTTAAGAGAAGATAAGTTTTAATACACAATAAATAAATAAATAATTAAAAAAAAGTTAATAACAAATATGAGTTTAATTTCGTCTAGTAATTATTTGAAAAGATTACTTATTCACCGTCGCCTTAAGCACACTGAAATTCAGTAACTTATGGAACATGATCCATTGTTTGTTTACAATGTGTACACACTTTACACAAAGAAGTACCATAACAGTGACCTTAACACACTGTGCTGAACATAAAACCAAGAGGGCGGTAACTTTATCAAAATTATCAAAGCAATGATCAAAATCAAAAAGTCAAACGGGGAGGTGAAATCCTAGTTAGTAGTTCTCTATAGTAACATGTGTAATATGGCTAAAGACTTTAACCAGAGGAATACAATAGGGACCATTCCATAGCAGTGGGAATGCTAGTAAACACAATGCTAAGGGTGCCAGCCACTCAATCTTAATTGCTCAGTGAGTGGTGCTCTGTCACCGGAGAACAGTTGTGCCACGGCTAAAGTAATATGAGCAAGTGGCTTTTATTCTAACAAGAAAATACGAGGCAAGAGCCATATGGGCTATGATCAATTTACCTTAACTTACACTCGTAACTTTAAGTATTGCCTTAAGTTTATGTTCATCCATAGTAACACAGTTCGATTACAAAGTCCTACAGAGCGTCATGCTGCTCTTAGGAACTTGCAAGAGTTTGACCGAAGTCAATATGTAAATGTTACTGTTAAGTTATTAACTTATAATCCACGAAAGAGACATAGTACTAACTAGTAGGATCACTCCTAAGGTAAATGCAGTTACCTAGCTGACATCACATACTCAAAGGTTCCTATGTCTAAACGGTACATTAAAAACATTGCCCAAACACGGGATTTATTAAATAATTACAAGTTAACCCAACATGTCTTGACAATAAATTAAACTGATCAAATGTTCTAACCAAAACATGGGGCAGATGTTATAGAAACATGTAACTTAAACATTGATAAATTTAACTAACATAAAATATTGAACCGGACACGGGATTTGTACGCTGGTTATCTAATAACAAATTCATGGTCGCATCCTTTCTCCGTATTGTTGCTGAGACAATCCTTTCCCGCATGGTTGGTAGATTAGTAGAACAGCTGGTCGATCAAGTTAGTGGTTTCATCTCCAGGCGAGGACAAGAAGTAGAATGTTTTTCATTTGTTGGAGCAACCCATTTTATGCGAACGATATGAGCTGGGGTGAAAGGAGGGGTGAGGAAAGGAATGTAGCTCTTCCCCTTGCAAAATTTCCAGATAGTTCGAGACGAGAGTAGAACCATCGATGGTCTAGTGCGCAATGAAATGAAGTAAGTCCATGGAATGTTAGGTGATGGGAATTGGTTGTTACTTTGTACTTTGTACAACTTTACCCAAAGGGTAGGTTAAAGGTTTCAGGTCTGAATTTTGTGTGTGTCCTAGTGTGAAATAATAATACGCTACTGACAGTTTGTAAAGGTGGTATTAAACTCTTATACAGAACCAATATACTTTACGTTAACTCCGAAGAACATGTCCCTCCTTATTTCGCGCCGAGATCTTCGATCCCACCGTGATTCGAAATAAAGTATTTCAGAAGGAGGTTGGACATCGTGCTAAGTACAAATCCTCACCAATCCTGCTTACAGAAACTTCTAGCTGAATTTGTCCCATCTCGTGAACTCAAATATTTTTGAGGTATTACTAGGCAGACATTCTTCTTATTTGTCCCATCTCGTGCACTTGGTTTTCCCATATTGTGTACTGAACAAAGAAAGAAAGAAGAGCTCACGACTTTGAATCGCTCGCGACTTTTCCACTCCCTCTTCTCTTCTAGAGCAAAGCGTTCATCTCTCGTGCACTAAGGTAGGTTCACGTCACTGTGTCATCTTCAACCCCTATTTCCCTCCCTTATTCAAGTCCACGTTTAACCTAACCTAACCTAACCTAACCAAACCAAGTTAATTAGTTAGTTAATTTGAAAGTATTCGTTATGGAGGTTTTCCCCCTTCAAAAAGGGTGGAAAAGTTGCTAGTAGAAAAGTCGTTAGCGATTAAGAATCGTAAGAGATTCTTTATTCTGTCCCATAGAGATGGAACAAACAAAAATAATCTTTACATAATAATAACATCTGAATATTTGAGTGTACGAGATGGGACAAATTCAGGTAGAAATTCCCGAGGTCACGAGATGGGAGGTCACGAGATGGTAGGTCGCGAGATGGGAGGTCACGAGATGGAAGGTCACGAGATGGAAGGTCACGAGATGGAAGGTCACGAGATGGGAGGTCACGAGATGGAAGGTCGCGAGATGAAAGGTCGCGAGATGGGAGGTCACGAGATGGAAGGTCACGAGATGGAAGGTCACGAGATGGAAGGTCATGAGATGGGAAGTCACGAGATGGGAGGTCACGAGATGGGAAGTCACGAGATGGAAGGTCACGAGATGGGGGGTCACGAGATGGGCGGTCACGAGATGGGAGGTCGCGAGATGGGAGGTCACGAGATGGGAGGTCACGAGATGGGAGGTCACGAGATGGAAGGTCACGAGATGGAAGGTCATGAGATGGGAAGTCACGAGATGGGAGGTCACGAGATGGGAAGTCACGAGATGGAAGGTCACGAGATGGAAGGTCACGAGATGGAAGGTCGCGAGATGGGAGGTCACGAGATGGGAGGTCACGAGATGGGGGTCACGAGATGGGAGGTCACGAGATGGGAGGTCACGAGATGGAAGGTCACGAGATGGGAGGGTCGCGAGATGGAAGGTCACGAGATGGGAGGTCACGAGATGGGAGGTCACGAGATGGGAGGTCACGAGATGGGAGGTCGCGAGATGGGAGGTCACGAGATGGGAGGTCACGAGATGGAAGGTCACGAGATGGGAGGTCACGAGATGGGAGGTCACGAGATGGGAGGTCACGAGATGGAGGTCACGAGATGGGAGGTCACGAGATGGGGGTCACGAGATGGGAGGTCACGAGATGGGAGGTCGCGAGATGGGAGGTCACGAGATGGGATGGGAGGTCACGGGATGGGAGGTCGCGAGATGGGAGGTCACGAGATGGGAGGTCACGAGATGGAAGGTCACGAGATGGGGGTCACGAGATAGAAGGTCGCGAGATGGGAGGTCGCGAGATGGAGGTCGCGAGATGGAGGTCGCGAGATGGGAGGTCGCGAGATGGGAGGTCACGAGATGGAAGGTCGCGAGATGGAAGGTCGCGAGATGGGGGGTCACGAGATGGGAAGTCACGATATGGAAGGTCGCGAGATGGGAGGTCACGAGATGGAAGGTCACTTACAGACGGTACCTATTGTGCGATTGTAGCACTTATTATTTATTTCCACCACGTTTAACCACCTGTACGGGCTTTCTGCCTTTAATTAACTAATGGGGTATGGATGAGAAAGGTAGAGCTTAGAGGGAACCTATCTGCATTTTCATGGTGGGAGAGTGGGAAACCATTTGGTAATAGAAACCCCACCTTCGGCAAGACAAACTAAATGGACATTTAGTCCACATGCCCACCGATGTGGTCCACTGTAGGAATTTGTAAGTTTGGAAAGTGTAGTCCAATATTTTCATGGACACTTTTAATGCCAACTGACCCTCATAATTTTCCTCATTTTGTACACTCGCTAGGGCTGGTTAGTGTATATAATACACATGATGGTTTAAGAAATTTCATTTACCTATCTCTCCTCTACACCCATATATATACTTTAGAACATGTGTGTTTATATATTTTTTGTCTTATAGCAAATCTTTAACTGTCATTTGAGGAATTTATTTATCTATTTTACGAGCCTATGAATATTTTGAATCTACATTTACTATTGCTGACTCAGTATATGGATCAACCTTTTTTTATACTAATAGGATTTCATAGAATCCATTTAATTGTTGGGACTACATTTATTTTTACTTGTTCAATTCGACATTATTTATTTAATTTCTCTTCCAATCAGAACTATAGGTTTGAAGTTGCCGTATTATACATTTGTGATGATAAATATGTCCTATAGAAGAACACCCCCAAAATTAAAGTGTGGATGTGACCTTGCTGTGAACCAGTGTATTTACCAGGATTTTGTTCGTCAAAATCCGTCAAAAATTTCAAAATCTGCACGGGAATGTAGGGTTTCAAATCACGAACGGGTGTACTTGAGGTAAGGGATATGTTATTTATCTGATTTTATATATTTTTTTAGCACCGCTTCTTACTATATGTTAGGTTTATTACTAATTACGCCAATGGTTTTGTATCATGATGACTGTACAATCTAGCGATCAACCCCCACCAACAAACATTCCATGGACTCACCCCATTTTATCGTTGCTTCTCGCCGTCCAGGTCACATCAACTGATGAAAAATCACCCGACTGAAGGTGTACACAAACACGTTTTGAACAAAGTTTGTACAGTGTCATAATATTCCGCCAGAGCACAGTCTCCCTAGGGTTTGGACAGTGCGCAAGCGTGTGAGCTTGGGGCAGAAAATAATAAGTTCTCCTGATTGTCCCCCCACCGTGCATCTCCAGACAAACATTACAGTGCGCATGCGTCTGTATAATATCGCTTCATGATTGGACGTTGATGACCGCATTAAGGATTGCATCATGTGTTCTCTACCCCTACCGGCTTTCCCCAGCTGAAAAGGACTGTTTAAAAGCCAGTGATTATTATTGTGATTTACTCTTTGATGTACTGCGAGTTGTAGGGACTTTACTCGTTCTCTGTGTAAGCAAAAATTCACTTTCGGCCTGTTTATTTATTTTATATTTTTTAATCAAAACTACTTTTTTGGGTATAACTATTTAAGATCATGTGAGGGAAAGTACTTATTACGTTTTTGATCAGTTTTATTTGTATTTTTAAATATATTAACATTATGGCCTGATATGTATGCTAAATGTATGTCATCAGATTTCTCATCCATGTGTAGTCACCACATGTACGTAGCTCACGCTTGATGCATTCTTTATTTTGTCTAAAATTGATTTAATATGCCAGTATGAAGAGTAAGTGTGTATAACATGAAACTTCATGATTAGCTTAAATTCGGTATAGCTTTACTAAATAACGTCCAAGAAGATAATATTATGTATAGTTATCATGGTAGGAGTAAACTTTTCTATACGCTTAACTTAAATATAAGTGTCTGGTATTGCGACTAGCCTGCTTCTCGGATAGTAAACGCCGCCTTTAGGTGGAGTGATTGTATGTATATTTAAGTGCAGAATTCTCCTATTATATTTTCTTAATGATGTATATTTTCTAATACAGTATTCTACTTTATATCGTAAAAGGTAAAGCTATCTAGTGTTATAATAATACCATATGTCGTGTATTAGCCTCAATGGCCCATGTTAATAGTTTTTTTTGTGGTAATATCATATTTCAATAATTAGGACTTCAAAGGATACAATATTTTATATAGAGTTTATACGTATCCCCGTTATTTAATTACGCTACTAATTTACTACGTTTAAAAAACTTGTTGTTTGAGAATAAACAGGCTTGTATAGCCTATTGCCGATGTTTATATGTCCTTTTTTAAGACTTGCATATTATGAACTATTACCCTTTATCTGCTTAGAAACATTATCCTTCTATCCGATATGTTTACTATATTTGTGGGGAAACCAACATGGGTTGGATACATTGTAATATTCAAATTAGGAATCCCTGTAGGATTTAATTATTTCCACTAGTTCTGCTTTTTACATGACTATGCACACTGGTCAGTTGCTTGCGCCTGCTATAGATGTAGAGGCAACCAGCCGAGCTATTGGTACAGCTTTAGAGATGAGGAAGGTTATATTTATAGAAAGTACCTGCATTTGCGTGGAGGGAGAGTGAGAAACCATGTAGAGAAAACCATCCTAAATACAACCGACTGCGATTCGAACCTCGATCTCCCCGTCATCGGCAGTCTATTCTACTGTGAGAGTAGCGCATTAGACCATGCGGCCACCGAGGCGATTTTTTATATATTTTCTTATATATGCTAACGTGGTTGTATTTCCAATAGGCTACCTTTCTCATCCATACACTATTGATTGGATCACTAATTAATATTCGGTTTAGCTACAATAAAATGTTGGCACACTTACACACAGTCCCACACATGGATGTACACTTGAAAACAGTAGAACATATACACAAATACATCCACCTACCTATTCACTCACACATACATACTCACACATGCGTACATACCCCCCTACCTCCCCCCAACTAATCAACGGTTAATATTATTATCAAATTAGTATTTTTTAGCTAGGTATTAGAAAACAAGCTAAAAAGTGGCAATGTAAAATGTCAATTTAGAATATTTGAATGTGTGACGCATCAGTGAATGAGTTAGTTTAATTAAGCGATATCCAAACAATAATGTTAAAGAGAAGTGTCAACATGTACTACACACTAAAATTGACTTATACGAAGAACGATCCAACCACACTGTATATTCAACGTTCTCTGTTTGCATTGGTTGGATTCAGCATACTCACACAAATAATGGAGGCCCGTGTTATTGTTGCGGAATTGGGTTCTCGTTCTGCCGAGGGCTGTAGGGAAAAAAAATATCCCGTAGTTTTTGTACTAACGAAGTAATGATACATATGACATAATTCTCGTTGGTTTATTTTCCAAAAAGGGCTAGTATCCGTTTGGGCTGTACCTATTAATTTAATTACAATAATAGGGTAGGTAGGAGGAGGGTAATATTTTAAAAATACACTCTTATCTGCGTTTAGGCAGAGTGATGACGCCTTAAGGAAAAAAACTCCCTCATTACAACAGCTTGGATTCAAACTCAAACCTTTAAGTCCTTGGCAAACAAGACTACCTAAGATTGAGTGACCACCGGTGTGGGTGACAGGAAAATACCACCCTAAATTAAAGTCATATTCAAACATGTTTTTTTACTGCTTTGTTATATATTTTTTAACACCGCGTTTAACTACCTGTTCAGGCTATATTGCGTGTATATTATTAATTTATGTTAAAAATACAAAGCGTTACAAAGAATAAATACATTAAATAAGTTTGACGTCAGGCATTTAGTTTTATAAGAATTCTTTATCTATTGACGACTTTTAGACTTTTAAATGAATTGTGACGCTTGTTATAGCGAATAAATCGAACGTTCATAAACCGAGAGTTGCCTGAATATAAGAAGTGGTTTGATATTTCAAAATATGTTTCATGTTGAATTGAAGGTGAAATCTATCAACATGTTCCTATAAGGTTATATTATAATATAATTAATATAATATAATATAATATAATATAATATAATATAATATAATATAATATATTATAATAAAAACAAAAACCAACATTAAAATAGCTCAACTCTAACGACGTTTCACTCGAAATCTCGCACGTCTGAGATAAAAGTAAATTGCCATAAATATAAAACTGAAATTCCTCAAAAACACACACACACACACAATTTCTTTTAACAGAACCACAACAGAAAAACCCAGTATAATAAGTAAGGATTGTTTTCTAGTGATTTTGAAGCTTCAGAACTGCTATCCTATCAAAAAAAAACCTTGTTGTGAGGATATTTCCTTTCACGCAAGTGACACCCTTCTCCAGTTGGTATAGATTAAAAAGTTTCCCTCACATAAGAGCCAAATATTTAAATTTTGATTCAACAATTTCACCCGCCATTGTAACTAATATTGAAGTCATTAATCAGTTATAAATTGTACCAATACACGCTAGTTTTTGATGGTTCTAAACAGTCACAAGCGACCATCTATCTTTATTAGTGTGCTCAGATAGTAAATACTTCTCGTTAGAGAGCTTGTACCGGTTGATCGGATTACCAACAATCATGTTGATCTCCCAACTGAGTTTATTATTAAATTTAGGCATTGTTTCATGTCAGTTTGGTTGTAATTGTAACACTGTATTTTTATATTTATTTTTCGATTTAGTTGTGGAGTTAGAATATGATTCGTAAATAATTTATGAATAAGTTTTCAAAGTATGGTATGAATAAATGAAACACTGGTTCACATCATTGTATTACGGGTACAAGTATAGATTGTTCGAATTAGAACGACAAGTGTTCTAAAACCAACTGTCTCTGCAATGGTTGGTTTCCTCATCAATAAAACAAAATCTTTTTTTAAAATTGAGTGCATATTAATATATTTTATAATTTATTTCACTAGGACAAATAAGTCTTATTTCATTGGCCAGTGACGACGTGGTGAAGGTTCAAATCCTGACCAACAATACTGAAATGGTTTTACCTAAATAATGTTCCCTCATCTTTTCACGCAAATGTGGCTACACTTATTATAATACCCCACCTTTCTTCTCAATTTAAATATTAAAACATCCCCCACGAGCTGTTGTATTTATAACGGAATGTTCGTACATTATTTTCGTGGAGGCTCTTTACATGTCCCGATGAGTAGATAGGATGATGAAAATGAATATGACGGAGTGAAGCTAATGGAGATATTAACCTAACGTAATCCTAATTAACCAAACCGTGGCGACCATGGGATTTATTCCCCTTTCGATAAAAATCCCTCACACCAATCAGGAATCGAACCCTAGACCTTTAGGTCAGCCGCTAGGGGTTCTGACCACTGTAATACGAGGCTGGTTTGGACGAACAGTAAGACACGTAGAACGGGGCCGTATGCCATTTGCCACATTCCTTACGAAAAGGGATACCTTTGAGCCAATCTATATAGAAAGTTCAGCACATTTTAAATAAGTATTTTGGACCTCTGAAAAAGGACACACAACATTTCTCCTTTCATTTTGCAGACCTAACGTAACACACCCAATCTAAACTAACCTAACCTAACCTAACATAACCTAATCATCAAGCAAATTCAATTTTTGCAGATCTAACCTAACCTAAACAAACCATTTATTTTCTCAACCCAATCTAGCCTAACATAACCTAACTATCAGGTGATCGATTAGACACTGACTGTCTTTAGAAACGCAACTCAAAAGTAAACAAACACACAAGGTAGGATTGTCAATTGTTTCACAGTTGCACCAAAAGTCGTATGAGTAACCTGGTCCAAAAGATCCGTGTGTTTCAGCTAGGATAATTCAAGATGACGCCAAAAACGTCCTACCTGCAAGAACGGAGCTAAAGACAAATGGGAAAAAACTTATAGAGCCTTTATTAAACGAAAACAAATACCGGTACGTTATATGGAGTCCTGAATTTCACACTGTTAAATAATAAGTTAACAATTTCACCTGCTTTGGTGGCCGCGTGGTATAAGGTGTCATTCTAGCAATATACTATACTGCCAATGGCAGGGAGATCGGGATTCGATTCCCGGTTGGGTGTACTGAAGGTGGTTTTCCTTAAATGGTTTTCCACTCTCCCTCCAAGTAAATGTGTGTACACTTCCTTTAAATTCAACTTTCATAATCCCTAGATCATTAGCGTAATTAGTGGATATGCGTAATGCTAGAAAAGTTAGTAAGACGTGGTTCTTAAGAAAATCATCACATGCATGCACAAGTGGCAGAGTGATATAGAGCATTGATGGAGAGGTGCTGGTTCGATTCCTGACTGGGTTTACTGGGAATGTTTTTCCAAGCGATATTTTCACCGAGGCCTTAACATAGTTATTAATCCACACTTATGTGGGTACATTTCTCTTTAGAGACTCTGCAAATTCCTATTCCTGGATTTAGTTGATAATAAACCTTAATCAAAGCACCACGAATGCTAAAAATAAAAATAGATAAAAAAAATCACATCATAAGTTTTACCTAACTGTTATTTTTTCTTGTTGCACATCTTACTACCCTTCCTAAATATTCGTATTTAACTACATCAATATGGAAGGGATGGGAAAGAATGAATTTTAGAGTATATGTAACCGAATTCACGTGTAAGGAGAGTGTGAAACCATTTAGAAGAAACATACAGTACACTAGGGTGAAATTAAAGCCCCCTCATTGATAAACTAGACAAGATAAGCTTGACGTTTAGTCCGTGTACTCACCGATGGGTTACTTAACTATTGAATCACTTTTATTTGAACAAAAAAATAACCATGCACTTGAAAGAATAAACAAATGAGAGGTAGTGTGGTGAACTGTTCATGGAAAAAAAGATTAAATAAAACTAAACTGAGAAACATCAATCACTACCTCCCCCCCTTACCGCCATCTTCTAGGAAGCAGGCGCCCCCTTGTAAGGGAGTGAGGCTGCAAGGAATAGTGACGCTTCGCTCATTGATTTACGAGATTAGGCCAAATCTGATTGCCCCCCCCCCCCCATCCTACCTTCTCCCATACACCCGCCACACCCTTTACATTTCCACTTCCCCACTACCATCTCGTGCATGTTTTCGAGCACAGTTGATCGAAGACCTGCCAGACGGCACAACCATCTAATATCGCACCGGATGAGAATAAGAAGAATAAGGATACATCACTGTCTGTTAATGCTGGCGGACAAATTCCGGTTATTTATTATATTTTCAGATTAGGTCACGCTCTAAGCTCTAATACTATAAATAAGTCATTTTAGTTCAAATAATTGATTATCTTGAAGTAGCTATAAAGACCTTGATTTTTTTTTATCTGTATTAGTTTTGATAGGAGCACTTTTAAAAGAATCGTGTGAGTTAATATTGCTGTTTAAAAAAAATAGTTTTGTTTATGTTTTAAAAATGATATCCACTGAGAAACAAAGATATAGTATAATTGAAAGTCTTGGGTCAAAAATCATCTCTGTCACAACTATAAGAGCAATAGTTGTGTACCATGCTTTCTAAAAGTTATAAGTTTTAAAAAACTAGCGCGGCAGTATAATTATTCAAAATTATGAATTAGTGACTTTTTAAAACGTCTTTACATATGAGAAGATAATTCTTCCAAAAATGGATGAAGCTACTTTAGAGTAGAGGAGGTTACATAATGTTGATTTATATACCCTGTACTCATCACAAGACATTGTTATAATAATCAAGTCTTTTAGATTACGGTGGGCAGAATATGCAGCGCAAATGGGAGATTCTAGGACCGTGCTCAAGATATTTAATGGGAAGATACCATTGAGAAGACCTGTACGCAGATGGGGGGGATAACATTATATTGTACCTGCAAGAGATAGGGTGTAGTGAGGTGGACTGGTTAGAGCTTGCTTAAGATAGAAATGGGTGACGTACTTTTGTAAGTGTGGAAATGAAGTTTCGAGTTCCTGATGCTATGGAGTAAGTAATACTAATTATATTTATTTCGGAAATTCATTCGTTTCTCATTAACTATTTAGCTCCTAGCCAGAAAGAAAATATATAATAAACTAAATGTGTATTTTAAAATTAGGCTATCTATTTTTACATGAAAATTATAAAATTGCATAAGAATGTATAATTATTATGAAATATAAGAAACGTGGATGATTCTGAATAGTGGCTAGTCGCCAAAGGCAGAGTGTTTCCAGTAAAATATAATTGAGATTGTAATTATTTTTAGTTCCAATATAACAGAGTCAAGGTGATTAAATACATAATTAACGTCCTGAGATTAATCTTCAACATCACAAGGAGTAATTTGTTTAAAATAAATTTTTCAGCTGGTTATCATTTTCCAAACTTAGCGAATCTTCAAGCAAACTAGGTTCTCAAATGATCCATGATTTTGAATGGTTTTTCCAGCTCTTAATTCTTTGTAATAAAAATCACTAACCACAATTTTGAATAATGAAAATTATTTAAATTATTTTTTAAATTGGTTCCCCAAAATTTCAATTTTCCCCTAAAATAGTTAAACTGCAGATATTTTGTCTATGATTTATTGCCTTTATCTTGCAGTTACAAACTTATTATATTTAATAGTGTTATCAAGAAGAATGCAAAATATAGATTAGCGATCCCGGATCCTCTAGTTTTAGATAGTTGATCATATTCATTTATTTTGGTTAATTTTACATTTGAGGAAGCAGCTCTTTTAACCACCAAAGGACTTTGCCTTTGTTTTTCCGAGGTACAAATGATGTGAAGACGATGCTTTCCAAACTGACAGTCCAGTTCTTTAATAAACTCTCTGAACAAACTCAATTTTTAATGCTCGGATGCTGTTAACGATTCTTATAACAGCTTTCATTACATTCTCTCTTTATACATAAGAATTTCTGCAAATAACTTGAGCAAGAATTGTATGGTTAAATTCCAGAAATGACGGAAACTGTTAACCTGTTTGACACAATGAAGGAAAACCCTTATAAATGCCTAACAATTGACGAGATGATGATGCTGGTTAATCTTTGAGTAGGCAAAATATTCTCAAGCATGTAATTCTTGAATTTTGTATAAATATCTGATCCTGTAGATATTCTGGTTATTAGTATTATATTAAAAATTTCCTTTTATTTAAAAAACAGTTGAAGGCACTTTAAAATTGCTTAGTTGAACTCTGCTAACAATAGATTTAATTCATCCAATTGCGAACAGTTGAGGAAAGAAAAGGGTTCTACATCTGCCTTAAGTTTGTTTAAATCTGTGACCATGGTTTTGAAGAAATGTATCATACACTGTGCACGCTCATAGTTGGATAGAATCAACAACGGTTAGGTTAACATTTTATTAAACTTTGAATTCAACCAATAGTTATATCATATATCTATCTCACACACTCTTTTTTTAGCACCACGTATTACTACCCGTTCAGGCTGTACGCCTGTGTAATAATTACTCTAATGTGTTAGGGATTAGGGAGGTTTCATTTTAGAGGAAGTGTACCCATATTTTCGTAGAGAGAGAGAGAGAGTGGAAAACCATTTAGGAAAACCACCCTTAAGGTGCGGTAGAACGGAGTACAAGTATTTTTCAATCTTTATAGAATATAAATTTCTTGGCAAAAATAAATCAAATATATCTCCAGTAGCAACATAGAATTTAGTTTTCTGCACATGATAATAGCAACAGATCTTGAATATCTTTCAAGGATGTCCTGGGATGTTGTCAAAACATTTTAAATGAAGAGAAAATGTTTTGACGAAATTCCAGGACACCCTTTACAGATATTCAAGATCTGTTGTTATTTGCATTATATGGGTTACAGTGATAAATCACCCCTTCTAGTATACATACCTTGATATGCTTACATGTGGAGAAAACTAAACTCTACGTTGCTACTTGAGAAATATTTTATTTATTTTGGCCAAAAAAATGTAATGCTATAAAAACTGTAAAATTACTTGTGCTCCCTTCTGCCGCACCTTAATACACCTAGCCGGGCTCAAACACTGATCTCCCCGTCCTCGACAGTCTAGAGGGATCATGCGGCCACCGAAGCGGGTCTTTCATTCTTCATTTGCTTACTGGATATATCGCCCCTAAGACGGGGACAAACTAACATTACCAGTTATGAATGATCGATGTTGTTTTGGTCACTCTTAAACATTATGGGCGTCCACGCATTAGATGAGCTTGTCGCACCACCCATTATCACCGTGGTCAAAAGACTTGCTCCACGATCGTGTACAGCAATTTTTCATTGCCCCCCCCCCTTGTTCTCGCAGTCAAAAAATAAATGTGGAACCAATAGCAGCATTTTATACTTGATGAGAAAAAAAACGAAACAGAAGGAAGACAAGATTCTCGGTGCATCTTCATGTAAGTTACAAGCGTGCTGTGAGAGGGGATTTACTTGTAATATTTTATTAATTTAAGAAATATTAAGAAAAGTTTTTTTAATTACACAAGGGTCAAAGAATTGAAATTTTTCATACTGAGAGAAAACATATTTTTGTATTAATTAGGTGGTAACATCCGGTCACCGCGACCGACTGATCGCTGCAATCAAATGCGCGCCTCCGATCAATCATATACATTCCAAGGGAACACGTGTAATATAGTCGCACGACCATCTGGCCTAGTACGCGGGAGCCTTATGTGAAGTAAAATATATTTTCAAGTTTAGAAGACCCAAATATCAACTTTTAACTAGTATGTAGTTTTCTTACGCGATCGACTTAAAATTGCCGTGCAATCGACGGGTTGCTGACACCTGCCCAATTGTTTTTAACAAAGTTGCTTAAATTCGTACTATTTATAATAACTAGGAAAAAATTGCCTAAATCACCTTTATTTCTTGTTTAAATCGTAGAGTTTGTATCAAGACCCAGTAACAGTTAGGAGGTTTTGTGATTTTTGTTTAAATCTACAGCGAAATACCTTTCTTTAGAAAGATTCACTTTTTTATGACATATAAAACCATGTCATGTTAGCGTACTTGGATTTATTGATTAACGTAAATTGAGTATATTATATCTATACCTCCCCCTAGCCCTCTCCCTGTCATTCCTATTCAAGTTAACTTAGGATTTCCTATTTTAAAATATTTCTATTTTGCTTAGTGAGGTTATCATCAAAAATAATCGAAACAATAATATATTCTTAAATAATTAAAAAACTATTCATATGTCACCAATTATATTTTGTCTCATATTGAATTCATTTTGAAAACTCTCCAGAAAATGGGTTATTTGGGATATTCATGAAATGTCCTCTAAAAATATTTTATTTCTGGATTCTAGATTCAATATTTGTGGAGAAAATAGAAAAGCGTGCATTTTATAGATTATAAATGTAAATTACTGTACATTCGTTTATCCTTAGCCTCACATGGTTCCACCATGGTGCATGGTGTAGCTTGCTTATAAGATAGGGTTATAGTGTAATCCACCAAGGTACGACTGTTACCCTTTAGGATAAACATATTATACAGCACATATTAGCCTAACTATCTCAGGTGAAAGAGCATCAGCCCATTAAGCAAACGGCATAATATATATATATTTTTTTTTTAAATAAGGTGATTATTTTCCAAAGCAGGGTGGTTAGTGAGGCTGGCTTTAGATGAAGGGAAAGTTTCGTTTGAGCTGTGTCTTTGCAGCTTATTTAAATAATACAGAATACAACTGGGGCGCAAATTTTAAGTCCAGCCTAGGGTGCATTAAACCCTTAAACCAGCTTTATCTACAATTGATTAAAAACTAATATATTAATTATATTACCTTTATCGATGGGCACATGGTCAAAGTGGCAATCTCATTCAGGCTTGTTTACTGGTGATGGGGAGGCTGGAGTTTGAATCCATGCCGGGTGAACAAGGTTTTTTTTTACTAAATTTTCACTAACTATCCCTTCACTTAACTATATGAACACTAACTTTAAATCCTACCTTATCTTACTCCAATTGTATTGTTAAATGCATGTGTTACGGATGGGTAGTAAGATGAGCATCAAATAATATGTTTATTTTCCATCAAACTTAATTTTTTTAAATAGTCACGAGGGAAATCAAAAGACTAAAAGTAATACTATTCAAGATTGTTTCAATGCTCGCGTGCAATTTCCCAAATTTCTTGAAATTATTTAATATTTAATACAAAACAAAGAAAATTGACTACTAAAAAGTGTTTTTCAAAGTATCCAATATAAGTCGAATACTATAAAAATCAAACAATAGTTTCTCTTTTATAAAATAAACAAGAATCTTATTTTATATGAACAAAATGTTATTATATATAATTTTTATATTTTTTTAAATTCAAAAAGTTGTTTTTTGTACACTGCTCTAAGTAACCATCTGTGAAAATCGCCTATTTACACTAATGAGGTAAGAATTAGGAAGGAGAAATTTTATAGAAAATGTTCCTGCATTTGTGCTGTGGAAGAATGGAAAACCATTTAAGAAAGAGCATCTGCAGTAGGCCCTTATTATCTTATCGGGATTGTAACCCCGTTCTTCACATCTTCGGCAAATGGTACTAGACAAAGTTAGTTCTTGTGCCCACTAACTAGTTTGCGTTGACACTAAAAAAAAAAGGTTTCAAATCAATTTTTAATTACATTAAACGTAAAACTTTAGTTTACCTGCTGAAACGTCTTTAAATAACACGTCTTTACATTCCTATTTCCATGAGCATTGCTTCTCTCGAAAATGTCACCTCGCGAATTCGTTACTAAATCACTTGTGAATTATTAATGGATGCAGCTCAAATACGAATAAGAATAAACTATAAGAGAGAAGGAGAAAAATAGAGTTTTTTTTATATGAAAGACGACGAAATGAATATAAAACAAGTAAGGTCTAGCTCCCTTTTTATGTTAATGTTTTAAGTTATACTCTCCGCTCAAACTTTTCAACAGAAGAAAAAGAGTTTTATATAAAAAAAGGGAAGGGGGGAGGGTAAAGGATGATGACAAAGATGAAAAGATTTTATAATAAATTCTCATCGTTTTCAACGTAATAAACTACATTTTGAATGTGGGGAATGCCAGGCCTCCACCGTGGTTCGGATTCCACGTTAAGCTGTAGGTCCTTCATTTAATCTCACAATCACCCTACCATTACACATTAGCGTAAGTGCGTACAACCCGAACGGGTAGTAAGACGCGGTGCTAATAATAATACATTTTGAAATTCTACGAATATCTGTTTGTTATTTTGTCGGTAAATAAAATGGCGGGCATTTTGAATTAAAAGGAATGTGTGCAGTAAATGACAGATTCGTTACAAACGTAAGCTCCTACGTTAAAGTCAACAGTTTGTCATTTTGAATGGGAAAGTTTTATTTGATTGCGGTTGAAACAGTCGACATAAAAGTGAAGAGGAAGTGTTTTCATAATGAACGAAACTATTTGCTACCAATGCTACTATCCCATTCAGTACGAAATTAATAGTCTTTAAAGCGAATATAACATTATGTTAAATACCATCCTCTGTAATTGTACAGCCTCTCAATAGCAGGCTTATCTTCATAGCGGACCGTTTATATTTTCTCGTCAAAATAACATGGACACTTATGGAAAAATACCTTCCAATAACGGAATTTCTTAGTAACGAACACGAATGCTATTAGAGACGCATATTTATATACTAAACTCTCTAGATAATTGAATAAAAATCGCCATAACCGGTCTATATATATGTAACAGTACATATGTTATAAATTCCAATATTTTACGTGAAGCGTGATCAGTCCCTCCTCCTCTGCTAGTGAAACATCTTTATTGAAATAACAGCCTGTGTTGTCAGAGGTAAATGCAGGAGGACTAAAAAAATGTGTAAATTATCTAGAAAATAAAATTCTAAATAACTTAATAAACATACACAAATTGTTTCACTTATTCAAACCACAGGTTTTGAGCAGAACACTTTTCTTTCCCCCAATTCATAAAACGTCCTTAGTGTTTTGAGGTGATTTTTTTTGTTGTCATTCCTGTATGCTTGATGTCTTACAGAAGTGTTAATTTAATATTGAAAAGTATTTTCTCTACTTTAAGTCGTCCTGGTAGATTTATATACAGTACAATAGGCCAAATGTACAAATTTAATTTAATTTGAGTATTGTTTTGATCGTTACTATAAATCATACTATAGGCTACGAAAAGTAGTATTCATTAATTAGCTATGGTTGTAATGTACAGGTGACCTGGTGGTCTAGGGGTAAGGTGTCAGACTTCTGTGCTGGCGGCCGGGGTTCAATCCTCGGTCCCGGCACAGATTTATCTGATTACCAAACCCTTCCTTCACCTCTGACAAGACATCTTGTGAATGTGGGGAATGCCAGGCCTCCACCGTGGTTCGGATTCCACGTTAAACTGTAGGTCCTCCATTTCATCTCACAATCACCCTACTATTACACATGAGCGTAAGTGCGTATAACCCGAACGGATAGTAAGACGCGGTGCTAATAATAATAATAATAATAATAATAATAATAATAATAATATAATAATAATAATAATAATAATAATATAATGCAAATCGCTACATATAATCTGCTGCTAGTAATCAAATAAATACATCATAAACATCGCGAGTTACCTAATTTAATTACTTTTAATAATCTTATTGATTTGCCGAATTTTAACTATGCCAATGAGTTAAGGATGAGGATGTTAAGACTCGAGATTAAATGTACAATTATTTTCGCGAAAGAAAAGTTGAAAACTATTTAAGAAAAAAAAATTCCTAAGTATATTCGGCGGGAGGGATTAAATACCAGACCTTCCAGACAACGGTAAACCAAACAAGACGAACGTGATGTTTGATGCGCCTTTTCTCCAACGTGGGTCACATAGTTCTGGCCAAAGTGACGTTTAAACACAAGAAGAACAGATAAGGAAAATAATAGTAATAGTTAAACTAAAAAACTTTATACGTTAGTGTGTAAAAACAAAGTTCAGAATATAATTTGGTTAATGGGAAGGTAATAAGATTTTAATGTAAACTGAATTAAGGTCAGGGCCGCTAGGTGACAGCACAGGTGTGGCCAGGTACCGGCGCTTAAGCCAAGGCCACAGAGAAGGACAAGGCTTGCTCCCTGGAGACCCATATCACACCCCTTCCAACCCCTTGAAACGCGCATGCGCCAAGAACCTGCTGGCGATCAAGAGATGGAGCGAGACAGAGAGAGAGAAATTATGAGAGGGGAGACAAATCTGCGCGCTGCTAACTTCGCTCCCTTCTTGTTTTGTTTTAAGTTGTTGCTTGTTCTTTTGAACTCCCTTCGTAATGAATAGGAAATACAAAGTAGGTATACATGGATTCCCACGTTGAGAAAAGAAAAGTTTTCTGTACCTAGTTCCTTTTGATATTAAGATTTTTTTTAAAAATTATGTTTGAAAGGTATTATACAATATCAACCTTAGTTGAAAATAATTCGAAGCTTGAAACTAAAAACTTTCCAAATAAACATATAAAAAAAAAAGTATCAATATGTAAATAAAATGGTTAGTCTAGTTATTTTACGTATATTTTCTAAACACTTGACTCAATATTTAAAAGTGGTAAAAGAATTATAAACAAATTGCTCTTATTTACTTTTTTCTTTTCCTTCTTTTTTACCCTAAAATAATACACTTTTGTACCTTATTGCCATTTTTACTCTTTTTTTACTTAACGCGTTTTTAAAAGTTTTTTAAATTAGAATAACGTTTTATAATTTTTTGCCTTTTTTACTATTTTTACCCTTAGCTATTTTACCCAGGGCAAAGCCAGGTACCTCATACTATTAATGAAATATATATATATCATTATATATATATATATATATATATATATTATAAAATGTGCTATAGTATTGTGCTATAGTATTGGTATCGAGTACAAAAAATAAAACATCCTTGAAATATACACCACATGTCCTAAATAAGTCATATATATTATATATATATATTATATATATATATATATATATATATATATATATATATATATATATGGTTTCAGGGTCTATTTAAGACTTATTTAGGACATGTGGTGTATAGTTTCAAGAATTGTTTATTTTTTGTAATCGATACCAATACTATAGCACATTTTAGGTGACCTGGTGGTCTAGGGGTAAGGTGTCAGACTTCTTTGCTGGCGGCCGGGGTTCAATCCTTGGTCCCGGCACAGATTTATTTGATTACCAAACCCTTCCTTCACTTCTGACAAGACATCTTGTGAATGTGGGGAATGCCAGGCCGCCACCGTGGTTCGGATTCCACGTTAAACTGTAGGTCCTTCATTTCATCTCACAATCACCCTACTATTACACATTAGCGTAAGTGCGTATAACCCGAACGGGTAGTAAGACGCGGTGCTAATAATAATAATATAGCACATTTTATAAAATAATATAAATAAATGGTACGGTGCACCGCCCAGAAACTCGCTCTTTAATTTTTGGTGGAATTTTTTTTCTCTCCTTTCTCGTTCTTCTGTAACAGTGTTATTAGTTTCTAATGTCACAGACAGAGGTCCCGAACCTTTTTTGTACCTTAGAGCACATTCAAAACTAACAGTAGTGCTGCGGGCACAATTACTTTTCAAGGTAAATATACTAACTCCCGCCAGGCTCAGAGGTCAGCCTCAACGCTATACGCACAGCCGGTCAACTGCAATGTTAAGTTTCCAACAGCGATTGTGATGTTACATGTGGTTGTGGGTAACAGTCAAGGTCGTAGCCACAGAGTGGAGGGGGGTTCAACCCCCTACAAGTTGACAAAAACAAATTTAAAAAATACAATACAGCTTTATTTACGGTTTTAACAAGATCAACCTAAAGGCACAAGGAGTTATTTAACTACTCACCACCATTTTGGTGCTTGGGTAAATTTTAAATATATTCTGTGTTTATTCAGGCCACAAAGCTGGGTATACCCATGTCAAGATATTTACAAAGGAAATAGGAAGTATTAGCACGGTATTAGAGAGTGTGAAGAGAATGATGGAAGGGGATAGGTATTTGAGATTAGGAAAAAACAAAACCATTCAGCTTGAAACTACGACGGTTCCGAGTAAAAGTACACTTTGTAAATAGCCAACAAAGAAAGAGGAATGAAAGGGAGGGATTAGAAAGAGGGGTCTTTCAATCAACCAACTTCTTGAGAACAGCATAACTGGAGATAAGCACAAACTTGATTTTTGTCGGAAAAGTAACAGATTACCATTATTAATTAAGAACATTTCAGCTGTGGTCAAAAAGTGGCGAGCAGACGGAGAAGGCTCGGCGGGTGCCATGGTTGCCGCGGGTATAGGGTTGGGGACCCCTGCCATAGAGTAATATTAGTAACAGTGTATATTGTTTCATTTATTATCTTTGGTGTAGTGTTTCTGCAACACTTTATAGCCCAATTATTTCGTTTCACAAATTCTGAGAGTTTTTAGTATATGTCTATTATAAGATAAAAGAAAAAGTCTGTGTGGTGTGCTGTACAATTTTTTGGAACCCCCTTATCATATAAACAAACCTAATTGGTGAACATAGAACTAACTACCACCAGACTAATAATTTGATAGTCTAGTTTGCCGGTAATAGGAAGGTTGGGGCTCGAATTCCAGCCAGATGCGCTGATGGGTATTTTACATAAATTTGTTTTACAGCTTCCTTTACTCGCGAATACGGGTACATTTTCTCAAAATTTAACATTTAAAATCCACACTTCTTAAGCGTGATTAAAAAAATGTGAATAATCCAACGTGGTAGTAAGAAGCGACGGAAAATAAAAACCCACAACAAAAACTAAGTAATAAATAGAAATCTTTAGCTCAAATAATCTCAACTCCATATTCCCAAAACATTTTCCACACGATTTATGAAATAGTTTTATAGCTAATGTGATATTTTTTAAAAGTTACACCAACCCTATTTAGAAATAATAGATAGTAAAACCACATTATGGAACCTTATCCCCTCGATCCCTCGGATTTAAGCTTTGTCCACTAAGTACCGATCTTAACTTTGACTTCACTTCCAACTTAATTGACAGGGATTGTTTCAAGCTTCACTTTGCTAATTTAAAAAGCGACCATTGCACACCGTCCTTCCAAACTATCCGCATATTTACATTGATGAGATAGGAATGAGGAAGGGAAGAATTTGCGTGGAGGGCGAGTTGGAAGATATTTAGGAAAACAAACCTAATACATCCAGCTAGGATTTGAACCGCTATTTCCCGTCATCGATAAACGAGATAGACTAAATAAGATTGATATTTAGCCCTCGTGCCCACAGCTTCCTTTAAAATACCATCTTCCTCATCTAAGACCCAACCAAGAGTGTACAGTAAAGTACGTATGCGAATAGCATTCGGATAGTAAGACGCGAAGCGCACACACACAATCAACAATATGCAACACGGAGGTCAAACAAAACATCGCAACTCCCCAAGTTTCGCAGAAAGCCCTGGACAGACTATAAAGATGAAGAATAGGACTGTCCTCATACAAACAAATAACACAAACGCGGCTCCCTAAGGACCTATAACGAGATGATTTGTCGGAGAGCCTCCCTCCTCCCCTTCCAACTTGAAATAACCACCTATTCACGCTAACCCTTCCCCCCTCCGAACACACGTACCGACCTCTCTCTCTCGCTGTCCCCTGTACGAGTGGGAGAGAGGAGAGAGACAATAAGATAATATGAAGTGCTGACGGCGCTATTGTCTTCAAGGGACGCTGGCGGTATCAGCAGGACGTGCAGCGTTGGCGGAAACCAGGATATTGATCATCAGCGTCGCGACGCCATGGTCTTGAGCCTTTAACCCCGTCGTCACCTGACACTCCCTACCAATCTAGAGAGAGAAAAAATAAGAGGTCGGTGGGTGTTAAGACAATGTTATTTTGTGCTAAATTTAATGAAAGGTTCTTAACTATTTAAAATGAAAATGTTGTTTTTGAGCCAAAGGCGAGGGGGAAGGGAGAAGTCAATACTTCTGCATTTTTTTTATAAAAAAACTTTTTTGGACAAAATAGATAAAATATTATCAATGGATACGTTTAATATAGTTTTCAAAGTAGTCTGAACAGTTCTGGAATATTTGTCATGGTCATCCCGGAATTTGATAATAACTTTTTATCTTCATCTATAAAATCTCATGAAATTCTATTATGTTCATGCCAAATATTCAAAAACTGTTACTATTACTATGTGTAGAAAGTAAAACAAAACGTATGTGCTGAAGTACTATTAATTAGTTTGAACAAAAATAATTCTATAAACATTACAAAAATAATGTGCTTAACTCGCATTCCCCTCCACCCCATCTTAAGGGTGCTGCCTACCGGAGCACTGAGGCACTTAGCAAACGTTCGAAAACTTATCTTTATTTAACAGGTGGTGTGTTATTTTAAAAGATGTTTTACCACAAAATGAAATTCAAACGTATCAACATATAGGAACAAAACCCTTAGAATTTAAGATAAAGTATTAAAGAATTACACGAAAATGTTAAATTATACCATCTTTAAGAACGCTACACCTGAAATATCAAAGTTCTGAGCTCAATATAATGGTTAGAACATAAATTTAGCATCCCCCAAATAAATAAAATTATTTTTAACTTAGTCACAACAAGATATTGTAAGATAAATTGAAGCTCACAACTGTCATTCCCATAGACAATATCCGAGTGTGAGGATATGTCTTTCAAAGTAGGTGGTGCCCTTAATTATACTTTTAGATCAAGGCTCTAACGTTGGCGCGTAATTGGTTTCTTTAAAGTATAGATCGGTCTACCCATGCTACCAGCAATTAGCTTTCTATCTCAGTTCAAGGAGCATCGATTAGTTACCTGCACACACCAATATTCAAGTGGGCTAAAGCATAATTATAACGTAATGGACCGGAATACGGTGAAGGGAAGACCGAGGTTTGAATCTAGTACAGGTTTATTCGCAAGATTTATCACAGAGGTTTTCCCATCTCTTTTCCACGATGTTGCAACTACATTTCTTCCAATTTCCCTCCGCATCCACACCCCATAGATTAGGCCATTTACCCTCATAGGTGGCCTAATGATATAGCATGTCACCCACTTGCTGGAATGGATATTTGGTTTAGGAGATATCTTGGTTGGATTTGGTCGGGTGTACTGCGGGTGCTTTTTACTAAATAGTTTGCTACTCTCCCTCCATAATAGTTCGGATACATTTTCTCTAAAATTTTACCTTTCTCATCCCTGTTCCATTAGTATTAATAATATATGCATATAACCCGAGGATTAGGAAGATATTTGGTCCAAAGAGGGATGATAATACTGGGGAATGGAATAGGTTACATAATGATGAGTTACATATCCTGTAATCATAAAAATATAGCTATATTGACAAAATTTTGCAGATTGTGGTGGTTAGGAGCAGCCCCAATGGGAGATTCTAGAACGTTGCCAGGGTACTGACTTTCAAACCCAATGGGAAGAGACCATTGAGAAGATCTAGACGCAGATGGGAGGATAATATTAGAATGGACCTGAGATAGGGTAAGTTCAGCGATATCAATTAATCATTTTTAAGGAATTGACAATTTAAAATCGTACATCTCTATTAAGCTTAAGCGCGTAAGTAAATGGAAGAGACAGCGACACATATTTTCAAAAAGGACAAGATTAATACCGCGAAAGAAAAAGGCGAATTCACATTTGTAAACATTTATTAATGAATAGGGTATGATTTTATTAATTAATTTAATATAGTATTATTTGTAATATTCAGTTGATACAATTTTCATTTTATTGATTCATTATTTAAAGCGAAACTGTAATCATGTTACCCGCAATAGCTAAGAACTGACGCCGCCAATGACCCATCATGTATTCCAAAGGTTAATATTAATAAAACGGAGTAATCTTGTTTGGATGAATATTTAATTAAATAATAGCTCTGCAAACTACGTATGCCTATGTATTTGTAAAAATTGCATAGCCATGAAAACCTTTCAGAATGTCCCTAAATTTCCCGTAGGCAAACTCTCTTAAAGTTGCTAAACACTACTTCGTATTTGATTAGTTAATTTACATGATGATGGTAATTTACTTGTCACAGAGTTAAGATGTATAGATTTTACCTCACCCTCACTTGAGTCAAGCACATAAGAGGGTAAAATAGAACGATTTCAATCGCAAATGGGGGAACTAGCAGGCATTGACTATCCAGTCCAAGATAGACATGGAAGGGTAAGCTGTGAGAGGGGTGGAGGTGGAGAGGGAGGAGTTAGGAAACGAATAAATTATTATTCTTGAAATTACATTTTAGATAATGCATCTCTTGAAAGTAATCGACGACACACGCTCTTTTTCTATGCAATATAACTGAGGATGGCCACAGAAAACCCCTTTTAGAGTCCCTAAAAAATAAAATGTATGGATTAGCCTATAAGAAATTAATTCTATACGATTGAAGGATAGGTATACGAAGGAATGTATAGTGTGATTACCATACGAAGAAATATGAGAGTAGGTTTTTAATTTCATCTCGTATGGCGGGACAAAATAGTAGATGCCGCGGCCAATTATCATTGACTTCAGGGGGGCCATGATATCGGAACGTTTGAGAACTACTGGTCTAGGGTGTCGTTGTCGTAACTAGGCTACATGGGAATTGGGGCTAGAATCAGGTCGGGTGTACTGAAGGTTGTTTTTACTGAATGGTTTTCCACGCAAATGTAGGTACACTTTCTTTAAATATAACCTTATGAATCTCTATAATATTTACGTAGTCAGTACACATACGTTCGCCTATAATTCAAATGGGTGGTAAAACGCGGTAAAATAAGAAAACCCACCGTTTCTTACGGTTCTTATATCTTAAAGATAAACAAACACACGATTACCACTAGGAGTCCACTCCGCAGATGCCTATTCACGTGCATATATCACAAATAATAAAGGTAAAGAACTCGTTCAGTCCTTAGAAATTAGGAAAACAAAAATTGGCATACAGGGATAGAACATGTCATGTCCACCTAAAACTGGGGGAACAAATGTTCAGTCCAGAACCCAATATTGTTTTGTTGAGTTTGACACCCCGCTTTACAGAGATCACACCTGTTGTCTGCTCAAGATCACGTCAGTATGTCTTGAGAAACATCGAGTTGAGTAACGTTTCTTTAGTTTCCCTTAAAATACAGATGCGTCCTATTTGATGCAGTTGTATGTGTGAGCTGTGGTTTATCTTAAACCTAGAGCTAGCTTGATTTAGATTGTGTTATTGAACCTATATTTAATTCATAAACCTAATGTCCATTTCCTTTTGGAAGTGCTGTAACAATAATGTCTGATACCCGGCAGTCATCTGTCGATGAAAGTAGTGCACCCCGATTGGGAGTTTTTTTTAAAAAAGTTCTGTAGATTGAACGAGGTTAAGAAGAAAATGAAATTACGATCTCATGAGTGGATCCGGATTTTTACTGCAAAAAAAAAAAAGTAATTGAGAATGTGCCTTTAGAAAACAGAATAGAGATAATTCATAAATATAATTTGATGAAATCTAACGATGAACAAAATCTATATCTGTGTAGTTTGATTTCAATTATCGAACTACAGTGAAGGCGACCAAAAGATTATGAAGATGAAGCTAAATTTAGTTGTGCAAATTCTGCTTACTGTGTTCCCACGATAATCGATAGTGAAACAAAAGACATACCAGTATGTAAAAAAGCGTTCCTGTCTATTCATGGAATAGGAAGGGGTAAATTGCAGTATATATTAAACAAAATGACCGAAACTGGGGAAGCTCCTAAATAATGATGGGAAAGCATGGTTGCATCAACACAAACTAGCCGAGACAACATTAAGTTCAATCAAAGCCACATTTCATCTTTAAAGGGTAGGAGCAGTCATTATAGACTGCATGATTCCTCCAAGACTTATTTATCAGATAAACCTAATATCAAAAAGTTGTATATAATCTTTAAGAAAGCTAATCCTGAAATGCAAACAAACTATGAAAATTACAGGCCAGTTTTAACAAGTATTTCAACATATCGTTTGGGTATCCACGGACTGTCACTTGCAGCTCGTGTGATGTTTATTCTGAAAAGAAAACAAAATCTGGAATCACAGTTGTCTAGTGAAAATTATCCTATTGAAAAGGGTTTTATACAAAAAGATTACCGTGTATGCAAAAAGGAAACAAATTACATCTCTTGAAGGCCGACACGTTTTATAAAAGGAAACGAGAGGCCGAGCGTGAAAGTCAAAAAACCAAGGCAAGAGAGGCCATTTGCATTGATTTGGGGAAAAACCTACTGTGCCCAAATATCCCTACAAATGATTATACTATAAGAGGCAACTTTTCCTTCATGTGTTTAATATTCACGTTTTATCAAATAGTGAAAGCGTGTTTGTTATATATGATTAAACGAAGGAGGAAAAAAGGTAGTGATGATGTCTGTTCCCTCATCCATTACTTTGTGTGCAATATCTTGAGTCCGGATGATGAGGAACTTCAAGTTTTCTGTGATTCCTGTGCTGGGTAAAATAAGAATGTTTCGTTTCCTACATTATTTAGTGACCAACAACGGAGGTTCAAGTCAGTGAAAGTAACGTTTAACATTCGTGGTCACTCGTACCTCGAGTGTGGCAAAAAATTTGGAGTTGTGAATCAAAGAGCTCGGGCAAAACTCCCTAAGAACTGGGCAGAGGTTTTTAGAACTGCAAGAGTAAAACCTAACGGTTTAAAGTAAAGTTGATAAAGAATGTTTCAGGAGTTGGCTAAAACACTTGGACACTATTTACAAATCCAAACTTCCGTTTAAATCAAGACTATTAAAGAACTGGAGGTCTCAAACACTCCTCATTGGTGAGCTACCACTTAACCTACAACGGCGCTTGGTTACAAAGTCCACTCAAAGATAAGAAGAAGATAGCACAAAGACAACAACTGGGGGATGGTGAGTTCACTTTACCACAAATATAATTTTTTTGAATTTTAATCACATGTTCTGATAATTTTCTTTTCTATAATATAATTATTTTTTGATAAGTTTACTTTTATTAGGAAACAATTTTCCAATTTACGTGTACATGGTTAGATGGAAATACATATTGGTTATCAATAATTATAATTAGGCATATTCTTTATTTTACTGGGAAAGGAGATGTTCAGTCCTGGCATTAACATGTTTTCCCCCTGTCAAACATGTAGTTAACACAGATTATTAAACACATAAAATATATATTTTTTATATATAATGAACAAAGAGTTGTAAACACTAGTGCTCAAGATTAGTAAAAATATTGTTAAAAATTGAAAATCCTTAGTTGTATTCAATCTTATAGCCTTTAATTTGCTCTTCTGTAAAATTATACAAATGTTACTGAACATGTTCTTTCCATGTACCCTTTAAGTAATATATTATACGTGTACTATTTTAATATCTTGGCATCGCAGGCTTGCAGCTAGCTAGCTCTGACCTAACATAACAGAACTTCCTTTAAGAGTGAAGTCACCAAATACAACTGGTCAAATAAACTTGAGTGAGTGTTTGAAATAGTTTGGGCTTTAAATGGGAGTGTGAATGCGAGTGTGAATTTTCTACTGATATATTTTTTAGATTCTAAATTTGATTAAATATGTGAATATTTACAACGATTGTAATATAGTTTGTATCTATTCTCTAATGAAGTGGAAGAGAGGGCTGACACTGTAATGATATGGAATTATACATCTCAATAATCTATTATTCACATCTTTATTCAAATTACGGTATTTTAAATGAGAGTGGGTAGTAAGATTTATTTGTGTTAAGTTGTTAAGTTGCAAGGTATGGCGACATCCTTCTACGTCTCTGTTTAAAAAGACAACGCAGTTTTGTGGACAGAAACGCAACTGGATGACCACACCTTTTTTCTTTTCGGAAGCTTCAAGAAGGAAAAGTCGCTTGATATACCCCTTCAGGGCATGCATCTCTTCACTTTCCTTCCTGACGTAAGTAGAGTCTATGACATCTTAATCTGTGTTCTAAATCTCACGTGTCGGGAATTATCATGCATATAAAGTAATAGTCGGGTTTTTATTAAAATCTACAACGTGTGAAATATCTAGCAAAAAACTGTTTATATACTTAAAATAAAAATAACTATAAAACACCAGAACTTTTAATTTATAAAATAAGACATAATCCCTTTTTAATTATTATAATACAGAACAGCAAACTTGGACCCAATTCAATCGTTATATCAACTATCACCCTAATGGTGGCGTATATCAGGCCAGCTTTTTTAAACGTTACAACACATTAACTTTTCTAAAATAATAAATACATTTTTGTTGTTGTTGCTTTTGTCTATTTAAAATTTGTGCAGCCTTTCTTTAGATCCTACCTGGAACAAACTATTTTTTATGGTTTGATCTTTTATTGTTTTTTGTTTAATTTTTTTTACTGTTTATTTGTTTCCATATTTTATCAGAGTAATACCATGCTATCGTAACCTTTCTCTTTTCTATTTAAAATATTATTTCAATTATTTTTTTAAATAATTTATGCTACTAATTTTCTCTTATTTTGGCACTAATTTCCCCTCTAAAACTCTTTTAAGTTTAAAATAATTTCATTTTAATAAATTTTGTATGCTCTATATTGTATATCTCAATTGACAAATTATGTTCCATCACATCTTTTTGACCACTTAATGAGAAGCAAAGATAATTGTGGAACATTACGTTAGTAAACATCTCGGAATTTCTTCTTCTTATTAATAATAATAACAATAATAATAAATCGTTTTTTACGTCACACAATAAGTCTCTACCCCCTCAGCCAAAGAAAACGGTGGGATTATTTTTCAAACTACAATTGGGGAAGAAAGAGGAGCTACGGAATACTAAACAATCTGTAACGATTTGACTATATAACCATTTACAAAACGTCGTTTAAATTAATATTATAATACATATGGTAACATTATTATAATTTTTAGGCAATAGATTTGAGCTAATCTCCAAACTTATACTGGAGAGTGAAATGAGGGAATATGCTTCAAGGTTTCAAGGCGAAAGGTTTTTAGAGCTACTTGTAGCGAAATGCTCGATATCTTTGATGTGCACGCCGAATGGAACCATATCTTATTGTGATCACGTGATAAATTACATATATACATTATATATATTTTTATATCACGGAAGCGGACGTAGCCATGTACAATATTCATAGTAAGAAATATTTCACTTCGTCATCTACTTTTTTTGTACATTACTATTTTTATTTTTTGAACACACTTTTCACTGTCCTGGATGAAAAAAAAAAGGAAAAAAGAGAGATGTAGTGAAGACAAACCCTTTTTTCCCCCCTTTCTCTATAAGGAACAAAACATGGACAGAAAATGTATTATTTAGATACCCGGGTGAAAAACGAGAAACCCAAGCTTTAAACGTTGACAGCTCCCACAAAGATAGAAACGGAACAATATAAAGGAACGAAAGGAGAGAGAGAGAAAAAAAAATGATGGATTGTGAAAGTGATGAATGTAAAGTAGAACTCTGAGGGTGTGAGGATTGAATTATAGAACGAGATTATAAAATCTTATCTATACAAATAAAACAAATTCACACTTAATTAAATGGTGCACAGGGAAGTCTTATATCTAAAAGAACATTTTATTTAGCACATGGTGGGAGAGTGAAAATACATTTTGAATAAAAAACCACCAGCAGTACATCCGAACCCCGATCTTCCCGTCATCGGCAGTCTAGGCCACTGTGAGCGTATCTCCTTAGACCACGTGGCCACCGAAGCGGGTCTAATAAAATTGAATGAAAATGTTAAGACTACTCTTTACACTTTATTCTTTTCAAAATAAGGAGACACAACACATTTGAGCTGGCTGTATCATAGCACGGACGGATTGAAATGAGTTGGGGATTTATGTGCCACAGGTATGTTGGGTGTCTTGGTCTGCCCCGCTTGGAAAATATATTAGCACCGTTTCATAATTGGTGATTTATAAGCTATTTTGCTAAGCGTGTTGTATCTTATGAGGTTTCTTGTTTACCTGTTGATAACATTTCCCTTCTTCCATTGACTCTTTTACACACTCACTCTACTACTATTTGAGTCAGGACAGCATTAACATACATTTCAAAATTTGCTTTTTTTAGTGTTTCATATTCTATATAGACATATGCTACCATGGACTTTGTAACCTACATCCTGGCAGGAAGATTCCTACAAACCATTTCCATGAATATACTATATAGACTAAGTTGTAGACGATTCCAAAGCACATTTATTAAACGGCTATAAATAAATATTAATATATATATTATATACACACACATACACACACACTTTGATATCCAAGACATAATTTTGTGACGATGTTGGACTAATTTTAGAATTACTCGAGTATTTAAGTTTTTCGTTTACACGTTATATATTTAAACCCCACTGAATAAAACGTAGGATATTTTTATTAGTGTGGTTATTCCTATCTTTACTTGCCGCTACTTCACAGGTAGGCAACGTCCTCAGTGCTTTTAACAACGACGTTATTTTCCGCATCTGTAACCACCTTGTTGGCGGCGTCACTCTCGAAGCGTAAGACATTTCTGGTAATGGAGTGGTCAGGGTTTGAATCCTGGGAAAGTGTACTGAAAGTTTTATTTTACTAAATAATTTTCCACTTTACTTCCACACAAATGCAAGTACATTTCCTCTAAATTCTACCGTTCACATCCCTATTCCATCAGCGTAGCTAAAATCCAGGTATCCCAGATGTGTAGTAAAACGTGGTGCCAAAAAGTACCTCGACAAAACAAGATTTCAGCTGAGATTTTATGTTGAATGTATAGGCCTATAAATAGAAATATTTTCCAGCCTAATGAATCAAACTGATGATATTTAATTAGTAACGAATTTTGTCCACCAGGGTCGCTAGTGTCTTCCAGCTCTACAATATGTTTCACCGATGGTCAATAAGCTTCATCTGGTCTCTTTCTCTCCACTCCCAACCAACACGTGGCTTTGAAATAAAGAACGAAAATAATATATTCTAACCCCTCTTCTCGCTTAATCATAACATATAATAATGCTTTCTAGTGATGAGACATGGAATTAATTTTTACATTCAAGATTAACTTATTTATATTTATATTTTATATTTTGTTCCTTAAGTGAATACATATAATAGATATACATACACATAAATCCAAGGCATATATATATTTTCTAAAGGTCCTCCCACTCCATTTATCCACCCACTAGATCAAACCAAGAAGAACGACCTCCTGTAAAACATGTTATTCTGTTATCTGTGTGTAGAGATTCAACAAAACCCCTCTCCTACCCAATACCCCTTCCCACGCCATGAGACACTGAGACACTCACATACTCGATACATTTTTATGAGATCATTTTGTGTTTCTTTTCGATCTCTTTCTAACTAAAAAAACCCAAATATATTCCTAAGATTATTGTTTATTTTCATACTTTCTTAATCCTTTATTTTATTGCATTTTTACACGTCATGGTTTTCTATGAGTTGGTTTGGATTGAACTAACTTAAGATAGATATAGGTGACCTACTATTTTTTAAGGGTAAGAGCACACAGGTAGCGACACGTATGCGCAACAAATCGCTACTCATGTATCTTTAACACGGTAAAAAAATGGTGATATTCTGCCATGGGCCATTAATATTGAGGGGGAGGGTTTGGTTGTTTCAAAACCATAAGTTTATGACATTATGCCAAGACCTACTATTAAATCCTAATACATAAGAACATTGTTATTTTATACAGTAGTGGTGGAACTTTATTTTTGTAACAAAGGAGGGGGAAAGGGATCAAACAAAAACGTTTTTTCGGGACTTTGTACCCTTCTCTCCCCCAATTAATGTTAGAAATTTGAATGTTCCTAGACGTTATTTGTAGTCTTCCTCGTTTGAAGAATTTTGGAAAAATTATACTCTTTAAACAGTTATTTAAAATGTTTCACACCTTGCAGAAATTTTTTGAAATTTGGATACTTCTAGGGTCTATTTTGAGCAATCCTTCTTCTGCAAATTTTTGAAATGTTGATGCTTCTATAAGCTATTTTAAGAAGTGCAAACCAGATTTAAAAATAAATAAATTGGATTACCTAGAATCTAAATGAAGTAATCCTCACACATAACTTTTTTAGAGTTTGGAATGCTCTAGAAGTTATCCTCATACAAGATTCTCACTCCCATTTAAACTCCTCTATCCATTTTAGCCTCCACCATTGGTTTCCAAATTTATTTCTATCCACACTATCATATGCCTTCTCCATATCTATAAATACCATTACTAAGTCTTTCCAAATTTTTTAACTTCTTTCCATCAGCTTTTCTATGGCAAAGATCAAGTCTACTGTTCCCTAAATAAGTGGTGTTCCTCTCTCGACCTTCATTTGATTTGATTTCTTATTCTCTTTTCCAGTATATTCTCATATGTTTTTGTACAGTGGCACATCAGTGTTAACCCCCTATGATTTTTACACCTCTTCCTGTCTGCTCCCTTTGTTTATATACTTTAAATGCAGTATTTAACTTTTGATTTTCTAAAGCAGTTGGTTATGTAAGTAGAGTTTTCTTTAATTTCAGCATTTTAGTATAATTACTCTATCTAGACCCCTCGGAGAGAGAAGTATTGTGATCGTAAGAAAATCGAGCTCGTTATTTTGATAAATGTCAACCTTTTATGACCCTCTACAACAGAAAAAGTTGTTTTAGTGATGCCGTCTCTATGGGCCGTATGCAAGAACTTGACTAAGCGGATGCTAAGTGGACACTAGTGTTGGGTTTGCTTACGTCATCAGAGGTGGACCAATAGTGAGCTCGGAACCACACCATCAGTCCACTAAGCATTCACTGACATTCTTGCATACCGCCCTATGTCTGTGTGTTTGCATCTCGGTCTAGAACCGAAACCATTTTACCAATTGGGTCAAAACTTGATATCTAGGGATTTTTATAAAGTTTCCCCGAGGAATTTTAGCAATTAAATATCCATATAAAATTAGAAGTAGTTTAATAATGGCTAAAAAGGGATAAAATCAAATTTCTTGAAATCAGCTCTAATTTATTTTATTAAACTTTGTATCTAGACACTGTTTAACATTATAAAGAAAGCGGACATTCTTAGTCTCCCATTAAGATGACTGAGGGTACTTTAAATTAGCAAAAATTTCAAATTTTGATCATATAGGTATCCAAAACCATTTCAGATATGAAATAACTTATCATTGTAACGTTGTAAGAATATTAAAAATAAAACTATTTTGTTCGAGATTTATATGTATAAAACCAGTAGTTTCTGAGCTAAAAGTAAATATAATGTGTTTTATTCAGGTCTTTGAAATATGAATTTGATTATTATACTCTTTGGCGGACCGAGATGTTCCTATTTTAAAATGTTTTGGTAACAGTATATATTATCTCATTTATGGTTCTTGGTAGAGTGTTTTTTCATTAATGTTTATTATTTGTTTCATAAAGATAACAATTTGTTTTGTAAATTTCTTTATATTAAAATAAAAGATAAAGTTTGTGTATTGCAACGAACCATTTATTTTAGTTGTATATTTTATTGCAATGCATTTTTTTTGGGGTGCTACCCATCTTATGTTCTTTCGGGTCATCTGGAGCGTATATTTTTGTTTAAAATAAAGCATAGGGAAGAGTGATAAGAACAAATAGGAGTATAAACGTAGCAGGACTTTCACAATGATTTATAAAGGCGCTAAAACTAAGCATTATTTATTAACAAAAATTTGATTGGAAAATGGATTGAAAAAGTACATTTTGGTAGCCCCAAACTTAAAATGGGAATTTAATTCCCCCTGATAGCAGATTGAAAGGTTATTTCAATGATGATCAGACTATTAGTGTAAATTAAAATACGAATCAATAAAACTTAATTGCTATAGTCAGCCCAACATTTATATACACTTTTACAAGCTATTGACGCTATTAGAGATAATTTGCTGTGTAGCTAAACCACATATTCTGCTATTAAGTTTTATCAATTTGGACAACTTTAAGACAAATACAGTGACTTTTTGTAAATGTTCAATAGCTTACCTTTTACTATGGATCGTAAAGGTGACAGTATATTAAGAGCTAAGACTAGGAAAATACTTTATTCCAGGCCATGTCAAACTCGTTTGGTCATAAGGGCCATTTGAACATTGAAAATAATGAGGGGGACACGTTGAACATTGAAAATAATTAGATTGAGGTGCATTTCAGAAAGTTTAATATTGTCACCATCTTAAATGGAAAAATTTCAATTTTAAAATCCTTATTAAAACAAATATAACATTAAGACTAAATAAAATGTTAAGACCTATCCTATATTTTCTTATCACAGATTCGAAACTTTAATTTGCATCAAGTTTGTAAGTGGCTTTTGATGCGTTGTCGATGTCACGTTCAGAATAAATGATAAATGCGTATAGGTAAATGTGATTTATCTGGTGTTTGTTCCTTTTCATGAGCGAAAACATACTAGTGTGCTGACAAATATTGGACACACATGACGTGTGCTGACAAATATTGTACACACATGACGTGTGCTGACAAATATTGGACACACATGACGTGTGCTGACAAATATTGGACACACATGACGTGTGCTGACAAATATTGGACACACATGACGTGTGCTGACAAATATTGGACACACATGACATGTGCTGACAAATATTGGACACACATGACGTGTGCTGACAAATATTGGACATATTTGGTGCGCAAATTCAACCATTAATCGATTTTTGGTGAGTAGTGATTAAGATTTTGTACAACAACATCACTTGTTAGATTTCATCAAATAATGACCAATTTCCAAATGTCATAATCTCGAATATTGTATTCCTACAACGTTTATAAAAATATGAATTGGGCCACAGTGTTTGTTGGTTAATCAAAAGGTCCGTGGGCCACACATAATCAAGAATCAGGGCACATGCAATCCGCGGGCTGCATATTTTACATGGCTGGTCTAATCGATGCCGTAAAATGTGTGCTTTTTTTTTTTACATATGTTCTAATATGCCACCTGATTGAAAGAAATATGCTCACACTGCAGTATTTCTTATGCTAGTGGCCGTTCTGAAAATTAAAAACACTAATAAAATTCACCATTATTATCTTAATACATTTTATTTATCCCTGTTAAAAATGATTATTTGTTTGAGGAAGGTTATAATTATGTGTTACATTCCAAACCTTAATTTCAGAATTATATATATTGCTTCCAACTTAATTGAAAATGATCTAATTTTATATTACTATAAATGATAAGACACAATCGCACAAACTTTACAATATTATTGATAAACAACCCATGTATTAGTGTTATTCTGTAAAAATGGAAACGTTTTATTATTTATCATGAAAAACTATACTTAAGTACCTATTTTTAGCCCAATCATCAAGACCAATTTTTAAAAAAAATATCAATTTTTCTATTTAATTTTTTCAAAATTAAACAATCCTTAAATTTCTTTTAGAAAAGTAAACATAGGGTACAATACTATTTATCATGTAAAATAGTACCCCGATACTTATTTTGAACAAAATTGTTAGAATTATTTTCTTTAAAAAGTCAAATTTTACAAATATCATTATTCAGTAAATTACTATAAAACGATTTTTCTTAGAAATACGAATATAAGTTATTTAATTATTTATAGCGTAAAAACTTAACAAATACTAATTTATACCAAATAATTTGAGCCTTTTTTTAAAATATTGAAATTAAAAAAACCCACAATAAACCGTAAACTACCCTTAGACAAATTGAACCTCCAAAAATAGGTATAACGCTTTATTTGTCATGTAAAACAATTCCCATATGAATATATAAAAAAACATTTTTGTTTGACATTTTAAAAATTTTGAATTTTTGAAAATCACTCATTGGTGAAACTACCTTTTAACGAATTTTTACCAAAATATCAAGTATAAGGTTTTGTTGAGGGTCCATTTAAAATACAATCGTTAGAGCAATTTTCGAAAAATTTTGAATAAAAAAATCACTCATTTATAAAATACCCTTAATTTAAGGGCTAGGGTGGAAATAAAAAGAAAATGTCCCGAATCATCTAGAGATCAAAATCCATCAAACCGTTTCAGATCTGTGGACAGGCACAGACAGACATACGCGTGAACAGAAATAATGGTAAAATACACTTTTTAGTTTCGGTTACCCCGGGCCGATGAAATCATGTGATGATAATGACTACGTGATGACACTAGAAGTCTTATTGTGGGTTCACACATTCACCGAAAAACTAGCGCAGAACAGAAACGTGGTCATGTGACGAACTCTAAGCCAATCACGAGCTGTTCTGCTGAAGTTCGACTATTCTCTACTTTGTCCGCTCTGCTCAAGATGTTAGTCACAGGAGAACCAATCAAGTCTCAGAACCAACCATCTCAAATTAGTGCGCATGCGCTCTACAGGTAGTAGCTAGCAGACCAATGTGAGGAGATTTGAAAAAACTCGCTAATGTAAAGCGTGTTTATTGATGTATTGGATTGCGCCACGACACAGCGTTATAATTTGTAAACAACCATCGGGACAATGATCTAAAATATAGGTTTATCCACTAGGCCATAGAATATGTTTATAATCAGCTGTTTTAAAGCGTTGCAATGCATCACGGGTCAAATTAGTGGATGAATTACTGCACAGATTCTGCTTTCTATTTTTCTGAGAACCTGTGAATAAAGCTTTAGACCTGACTAAAGCCCAAATATCTGGACTATGGCATCCATTCCCTTTATGGAAAAATAACTATGGTGAAGACGTGAATTGAACCTGGGACCTCTAAATTAGTAGCCAGATAGGCTGACCATAGGGCCAAAGGGCAGGTCGAAGGTAATACTGCCACACACACATTCGTGGCATTAAATCATAATAGTTTTTTTCCCATCAAATTTGTCTTCTAAGCCATCTGTTTGAAAAACACAATCTTTTAAAAGAGAACAATAAATAAACTAATAATAGCTCTCCCCAAGTGGATAATAGGTTAAATCATTTGATTATAAATACACTTTTAAGACTACAACAACCCAATTCAATTTTTTTTTTTAGATTTCCCAAGTATAAACAGAATATGACTTCGGAGACAAACTCACATTGATGATATTTTTAAAAGTAAAAAGAGGCCATTAGCCATTAGTCAATTTCCCAAAGGCCTCTTGTATTTCTGTTATCATGATTAAGTCCATGTAGACTTATAGCTTTTGGAACATTTATTTTTTCAAATGGTTTATTTTATATCCATTTATAAAAGTATCTCTATCAAATTACTTCATTATTTTTATTTGTTTTAAATGTCTTATTTATTTTTCTGTATTCCTAATTTCATCACAAACATGAGGCAATATCTATTTCTTTTTATCTGGTTTTTTGTTTGTCTGTAGGGTGTCTCACAAGTCAGCCTTTTAAGATAAACTCTAACTATTTACATATTCCTCTTGTCTGGAACATAAACAATGTAGTAAATTAAGGAGAAACGAATGTCAAAAGGTAGAATGGAATAAATAGCTCTGGAGATAAGAGTACAATTATTATTTATGACGGCGAAAAGAGAAAATAAACTGAAAATAGGCACGGATGATATCATACATTATAATTCTACAGGATAGAAGATTTTAAACATTATATTTTGTAAAAAATTATCAAAAGCACTCTATTTTTTTTGGTGAAAAAGATGCTTAGTTTATATCTGTCTATTTATAATTTGTTAAGTGATTTGAATATATATTAGGGTGAAAATAAATACAGGGGTGACATGAAATTCAGTCACGTTTAAATGTTTATTTAATTTTAATAAATTTGCCCAGAAGAAAGATGTATACTCTGAAATTTAAAATCCAAGCGCTATTGTTAGATCAACCAGAATACCTAAGCTTGTATTCTCCACCAATAAAAAATTCCCTAATCTTTCAAATACTTGTCAGAATAAGTCTAAGAATTTATTAAATGTTCAACGTTTTATTAAGAGAAAACACGGGAATCACCTGTTTGCTCAAATAATCATGTACAGTATAAAATTTTAATATAGCGGCATTAGAGGATAACTTTTTCTCTTCAATTAAAAAGTGTGTCATTAAATTCCAGGAGACCCTTGGAAGATACTTAGGAAATGTTGAGGTCACCATGCGAAGAAAGTTAAACTCTTTATCTCTGAAGAGAAGCAATATTTGATTTATTTTGATTAATTTTATTTTTTATATAAAAAATGCAAAAACAAAACCTTTCTCACGTCCTCTAAATCTCCACCTTAACTTTGGGTTGAGCTTAATAAGCTCAGGTGTGTGTTTTAAGCTCAGGGCTGTATTTTTTAAACTAAGCGATATGTTTACTGAACTCATGGGTGTGATTAATAGCCTCAGGTGTGTTACTAAAATTGAGCCTTAGATATCTCAAAATCCTACAAAAGAGGGTCCAACCAAATCTCATAAAAATAAACTAATATGATAACGAAAGCAACAGGAGCGAGCTGTGTGAGTAATAGTTTTGAATGCTGGGTGCACAACAGAAACCCAGGCACGCAACTCAATCCAGGTGCGAGAAGAACATGACGGTCGGTCTCCAGAAATATAAATAGAATAATAATAATAATAATAATAATAATAATAATAATAATAATAATAATAATTGAAATTAAGGAAGGACAGAAATAGTTTCTAAACCAAAGGGTTTTCTCACTAACCATAACATTAAATAAATTGCAAGAAGTGCATGTATATGTTTATTATAAATATCAGAATTAAATAAAACAATATATATATATTCATGTAACAAGTTAAACGTATTATGTAGAAATATATAATAGCTCCTACGATCTTCATTAAATTCACAATATGCAATGAGCTAGAAGGATTTAAGTTAAGATTGTCTTTACTTTCAATTAAAAAACAATTTTTTTAGAATATATACTATAAAGAATCATTTGGTTTATTATTTTTCACCTGAACCTTGAATACGAAGTTACTCAATACTATCCTAATACGAACCATGTAACTATCTAACATCTACATTCTATTACTCATAATTATTCAACATAATCAAAAAGAGCATCGTCCACAAATTTCTAATATAGCCCATAATAACCTAAAATCATATTGCCCTAAATTTATCAATCACAATATTAACAATAATAGGAAAGTAAGAAAGAAAAATTAATAAGAACATCTAACTTAAACATTACGTAGACAAGAAAAATCTAACCAGCATAATAAAAAGGCGAGATTCAAAACTTATATTTTTGATACTATTTTCTTTTATCTATCAGCTCAATAGTGATATCCCAAAATTTATCCCTACAAACTAGGCTGATATAAATAAATTAGACCATTTAAATACAACGTAAAAAATTTAAGTTTTATAAGATTCAAACAGTTACTAATTTGAAATAATAACCTGCCGAAAGGGAATTTTGAAAAATAACAATAAAAATATTTACTCCGAAAATAAATTTACCCTTATATTTTTTAAATAATGCTGAAACCTTGGCTTCGTCTGACTAAGTCCGAGCAATGTTTAAGAGTGCCGGACGCTTTCTTACGCTGGTCTTATATACGATTTGCAGGGAACACGGAACAAAGGGGGAAAAAATGGAGGGGAACCAAACAGTATCATACACCGGGAGCGAAATTCGATTGACAAAACGAGCTTCTACTCATTTCTCAAAGAAATTGGAATGTTTGGGCACTTTGTGGAACCAGCATCTCTTTTCTTCTCAAGTTTTTTGGAATAGCTTGAGAACTTGGTGGCCTCTAGTGGGCGTGGTTGGATTCTTAGGAGGAGCTGGTTACTTGTCTGTACGGTGGAATTGTGGTCGGTAGTGTTGTCGTCTCTCTCGGTTCAGAGTATAGTGCAGCCAGGATGGTGAAATGGGGTGAATATTTGCTATCGTTGACTTGTTCTCTTTTTTCTTGTAGCCAAATGCTACAAAATCAGGTGTGTATTTACTAAACTAAGGAGTGTGATTATTAACCTCAGGTGTGTGCTTACTAAAATTAGATGCGTGTGCTTACTAAACTCAAGGGCGTGCTTATAAACTCAGGTGTGTGTTTATTAACTCAGATGTGTGATTACTAAAATTAGATGCGTGTGCTTACTAAACTCAAGGGCGTGCTTATAAACTCAGGTGTGTGTTTATTAACTCAGATGTGTGATTACTAAACTAAAGGATGTTGTAACGATACTGGTTTGGATCACTCTAAAATATGTAAAAAGTCATGGATGAAGGTAAATTTTCTCTAAAGTAACATATGTAGCGTATCCTTTTTTGATTCATCCATGAAGAAACACGCGCTTTTCAGAAATAATGTGAAAAGGATTACACCATTAAAATATATTTTTTATACAATTTTTCCTGTTAAAAGAACAACTCGGCAATATTTGGCAAAGGATGCCAATTCCCTATACCAATAAGAAGCTAGCCTTCACAACACCTGTCGCCAGGACTCTTTCTATTAGTTAGTTTTTACACTGGTGATGAGGGGACCAAGAGGCAAGGGGTATGTCATATATAAGCCGTTTGTGCGTATGGTTAAGGGTAACCACACACATAAGTCGCTCTAGCAACCACATAAGCAAGTCACACAAGTCAGTCAGGCACAAGCAACGCACCCAAGCACCTACCCACACACTAGCACTGGCTCTCACAGAATATAATAATGAACGTTAATATCACAAGTGTGCATTGATATCAAGCATTTAATTGGAGTATGTATCAGTAATTAACAGATGTCATTTGAATAAACCGTGTGTGAATCAACAGCCATCAATAATTCTCTTTTTTACATTTATTAATAATACCGATTTAATTAGTGCTCGATCACGGAGCAATTAACAGCTAGTTAAACGGTATCTATTCCGTACAGTGATGATAGGCGCTCGACCACGGAGCTATAGACAACCGAAATATTATCACAGCAATATTATATCTGGAATTAATCCTTGGTGTTTCAATGTGCTTACTAAAATAATGAAAATACTTTTAAATTTAATAGTGTTATTATCATATTTTAAAAATGTGCTGCAAAATTTAAAAAATACAGATTCGGTTAACCAATTCCTATTGAAATAATTTTTAAAAGTTAAACGTTCAAAGCAATGGTCACTAACCACGTGATATAAGGGGCTGGAATGAGAAGGGTAGCCCATGAGAATTTCTGCTACATTAGCACACAGAGAGAATAGGAAGTCACTAGTGAAATTACATATGGAACAACCCACTCCAGTACACCCGGCCAGTACTCAGACCACAACCTATAGGTCAACGTCAGCCTGTACAATGCTATCCTGACGCTTTAAAGCAATTGGCCACTACTGCAGACCACAAGGAGATTGACTCGTTCTGACATTTTAGAAAGAAAGAATGGTAAACCCAGCAACACGGGAGAGGGAAAAAGGAAGGGGATATTCCTTCCCAATATCCCAAATCCTAATAATATATCCTATATCCTTATATATAATTTAATATGCCGGTTTCCGGTAATAGAAATTACGAGGAAATGACAACATATTTTTACAAACAACCACTCATTTAAACGGTTAGGAGTCCAGGATGTCGGGAAAAATAGTAGTTTTACACGAAAATCCGATTTTCACAGAGAATTTTAAGTTTTTTTTATTCTTTGTTTAGTCACTATGGAAACCGTTATTTGTTGCATGGCTGTAAATCTCTAAATAAAATATATCTCTTTGGCTAAAAATAATAGCTCAATCTTTATTTGTTGGTCAAAACACATCACAATTTTCTCTTTAGATGCTCTTTCTTCTCTTTGGATGCTGTTCATAACATATCTAAATTGAGATTCATAAATTGGTGAAACATTCATTTTTTATTAGAAGTTTCTTGTCGTTAATTCGCATTTAAATAATTAATATTGAGAATAATTCGAAAATATAAAGGTTAAGTTGTTAAGTTCGTGAGAATATTGTCTAAGTTATGTTTCGCGCATGATAAAATATTGTCTAAATATGTTTTGGTATGTATTATAAGCTCAAAAACTATAAAATGATCTTGAATAATGTTTAAAAATAGCTATCTTAACTATTTAAGTATGAGTATTGGTGATAATTTTTTTTCTTCAAAAAATGGCTTTTGATGTTCATTTTTTCAAATAGTAACACAATACAAATGCATAATTTAAGCTATTTTTACCGCTTAATTTTGAGAATATGATATTTAAAATAGTAATATTTTGTGTACCTCATTTATATTTTCACATTCTTACAAATACAGTTATGTTTTCATGTTGATACTTAATTTCGAGGGAATAATATTTAAAAAAAACCTTTTATTTTGTATCGCATCTATATTCTCACATTATCTCTTTCTATCTGACACTCACTCTCACAGTCACATACACTCTCTCTCTCTCTACCCTCAAACACACACACACAAACACACAAACACACACACACAAACACACACTATAACACACACTCTCTCATATTATATTATCTCATTCTCTTTCTCACAATTTATCCCTCTTTCTCCTCTAGCCTCACATACACTCCCTATCACACAATTTCTCTCAAATTATCTTTATTATACTCTCATTCTTAAGCTTTCTCTTATTATTTCTAAATCTTTATAAATTTGTTAGTTAATGCCTTACTTTGATAACATTTTAATATTGTACACATAGCCTATCTATTTGTTCCATCTCAATTATACATATATTTAAATTCTCAACCATTTAATTGAATTATAATTTCTTTACTATTGTTAAATAAAGTTTTTTTTTAAATTTACAAAACTGTAATATGCAAAAAACCAACAAAAAACATTATTTTATCTTTATTAATCATACGAATAATTATTAAAATTATGTTCATGTAATCAAACTGGAGGACGTTTATTTCCGCAATAAGCAAATTTATAATTAAAGTTTGTAGAATATTATAATTTAAAGTAGTTCTATAGTAAATATTTATTTACTCACGTTTGTCAAGGTTTTTCTATGACCCCCAAAAAGTTTTTCGTCTCACCTGAAGGGGTCACGACCCACAATTTAATAATTTGTGGGGGGGACCTGGTGGTCTAGGGGTAAGGTGTCAGACTTCTATGCTGGCGGCCGGGGTTCAATCCTCGGTCCCGGCACAGATTTATCTGATTTCCAAACCCTTCCTACACCTCTGACAAGATATCTTGTGAATGTGTGGAATGCCAGGTCGCCACCGTGGTTCGGATTCCACGTTAAACTGTAGGTCCTTCATTTCATCTCACAATCACCCTACCATTACACATTAGCGTAAGTGCGTATAACCCGAACGGGTAGTAAGACGCGGTGCTAATAATAATAATAATAATAATTTGTGCAAAAAACAACAACACTACTGTAAATGTATCATAATCATCTTTTAATGAGCAGGATTACAAATCATTATTCAAAGGTATACCATTACATACAATAAAAGGACCCGTAAAGTTCTCAGTTGGAAAACAGTACAGAAATAATAGAGTAGATAAAGTGTATGAACAAAGTAGATTTCTGGATACGCCACTGATTGCTATGAACTATTTGATCAAATGTGTAAGTAAGCAATTAATATAGGTAGACTAAAAATATTGTAATCTTTGTATAATAACACCTTCTTTTTTGGCAAAGTATTTTGAGAAAAGGGTGAAAAAAGGAATAAAAGAATGAATGATACACAAATATTAACTTTATATTATATCGTTTGTGTTTCTATTTCTCTATCTTGCTTTAATCCACTTGTTTATTTTTTACACACTCTCTCCCACAATTTACAACAAATAATTTCGGACTTGTCCTCTTCATCACGTTTCTTACTCCACCCCTCTTTAAAAGAGGATTCCTACTACCCTCTTTTAACCCTCCCGCCACACTCTCAAAGATATCGGAAGTGTAGAAAAAACACAAGGAATGAGTTTTTCAGCGGAAGATTGATACAAGCACAAGGAATATCGACCGCGAATGAAAGCTCTAGTACAAACAGTGCCGAGATAAAAGGCAATCTTTGAACCGAGGTAAAAAAAATAATGATAAAAAACTAAAGAAAATAAAGAAACTTCCACCTTGGGATGCCTCACCTTCTTTGCTACTCTGCATAAAAAAACATTCGGGCAGAAAGGAAAAGACTTTACCTTATTTTAAAAAACACAGAAAGAAAGTATCCTTATTAGGAAAGGGATATTGATAAAAATAAACTGGATGAAATTTAAAAGCAATTAAAAGAATAAAAATATATTTAAAACAATTTTTGTAAAAAATATACCTTATATCTCGATAAACTTTAAAGCGTGGTACTTACTCCTGCATCATAGAAGTATTAACCTCACTAGCTCTTCCTAAGGATCCCGTTGGGCTCATGTGCACTGCCTATATATTACAGTAGATGCCACACCTTATATTTTGTTAGCATCAAGTATCTCTTCGAAAAACTGGCGTTTATATATTTTTAGTTACCATATGTTAAATTAAATAGTTGTTGCCCGCTGCTTTGCTCGCGTGGAAGTTGATTATATACAAATACGAAAATATACATATGTATTTACAGATTAATTTAAAATATTACGTTACGTTGATGACCATAACTTGACCTCAGATCAAAAATAATGCAAGTCCGATACAAACTTTCACCCCCTTTTTCATCCCTTATTAAATAAAATTTCCAAAATTCCTGAAACACGTATTTATTTGTTTTACGTCAATAACCGAAATACAAAATTTTGTTTATGTAACTTTCAAAATGACGGACTTTCATACATATTATCATACATATTATCATCCCCTATTTTAACCTCTTTGGGGTGGAATTTTCTAAAATCCTTTCTTAGTGGGTGCCTACATAACAAAATGAATATACAGTCCGAATTTCATGCTTGTAGCTTTGATAGTTTGCGCTCGGCGATGATGAATCAGTCAGTCAGTCAGTCAGTCAGTCAGGACATGTTATTTTATAAGTATAGATTAAATATGATAGGTTTAAACGAATAAGGTAAGGTTCAAAATTAGTGCCAAGTGTAAATCAAGTATAGGTGATGGGTCAATATATAACATGCAATGGCTGGACGGTGCACCTCGTTATAGATTTAGTTCAAATTTTAATAGGGTGCATTGTCACGTGAATCAAGAATTTGTACAAAGTTTCAGACTTCTGTCTTTATTAGAAGCGACTGAAAAAGGGGTCGGAAGATTTTATGACAGAGGCAGGGAACTAAAATAAGGTGTTTAAAAAGAGTGGAAGTCCAATAATCAATTAATTTTTCATATTAATAATGTAGATGATTACTGTCTTTCTATGTGAATAACCACAATGGGGACCAAGCGTTTAAAAGGCCACACTACACGCGCCGATTTCCTCGTATTTTTCCTGAGCTGGGCTTACCCATGGAGTTCGGTACTCAATATACGTAGGAATCTCCACATCATTTTCTTAGAGGGTATTGGTAGGGGAAATCTGTCCTATCCAAATTTGCCTGTATAGCTCACAACAAGATGTCTGATCGTATTACAGTCTCCTTTGTTTCGTCGTTCTCTAACTCCTTAAATTTATTCGATAAGCTATCCCAAACCTTTTCTTTGAGGTTTATATCGAAATATTCCTGACTTTTAACTCGCCATTAATACGACATAGTTTTATAAAGGTCGATTTATTCAGTAAAAACCTCCTTAGTGTAACGATATAGGTCAGCCATGTTTCAGAAAAATATGAAACATCACGACTATAATGCAACATAATGGCTACAGTCCGACAACTAATGAGATTCTGCTGGAGAATAATTGCTTAGGGAGACAGACACATGCGTAATATAATAAAATGACTATGACAAATCCAAGCTGCTATTAGACGCATAGACATCTCCATGTGCTTTTCCAAAATATCCAACCATTCGGATATCCATGGAGAAGTTGACATGGTCTTTCCCGCATGGTTGTGCTGTATTACAAGAGCAACTTTCCTGTGGAGAAGTACAGCTCAAAACGTAAACTCATGGGGAAATCAGTACGTATAAATGTGGTCTTTAGGTGTTTGGCTCACATTGAATTTGATTACCCGTTGTATTGAGGGAATAATGGATTTTTGATCCCGGCTGGATGTAATGAGGCTAAATTTCCGGAAAGGTTTCCAGCTCTTACTATAAGAAAATTCCACTACACGTACATTAAATTTTACCTTTCTCATCCTTAACTACCCAGCATAGTTAAAATGCGTATTGCTTATATAGTTTAGAAGCAGTGCAACATTTTTCTTCTTCCTTCCAAAAACTTCTTTTAGGGATAAACAAACACAAACCCGTGTGTTATGATTAGATACTTTTATTTCTACTTGTACATTATTTATTAGCCATCCATAACCAACACTTAACCAACTTAATAAATAAAGTCTCACCTTGGTTTATATTTAAAACTTTGATATTTTTCATCCTCATTGATACCATTTAGGACGTAAGCTTTTTAAGAAATAAATAATTCTCTATTTACCAAGGAAAAGAATTAGAAAGGGTAATTTAACTAATACCCCAATTTGAAATTTTATGGCATAAAATGTCACATTAAAAAAGGAAGCCATATAATTTATTAAAAAAATAATTTACTCTATGTTCATCTGAAATAAATAATATATATGTAATAATTTAATGGGTAGTACTGTAAATTTCAAACTAGTTCTTAGGTATGGATATTTTCTTTTCTCGAAAAATAATTTTGGTTTAACGTAAAGGTTTGTGAGAAGTTATATAAACTGTATATTCACCCTTCTTTTGAAGGAACCCCCAACAAAGAAAAGACTCTTCAAAGAAGCAAGCAAGAACCCGTTCCCCTTTCCATCTCTATCCCTTCAAGTGTATACTCATATCTCTTTACGGCCCCTTGTGGGTATTTTCACCTTTTTCACTGCTTTTCATAACATGTCCTAGTCAAACACACACATGTTTTTATGTCAGTCAATCGTGTCAATTTTCACATCACTTGCTCTACTACATTTCTGAAAAATTTGATAAAAGAGTAAGTTCTTTTTATGGTAAGAGAAAACGTGTTTGGGATTTTAAAAACAAAGGTTGACGAAAGCAAACTAAACAACATATTCGTAGACTAAATTTTTGAATTGCATTGACTATTTATGGATTTGGTGCCTACCTCTTTGTGTATTTATCTTAATAATTTGAGAAATATTCAGAGGACTTACTCAGAAATTGCTTTGGAAGGGGAATTTTCTACTTGAGGTGACTCATGATGAATTACCCTAGTAGGAATTGCTAATAATCTTTTGAGAATGAATCTCAATTGAAGCCATTTAAAATTCTTATAAACTCAATTGGGGTTGTAGCTGTTATGAATAATACAAGACTCGAATAAGTTACTAGCCTAAGCATTGATGAGGAATAAATAATAATAAATTATAGTAATTAATCCTTTCACGAGGAGGTGGGCTTAACCCCCAAACTATCCCCTTCAGTACGACCCAAGGAATGATATAAATACATACATTACAGAAGACTTGTATCATAAGAAAAACAATACAAATAGGGTGTTTTGTTTAACTAGACACTTTAATTTAGGAGTAAAAAGTATACAAAAACTAAAAACTTGTGAAATAATCCGAGATTTAATTTGGTTAATTTGGTTAATCTGATGAAAAAAGTTGATTGCCAAAATAAGTCTATTCCAGCAACTAAAGTAATGCCCGTGTATTAATAAATAACTTGGAATCGGTGAAGCGCCTATTAAGTCCTTAAAACACTTCTTTTTAATTCGCAGAACCAATCTCGTTTGTAAATTTGTATTATGTTGAATCTATATACAATTTACATCAATAAGTTAATTTATGGGTGTTATTATGAAAGGACTTTCGATAAACATGATTGTGTATCTTAAAATATGCATTTAGCTGTGTGCCGAGCTAATGGGAATTATCTCACACAGTCAAGTGTTTTCCTTCAAGGAAATATCGACTCGACAAGAACTGAGGTTCTGATTGGACTTACCACGGCCAAGCCGATGCAGTTGTGTTCTGGGATCGTCACGGATGAGCCACATTTAACTATAGTGGAGCTTCCACTCAAAGAAAAACATTAATCCCAACTATTTCTGGTGACTCTTCTCCATCGTCTATTCTTCGCGTATGCGTGAAGACCCGCTTTTGGCATCCACCCCTCCGACGGCTGTTCCCCCTGTAAAGTGATTGGTTGACCACACCGGTCTTTCCTTCCACTCTCCTTTCAATCAAGGATCCTATTTAATATAATGTATGATCAAATATTGGCACAGAACGATATTTAATTTTCTAGTGAACACATTGATAATTTAGTCTTTTTCAACGACTGACAGCTAGAAGTACCATGGCGTCAAACGGAGCCGCCAAATAGCGTCCCACCACTCCATTGATTTCAACATTGAACATATACGTCGCTGATCTGCTCAATATGGACTGTTTGTCCATTTTACTTGGAATCTATGTTTACAATCCCTCTAGGGATTACTCGTTTACCACTGGACTTACACTGATTAAGTTTTGCTTGCATTGGTCATGAGATTGACTATATGTAGGAGTGTAGCCGGTGGACCGCTTCACGATTCTACAATCTACCTTAATTAGGTCTCATTGGCCAAATGTAATTGGTATTAATTGGTTTCATGTGACCAATTGATCCTGTTGATTGATAAGCGGGCAATACGTTCCTTCCGAAAAAAATTGTTTGACGTGTATATATATATTTATTTCACGTTCTGTTTCTTTGTGTGGCCTCTGGCCGTGTCTAGGATCTTATAGAGTTAGTTGGGGCTAGACTGCTTGTTGTATAAAATCTTAACACAGTTAATATAAAGTTAATACAGCTGTGATAGTTCAGAGCTATTATTTTGTGTTCGCTTAGCTACCTTTTAGACGTTCTGCTAGAACTGCACTATGTCGAGTCGCCCTAATATATATTGTTTTGTTGTGAGGCAACTCTATACCTTCTATTATTGAGGGAACGTCGACTCTCACTTGATAGGAGCAGTATTAGATAGTTCATGGCCTAATTGGGTTTTAGCTCCACCTTTTAAGGGCTTGTATTCTCTGTTATTACGTGTACTCTGTTTAACCTTATCAACTGGTCATGTGCATGCTTGATCTATATTATACTTTTGTATTTATAGGCCCGTAGACAGGTTCCTTAAGATTCTCAATGAGGACGTTAGATAACCTAATGTTTAACTTTTGTTCTGCATACTATAGTGTAATCAACAAGAGGATTTATGATCATTACAGCCACGTCCTAATTAGGACCTATTAGTCCCTAGAGTAAGGGATATAGCTTGCATCCCATTAAGTGGTCATGACGTTTTCACTGTTAGTGAACCTTAGTATAGGGGTTAGTAACTTGCATACTACTGTTACCTAGTTCATATAATTATGTTATTAAAAAGGCACCCCGAGCTATATGAGGTAATTTTTGTGTCAATCAGATCATTATTCAACCAATTAGTAAATTTCTATATCCTGATTCACCTATAATTGCTTTTTGTTGGGTTAGTTTAGCCAATGTTTCCTGTTTTAACTATTGTCTCGCCTAGTTTTATAAATCCTCTTATAATAGGATATTCAATATAGCATGTGACATTGATGCATGTTTTGTCTCATATATTTCTGTCACTGGGTGACTACTAAAACAAAGTACAGTAACCAGCCTGGATTATTTCTAATCGTTTCTTACTAACCAGGCTTCTTTATTTGTCTTTATTGCTAGATTGTATGGATTAAATAAGCACCGCGACACCCATATTGGGATTAAAAATGTATATGTTTCCTGTTATTAATTTAATAAATTATTTTGTATCTTGTACTTGGTCTTGTTGTAACCATGCAACCCGCCTTATGTATTAAGGAGAGTTCAGCTGTGAATTCACCAACAAATCACAAAAAGTCTTTACTTTAAACCCTTTGATTTAAACACGCAATAAAGGTGACAAGGACAATTTTTCGTACGAGTATGACAAATATATGTTTGTTATACTTAATCTTTTCTTTCATTTCAATACACTTTCCCTGATATTACAATTTGAAGGTAATTGTTTCAAAACATAAGTATAGCAATCATTCCCAAACTTATTGAAAGACCATATTAATTATTCAAGACGCAATAACACGAAATATTCTTACTGTTCATTCTGTTTCACGAAATTTGAGAACAAAAGAATGATCCTCCTTACAACAGCGAAGACACGTAGAATAAAAGAGTTGTCACAAGTTTTTTTTTCGTACAAGCCTTTGCCTTTAATTTCTTTCTTTCCTTTTTTCCTATCGAAGAATAGTATTCCTAAGAAAACCCACAACATCTTTCATTTATCAATTCCTTTTAAGCAGTATCCAGGGTGCACGAGAAAAAGATGTCTCGTGTTGAGAAGGTGTTGTAATAAGATTTTAGGATGACATTCTAAAAGGGGATTTTCATCTCCCGTGCCGTTTATATAGGAGAGATATTTAATACATTTTCTTTTCACCCCCCTGACCCTTCTTCACCACAAGCGTCCTCTTACCCACGATATTATATTATTTTCGCCTTTGTTACAACTTGAACACGAAAGAGGTGGTTATGTAGATAGGAGGGGTGAAGGAACTAGAAAGAAGACCGTCTTCTTGCAAGCTTGAAGGCATCCCGAGTGAACAAGACAAAACACAATTAATGAAAGAATCTGCAGGCGTTAATTATGATTATACTCACTCTAATATTTCAGCTTCTTCTTAAGACTCTAATTAGACATTGAAAGTAAAAAAAAGTATATTCGAGTAAAGAGAGAGATAATGATAACGAATAAAAGAGTTAGAAGGGATTGTCGAATTTAGCAAGGATAGAGCAGGGGGAGGGGGAAAGTGGGCTTAGGAGGAGAGGAACAAGGGTTTAGAAAAAGGAATTGAGTTACAAGTCAAAGTGTTTCTTGGAGGGGTGAAACGAACCGAGTTGAAATACATTAATGAGCCTACAACTCCAACTCGAATGTCTGATTAAATAGCCCAATATTTCCTTTTCCGCTTCGTATCCAACCCTCTTCCTTTTTTTTCTTCTTTCAGCTTCGTTTACCACGTTTCCAGATATTCCCCACCAACCCCTCTACCTTCTTTTCAACTCAAAGACTACAACTAGGCATTTAAAACGCACGTGCATGCTTAATATTTAGTTCATAATTAAGCTGTAAATGGTTGGATTAGACTCCTCTTTCAAGCGCAAAAGGAACATGGCTTTTTTAGGAGAACTTCATAACTTAACAAACAAACCAAATGCAATTATACACCTAAAAAAGTATTTCTGACAACCTCTATTAATATGAAAAGGCGAAGTTTTGGGTAATATAGTTTTCGCTCCATTTATTTTGGACTACATGATAAAGAAAGAGTTCATTAGCATCCCAAATGAAGTATAATCATTAGAGTTGGATAACGCCATCGATTGAAGTCTAACTTTAAAAGATTCCTGTTTGGTTTTATTGCTGAAATGAGGCCTTGTAAAGCCATTCATGTTTATAACATTACGAAGAAAAACTCAAATTAACCACGATTTTAAAATCAAAATATATATCAAAACCCTTTATGTTTTTCAAATATGAAATGAAAAACACACATTTGGGATCAAATGAATTTCCCTCTTAAGAAACACATTCACAATTCACTCTTCATTAGACAGAATTCCATATACAATTTTTATTAAGTAAAATAAAAAACTTTTTATATTATTTCAGTTCAGACTGAGATAGTTTTTTTATATAAAATGACACAAACTAAATTTTAACACAATATGTAAAAAAAAATAATAAGCCTACATCAACAGTATCTGTGCCTTATAAAACACTGAAAACGAGTTGTTTAAATATACATTTATTTGAAAGTTATCACCTTAAGGCTAGTAAGTGTTTGAAAACACTGTATGAAAACATTTTTTCTAGGTGTTTCCAAAATGTTTCCTGTTGCTCACAAACATAGCAAAACAGTTTAAAAAGAGTTTGGAAACATGGAAAACACATAATTTGGGATTTGCGATCAGGTCTTTTTCGTTGGGATTTGCGTCCAACATTAATACTATAATGGGATTTGAGGCCAAATTTCTGAATATAATTTATATATATATATATAGTTTGTTTACCTAAAAGTGACGGACGCTCCGATGGCTTGAATTCCTTTTCTTCTTTGTGCTCTCGCGTGAGGCCAAGATCTTGGATTTTCCGCCATAAGCTCTTATAATGTAAAATTCTATGTTTGAGCTTAGGTTAGTTGGATTAGGTTAGTTTAGATTAAGTTATCTTAGGCTAGTGGAAAATATATAATAGAAATGAGGCATTTTGTATGCGAGTGGATTGCCACGATCACATTTCAGTTCCCATTTCAAAATGATGCTACAGAATATAATCCGTATTGAAACGTGGATAGTTCTACAAATTGTAATGGGGAGGACATAAACCCCACGACATTATTATTGGTGACCGCAAATACTACTGATCGCAAGTCCCATGGCTGTAAGTCCCACGCAGTCTTGCAAACAATTAAACCAATATTATTTCCCGCACACAGTTCAGTTGAGTACAAAATGCCTGCTGAGAGAGATGCGGCTATGGTGTAACGTTTCCCGTCACATGGAACACTCTGCAGATATTTAGCCTGGCCCGCTAAAGGTGGATTTACTTATTGTGGTAGCCTGCCCACAATAGTCTGATACTTCCAGTGATGCTCGGACGTCAACATTGCCCACTTCATCCACTAGAGCGCTATAGAAAATCCAACGGCGCTATGAATAATCTGTGACCTAAGTCATAACATGATGGTGAGCTGTTGGTTTGGAAAATTAGACTAGTTTTGTGCAGGCTGTCCAGCGGTACGGTTTCTTAAGTGTGTGTTGGACTTGAAAGCTTGTGCTGGAGAGGATTTGGTGCTAATATTTAGTGGCAGAGGGTTTCTGACTCGGCGTCTGGGAGTCTGGGGTTTATTTACCGGCCCGTGTTCTGCCAACTACGGACCACCTTCGTGGTACTTCTTCAGTGGTTGCCTACCCCTGACTGGTGACCTGAGGCACTCACGAGGGAAGTTTTGCCGAGTTGCATACCAACTTGGATACCCCTGAGGTTCCGCGTGGAACGTGTGGTCACGCATGTTGCCAGACTCACCGAGACCGATAAGTGATATATTAGATTTTTTTCCTTAAACTTAACTTCAAGGATGCAGACATATGAAGATTGACTCTAGGTGGAACTATCCGAGGTAGTGACCGCTAGTGACTGTCGGTGAACCCGTGTGACTCCTGTGTCCACTGTAGGGAGCGTTAGATTGAACCTATGTGCACATTAATCTGGTTCTTTCAGCGCGGTGGCCACTTGCAGCTAATAATTTGTTTTAGTATACAGTAACCTGTATTGGTATATTGGTATCTTTTTGGTTAATTATTAGAACTAAACTATTATTATTATCATTATTATAGTTCTTAAGGCTTATGTGTGATATTATTGATTTAGCTATTCGTATGATTATTATTAGGTTAAGCCTTCAGGCCAATGGAAAACCCCTTACAAACAAAATATGGACGCTCATCGTTGAATATTTATTTAATTTGGAGTAATTTTGTTAATTGTTAAGTCTAAGTTAAAGCTCTATGAACGTGGCCGATGGTTGGCCCATTAGACTTGTGTACTCGATCAAGGCTCATACCGTTTTGAAGTTGTTTAGAACTACTTTCGTGTGTGTAATACAATTTGAGTTATCCCTGGATTACTTTTTAATCTCATCCCAATTACCTATGATTAAAGCTTCCGATATGGTTAATCTATAGAGTGGTTAAAGATGGATACTTAATAATGGCTGGGAGAATACCTGGAGAATAACCGGGTAGTACAATATAGTTATGCTGATTTTCCTTAATTTTATAGGTACTCTTAACTTATATGAGTCATTTTAATTTTGTGAATTATTACAGTAAAACTAGGGAAACATTTTCATGGTTTGGATAAACGTTAGTCTACATTGTTTATTAGCAGGTTTTGCAGATTCGATCATGGTAAACATATTAGGGCTTATGGTTGTATTATTTATTGGTGGTTTAAGTAAAGGGCTGAAGTTGATCCCTGTCTGAACGGTCACTTATCAGTCTGGGTCTGTCTTACTAGGGGAGTGTTGATTTTCCACTTTTCATCTTGCGAATGAACGAATTCCTCGTTATAGTTCATGTGCACTACAGCCAACGAGGTGGCGCCCAACAGTCAGAACTCTCCTGGGTCGATCATGAAATTAGTGTGACCGCTACCAAAAGCTCCATGACCCCGCCTTATCCACTGCTGCAACCCGGGAATGTTATAATGGCTTGTGCTTTGTACTCAGTTATGGACTGTTCAAGAAGACAAAGAATGAGAAAACGGTGGTGGGTTCGTGTAGTGCCTCAAAATAGTTCATACTACACAAATAAGCTTCCGACAGAACTGAAGCTCAAAGATGAGAGGGGATTTAGGAACTTCACTTGCAATTCGTATGCCTCCCAAACATTTTGAAGTTATTTTACAAATGGTTGGTCCCAGGATAGAGGGTGACTAGCCTGGCCATGTTGTTTATTATCGATAATGTTGGCAAACACGTCCAGACACTCAAACCTCGTTTCTTATAACCCATTTGAAATGGATGGCATAAAACATTGTTTCCTCTTTAGGAAACACACAGACATTACGAAAAATGTTTGTAAACTGTTTTTAAGAACACTAAAAAACGTTTAGAAAATAGAAACATTTTGAAAATAATGTTTCCAAGTGCGTTGTAGGCTTTGGGTAGTAAGACATGGTGCTAAAATAAAACATACTCCATTCAGGCTATACGCCCATATACTAATAATTACGTTTAGGTGTTAGGGATAAGAAAGGATGAGTTTGGAGAAAGTGTACCCGCATTTGCATGGAGGGAAATGGAAAACCATTTATGAAACCCCCTCAGCACACCTGACCAGCATAGAACCTTGACATACTTGTCATCGGCAGTCAAGTATATTGCTAGAGTGATGCCTTAAACCACGTGGCAACCGAAGAGGGTTAAAGTATTCTTACTAGATTCGCATATATCTTGTATCAAAATGATCAACACTAAAACTATAATGACTAAAGATAACACAACCTTTTTCTTTCTTAATGAATCTTTAATGCAGTTTCAACATGTATCGTATCCAATATTACGGCCTTTGTAAGCCAGAGACTGGAGAGTTGTTTAAGTTGAATGTAACCTGAGTATTTAATAGCACAAAATAAATGAATCCATATATCCTATGCTAACTGCATTAAATGAATCATGCACCCTTAGAGAATGAGTGATATCTCAAGGCAATCCAGACTTTAGACACTCTCAGACTCCTGACGACCATATTCACCTTAACCCTCAATCAGAACCTTTTCACCCATGTACTCTCTAGCTTAATACTGAAAATACACCAATTATCTAAAAGTATGACCGTTTATATGTTGATATCCCTGTAATGGCAACCCAACCCTGCCTTTCACAAGACATACTGACAAGTATTGGTTAAGAAGCGAAAAGAGGTACGCCACAAATCAATTTAAAGTTATTCTAAATAAAAATTGTAGTAACCTTAAAACCAAGTACACTGCATTTGACTATCCCTACCTATTGGAAAAAGCTTATGTATTGAAATAACCATATATACATTTAAAAATTCTATGTTAGAAATTGGGAAACTTTATTTTTATAAAATTTACTTTCGTAGTTTTGATTTAATTAATTCAAGAGATTCTTTCATTGACTCGTAATACCCGCCCAGTATATCCACCATTAATCTATCTTTATTTAATGGGGTTGCAATGAAACGGATAAATTTGGGAGGAAATTTACAAAAAATTGGGTGAAACTAGTTAGAAAAACATACCCTCGATACACCCAGCCCCGATTTAAGCCCCAACCTTCCTGACATCAGAAAGCTAAACTAGATGAGCACGATGTTTAGTTCGCGTTCCCACCGTTTAGGGTAGTAAATAGGTTCCCTAGTTAGCTAGGAAATGTCAAAGGAAGATTGCTTGTTCAGATATATAACACAGTTATTACCAAATAATCAAAATTTATTATTTTATCTGTTTCTTGATAGGTCAATATATGGATTTTCACTCTGGTAATGTCAGTCGTGAGTCGGGCTAAGATGCAGAATTGATTGCATTGGGATTGAGGAATAAGGGCAGGGGCTGGTAAAGGGAGGGGTTAGACATTTCGGAGTTGGTAGGGTAGTTTAGTGTGGGGGATTTTTGTGTGAGAGGAGTGAGGTTTGCGAAAGGAGATGGGGAGGAGTGGAGAGAAGGGGAAAGCAAGTCGAAGTGTTGCGGTAATGCCGTGGTGGACCACGCACAAATTCCCGGTACGGATTATTGGTTCGGAGTAAACTCTCTCTCTACCTTGGGAAGGTTAGCTCTATTTATAAGCTCAGTAAAATCATTAATCCGGACCAAACAAAATAACTTTTAATTGCCTCCACCCCTCCTACTTCCTCCCTTTCTAACGCTAAGTACTTCTGCCCTTTTCTAACTCCCACCGACGTCATCCCCTAATACCACTCGATGTTCAAGTGGCTAAGGAGGAACACGAGGTAGATGTGAGATGGAAGGGGGTGAAAGGGGGGGGGGGGGTAAAAGAGCCTCCGGGGGACACCAATCAACGTCACTGGGCAACACAGGAGAGGTCGGCAGAGACCAGACTTTGAGTACATATTGAACTGGTCCGGAGTGGAGACAAGAAGAGAGGGATTAATTTGGTCGCATCAACTCGCAAAAGGGCAGACTAAAAAGGGGTATTGGGAGCTGGGGAAGATAGGGTAAGGCCCCTCCACCCATTGTCACCAAGAAGGCACAAGACTGTTCAGACCTTAAAAGAATGAGAAGGCTTAGAAGAGGAAAGTACTTTTAAGGACTCGGAATCCGCAGGGAGAATTGTATTGAAGAAATTGAAAAAAAAAAAAAAGTCGTGGGAGGGGGGTCAAGAAATTTAGTATAGCGATGACATCCAAACTACTTGACCCACTTCAACTAAGTGTGCAGCTAAGAAAGGAGCAAATAATGATCACACGGATAAGGTAAAAAATAAAAAAATAAAGGTAAAAGGAACTGAAAATAAGTGGGATGTAAAGAACGATCATGTATGGATTGAAAGCCAAAAATAAATGTTTATAATGATATGTGGTAAGATGATAAGTTATACACAGATAGTAAACAAGGAAAAAATTGATAAAGATATACAAATGTATATAGAAAAATATTGTTAAGCTATACAAACAGCGATAAAGAATAGCTTATTCCTGATATGGCATATTAGTGAATGACATAAAGAAGTAGATACATACCAAAGACAATGAAGAGCAGACCGAAATAAACACACAAGAAGAAGAATAAACCGAAAGAGATCATATTGAAAATATATCTTTAAACAATTTTGAAAACTAAGATAGTAGTATGATGAGGCACTGCTCGTCCTTAGAAAATAAGTACCTACTTTGTAAATTAAGTAGTTGACTTAGGGTTGGGATGTAGGAAAAGCAATAAAATGTCACTGTTTTTGCAGTTTTTATTGTAAGACCTATCTTGGTCAAAATAAATTAAAATATTGGTTCAGTACAAACGGATAGTTTAATTTTCTGTATGTGGTGTTACCAAATAAACCACTATTTTGAAACAATAATTAGAGTTAATTTGGTATCGCAGATGTAAAACGTGCTGTCCCAAGAAGAATTCTGGTTATTATTAACTTATTAAATCACAGAGGAGCCTAAAATAAATCACTTTGTGAGTGAGTAGATGAAGTTCGAGTACAGTTAGAGTGAAAACATCGAGTTTTAGTCGAGCTCAAGTGAATATATACCTATATTCATAATATAATTCCAAGCTGAATCTATTTTATATATCCATACATAGTGATACATATATTAGGTTTTAATCAAATACCTGTGAAAAGTATATTCATAGTATATCTAAACAGACATAAAACATATTTGGGGTTTGTTCATTATTAAATAATTTCTTAAAAGTGAATATAATAATAAATCTAAATAATGTCAATTTATTAAATAATAATATTTAGCACCGCGTCTTACTACCCGTACGGGTTATACGCTTTAAGTACTAACTACGCTAATAAATTTAGGAATTGGGAAGGTTGCATTAGAGGAAGTGAACCCGCATTTGAGTAGAGGGAGAGTGGAAAACCATCTAGGAAAAACCACCCTCAGTTCACCCGACCGAGATTCGAACCTCGATCTCCCCGTCCTCAGCAGTCAAGCTCAACACGACAAGCGCGTTAGCCAACTACGCCACCGAGGCGGGTCAATTTATTAAAATTCTCAATATTAAGAAAACTTTTGAGTTGAGTTAGCGCTTGTATAATTCTAGTGGTTGTTCTAAAATTTTCTAGTACTCGCCCTCTATTCTCTCCCGCTATATATAATAATTATATATACAATTATGTATACAATATTTATGATATTTATGTTTTATGCAAAACAATATTTGTTCGGATATACAATATATATTTATATGTGTAAACCAGAATCAATGGGTACCGAGGTGGGTACGCGAGCTAAGACCCCACCCTATCTTAACTTGTCAGCTTCGCTAGTGATTGAGAAGTAGGGGTTCGAATTATTTCTGGAAGGGAGAGTATTTTTCCATAAATGGTTTTCTATTCTTCCATTACGAAAATTAGAGTATATTTCCTCTACAATTCTCCCTTCCCACCTCGTCGTTGTAAATATGCAAATAGCCTGAGTGAGTATTAAATGTGGTGTATAAAAGAGGTGTAAATAGATAGGCATCGCATCTTATGACCCTTGCGGCCTACACACACCCAACACACACACACACCCAAACACACACACACACACACACACACACACACACACCACAACACACACACACACACACACACACACACACACATATATATATATAATGAAGTGGAGATGATTAAGGTAGAAGTTTAAATAAAAGTGGCCAAATTTACATACAGCAACACTTGCCATGGTATATCAGATAAGAAGAGACTGACGTCTTTTTCTGCATGTTCCATTAGTGCGGGATTTTTGAATTTTACTTCTATTTCTGTTCTAAGGGCTACCAAACGTGAGAATATAAGCAGTGTAAGACAATTGAAAGTAGGCACCTAATGAGTGGCTGCTTGAAAGTCAGTCGGTCAGTTATTGAGTAACTAAGGTCCATGCACTCTCTGGATTAACTGTGAAAATGTAATCTTGAGAATCGCTGGGACTCTTTTATATGATATTCTAGAAAATCAAATCAAAATTCTAATATTTCCAACAATTTCTCAGAGCCATGCTTAATAATGCTCATATTGGTTTTGTGTGTGTGTATGTATGTGTAAGGGGAAGAGGCAAATTTGATGAGATGATAACTGCCGTCACTCGTGAGGAATATCCGAAAATTATGATGGAATGGACATTTTTTGAAACTTGAAAAGTGAAGTTAAATAAAGAAAAACTGTACAGAGTTCCGCACGGACTTTCTCACTCTATTGTTTAAAAATGAAGATATTTACTCAAAACTCGTAATATATGTGAGAACGAAATAATATAACTAGCAAACCCAAAAAAGAATTGCGTTATACTTACGTTAAACATTTTTTGAGTCCCGGATTGGGTCCATAAGGCTCAACACTTTGTATTAAAATTTCAACTTCCAGTTACAATTTTCACTATTTTATTAGGAGATGCACATCTTATGGTTATCGCATTTTACTAACTTTTTTTAAATACATTTCTGACAATAAAATAGGTACTTATTGACGATTGAGTCTTAAATAGAGAGAGATAACATTGTTGTACCAGGGGTGAATCCAGGAGGGAGCGTGGGGGGTGCGCGCCCCTTCCCAAGAAACCAAACCAACTAAATCACTGTTAAAGCTACTACTAGTTTTACTCTCACGTAATACTATCTCACTAAACTAATTTAATTTTAAAAATTGTTATTGGTCATATTATTAAATGATTAATATGCGGTAATTATTATAACTACCAAAAAATCACATTAAGTATTAAAATGATGAAAATAGGCATTAATGAAATTACCCTAATTTAAGTTGTGCGCCTCTCACCTTGTTGCATAAAACTGGTTTAGGTTTAAATTTAACATTTTTATTATTACTATTTCCAATGTTAAAAATAAATAAAGATCTTTAAAATAATTCATTTTAAAAACGTGCGTTGAACAAAATCTTTGAATAATTTTACACACATAACGTGTAGTATGATTTAGCGGTAAAATTTCGATTTAGAATGAGAAATAACTAGCTATACTATAGAGGGAATTAAAGTTCGATTGTTAGAAATCTGAATAATTCCATCTATTTTATCTAATTGATTGAATAGCTATAAAATATTTATATAATAATTGTTATAGTGTTAATCTTATTTACCTCCTAATAAATACTATTTGTTGATATTATTATTTGCTTATAATAAATTTCAATACTAAACGCAAATTTCAAGTTATACCCTTCATTAGAGGGTTATTCTAAAGTTTAGCATTACATGGAAAATTACTTAAAGATATACTCACCAATTTTGAAGTATTTTTATGTCAAACTTTTTGAGGTGACCCCCCTCCCAAGCCGATCCCGATGGGAGCACTCTGGTCCATCCCACCCTCCTGAAAATCCTGGATTCACCCCCATGCTGTACAAACATTTCCCCTAATGGTTAAAGGAAAAAAAATCAACTTCTTGAAAGATTTACTTATTTGCTTACTCTATGGTATTAGAGAATCATTGTATTTAAACTTTAATTATTATCTCTTCACACTAAAGCTCACAAAATTGTATTAACATATTTGCCAATATTTCCGAATCTATTGGTCTTATAAAAACATATTTCAAATAAAAGTTTTTTATTTTGAATAGTACTAAAATTTTACAATGATAAGTTATTTAGTATCTCAGATAGTTACGGAGATATACAAATTTTTGCTTCTGTAAAGAACCCTAAGTCCTTTTCATGGGAAAATGAAAAAATCCATTTTGTTTATTACCTTAATAAACGCCTAGATACGAGTTTTAATCAAAATAATTAGTGCAGAATTTTAGAAAATTGATTTTTGCTATTTTTGTCGATCAGTAAACTACCCTTAATTTTAGGGTTGGATATCAAATTCAAAAAATCCCCCGGGACAACCCTATGAAAACCCTCGATACCAAGTGTTAGCCCGATCGGTAAAATAGTTTAGGCTCTAGTCCGAGGTACAGTTCTTACAAACATACATACATACATACATACATACATACATACATACATACATACATACAAATACATACATCATACATACATACATACATACTTACTACTACTACATACTATACATACATACATACTAATACATACATATACATACATACTACATACATACATACATACATACATACATACATACATACATACATACATACATACATACATACAATACATACATACATACATACATACATACATACATACATTATACATACATACATACATACATACATACATACATTAGTTCATAAACATACATACATACATACAACATACATACATACATACATACATACACACAACACACACACACACACACACACACACACACACACACATACATACATACATTTACATACATACATACATACATACATACATACATACTACATACATACATACATACAACATAATACATACATACATACATACATACATACATACCATACATCTACAATACATACATACAGACAGAGAGATGGACGGATGTGTAGATAGTCAGACTTAAATTCAAAAAAACTTTTTTGGATTCGGGTCATGAAATGTCGAAATTCATCAAAATACCAAGTTTGATTTTTTTACGATCATAATGCTTTCTCTACCTGTCAAATAGCGAGAAAGTAAAACTATTTATGATTTCAAAATTTTATATGAATAGATTTAGATAAGATATTTCACGATTTTCCCTCTTTTATGAACACAGAATTTTCCTAGACCAACCAATATAAATGCTCTTCTAAGATTCGCATTAACTGGTGTCCACACCATCTACCTGGTATTTTATTGATAGTTTATTATTAATGTTGAAAATTATTGCAAAATTATCTGAAAATTCTAGTGACTTTTTAAAATGACCCTGTATTTTCACTGTCAAATAAAAGCTTCTTAATTTTACAGGTTTTCCTGTTTCCCGAGTACATCTCAACATTAAATACATTTATGGAGGAGGATGAGGGAAAGAGGTTCATCTCTCAAAGACACTCCCTCTGTACGGACATGAGTTTTCTCATCTAAACACCAATTCATATTTTTTAGGTTATTACATTTTTAAGCCAACATTAACATATTTCATTTTAATATTTTCTCCCGCATATTGTAGTATCCTTTTGAGTTGTAGAAAAATATTAATTACGCTATTGGAGTAGGGAAGAGGAAGGTAGACTTTTAGAGGTAGTGTAGACGAATTTTTGTGGAGGGAGGGTGAGGGGGAGTGAGAGAGAGATCCACCTTCAGTACACCCGATCGGGGTTAGAACCCTGATCTCCCCATCAATAGGAATACAATCTAACACGATGGTAACGCCTTACACCTTGTGACTACTAATGTGGGCAAATGATTTTATTGATGAACTGAGCCATGATACCACTGAATGATAAAAATTAACTATCACCTTTCAAAGATAAAATTAGACAAAATTGTGAAATTTTACAACCATGTTAATAGTACGACACCTCAGCTCAGTCGGTAGCGTATCCGCTTATTGGGCTAAGGATCAAGGGCTCGATTCCCAAAATGGTCGAAGATTTATCATTTTTAATTTTTCGATAATTTTCTACAAGCTTTTTTTTGTCTACAGAAGACCAACTTAATGGGTGAGATGTTTCTATTTTTATCTGAGATATATCCCTCAACATTTTAAGCCATCAAAGAACATATATTAGTCCGAAATATTATACAAAAACTGAATTACCAGTATCAAAGCTACTTTCCTAGATAAAGATATACACAAGTTTATATTTTTAATCATTATTTATCAACTGAAATCGTCATTATTTCAGCTATTGTTAAATCTATAATATTTTGTTCTTAAATTCTCAAGAATATATTTTTTCAATATTAATTACTCAATTTAAATGTTTAGAAACTTAATACATTTTGGGCTACTTGAAAACAAAAATTTATTTTTATTCCTTTGCAGTTAATATTTAAAAAAATAAGTTTATCTTATCATTGATAAGTGTGTATTGTTCCCAGATTTAAAATGTAATTTAAAAATATAACATATGTTTATTTTTATAAATTTCAAGTATATTTATGTTACTTTAGAACTGTAGTTATTGAAGCTACACAGGCAAGTGATGTTGTTTAATCTAAGATTATATGAATGAACCAACAAATGATATCGGTGAAGTCAGTCAAGCTAATGTTACATTATATTTATTTAGAAAGGATGAGAGTTTGTAGAGTTTGGTACTGTGTAAAAGCTTATTTTTATCACAGGTTATTTCCGCTTCAGATGTGTTAATGGCGCTATGTTTGTGTTTTACGGTTTTAGTCACTTTGAAATAACAAACTACCCAAACGTTATATCTCATCAAAAAGCTCATAGCAATATTGGGAAACGGGTAGTGACCACAACATTTTTTAATAAATGTGTTAAATATTTTTTAGGTTAAAGTTTATTCAAAGTGGTTATTTAATATAGCAAATGTTTCTTTACATAAATACTTCTTTTTATTTTGAATTAATATTTTTATTTGATTTATATATTATACCAGGATTGTAAACTATAATAATTTAAGGTGTTTGGGATGCGAATGGAATTAAATGAAACTAAACTATACAAATCACACAACAAGTATTTTAGAAATCAAAATCAATTTTTAAGGCTAATCTTGCATTTCCAAGAGTATTGAGAAGAAACAAACGTGTTACCTCTTTGTTCGGTCCATCTGATGAATTTCATACGATTTAAGGTCGCCTGAATGTGTTTAACCATAGTCCGGTCCGATCCAAATAGAAGGAAACTTTATTGGCAGTTACAAAAGTTAGTAAGCCAAATTTTAGGTTTATATTAATAATGATATCAATTACAATAATAATAATAATACTTCAATGGCGAAGTTAAGACTTCGGCCTTCACTTACAATTAACTTTTATGCAAGGCCATGTGATTTGTAATTGTTACTTTGAATAGATAATATTCATAACTATACAATAATACTACTCTACACATATAATATAACTCTAAATCTGTATGTACAGTTTGTTAGATTTGTCTATTTGTTTGTTTCCATTAAACGTCATCATCTCAAGACGGAACTTCATCTCTTGTAGGCCTATTCCTTATTTTTCAGGGCACTATGGTAAGCTATATAGGGTGTTCGGAAACTCAATGCCAAAACTGAACATATAGTAGTTTGTTTGAATCAAAAATAGTACAAAATCCTTATACACTTACATTCGGCAAACTATGCTAATACCATTAAATTGTGTTAGAAGTTTCAGCCTACAGCGCCGGAGACCATAGCTGTGCAAGCATCCACGTACAACAGGTTGCATAGGAGTTAGGCGTACAACACTGCACATGTAATAATGACAAGCACTTGCTGTGATGTAGGAGAGTTAATGATGACCCTCAGAACGTATTTTAATTTCTAGATGGACTGATATGTTATCTACTATTAATCGTGGTATGTTCTGCTGCCTTGCTCTAAATATGTCGAGGTGTGCAGTGCCACACGACTAACTCCTAAGCATTATTAAATTAAAATTACCATTCAGCAAGTCCATTGCGTAAAACTAAACAGATTGTTTATGCAAAGTCTCAAATATTATAGATTGAAAAAAGTTGTTTCAAACAGTCTTAGTCTGTGGTCTTAATCCCCACCAGCTTATAACCCCTGTCTTATAGCTTCCCGCAGTTTATTTTAAATCAATTGGGACACTATAATAATTGCATCACAGACACACTCTTCCATCTTACCAAACTGAAGGAAGCCTCCTACTATATCTTTCTGGTAGGAGGAGGAGAAGAAGGGTGGTCGCGAAGACTGAGCATCGTGTAAACATTTCCGAGCACAGAACTTGCAAGCAACAAGCATGCAACTAAGTATGCAAGACATCGAGCATAGGACACGTTACCTTAATCAGTTTCTCGCATCGTGTAAATCAGCCATAACTAAACAAACTTCCCCCAGAAAACCAAGTACTGTGTACAGTGTTATTTGTCAGGTCAAACACTCCCTTGATATCCATTTTAATCAAAATAGTTAAAGCCGTTTCCGAAAAATGTGGAATTAAAAAACACCTCATCAGTAAACTATCCTTTATCTAAGGGCTAGGGTCGAAATAAAAAAATATTGTGAGGTATATCCCTACAACATCTAAATATCAAGTTTGAACAAAATCCATCCAACCGTTTCTGATCTGAAGAAAGGGACAAACAGACATACATTGGGAAAATCCGTAATGTAAAATCAACTAACTGGGGTTTGTGGGTATATAAAACGTAAAGCTTCATCATAATCTGAAAGTTGAAAACATTCACGATTACAATACTTTCTTTTTATGAAAAAGTACAAAATAAAGAATAACAAAGAAATTTTTTATTGTTTAACTCTGAGCTTTACAGCTTATTTGATTGAAAAAGAATAATGTTTTCACTGAATAATAATAATAATAATAATATAATAATAATAATATAATTATTATATTATTAGCACCGCATCTTACTACCCGTTCGGGTTATACGCACTTACGCTCATGTGTAATGGTAGGGTGATTGTGAGATGAAATGGAGGACCTTTAGTTTATCGTGGAATTCGAACCACGGTGGAGGCCTGGCATTCCACACATTCATAAGTTGTGATTTTCACTGAAGAACACGTCATTATTTATTTGGCTCCATAGTGATTGTAGGCTAGAGAAGGTGTAACTGCAACGTTATTTTGTAGAAGCTATTGAAGTGTAAGCGCTGTCCACTCAGTAATATTACACTAAGGTATAGATGGCTGCCTTATTAAATTAAAGATATGACTAGTTGTTACGTTTCCAGGATTAGTTGTTAATATAAGGGTACCTGAATCAGTGGTCACATGATCTAAGTCGACAGCCTCACAATAAACTGGATATCCAGTGATGGGTAGTTTAAGTTCAGTCTAAGTTCAGTCTAAGTTCAGTCTAAGTGCGGTCGGTTGCACTGAGAGTGGTTTTTCACGTGCGATTGATCGCTGTAGTTTTCTCATCCCACATAAGCATTATGGTAGAGGCATTTTTTTCTAAATTTAACCCCCCCCCTCCCCTCTTAGTTTAAGTCATTAATAGCCAAGGGGTTGGGGTTGACTCTGCCCGCATCGATGGGTATATGACAAACATGTCAGTCTCGTATAGTCTGGTTCGAATCCCGGACATATGCATTGGGGGTGGTTTTTCCCTAAATGGTTTTTTACGTTTTCTTAAAGCAACTGAAGATGAACTTACCTTCCTAGTCCCAACCTCATTAGTGTAAATAAGCAGATAGCCAAAACGGGTAGTAAAACGTGGTGTACAAAAGAAAAACCTTGGTGTTGAATTAATTAATTAGTTTTTTAGATCATGTGAGGTGACCTGGTGGTCTAGGGGTAAGGTGTCAGACTTCTGTGCTGGCGGCCGGGGTTCAATCCTCGGTCCCGGCAAAGATTTATCTGATTACCAAACCCTTCCTTCACCTCTGACAAGACATCTTGTGAATGTGGGGAATGCCAGGCCTCCACCGTGGTTCGGATTCCACGTTAAACTGTAGGTCCTTCATTTTCATCTCACAATCACCCTATCCATTACACATTAGCGTAAGAGCGTATAACCCGAACGGGTAGTAAGACGCGGTGCTAATAATAATAATAATAGATCATGTGGCCACCGAAGCGGGTAATGCATCTTATCGTGCCCATGATAGGCGGTCATGTACTTTTCAATACCCTGTTTGACATGTTATATATTTTCCTCATTCTAGATTTTTAAAGAGCTCTATTCAAATTCTGTTTGAGATCTTACAATATAGCTAGTTTCAAAGATCTATCTCCGAACACTATAAAACAACCCCACCAAACGTTCTATCATTCCGAAGGAATTCCTCACGGTCGAATTAACAACATAACTTTCGGTCATCGATAAGTACCCCTGAGGTCACATCATAAAGGAGGTCATGCCGCAAGAGTTGATTTCTCTTTCTTACTCTACACAGTGACTGAAAATAGTTTGAGACAGGCGGAAAGAAAGGATATAGATTTTAAGGGGTGGCGGTGATGGTGGTGGGGAAACAGCCCCAAAGCTTCCAAAGGATTTTACGGCATGAGATTGACCTTCCATGTAGCCAAAACAATCATCGAGACAAAGTTCGGAGGGTTAAAAAAATGGGATGATGGGAAGATGAAAAGAGTGGTAAGGGAAAGATAGACAGTTAATATTGCCATGGCTTGCTACAATCTGTAATGGAACTGGTTGGAAGGAGAAATATTTTTTTTCCTTCTTTCTTTACCTTAACGCAAAATCACTATGGGGATGAGGAAGGCGGACGGAATGTTAAAAATCGTTACAGGGTGTCTAACAAAATTTATCCTCAAAAGATATGACAGTTAAAATAATCACGCTACATTGAACTAAGCCTACGTAGAATTTAAGACCATAAGCCCAAATAAAATAAATGGTACGGTGTACCGCACATACTTTCTCGTTCTTTTACCTAAAAATGGAGACATTTAGTTAAAAACTCGTACGATATATGGATAGAAATAATATATATATAGTTGCAGAAACATTATAAAAAAAGCATCACAATATACAAAGAGCATAGATGAAATAATATACACACATCCACTTCGGTGGTGTATAGGCGTATGCATAACCCGAACGAACGGGTACACGGTGCTAAAAAGAATAAAAACTAAATTAAAAAAAGACATTGTAACAGAAACATTATTAAAAGAGGAACATCTATGTCCACCAAAGAGAATAACAATCAATTTTCCATTTAAAAACCCTTATATTAATATATATATTATATATATATATATAATGCTAATAGCTCGGGAACTATTCATTTAAATAAAAATATATATATTTCGAATTACAAATTTAATGATCCTGTAATTTTTCAATGATGAGTAATTTCGCATCTTAAAGGTTTGCATGAGGAATTATATGGTCATTATAGAAGGTAATCTCAATTAGGCCTACCCTCCAGGTCATTTTCCAGAAAAATGAGATGTGCCATTTTGTTTGTAATGCTGAACAGTGCCTAAATAAGAACTTTAATCAAAATCGTTAGAGCTGACTTCGAGAAAATCAATTTTATATCTTATCACCTGTAAGTAAGCTATCCTTAATTTTAGTGTTTTATATCTAATCCCATAAATCCCTCTTGGGATCCTTGGGAAATCCCTAGATACCAAGGTTTGTACCAATCACTAAAATGGTTTCGGCTCTAGTCCGAGATACAGACACACAGCTAAACAGACGGCATCGCAAAAAAACCCTTTTCGGGTTCAGGGGGTCATGAAATGTCAAAATCCATTAAAAAGTTGATTTTTTAATGATTATAATACTTCTCTCTCCAAGGGGTATAGAGAAAGTATAAATTTATTTTATTAGGAGAAGTGCTTAATTATAAGTTATTTACAACTAGTTTACAGTAAACAGTTAGCTTATTATATTAACTAACATAACAAAACCTATTGGCCTAGCCACCTCGGTGACGTAGTTATCCAACGCGCTGGTATGTGTTTGAGCTAGACTGCCGAGGACGGGGAGATCGAGGTTTTGTATCTAGCTCGGGTGAACTGGGACTGGAGTTTCCTAAATGATTTCACACTCTATCTACACACAAATGCGGGTATACTTCATCTATATTAAACCTTACCAATTCCTAGTCCATTAGTTAATTAGTACTTAAGCGTATAAACCCAAACGGGTAGTAAGACGTGGTGGTAAGTATTATTATTATATTATTATTATTATATTATTATTATTATTATTCCTATAGGCCTATTTCATTGATAAAGCGCGTAATGTTAATCTTTGATTGCTAAAAAGTATCTTTCTGTCCCAAGATTGGATAAAGTGAGGGTTAACTAAGTATATTCTAGTTTTATTAAATGGCTTATAACATTTTATATGAAAAGATTACATTACCTACAGTACATTTGACCATTGCTGAAAACGAGCTTTGTCAGATAGATATCAAAGTGTAGTGTATTTATAGATTTGTTTTAGAAATACAATAACAGTGTTTCGAGATTTACCACGGCATCTAAAGATTTAGATTTAAATCTAGATTAAGTGCGTCAAATGGAAATTCATCAGATAGGTTACAAGTAGTTTGGATAGGAGGTCCAAAGTATAAATTAATTAAGGAGTGCTATGTGTTTGAAAAAAAAAAAAAAAAACACTACTCAGTAGGCCTACTGTCTATTTAATTTTTTTTTACTTTGTGTTCACTACCCATACAAAGATGCACATATTTACAAAAATTAGGTGGAGATGAGGAGGTTATAATTTCAGAGGAAGGTTACCCACAATTGAGTGGAGGGAGATTGGTAAACTAGTTGGGAAAATAAAATATTTCAACTGGCCGGAATATGAACCCTAATCTTGTCGACAATGGAAAACCAGACAATACAAGACTATTGACTTTATTCAGATATTTAATTGTGATAATTTATATCTTTAAATATAACATCTTTGTTTATAGACTTTAGCCTTTTATTTTTACACTTAATTTGTGTCAAAATATTCGTATGTTTTTAAATGTGGAATTTAGGTTTTATATGTGTGTACTCGCTTCAGTGGCCAAATGGTTTAAGGCGTCACTCTCGTGTTAAACTGGCCTGTTATTATTATTATTATTATTATTATTATTATTATTATTATTATTATTATTATTATTATTATTATTATTATTATTATTAGCACCGCGTCTTACGACCCGTTCGGGTTGTACGCACTTACGCTAATGTGTAATGGTAGGGTGACTGTGAGATGAAATGGAGGACCTACAGTTTAACGTGGAATCCGAACCACGGTGGAGACCTGGCATTCCCCACATTCACAAGAAGTCTTGTCAGAGGTGAAGGAAGGGTTTGGAAATCAGATAAATCTGTGCCGGGACCGAGGATTGAACCCCGGCCGCCAGCACAGAAGTCTGACACCTTACCTCTAGACCGCCAGGTCACCCCTAACTGGCCTGTTAATGACGGGCAGATTGGGGTGTGAGTCCAGTTGGGTCTACTGATAGTAAACTTTCCTAAAATGGTTTTCCACTCTCCTTCCATACAAATGTGGGTAGATTACCTCCATGATCCTTCTTTTCTTATCCTTTCCCTTTTATTATTATTATATTATTATTATTATTATTATTATTATATTATTATTATTATTATTATTATTATTATTATTATTATCACCGCGTCTTACTACCCGTTCGGGTTATACGCACTTACGCTAATGTGTAATGATAGGGTGATTGTGAGATGAAATGGAGGACCTACAGTTTAACGTGGAATCCGAACCACGGTGGAGGCCTGGCCTTCCCCACATTCACAAGATGTCTTGTCAGAGGTGAAGGAAGGGTTTGGTAATCAGATAAATATGTGCCGGGACCGAGGATTGAACCCCGGCCGCCAGCACAGAAGTCTGACACCTTAACCCTAGACCACCAGGTCACCTACCTTTTATTATAATATATATATATATATATATAGCCCTAACATGTAGTACTGTAAGACGCGGTAGTATAAAAGGTGTTTATATTTATTTGGTATGTATGTATAGGTATGTATATTTATTTGAAAAACGTCAAACAGTTTAATCAAATAGAGTATATTATGTTTCCTGTGAAATCAAAACACAATAATTGGCTGTTTTCGAAAACAACTACGGGGCAATCTTTGACTGTTACTGATTAGTGATTAGTCAAGGAAATAAATTTCCAAACCAATTACTAGACTCGCTACGGCTAACGTTTCATACAAACAATCTCCAACGAAACAGAATATTTTAATGGTATACGATAGCTTTGAAGAATTTAATTATACTCACAATATTTACAGAAAGAATTCCCCATAGCTAAATATTGGTAAAAACAGTTTTTTTTTCTGAGGAGATTGGCTCCAAGAGTTTTGGTTGAAAGATGATATATTTATATTTACTTTCTAGTGTAGAGAAATTATAGTAATTGCTGGAATTTTCTACCTAAAATTATGATATAATTGCCCTTTATGCACCCCCGAGATAAATAAAAGTGGGTTCTACCATTTTATATGTACCTATGTCTGTCTAGAATGCGACAGTCAAAACTGTTTGATGGATTTCGTTCAAACTTTACATTTTGTGGTCAATTAGTCATACATTAAGGTCTAATAATATTTTTAATTTTATATTTCAAATTAAGGGTTGTTTATTGATGACGGATTTTATTGAAAATTTGAAAACTCTTTAATAATCAGTTTAACATGGTAATTTAGGGTAAGTAACATAAACTTATTTTTAGGAAAAAAAATAATCAGCGGTAGTTTATCAAGGAGTGATTTCGAAAAATTTGGAATTGTTGAAAAACGCCTATTACGATTTTGTTCAAAATATAGGATATTAGGGGAGTGCTCTGATGATGAGTTAATTATATAATTAGTTTTAGGAAAATTATTAATTTAAGGGTAGTTTTTTGAAATTTAAAATGGTTGTAAAATAGCTCTTAGGATTTTGTTTAAAATGGATACCAGAGGAGTGTTTTACAAGAAATTCAGTGACCACACGACCATTAGCCTCATCTCTAATGCGAGAAAGATCGTGGCAAGAATAATCAGCGGGTGACTGGAACAGAAAATAAAAAGTGTGATGGAAGAAGACCAATTTGGATTCAGAAAAAGAAGTTGAAGCAAAAATGTCATCGGAATACTGAGAATAATTTCATATAGAGTGCTGAAATTTAAGGGAGAAGTCTATATTGATTATATAAAATGGCAAAAGGCGTTCGACAGAGTGAAATGTAAAAAAACTGATGTAAATACTCCAGAAGATTGGCATCAACTGGAAGGACAAAAGGGTGATTGCAAATCTGTACCTGGGACAGAGAATGAAGGTGAGGCTGAATTATGGTGAGGCCTACAGAGTATATTTAGAAAGAGGAGTAAGACAGGGATGCTATTTGTCCCTAATTCTGTTTGACATGTATGGAGAGTCGCTGGTCAGTTAGGCCTTATAGAGACGTAGCAATTTCTGGATAGGAGTACGCGTAATCAACAAAATAATATAGGCACATGATCTAGCATTGCTGGCCAAAAATAAAGAAGAGTTAAGGAACATGACGGACCAGTTGGTGGATATAGTGAGAAGCTTTGAAATGGAGATATAAAATGAGGAGTAAAAAGTGATGGGAATTTCAAAAAATGAATAGCTCCTGAAAATCAAAATTGGAAATCAGGAATTCGAAAACATCAATCATTTCAAGTACCTAGGAAGTTTGCTGACAAAGGATGCCTATTGTACCAAGGAAATTAGATCGAGGATCGCCATAGTCAAAGAAGTTTTCACATCAAGAAGATGTTACTGCTGACCAGAAGTTGAGTTTGGATCTGAGGAAGAAACTGTTTAAATGCTACATTTGAAGCATCGTGCCATATGGAGCAGTAGCTTGGACTCTTAGGAAGATGGAAAATACATACTTGGAAAGCTTTGAAATGTGGTGTGGGAGAAGATTCGAAAAGGTCAGATGGACACACTGGGTGACAAATGAAGAAGTCCTAAGAATAATGGTTGAGAAGAGAACAATTTTTGATACGATTCTTCAGTACAAATCAAACTGGATCGGACACATCATTCATAGGAGGAATTTATTCTGCACGACGTAATAGAAGGTAAAGTTGAGGGAAAGCGGGATTTGTTAAAGAAGGATTTGAATATTGGATGACTTGAAAAAAGAAAGAAGAAAGTTGTGGGAGCTGAAGGAGGAGGCAGAGGACAGGGAACATTGGCAGTCATGTTCATTGACAAAATGAATAGACCTGTCGTAATAGAGAATACATAATAATAATAATAATAATAATAATAATAAAATAATAATAATAATAATAATAATGAGAACCCTTATACGATGATTATATACTGTTTATCTCATTCCTTCCCTTTTTAGTTAGGATATGACCATAAAATCACGCGTTAGAGATGCGTGCGTTTGCGTTACAAAATTGATTAAAATCTAAAGTTTAAATACTTTTTTATTTATGGACATATCAACAGGCATGGACTGAATATAAATACTTATGAAAATTGTTAAAACCCTACCCATGGGTACTTACTTGGCTTGTACACTCACCTCTACCAATTTTAATAAGATAATAGCAAACAAATAGTACAAACCTTAAACATAACATAATAAATGTGCGAGAAAATGGTCTGACACTTAAGCTCAATTGATAGCCTGGATGCCACTGAGATAAGGGTATTGGGTTCAATTCTTGGCATGGGCAAAAAAATGATTATTTGTGCAATGTGAGTTTTCCCTCTCACAGTGATGAAATAACGGTCGGGGGCTGGATGTTGTGTCTGTTCTAGATTTAAGCAAGTTTATAAGTCGTATGCTGATATAATCAGTCGGTTCAGAAAGTGCACGTTAAATACCTGAAATAAATTACATGAAAAAATTTCAAGCTAAGGATGTGGCCCAAAATTTCTTCTTTAGTAATTAAAACATTTGGTTTTGATCCTTCAAGTTTACAATCTAATGTCCTGGACAATATTGTAGCTATACGTAGGAATATAAATTTACAGATATCGAGCTATCTTTCCATTAATTAACTAATGCATTTGAAAATATATGAAAAATAACACATACACACGCAAATAGAACTTGATAGTTCCAGCTTATTTCCCTGCTCAGGTCATCGGATAACTAGCTTGAGAAACTCAGCCATCGAAGACTTGGGGATTTGCATTTGTGCCCCAGTGGGGACAAGGAACAAAGTCAAGCTCATCTGTTTGGGTTTTCCAGTGGCAGTAAGGTAGGGGCTCAAGTCCCAGCTGGGTGTACTGAGGGTGTTTTTCCATGAATTGGTTTCCATAATTTCCTCTAAATTCTACCTTCCTCGTATCTGCCCCATTTAGTGTGAATTAATTTGTATTACAGAAACTTGTAAGACGAGTTGGTTTTACTTTTTATTTCAATGAATTTTTGGTTCGACCCTCTTTTTACTTTCTCGCTATCTTGTAGTTAGATAAAGTATTGTGATCGTCAAAAAAATCGAACTCGAGATTTTGATGAATTTGGACATTTCATGATCCCCCGAATCCAAAAAAAGTGGATTTGGAATTTACATTCGTCTGTCTGTACCTACAACTAGAGCCTAAACTATTTTACCGATTGGGCTAAAACTTGGGGTCTAGTGTTTTCATAGGTTTTCCCCGAGGGTATTTTGGAATTGGATATTCAACCCTAAAATTAAGGGTAGTTTACTGAAGGGCAAAAAGAGAAAAAGTCAATTTTCTCAAAATAGGCTCTAATTATTTTGATTAAATTTCATTTCCAAACATTTATAATATTCCAAACAAAATGACTACTCTCAATACTTCGGCAAAATGACTTTAAGAACTCCATTATGATATTTAAATTCTCATATTTTATCATATTTCCGAAACTATTTGAGAATTAAATTACTTATCATTACAAATATGTAGATAAATTTATAATCCAGATATTTTAATCGAGGCATATTTTTATAAAACCAATAACTTTCAAGCTATACATAAATATTATTTTTTAACTTTTCGAAAACTAAAGGTAAAGTATTGCGACCGTAAAAAAAAAATCTAGCCTGAAATTTGATGGATGTTAACATCTCATGACCCTCCGAACCCTAAAATTAATCTTTGCAATGCCGTCTATCTGTGTGTCTGTTTAAACTTAAAATTTAAAGTAGTTTAATAAAGGGTAAAAAGAGAAAAAAAGATTTTCTCAAAATCGGATCTAACGATTTTGATTAAAATTCGTATCTGGGCGTTGATTAACATTATAAATAAACTGACTATTTTCATTTTCCCGTGAAAATGACTTTTAGGGTACCTTACATTATTATTTTAGCACCGCGTCTTACTACACGTTCGGGTTATACGCACTTACGCTAATGTGTAATGGTAGGGTGATTGTGAGATGAAATGGAGGACCTACAGTTTAACGTGGAATCCGAACCACGGTGGAGGCCTGGCATTCCCCACATTGGTAACTTACAGAAGCTGAAATGTACTTTCTGCGCAACTATTTGAGATACTAAATAGATTATCATTGCAAAATTGTAGTACTATTAAAAATAAAAAAACTTTTATATGGAATATATTTTTATAAAACCAACCGTTTCTTAGATATTGGCAAATAAATTAATACAATTTTCTGAGCTTTAGTTAACTCTTAAATGCCATAGAGTAATTAAATATAATTCTCACAAAAAGTTTATGTTATTTTCCTTAAACCACTTAGTAGAAAAGTTTGTACAACATTGATCTATCTCCTTCATTTTAGACTCAATAGTAAATATTTACAAGTTTAGTGGTTAAAATTTATAAATGAGGAATTTAATATTAATGCGATGACATAAAGCTATGCAACACCTAATAAAATGTCGAAAATTTTAACTGGAAGTCGAAATTTTAATACGAAGTGTTGACCCTTGTAGACCCAATATTGATCTTTTATATAGTCCAAACATACCATTGATGACATTAATTCTTTAAAAATAAAATTATAAAATTTAAAATCGTGACTCAAAAAATGTTTTACATCAAGGATAGTGCAATTTATTCTTGGGTTTGCTAATGTATATTATTTTGATTCGCTTATTTTACGAGTTTTGAATAAATATTTCCATTTTTAAGCAATAGAGCGATAAAGTCCGTGCGGAGCTACGTACCATTTATTCTTTTAAATAAATGTTGTTCAAGTTAATTTAAAAAAATGCACGATTTTAGCAAGTGTTTAATTATAAGCTATAAATAATGACTCGATGCTTTTAAATCATTAGAGTTCACGAGTTATAAGGGGCAGAACTTACTATTTTATGCTTTTCATATAGGCCTACTGTAATATTGCTAAGTTAAAGTAATTAATGTATGAGGCTGAAATTTAGTATTACTAGACATTCACATGAGGTGTACACAATGAAATAGTTATCATTTGCTGAAGAAAAATAATTTTTAATGTTTAAAATATTTATAAGTGTTAACAAATTACATATTACTGTTATTTTTTACCTTGTTAATTTGATTTTTATCTCATTTTGTAGTAGACATTGTAGTTATTTAGAATTAATTAGTTTTTAACACAACTATATTCATTAAATTTTTCAAAGTGTCGAATTTAATATTGCAAATATTGATTTGGAATGTTTATTCATCACATTTATTGTTTTGATTGTACCAAATATAGAGAGATCCCCCCGACTGGCAGAACATAATATGCCGGCTGGGGGCACGAGGTAAGTAATTCCACGTAAAGCGGACTCTGGCTTCCTTACCTCTGGTTAGTGTTTATGGAATAGACTGAGACATTGCTACCTGCTATCTTGTCTTAGATAACCCTCATACCGCAAAATATGTTAAAGACACAGAAAACATAAATAATAATATTGTCAAATGACATTAAAGGGCTTTGAAAAATCTAAACATTAAATACACATATTATTAAATTTAAAAACTCTTTTTATATATTTGTTTAAATAAATTGAGATATTTTTCTTCTAGTCTTAAACGCCAGCACCTACATTTTTAAAATAATGATTGTTAAACCCAAAGTAATGAATACTGTCCTCTTAAAATTAAAGGCCATCCTCTTTATACGCTGAACGGTAAATGAAAGAAGACGTGCGAAAACACACACGCATGGATGTGCGCATGCGTTCTCAGCTCCATACAGAGCACGAGTGTTTCGTTAGTAAATCACTGACACTTTGATGTTAGCAACGAGGTTGGAGGTTATGAGAAATTGAGTAAATGTAACTCAATTTGTTATGTACCAGAGTACAGTCAAAGGAAGGAGGAAAAAAAAAGCATCCAGCCGTTAAATTAACACGGTACGCTCTAGTCTAATGACGACTAGACCAGGGGGTGTAACGTTTTCAATCGCAGGAGCTTTATATTTATATAATGTATAAATGATATCGACCTCCCCACTATCATCATCAACAATCCAGTATATTGTGACCTTAATGCCTTAGACCTTGCGACCACCACTATGGGTATTTTTATTCTCTAAAGGTGTCATCCTATTTAAGGGATGTATGTTAGGCAATATAGTAAGGAATGAGGGTGGTAGTCTTTTGGAAGAACTGCAGATTATTAATGTTTAGATCCACTTCGGTGGCCGCATGGTCGAAGGCACTACCTCGTAGTAGACTAGACTACCGATGACCGGGAGATCGAGGTTCAAATCTCATTCGGGTTTTTCAAAATGTTTTCCACTTTCCAACCACGCAAATGTGGGTACACTTCCTATAAAATCAAACCTTCTTAATCCCCAACTCTTTAGTGTGATTCGTGCATAAGCGTACAACCCGAAGCGGTAGTAAGAAGTCGGCGCTAAAAAAAATATTAATTATGTTTAATTAAACAATAAATATTTCTATCAATGGTAAATCCAGTAGTGCGGCCTGGTGGTAAGAGGGACTAATCTGCAAGTTTCCCAGTTTGACATCCTGTGGTATTTTACCAACAGTAAAAGGCTCAAGGTTTGGTTTGTAGGTGAGTGTACTCTCCTCGATTTCACACTTCGCACACCCTGGAACATTACTGTTGTAACTCAAGATATAATGTTCCGGAGGGTGAGTTTATATTACCTCACTTTTTGACACCCACCCTCGTGTCTTAGTGGCTTGGAAAACAAATCAAAATAGTGTCTCAGCTTCAAAAAGTTATAATAATATTGATTTTTAGATTTAAAATCATTATTTTAAACAGCTTAATCTAAGAGGTATAAGATCCGAGGAATTCTGTTTAAGAACTAATGCATCTGCGTTGGCATTGAATGGGAATGAGTAAACCAGAGTGTAAAACTACTCCATGCTCACTGGCTGAGACTACCTATTACAAACATAACGGGCTAGATAGGATTTACTCCCTAGCTATTGTGCCTATTGATGCGGGTAAAATTGACTTCATTCCTCAAATTTGAGTAGTAAGAGTAATATATTAAAGGAAGAAACATTTAAGAAAAATAAATTTTGTTGGTGGTTTGAGTAGAATGATCTGCCCAAATTATTTAGAGCTTCTAACTTGGAAACTAACTCCAACAAATAACGGGAGTTAACTAACCCTTTGGAAAGAGATGTTTAACATGAAATTAAACACAACATTTCTTGCGAGTAGCACTCTACACCCTACAGCTAGGAAGGATGCGATGATCGCCGGTTAAAGCCTTTTAATGCACTATGACAAGACTAGAGGAAATAACACCCTCCTCTCATGAGAGGAATTCCTTGTCACAGTAACAACGTGCCCCTTATCTGTAGAGGCACTGACTTCTGCAGGAAGGGCGAGCTAATCAGTAGGATTACCTTGTCACAGTCCGAAACAAGATAGAATCCTCCTCCACCTTCCCAAACGCTCGCCCACACAATACTACCTACATGCTTGCTCTGCATATTATAGCCTTTTTAGGTTGTGATGACACCGCTGGCTCAATCGATAGTGGCGCCCATTTTAGATACACAGTGACCGGCTGACATTTTCCGGGGTTTATACAGAGCGATTTATAGCCAAGAATAACTTTTAACCCCATTACAAATCGTCAGAAAAAAAGGCAATTCAAAAGGGGAATTGATTTTAAAATGCCTCTGAAAGTGTTTTCAAAGAAGGAAAAAATATGTGACTGGTGTGTTAATATATGAAAGAACCAGATTCTATAAACATTTGTGTATTGAATATATTATTATTTTAAGAATACTCACTAAAATCATAGAAAAAATAATGATATATGCTTCGTTACATTTGTGTCGTGTAAAATTTTTTATATATCTCCTTTTTTAGAATGTTCATTATTTTGTTAATGTAATGTACGCCATCGCTAAACCTTTAAGTTATAAATATTTATTCACATTTCGAAAGCTAAATGGGAATGAAACGCGCTCAATTACGAATGATAAAGCAGAAAAAGTCATACCTTAAAAACCCTTCAAATTATTTTGGTAGAAGCCTTTCTTGCCTAGAAAAATTACTTATCATGATTTCTGCATTTCGTGAAAAAACACATGAAATAAGATTTTGGTAGGATAACTTTTAGAAAATACTAAAAATTACTTGACTCAATCCACAGCATGTATGTCCACTAAGATAAGGTTCCTGGGTTCGATTTCCAGCATGGCTGAAAATTCATCATTGGTGAAATGTGGGTTTACCCTTTCTCATTGATAAATTAATGGCCGGAGAATGGATGCTGTGCTTGTCCTAGTCTTAAGATAGTTTATGAGGCATATAAACCTACGACAGGCCTAACAAGTTGGTAGGGGAATATATATATGGCTTGAATAATGAAATGAGCCATAAAAGAGAAACTGTAATTTATATATTATTATTATCATTAGTCAGCTGGCTCTTTCCATGAGTGGACGTGTTTTTACGAAGTTCTGCAAGGGACCTCATTCTGTATGCTGAGTGTTATGTTCATAGTGAGCTTGCCTTTACTTAGGCCTGGTACGTTGATCTTTTCAATATGCCGGGCAGTGAGGACAATTGTGCTAAATGCTCCCGAGCATTCTTTGGCTGACAAAGATTCGTTTGGTGTTCTGGCCCTTGCAAAGCAAGGTTTCATCTTGACTACCTCAACATTAATGAGGCAGAATATGAGTTTAAAAAAAAAAATGAAAAGTGGGGTATCTACTTTCAAGTGTGGCCCTTGTACTAAAGCTTCATTTGGGGACGACACCTCTACAAAATCTACTTCTGCACCCGTTCTTCCAGAGTGGCCGCAGAAGCCGCCTCAGATAAAGAAGTATTTTGAGGAGTTACTCAAAGCTCCATCAGCTGGTCAGGAAACAGTTACTTTAGAGCTGTTAAATTCCCTGATTAGCATGGTCTATGATCTGTTTACTCAGGTAAAAGATCTGAGCAGCGATAACTCTGTGGTTAAGTCCCAAATTTCGGAACTTTTAACTTTCCGATTTGCTTGGTTTAAGTCGAAACTCAATGCTACTTATCTTCGCAATCTTCAATTCCAATTGAATCTTCCCCATATACATCTCACCTATCTAATTCACTGAATTCACACAAATTAACATTTAACCACGCTTTAAATCACTAGCTGGGTCACAGTCTACGTCAGCAAGCGCTGATGATGGTTTTACGGCTGTGTCGCGTAGTAAAAACAATTCAGCGAATTCCGACGTGCGTGAGGATCCCCGGTTCAGCGCTCGCATGTCAGAAAGTTTGCTGACTGGTAATAAGACAGCCACCGACCTACAAACAGTGAACAAAGTTTAAAAAATAATCTCTATTCGTTACTCGTTTTTCTCCTGAAGTATCCTTCCTGACCATTCAATCTTATTTGACTAAATAACTCAATCTTGATTACCTTGTCTGTTCAAAATTGAAAACTAAATTTAACTCATACTCTACCTTCCATATTTCTGTCAAAGAAAATTATTTTCCCATGATAAACAATGGTGATATTTGGTTGTCTGGCTATCTCACTGCACCTTACTATGGGAAGTTGCTTCTAGAGCAGATAATCTGTGAGGAGTCCCCCTGTGCGTCTGCTCCTGTAAAAACTGCTCTTGCATTTGACCTTGGCTCTCAAGAGGATTCAATTCAAACCCCCCTCGTGAACATCGATAGAGGTCTGGAGGATACCTCCCAACCCAGCTCTAAGTGAATAATAGTGATATTATCTTATATTATATGACGATTCGTGGTCTACGAACCAAATCAAGGGAATTATTTACAAATGTTTGTTTAAATGAATTCTCTATTATTTGTTTGGTTGAAACTTGGCTCTCTAGTGAGTTTGTTAATGAAAATTACTTTGTCCCTATTTATAATGTTTATAGAGCTGACAGGTTATATGATGAAGCTACTATCTCAAGGGGTGGTGGTGTTCTCTTTTCTGTCATTGATACTATTTCTGGTGTGGCCATGAGAACTGACCTAGAGAATAATATGGAATGTGTCTGGATTGAAATCCCAACATTTGATCGTTAAAAACGGTTAATTGGAACATATATTTTGCTCCCCAAATAACTGTCGAAGCATTTAACAATTACTTTACATTTCTTAAATGGTGTTTTGACTAACTACCCCTATCGAATAATAATACTAGGTGAAATTAACTTCCCCCAATGGAAAAAGCATCATGCTCAGAGCATTTCGCATTTCTACATTAAATTAAAAGCCACTCAACTTCTTGCTTTGACTAACATACTAGGATTAGAACAACTTAACGAAGCTGATAATGACACTAACTTTCTTGACATTGTTTTTGCTAATTTTCATCCCCTTTAGTGATTCAAAGCTCTCAATCACTAGTAAATATTGATTTAGCTCATCCACTCTTATTGATTGCACTTGATGTACCTATTGCTAATAAAATTAATGACACCCCCACCACATATATTGATTATGCACGTGGTGATTACCTTAATCTTTACAATGACCTGACCACTGCTGATTGGTCTTGTGTTTATTCTACTACGGATGTTAATTTGGCTGTAGATAATTTTACCAATTAGTTCAAAGGAAAATCAAAACACATATTCCTCAAATTACTATTTTTAATTCATCCAAATTTCCAAATTAGTTTTCTTCTACTCTTAAATACTATATTAGGGGAGGAGAAAACAAGTTTTTCAAAAAGTTTAAACTAACAAATAATGGTGTATTCGATTCAAATTTTCCTCACTTTCGTAAATCGTTTAAAACTACTTTGATTATAGACCGAGCCAATTAGATGAAATCAATAGAAAATATTATTTAATGCAAACCCAAGGAATTTTGGAAATTTTTTTTAAAAATAATCATGTGAGTAAAGTTTCCCTGTCTAGCCTAGAAATTAAGGGCAAGATTATAGTGGATCCTTAATTAATTGCTAATGAGTTTGGGACCTTTTTTCATTCCGTTTATAATTCAGCCTTTCCTGTCTTACCCTGCCCCGTTTTTGAAATTAGCGCACCCTTGTATCCATGCCACATTACACCCTTGGATGTTACTAATGATATATAAAAAAAATGGAGCTCTTCTAGATGTGCCGGGATAGATGGAATTCCAAGTTTTATTGTTAAGGTTGTGCCAGCATTTTCAGCCCTTTGTTAGCCTGTATCTTTAACATTAGCCTGACCAATGAAACTTTTATTCTTCATGGAAACAATCTGTTGTCATACCTATTTATAAAAAAGGGGTAAATACAAATTTTTGTAATTAAATACAAATTTCTCTCTTAAACACTTTTTCCAAAGTATTTGAGAAGATCATATATGAGCATACTTTCCACCCCCTTAAAAATAAACTTTCAGATAATCAACATGGCTTTATAAAAATAAATATACTGTCACTAATTTAGTAGAATTTCTTTGGAATGTTGCTCCTCAAGTCTCTAGCCAAGGTAGGCTTATGCTATTTATTTTCACCAAAGTAAGGCATTTGACTTATTCAGCGAAGTATTATTCTTTCCAAACTTGGTAATTTTGGCTTTCTCACTCATATGTAAATTGGTTCAGCAGTAATTTGCATGGAATTTCATTCACTATTAAAATTAATTCACACACCTAAAATACATTTTTAGCCCCCTGTGGCATACCACAGGTTTCTAATTTAGGTCCTCATCTCTTTAATTTGTTTATTGATGATGTTGGTAAATATTTGAACTCATTTAGTTATTTACTCTTTGCTGATGATGTAAAATTATTTTAAAATATCAAATCAATTGCAGGTAGTATAGAGCTACAAAATGATGTAAATGTTATTCTAAAATGGTCTTTGGAAAATGAAATGTCTATTAATAAGACCAAATCTATATCTTTTACTAGGAAAACCAATCCTTTCTTTTTTACTTATAACTTGGGCAATGAAAACATAGTTCGCACCCTTTATATTAATGATCTTGGTGTCCTCCTGGATAACAAACTTTATTTCCACTGTCATGTTGACCATGTCATTTCCCATTCATTAAAATTACTTGGACTTATTAAATGTAATACTTCATCTTTTAGGAAAGTTGACAGTTTTTTATGTCTTATTACGCCCTGGTTAGATCTAAGTTAGAATATGCTACTGTTGCTTGGAATTTCATTACCTTAACTGACTCTCTTAGGTTGGAAAACGTTCAAAGAAAATTTATCGCTACGTGTTATGAAAAATTATTTACTAACATAATTTATTATGATTATGAAAGAATTCGAATCCTCTTAGGGCTCCAAACTCTCATCTCGCGTGGACGTTATTGTGATGCCCTTTTTGTTTTTAATATTTTCAATATAAAAATTCCTGGCAAATTTGCCCTCGATCATGTAGGCTTTTAGTAATCAAAAATTATTTTTTCTCAATAGCTCTTATAAGGTGAGCCTTATAGGTCGTTGTATCCATAGCGCCAATTCTAGATTTGTCTAATTCAACTTTTATCATAAAAGGAAAGCTAAACTTAGAGAGTTATTTAAGGAAATCCCAAATGAATCATTTTTCATGTGGAGGTTATGCCTATAATATTTAAATTTACAATATTCTGATTTATTTTTTGCATATTTTTACTGTTTGTAATCATTCTTTAGTCATTTGTTATTATTGCTATTTTTTATTCTTATCATTATTAATTACTTTCTTATTTCTGAACTATTCAACAATATATAAAATTATTTAGGTATTATTGCTTATCTTATTTTCTCGTAAAATATTTATATTTGTAAGGTAATTGTGTACTTTTCAGTGCTGGCCTGTTATAGGTCTTACGACTGTGGCCAGCACTATAATAAAGAAAATTGAAATTGAAATTATTAGCACCACTTCCTAGCCATAAACTCTTAAAGAGTTGAAATTTACTAGTTAAAGGGACTGTATTAAGTAAACCTATAATCAGCCCTTGCTCAGCTAAAGTATTTAAGGGACTATTATCCTACTTAAAGTACCTATTGTGAAAGTATTGCCTCCCTATGGGTTTATGGCTGCTTAATTTTTACGACTTCACTAATATACTGAGAGAGATGTACTAATAACATAAAAAAATCTCTTAAATAAACAAATACTGCAAATTATGCATTAATGCTCAAAATAATTAAAATATGCATTTATTACAAAAAAAGTCTAAAATCTGCATTTGCATATGCATAATTGTCCTAAGCCTAATGATGAGGTTTGCCTGATGTCCAATGGAGCTCACCTGAGTGACATTATCAAAAAGTGAAACATTATATTAAGTAGTTTGCTTTTATTTAGTTACCTCAATTACTATAGCGTTAATTTTCAAGTTACTAATCGTCTGATTGTGTCAGTACACCTAATAATAATTAGCAAAAATTTGATCCGGATTTGAGAAAAAATCATTAAAAATATTAAATTCGAAAACATTTAAATTCAATCCACAAATATATTTAAATTTTAATTATATAATTATGATTAAGTTAGCTTAATCTCGCTAATGTGGAAAATGGCATCATGTTTGAAGCTCAAAGACGATGATTTTCTGGTGACATTTGCAACAATAGTTGACCACCTTGATTACCTTGATTAATATTGTTATTATTTTATAATTAAAACAAATATTGGGTGTTCTATATTTTAAAACCTTGCCTCAGTGGCCTCATGGTCTAAGTCGTCACTCTCACAATAGAGTAGACTGCCAATGAACGGGAAACTGTGGTTCAAATCCCGGTCGAGGGCACTGAGGATGATTTCTAAGTAGTTTTACACTCTCGTTCCACGCAAATGCGGTTACATTACCTCTAAATTCAACCTTCCTCAACCATAATTTTTAGTGTAATTAGTATATATGTACAATGTACATAGCCTGAACAGGTAATAAGACACGGTGTTAAAAAATAATATTAACAATGTGAATAGCTTTGAACTTTATAGTTTAGAGATTGAAATATATACACGTAATTGTTTTGTGTATTTTTAATAATTGAATCTTAATTCGTATAACATTAATACATCAGTACAACTTGTAACAATAATAATATAAATTGTATATAATTATGTGTAAACATAATTTGTATGAAAGGTTTTTATTATTCTTGTTAAAAAATATATTTATTAAGGCTAAACTTTACCACTGATTCCTGATATAAATATGGATACCATATAAACACCCTTTAAATATATTTTAGAGTGATCCAATGTTAGACAGTCAGCCCTAAAACCCACCTATCTTCGAGATCACCCTCCCCACCCTCCCCCAACATCGCAATATTGCACACGCCACTACCAATCTGCAAACTTATTATTATTTCATAAGCTTCCAAAGCGTGTTGCACGCGTAGCTCCCCTCTCACCGTTTTGAACGTTGTGTGGATTCAGACTTGAGTATCGTCTCATGTTCAGTACACTCTGTTTACCTTGTAAGATAGCTCGTTTACTTGCTTGGTTTCACTATAGTGTGGTGCGTTAGTACTACAGCGTAATCAGTCAACGTAAACAAAGTGTACACTCTATCAGCTATCGGCTTTCACAATAAACGGAGTGTACATCGTACCAACTATAAGCGTTCACAGTGAACGAGTGTACACCGTACCAACTATAATAAACGGAGAGTACACCGTACCAACTATAAAAGAGTAACCGTACAACTATAATAAACGGAGTGTATACCTGTAACCAAACTATAATAAACAGAGTGTACACCATACCAACTAAATAAACGGAACGTACACCATACCAACTATAATAAATGGAGTGTTCACCGTACCAACTATAAGCGTTCACAATAAATGGAGTGTACGGCATACCAACTATAATAAATGGAGTGTACACCGTACCAACTATAATAAACGGAGTGTACACCGTACAACTATAATAAAGGGAGTGTACACCGTACCAATATAATAAACGGAGGTACCATACACGAGTTCGACAAACTAATAATAAATGGAGTGTATACCGTACCAACTATAATAAATGGAGTGTATACCGTACCAACTATAATAAACGGAGAGTACACCGTACAAACTATAATAAATGGAGTGTATACCGTACCAACTATAATAAACGGAGTGTATACCGTACCAACTATAATAAACGGAGTGTACACCGTACCAACTATAATAAACGGAGCGTACACCATACCAACTATAATAAATGGAGTGTTCACCGTACCAACTATAAGCGTTCACAATAAATGAATGTACGCCATACCAACTAAAATCTTTAGCAGTAAGCAGAGTGTACACTTCGTTTACGGTGAAAACTTAAGTTGGCGTGGAAGGGGACGCGAGAAAAGGCCAGTGTTTTTTCAGTTTCTACGACAAATTTTTTTTTTTGCAAAAAAAAAAAAAGTTTTGTAGTCTTTAATTTGCTTCACATGGTGACCTAAAAATGTCTCGAATATCTTTCAAGAATGTCCTGGAGTTCAATGACAACTTTTTCTCTTCATTTAAAAAGTTTCTCATCTAATGCCGCTAGAATCATTAGGAGTGAATCATAACAGATATTCAACAACTGTTGATATCGTCATCTGAAGAATACTAAACTCTTATGTTTGAACTGATTTATTTTGCCAACAAAAGTTTTTGCCATAAAAACTGAAAAATCACTGGCCTTTTCTCGCGTCCCTTCCATCCTACCTTAAGGGCCACGTTCCTCTAAGCGAATCGAAGCGAATTCTAGCTTGACGGGTTTCACTATCTATCAAATAAGCTGCACCGTTGTGAATACAAGCAATGAAGTTTGGTGCCTTTCAGGGTAGACTGTGTTTAAACGCGTTGGGAATTTCATAGAGTAAGAAAGTGAATGTAATATAAATAAATAATTAAATTAAATTGTTGAAATATACATTTTTACAGACAAATAAGAAAATATTTAATTATTTAAAATATTTAAAAAATAATCTTATTTCTTCAAAAAGAAATCACTTTATTTGATTGAAAGCTCAAACAAGAACCTATTTTGCTGAAAAACAAATATTTTAATTAAACATTGATGCTCTACAGAACGAAAAGTTAAGTGACACTGTTTCTAATATTTATATTTGGTGATATTTTATTTATGAACAAAGAAGTAGTGGAACAACTAATGGAAGATGTACGAAAGGCAATTTAAACAAGGCCAAGGAGAGGGAGAGAATGAATGAAAGAAAGAAAGTTGAATATGTAGGTGAGCCAAGCTCCACGTAACACCGACAAACAATGAATAGAAACCAAAAGAGAAGAAGAGAGGAAAGAGTCTAAGGATGAAGGATAGCTAAACTCTAAGGAATACCAACAGATGGAGAGTAAGAATACAAAGAGAGAAATAAAGATAATTATATATAAAGAGAAAAATAAAGTTAAAGAGAAACTCTATGGAATTACGGCAGTTAAATATAAGGACAGAGAGAGAGAGAGGGGCCAGTGAAGTGCAGAACACCACGGAATACCAACACACTAAGAATAAGGACAGCGAGATAGAAACTAAATGGAATTGAGTCAGTTGTAGTATAAGGACAGTGAGAGATAAAGAGGCTCGGATAAAGGAGAAGACTCCACGACACACATTCACTCACCTCCCCAACCCAACCAGTGCTTGTCCTCTTGATATCCCAGCTAACAGGTCCGGGGTAGTTGTTACCCCAAGGGGAGAGAGGGCTCAACTCACCTATGACGTTGAGGCGGAAGGCCAAGCTCATCTTAGGCTCAGTGTTGACTTGACACTCGTAGATCCCGGAATCTCTCTCCTGAGGGAACTTGATCTGAAGCGTCCAGTTGTCCGACTTGTCCGGACGGATCACTTGGAAGCGGGCGTCGCTCGTATACGTTAGGATGCCCGCAGTTAGGATGTGGAGGTCTCGCTTCCGGATCCACGACACCTGAGTACACACACACACACACAGAGATAGAGGAGATAAGTGTAGTTACAGGTGGCTTTGAGACAATACAATCACAATATGCTTTACAGGTATATTCCACAAGGGATATCATTTATCTGTGAACCATGCGAGCCTACAGCCCATCTCACGACTGATTAATTAAGAAATGGGTAGCCGGGGATTTATCTCACAGTTGATTATATAGGAAATGAGGGACCTATCTCACAACTGATCAACTTAGAGAAGAGGGTCCATTTCATGATTAATTATTAACAGGAAAATGAGGAGATCTATCTCATATCTGATTTGATTAACTGGAAATAAATGTCCATCTCAGGTCAATTAGTAATAATATTAAATAAAATTAACGATTTTATAAATATGATATATACTATAACACCATTAATTATATAATATATATTTATACATATTATTATCATATATAAATTATTATTATTAATACTAATATTAACATCTATATTATAGTAATACATATTATTACTATATAAATATGTAATATTAATAATATAGTATTATTAATAATACTAATATAATAATAATTAATTATATATTTAATATTGGTAACATTTCATTCTGTACACCTCATTTGAATATTTAGTTAAACAAAATTTCATCCCATACATTATATAAATATTTATCTTGACAGTGATATGAAAACAAACGTAATATATAAAGTTTGATCCTTTATAACTTGTGAATTGTAATGATTTGAAATAATTGAATCACTATTTATAGCTAAAATAACACAGTTGTTAAAACTGTGCAATCAAATGTTTACTGCCAAATAAACTTAATTCCAAAGTCTACTATTGAAGACTCCACCCTTGATTCGTTCTACCTAGTTTTTTTTCCCACCCGTCTGGGCTATCTACATATTTACACTATTTAAGTATGGTTTGAGAAGATGTAACTTTGTAGAAAACTTGCCCGAATTTGCTTGGAGGGGGAATGAAAAACCATTTATAGAATAATCGGCCACAGTACACTCGACCTGGATTTGAATCCCAGATTCTCCATCCTTGTCAAACTAGTCAAGATGAAGTGGATTGCCTACCCTGAGGTTAGAGGCCTAGGTCCACTTAGCTACATTTTTCTTAGCACAGCATCTCACTACATGTTCAAGTTATATCAACTATGCTAATGAGTTAAGGATGAGGAAAGTTTGAATTTATAGAAAGTGTATCCAAATTCGCATGGAGGGAGAGTGGAAAACCATTTGGGGAAAACCACCTATAGTACACTCAATCAGGATTTAAACCCCAATCTCCATGTCATCGGCAGTCTAGTCTATTTAAAAAGTGACGCCTTAGACCATATGCCCACTGAAGCACCCAGCTACTTAAGATAGGACTAATGTACAAGCACTGCAGGCAGCGTTTTCTGATCAAACATTTATATTATGAAAAAAATATATAAATTTTTTAAGATATTATGTAGGCTACTAAGCAGGGGTATTGATAGTGGGAGTAAGGTGGTACGCCTACCCATAATTCAACTCAAAATGAAGCATCCTTAGTATCATAAAAACACCTGTGAATGGTTTTATACAGAAAATTGATAATCTACGTTCAAAGCCAGGGCTGGTCCTAGGCAATTTGGGGACCCTGCGAACCGTAAATGTGGGCCCCATGGATAATTTTTACAAGCGATTAGAACAGTCCAATCGCATAACAAGATAGATAATATTATGAATCATACTAAACAAAATTATATTATATGATCTTATGATATTATATTATATGATCTTGAAAATAAAACGAACAAATGAGCTTGAACTAATTATTTAAAAATAAACTATATATTGACGTATTATTTTGGGATTGAATAAATAACTCATACGATGAATTGTACATATATTATAATTTTTAATATAAAATATAATAATAGTTCTAGTTTAAATATTTTTATTACAATGTTATAAGAAATCATTATGTAATTTATATTAGTAAATAAATGAATTAGATAAGTGGTTCTATAGTAATTTATCAAGCAGTCAAAGGACAATACACTAGTTAACAAAACTGAAGAGTCATAAAATGGTATATATCTGAGATCTTGTTAAAATAACATACTACAATATATTAAAATATGGTAAAGATATTAATTGGCTCAAACAAATTCACTATCTTTTTTCCGCGTTTCAACATTTTGCATTTTCATAATTTAACTTTTCTTGTTGTAAAGCTGACAACCAATATTATTCTCAATAGAAATAGTGGCTAGTCTTGTAATTCTTTCTTGTGTCATAGTAGATCTCAAATATGTCTTTATTAGCTTTAATTTGGAAAAGCTTCTTTGAAAGAAGAAGAAAACATATTATAAATAAATTTGTTACATCTCAATAAATATAACATTTTCAACACAATAGATCTATGAACAGTTTCTAAACAGTATTTTTGACACCAAATAGTTATTAAATGACATCCATGAATGCAGGGCCTCCTTACCAGCATTTTAGGAACCTGGGGAAAATGTATTGAAACTCTACCGGTCCTACCACACAGATGAATACAACTGTAAACTGTCAATATGGCGCATAACAAACAATATGGCAGCATCCCAGAATGGGGCCCCCGGACACTGCCCAGTGTCCCTATGACTTAAGGGAAAGGGAGAACACGCGGACGTGGCCTCAGGAGGTGAGAAAGAGTACAAGCTGTAGCCTCAGGAGGGGACAGCTCCCGAGACAGTGACGTGCTCAGGAGGGAGGAGAGACAAGTGACGTTGCCTCAAACAGGAGGGAGAGGAGAGACAAGCGACGTGGCCTCAGGAGGAGAATAGAGACAAGTGACGTGGCCTCAGGAGGGGAAGAGAGACACGTGACGTGGCCTCAGGAAGAGCGGGGAGATGATCGACACAGTCTGGGTAAAAGAGGGGGAAACTAACAACACTAATCAAAAAGCTGATACTCTTGTGACAAATTTCATTTTACTGTTCTCATATATTTTCTATCTTTTTATTTATTTAATTATAATTTATTCAAACGATTTAAAAGGGCTAGCTTTGGGTCCCTAATCCTCGAGGCGCCCCTTGTAGACGCATCGCTCGCATAGGCCAAGAACCAGCCATATTCAGAGCAATGTATAAATGATTAAGGTAACCTTTTTCAGATTACTTGTAAAATTAATTTTGGTATCATATCATCAGTGATATTAATTTGGGTCAGGTACTTTTTTTCATATTTTAAAGAGAAAATGGGTTCGTTCTGTGCCGTATAATGATGAAGAGATATTGACGCTTATGCTAACAAGAACATATTCCTAATAGTGTCATCCACACCAGTGATCATGTGGTCTAAGGCAGCGTGGTTCAAGCCACGGCCTGATACCTGCTTTCTTGTGGCTCACTAAGATCAACGGATCTTTAAATAAATAATAGAGAAAGGTATAACCTTGATCTGCATTATAAAAAAAACTCGTGGCAAAGAAGTAATCTAAGTTATCAGACTACATTTGTGGTGTCTTTATAGATTACTATGTTGTAAACATACAGTATTTTGCTGAAATAAAAGCATTCTTTGCTATTCTCCTAGTAAATTAACCTTGAACCATACAACACGGGACCTAGCTTTTATCACATATCCTCGGACACTATCAGTGGATTTGTCTGAGTGAGCCCCATTTTTTTCAGCAGACTACTTTTCACGGATGAGGCATAATTCACAAGAGACGTCTTCTTCAATTGCTGTTACAGCCATGTTGCTGTGAGTGTATGGGTGGGTAACATCGGCGATAACGTGATCGGTTTCTCATCTCCCGCCACTGGATTTGACTGGACACATTTACAGATTCTTTCTGTAAGAAATTGTACTGGAGCCGATACAAGATGTGTCACTTATCACACGTCAGTGAATGTGGGTGCAACAGGAAGGAGCGCCAGCACACTTTTATTTCAAAGTGCTAGAATTTCTGAATGTATGCTTATTTCAGTGGAATAGCATCAGACTTTCCCCACCTTCAATGGCCTCGCCTAACTCAGGATGACTTCGGAGGACATGGATTTATATTAAAAAGTAGTTTTACCTGAGTCCTTCTATACGCTCCTTAAGTTTTGATCTAACCTTTGGGATCAAACTGTATATTGGTATAATTCACACACATTTAAAAAATTAAAGATGCTATACGTTTATTACCAATGTAAAACTCAGAATATACAAAACCATAATTTTACTGGTTGTTCTCTATGGGTGCGAAACATGGCCTCTTACCTTAAATGACGAAAATAAATTTAGGGTGTTCTAAATCAAGTTGCTAAGGAAGATATTTGGTACAAAAAGGGACGAAGATAGTGGGGAGTGGAGGAAGCTACACAATGATGAGTGGCATACACCGTACTCATCACCAGACATTGTTAGGGTAATAAAATCTCGCAGGTTCCGGTGGTCAGGTAATGCAGCGCGAATGGGGGTATTTAGAACCACGTTCAAGGTATTGAATGGCAAACTCAATGGGAGAAATATCACTGGGAAGACCCACGTGCAGATGGGAGTTTAACATTTGGATATATCTCAAAGAGAAATAGGGTGTAAGGAGATAGACTGGAAATAATTAGCTCAAGATAGGGGTTAGTGGCGTAATTTTGTGAGTGTGGTAATTAACTTTCGAGTTTCTAATGCCATAGATTAAGAAGGTAAGTAAGTAATTTGTTTATCACCACTATGTTTACATTTTATTTTCTTGCAACCTGCTATGTTTTCTGCAATATGCATACTGGTACATGAGTCGTCAAAGGTTGAACCACACTGATGTAGGCCTATCGCTTCTCTCTCTCAAGAGACTGGATTTTAGGTGACCAGGTGATTGGGGCTCGAATCCCGATCAGGTGTAACCTCCTGAAGGTGAGTTTACCTAAATGATTTACCACTATCCCTCCTCGAAAATGCTGGTACACCTGTTTTTTAATTATACCTTCCTCATTCTTACTCCATCATTGTAAATATGCGATTATCCCGAATGGATAGTAAGAAGTGGCATCAAGGGAGTCTTTACAGTTATGTAAAGAAATAGTAGAAATTAAGGTGGCTGAGGATAACGGGTATGGAATATGTTGAAGACCAGGGAAAGGGGTAGGTAATAATTTCTGATGACTCAGCACTATCTAGGTCCAACTAGCTACCAATCACACAAATATACACTTTTAATTTGAGAACGCTAACTAATTTTCATACATTTTATCAATAACCCCCTTGTTGTAGGAAGATAGCTTCATTTGAAGGTAGACATATCTCCTACCATCCTCTATAACAGCTACGTTACTGATAGTCATGAACAATAATCCATTTACAACGACAAAAATAAAGTTATTGCAACATTACTTTGATGCGAACCCTAAAAGAATATATATAAACCCCTCAAACCTTCTGTAAATTGAAACGCTTTTAAACTTACAAACACTCGTAATCCAATAACAGTATCGAGAATAAACATTAATCAAATTCTTCCCTTCTACCCCCGTACCAAACAACGTTTATAAAACCAGGTTGAGACTTATAGCAATTCTTGTCAAACATTCGTTTGATCATAGAAAATATTCACTTTAATATGGTCTTACCTGAGTATTTGGTTGATATAAAATCCTTTTATCTTTCAAAAAATAATATTTAGTAAAATATTATATGCATTTGGGACATAATTAAATACTCCCTTTTAAATATTGCTGCAACTTTGTAAAGTTCAGCCGTAAAGAATATGTGGAACAGATAATGTATTTTTTTGTTTCACAAAACAAAAGCGCGCGCGCCACACACACACACACACACACACACACACACACACACACACACACACACACACACACACACACCCCACACACACACACACACACACACACACACACACAACACACACACACACACACACACATATATATATATATATATATATACAAATAATATATATATCTCACAATAAAATATATATCTATTACAATAATATATATATATATATATCACAATAAATATTATATATATCACAATAATATATATATATATATCTCACAATAAAATATATATCTATTACAATAATATATATATATATATATTATATATATATCACAATAAAAAACGATATATCTATCACAATAAAAAAAATATATATAATGCTACAGTACTTCACTTATAAAAACATTATTAAATTAATATTTTCATTTAAACTTTTTTAAAGCTATGGAAATATGATTATTAAATTTCAACTTTATTTAACTAACCAGATAATGAGAAAAACTATATAAAATCGTATCTCTAGCTGAAGGAAAGGCATAACTTTCAGTGACCCGCTGACCTCACTTTTGATATTAAGATTTAATTGCTGCAATAAAAATAACACATGCTTAAATATTTATATTTGGTCCAACCCGCACCGCAGGGCACCCAGAAAAAGGCGTCAGTCAATCTTGAATGGTTTGACACTAACAAGTGATCGTAGTTCGAATGCTGGCTGGATGTAATGAGGTAGCTTGAAGAGAAGCATAGAAAAATCACAGCTGGAACTCCCAAATGCACCAAAAAGGATTGACTTTGTAAAATGTGAGTCTAACGTCCTATACCTTTAGGCCAAAGTTTAAAGTTTTGCTTTTACAACAACATTTGATTGGAAACACTGGTTGATCTGTTTTTGGAATAGTGTAGGCATAACAAGCACCTTAGCCCCAGCACTGGCTAAATAATGGTAGCATATGTGAGTACTAGTATAGGTAGGGTTCCTTTGAATTCTTAGAGTTCTGAAGAATATTAATGATATTAAAAATACGAAAAATTCTAATAAAAAAATAAAATTAGTAAATAAATCAAACCTATATTTTTTCAAATTATGATTTGGGATTATTTAGAGGTATTAAGATGTTTATTTTTCATTCCAACATAAAATTAGGACTGAATGTGGATCCAAATTTGAATTAAATCGGAGCTAAAAAGGGCAGGAAGAAGAGGGATGGAAAGAAAGGACTTACATCCTCTTATAACTCCTCGTCCAAGATTTATCACCTTTCTAAGTCACGCGTTATCCGAAGAGAGGGAGGAGAAACGCTTCTGAAGAAACACACGATAGTACATTATTATTTTGGGCTCCATCCCCTACTGGCCTTCTAGGGCATCCGGATATTTACTCAAGAGGGTAGAGAGGAGGAAGGTAACATTTTATACAGAATATACAAACAGTTTACTGAAATACTATTCATTATACTTTGTCGAGTGACCACGACCTTCAACCCTATTCACGTCATCGAATAGTCATACTATACGAGACTGACGCTTTTGTCAGCGTGTCCTCCATTGCGATTCATAATATTAGCGATTATAGTATATAGAAAAAAAATTATATCAACGTCCACGTTCTGAGTCCGTACAGATGTCACAGTTTCTTTCAGCCAATAGTACTGGCACGTCTATCCATCCTGAGGGCTCGTTCCCGGTTACAAATTTATCATGAGGAGGGCTGCAGACATTCCCTTCCTAACCACCCCCTCCTCATCTCCTTCATTGTGTTGTCTCTTAAAGCCGCAAGGATTTCAACCAAACTCCTGTAATATCCGGAGCTGAAAGACAACGTCGCACTTGTCATGGACTCGAACTTTTCCGAGGTTCCTTCAGGGGACATACATTTTTTCATTTATATATTTCACTTCCATCGTCTTTCCTTTTTTTTTTTTTTTTTCCAAACAGACGCTTCTTTGGCTTCAATGTACACACAACAGACATTTTTATTTTGTGATATACGACCGGGAGAGGTTCTTCCTGAAAAGCTACTTTTGTTATTGTGGGAAGCTTAATCAAAACAGGTCGTTTTATCTCAACTACTGGAACTAGAAACAATAATGCAAATTAAAGGATTCTTTTCCAAATATACTTGATTGCTAGCTGGTGTTTGAAACCCGGTTTACTGTACTGAGGGTGGCTTTCCCTAGAGGGTTTCCCATTATCACACCAATAAATGCGGATACATTTACTCTAAACTCTACCTTACTTATCCCCACCACCATTGGTGTGGACATAAATACGCACATCCCAGGCAGATAGTAATAGACCTCTCAAATCAAGTGCGGTTCTTCACGTACACTGTTAGATCTTTCGCCCAAGGAGCTACTCGACTGTGATTGAAGTCACAAATTGGTCAATAACTTGTTATTACTTATTTTCCGCACACGGTGATAAGCAAAAATGACGGCATTTCAATCCGTTTCAAACTATCTAGATTGCAAGCACCTTCTTCGGGCTTCTAGAATAATAAATATTTATTAATATAATGCCTATTGACTCGAATGTCGAGGAGGATTTGGGTCTCTAAATTATTATTACAGATATAATACTATTTTGGATTCCTCTATAAAAAAATATAAACTGAAGACTATTCGTCGTGGAAAAGGAACTGCAACAAAGTGATGTAAAAGTTATAACGATAAGTTTAGAGCTTGAATCCCAGCCTAGTGTATGGAGTGTTTTTTTAAGTTCTACTCAAATCTACTTGAGTGTGGTTACATTTCTTACAAATGTATACCTTTTGCTCCCTTAATTCTGTAGTGTATACATTAGGACAGGACATATTAGAACAAAGAGTAAGTGCTAGGTTATAGTAGGATTCTGATAGGAAAGAACCTTTTAAAGAATACAAATAATTTTCTTTGCGTTCAACACTGATATATTCTACAATAATATTAATATTATTTCATATTTATTGATGCTATTTATCAAAGGTTATAAATGCAGATCATATGACTTAACGTAAACACGCAAGTAAGTTGTTTTAGAAAATTTTTAAATGTCAATAAAGTTGCTTCCAATCAGAATCGAACTGTATGTGCCCACGCGTCGACTTGTCGCAACGAATCGCACTCTGTGTGAGAGCACACAAGCACATGGATAAACACACACATCTGAAAGTGAAGAGACTTTGCATATCACAAATATTTATTTGAAAATCTTATTTTTAAAATTGGCAAATGTATACAGAAAAACGAATAGTGTTGCTTTTCTCATTTGTTTTTGACTCCTCCTGTGATGATATTCAAGTAAAAATCGACCACAGTTTTAGGTTTTATAACATATATAAATAAATATACGGTAGTCAACATTGACCAAAAAAAGTTATTATATTTATCTTAGAGCTGCAAACCTAGTAAAAACTTTTGAAATTGGACAGATGCAGAACACATACCTTGGCGTATGAAATAAAGAAAGTGGCATTTTTTTAATCTATAGAAGAGTTTATTTTAATGAGAATCATCTGACTATAGTTACGTCACACACGAAGGGCATTTTCTTATACGTAGACACTATTGTTACTATGATCGTCTCACCAATTATTAGTGACGCTAGTGAAATTACTTTTATGTATTAATGGACAACTGCCAGTTTCGACAGGGGCTGCCATTAGGTAGAGTTTGAAACGATACTGATTTGGACCCCTCTCATATATTTAAAAAATCATAGATGAAGGTATTTTTCTTTAAATTATGGTATGTAAAATATCCTTTCAATAATTCATCCATGGATAATTGCGTGCTTTACAGAAATAATGTCAAAGAATTGCACCATTAAAACTGATTTTTCTTTCAAAAGTCAACTCAGCACTATTTACCAAAAAAGCAAGTGACGCTAGCTCTCTTTACCCAATACAAAGCTAGCTTTCACAAAACCTGTTGCCAGGACTCTTTCTATTAATTAGTTTTAACACTGGTCACGAGAGGTCCAAGAGGCAAGGGGCAGGTCATATATAAGTCACTTGTGCGTATGAACACACACAGTGCCAGTAGCATAAATATAGTAATACAACTTATTAACAGTGCCGTTAGAATAAATCTACAGAGAGAGTAATAGCACAAAACAGTGAACACAATCACACAAGAACCTTGTAATCAAAGACAGTAATATTCAATGCTGGTAAAATATATAGTTGTAATATTACAGAGAAATAATCTGTAGTTCAACGAAACTGTATCATATAAAATTTTATCATCAATGCCGAAGATAAAATCACTTTAATAAATCGTGTGCAACATTAATGGTCTTATTTATTTAGTTAAAATATCACATAATAATTCCATATCGTAATAATTGGCGCTTGATCACGGGGCTATAAATACCAATTATCACACAATACCGAAATATCGTTGCACTTTGATTAGTGCTTGATCACGGGGCAATTAACAGATGATTAAACGGTATCACTATAATCGGCGCCCATCGCCGACGCGTAACGTTTTAATTGCCACACAACGCGGATCGATTAATTCAATAACTCTATAAGTTGTAGTAAATTAAGCTTTATGTTTGTTTTGTGTTTCCCCACGCCATTTTATCCTCATCCGGGCGTCATGCATTTTAATTATCCTAATGTGGTAAGGGTGAAAATTGCAGAATTAGAGGAAGGTAGAGTGATACACCATTTAGAAAAAAACCCTTCTTACACTCTTCCGAGATCCAAGCCTTGACCTCCTTATCACTGGCAAACCACATTATATGAGCCTGATATTTAGTTCAAGCATTCACCGATGCGAAGGCTTTCCGAAATTATTATTTTTTATAATCCGCAAAAGTGTGTACATAGCTATGATTTAAGTATATCTAGGACGTCACAGAAAAGATTTAGGCAAGCTCTCTGCTTCCGCTAATAGCTGGGAGCTTTCATCTCTTCATCAAAATGGAAATGCGCACCTATTTATTCCTCCTTCACGGTCGAGTGTTTTCGGGCTTTTTTTTAAAATGACAAAACACTAGCGAACATCTCTCATCGTTTATTCCAAGCGTTTGAATATTTAACTGCCGAATGAAAAGGTTTTTTTTTTGCTTTGCTTAAGGACATGCGGTTTTTTTTCAATCAAAATAATGATGAATAAGCGCAGTGTGCTGAACAATCAAATTAAATAGGAAGGAGGGGAGGTAGGCGTTAATAACGTATGCAACATATTACTGTGGTAATTTATTTTTCTAACGAGATAGGATCAGTTAATAAACGATAATACATTTGATAACAATAATTTACCATTCTAATAGTATTGTATGATGTTTTTATATGGACCAACTATTATCATAAATACTTACACATTCTTTCTTGTGATTATAATAAGTGATTATTTTAAGTACGTGTAAGATTGGACGATTTATATTTTGCACCAATCTCTCTTAGTTCATAATATAGTACAAGGATTATATAACGGATTAGTTTAGATACTAAAGGATATAGGTGAGTAGGGTAACTAGAGGAAATGAACTGGCATTAGCGTGGAGAGAAGACAGGAAAGACGCGATGATGAATCACATGTGAAAAACCAATCCCTAGTGAGCCCGGCTGAGATTTATAACCTTGACTACTCTGACACCAACAAAACAATATATTGGGAGTCTGATGCTTTAGACTAAGTGGCCAACGGTACAAGTCTTTGTAGCAATCAAAAAAGGTAAAACGAACTGATGAACAATAACTAATAGGTGCATGGTTAACGTACATGTTTTTGTTCCGGGAATCCAGGGATTCAATCCCAGCCGGTTGTACCACGGGTGGGTTTTTTAGTATATATTTTCCATTTTCCCCTCAACCAAATACCAGTGCATTCACTCATTCATTTCTTCACTCTCAACACGTCTGAAATTATTCTAAATACTTCATCAGCTATACACTACATCCACAATCGACAACTCTGCATCACAACTTGTGAATGTGGGGAATGCCAGGCCTCCACCGTGGTTTGGATTCCACGTTAAGCTGTAGGTCCTTCATTTCATCTCACAATCACCCTACCATTACACATTAGCGTAAGTGCGTACAACCCGAATAGGTAGTAAGACGCGGTGCTAATAATAATAATAATAATAATAAATAATAATAATAATAATAATAATAATAATAATAATAATAATAATAATAATAATAATAATAATAATAATAATAAAACTCTGCAGATGCACATCTACTCACTACATTTATGCAGATGTTCATCCATTCACGACACCTCTGCAGATATCAAGGAACCGTACCCTCCTCCCCCATTGCTTTCTACCCTTACCTTCCCCCAACTCTCCACTCATCACCACCCTCTTACCCCTTACTCGCCCATCGCCACGGTCACGCTACGCCACTTACTACATCTTTAACTGGAAGAGTTGACGCGGAGAGATCTTCCCTAAATGATCGACGAGGAAGACTTCTCTCTTATTCCTCCCCCTACCTCTCCTCAGCGTCATTTCGGGCAGACCATCTCCGAGGCACGCCAAGCATACCAGGCCTGCCAACCATCCAGTAAGGGTTCCCCAAGAGATGCTTTGCAAATGGGTTATCGATCATTTTAGAAAGCATCGGGCTTGATGCGAGAGGTACAGAGAGGGAAAGTTGCCCCTCCTAATATCCGAGTGGAACACAAATTAGTTCTCTTTTGCCCGAACTTTCTTTCAGTCTTTTTGTACGTATATAAATAGGCTCCCCATTCCCCACAGAAAAAAAGACCAAAATTAGGAAAAGAAGGAGATAAAGCCCTTTTCGTATAATTTTGGGTAATCACACTCTGGGGGAAGTGGAGATCACCTCCTCGAGGCGATATCTAAGACAGTGTTAATTAAACATTCCAGGGTCAATGGCTTTAAGGGCGCCACCTAAAAAAAAAGGAAATATTTACCATATGCAGTATTTCTCATTTGAATGGCAATACTAAGCTTTAAAACCAATAAACCAATCCTCAATTAACTAAAAAATATTTTGTTGTGACCCTGCTAAAATATGATGCTATTTTTTTTGAGGAAGCTAGATCAAATTTTCTAGCCCTTTACTTTAGCCGGCCTCGTAGTATAATGGTCAGAGCTCCTGGCTGCTGACCTAGAGGTCTCTGGTTCGAGCCCTGGCGGGTACTGGGGGAATTTTCTCGAAAGGGGTGTAATTCCCATGGTCACCAGAATATGGTAAATTAAACTTAAGCTAAGTTAAGATATTCATTAACTTCACTCCGTCATATTCACTATTATACTGTAAATATTATTAACTATATCTTTATTTCGTTTAATAAATTATAAAATATACATTACACCATTGATTAATAAGATAATTACACTCTTAACAAATTACACATGAGTAAATAAATTATAATGTGAATACAGTGCTGGCTTCTTCTGCACTTGCAAAAAAAAAAAATATCAACGCTACATTTGTAAACAAAGTCCTCCCACAACTAAAGCTGCACGAGCGTCTACGATTTTCTTCCGAGTTCGGCTGTAGTTTCAACAAGAGTGCCCGCCTGCTGCCTCTTTCTACTCGACCACAACTTAATACCTCGGTTGGATCACGTCTTGCCAATCATCACATCTTCACCCTACCTTCACCTTGCTTAAATCAACACCAATGGGAAAGTGACAAATTCAAACTCTGAAGAAGGCTTTTGAAACTTTCTTTGTTTCTTCCTCCTGTCGGTTAGGCCGGCAGCTCCGTTTCGTCATCTTGGTGATGCCCAACAGTAGGAAAAAGGAAACATTATTTGTCGGTTTATCACTCTTTAGATATTAACGAAAAATGTCCCTCTCAAATTATGTACGATTAGTATATTTGGGCGTCCCCTAAGAAAAGATATATTAATACTTGCTAATCTTTTCGCAAACTGAGTTATAGATTGATGTAGCCCAGACACGCCATTATTATTATTATTATTATTATTATTATTATTATTATTATTGCTTTGATATTTTGCGTGTAACATAGTTGAAAGTTTCATCCTTTCATGGTTATTGATATGTAAAGTTTTTATTCCTATTGAGCGGGAACCAATAAATCCTTTCTTGAATAACGTGTGATTTCTGGACGTTTGTAACGCGTCTTAGCGCTCCGGTAGGCTGAACCCTTAATCCGCTGTAATAAAAGTACGATTTAATTCTTTAACCTCCAGGTGGAACAGAAAGATAATATATGATCAAGGATCCTTCGAGGATTGGAGGTAGAAGAATTTGATTACTCACAAGGTATACGCCATGTTAGTGGTGGTTTGCCGTTGAAATGCGTGTCCACTGGCATACACGCAAAATGGGTTTCTTATGAAAATGAATAATAAATTAAGTTTCGATGCTTAAAAAAAAAAAAACGCTAGTTATTTATCAGTGCGTTTTATTACCCGACCGATAAATCCGAAATTTAAACACGCTTGCAAGAGGAAGGTAATATATTTTCATGAATAATTTTCCAATCTCTCTCTAAGTAAATTCGGGGACATTTACTCTAAATTATAACTTACCCATTCCTTCCCTCCTAGTGTATGCATGTGGATGGGCTGGATGGGTAGTGAGTCCTGGTTCACGTGAAAATAAACCTACGGACTTTTCGAGTTTCCAGATTTCTTTCAACTTTATAAAGTCTTGGCACCCTTGTCGCGGTTAATATAGGTCACAGATGAAACACTAACATTTAATGATGTATTATGTGTACAACACGTTTTTTTCAAAATCTAAAACAATCAATTTATCTTTTCAAAATATTTCAGGTTAAATTCAACGTGTTATTTGTTACATTTTGGCAACAAGAATATGGTATGTTAAATTCAATAACTGTAATTTACGAAATAGATTGATTTTAAATTTGGTTACTCTCGACTTTTCTGTCCCGTTATTTTGCAACTTCATCAGCTAGTTCAAAAATGAAGAAGGGAGACAAATACACAAACAGACACGGTCTTCACATTAGTCGGTTTTATTGATTACAGTAGACCTACATTAAAAAGGGAAAAATAAAGAAATATTTTTTTAAAATTAAGAATTACGATGTTTCTTGAATATTATTATAGTTTTTATTATTTACAAACGACACCTACGTGAAAGCTTATTGGAAGAAACTTTTGATGCTAATTTTTTTCTTCTTCAGAGGTTAGGAGGATAAGACCCCAAGTGTACAAGAGTGAGATAGATGAATGGCGGGCTCTGAGATCCTTTGTGATCAATAAAGTGCCTTTACCCCCTCCTCCTTCCCCTTCTCCCCAACCCTACATCCTACTTCCAAGAAATATGTCGAATTCCACAGAGAGAGACCATACGAAATCCCATAAGCTATAAAATACGCACTATTTTCTTCTTCCTCAATTTTTATTTTCAATTCCGTGGAAGAAAATGGGGAAAAATTTCTTCTATTCCGTCTTTAACGAGTTTTTATTACTTTTTTTTTACCAGTTGGTGTCAACGTGCTTTTTATATGAAATATAATAAGTAGAAACACCAATATAAAAATAAATTAACTTTCAAAAAACAAACTATCTAAATTATTTTGAAATAATCCTAAAACCAATAATAGAATATATATTATAGATATCTTTTTCATAAAAAATGACTTTGATAACAATTACTCGCTTCCTTGTAGATAAAGCCCCCTGTCGCCGGAAAAGGGGGAGAAGAGGATATGGATTTAAGGCGGTCGCCTAACATAGCACTTAGACGCATTGCAGGCGTCGAGAAAATCCCCTATTAATTATTTAAAAATATGGTTCAAGCCAAATATTGGGTATTAAATTGTGAAACCTTTTATTTTACGTTTTTTCCTTTTGAATTTTTTCTGACAAAAAGTTGAAATGAGTTAATTTTCAACGTTGCAATTCTGAGAACAAAGTAAACGGTTAGAAACAAAACGAATAAATTCATATTGGAACAGGATCCCAACATAACATTTTAAGATAGTTGAGTATTGTTTTAGTTGTTTTGAAGCTTCAGAACTATCATTTACTAATATGTATAGTGGTGTGAGAATATTTTCCTATAAATAGTTATAATTTTGTGGGGATTTTTTTAGGTATAGTGTTTTTTGGTCATGTTACTTCCAATTCCACTATTCATAGATTGTTTATCTTATATGATTAAAACTAAGACCACTTTGATAAAATATGGCAAGTGTGTGTAGTTACAGAGCACAACGAATGTAAACTATTCGCACTGGTAATAGTAGTCCAAAGGTCTCACACTTGGTAAACTATTGGGGCTCAATTTTTTGGCCGGTTGCAGCGAGGGTAACTTTCCCTTCAGTTTCTGATTTTCTCTCTTTTAAACCCTACTATACCTTGCGACTGGATTTAGTATTTAAGTGTTAAATTTAATGATCTTTAAAAACAATTATACACACATTGTTTACCCACAAAGTTAGCGGTATTAGCTTGACCATCTTAAAAGATAAACAATAGTGGAACCAAGCAAGATAAACTTCCTTCAATTGAGGGTAGTTAAAGAGTATGCAAAATATTTAATTGATCATTAATAAATATTAATTCATAAAAATAATATCAATCTTTAAAGTATCTGGACATAAATATTTAATTATGTATTGAATCAATTTTTTTTAAATGTTGGTTTTTCTGTCGATAATAAGCAAATTGATTGCAACGGCTTTTCCTAAAAGGACCTGTAGTACCGAGTCCCTTTACTAAGGTTTTAATAAACTTATTTAGCAATTAGTTTGCGTTTAAGGAAAAAGTTATTAACAAATGTTCACCAAAGCCAGTTCTTAGATAACAGTCTTTTAGACTGCATTAGGGCTACCGCGAACAACCAATTTCTGTTGTAACGAACTAATTTAACGCTTGTTGAATTCTCTGGCTTTGTAAGTTTGTTTCTGAAGGTGTTCTTTAACAAACTTTCTTTCTCGGTAATTAGAAAACAAGAAAAAGGGGAAGAGGGTGAAGGGTTCAAGCTGTTGTTCCTTGAACCGTGCTTTGGAGATAAAGTTAACTTTTTTAAAAACATTCTATAAGTCAAAGAAAATATTATCACCCATCCGGGCAGTACACGTGTAGTCATATTATTAAGCTAGATATGAGTAAGGTAGAATTTATAGTAATTGTAAGTGCATTTGCATGACGAGAGATTGGAAAACAATTTTGCTAAACAAAACCCATTACGCCTGATTGGGATTTGTTACCTGATCTCCAGGTCAAGGCGTGGGCTTAACGATTAGTCTACGTGTCCACCGATGCGTGGGGTATAATAATTAAATGTGGCCTGCAGACCCATATGTAATCCTCAAGACTACCCTTCCATGACAGACCGGGACGGCCATATCCCCCAATCTCCTCTCAACACTGCTCACAGTAGCTATCCTTTCAGCATTCCTCCTTATATGAGCCAAGAGGCAAACACCGAATGCTTGGAAGTTCTATATGTAATCACGCCATTCCCTTATGAAGTAGGCAAGACACTGCATATAGCTAAAAAAAAAAAAAAAACAACCTCGTACTTAATCCATCTTCACTAACTTTCTCCACACGTCCCTATCCTTGCATACTCCCTTCACTTAAACAACGTCCATACACCGATACATACATGCTCTTTTATTCTTAAAACTCTTAAAGTTTCTCTTTCTCACACATTCATCTACAACATTGTCTTGTCTTATCGGGCCAACCTCTTCCTTTTGATCCACACACCCTGCCGTCATACATTTTCTTCGTTATTCGATCCATACTTATCCTCTCAACACGTTCAAACCAACGTGAGACGCTTCTTTCACACTTACCTAATGTATTCCCTTTCAAACCGCACTCCTTCGGCACCCAATCATTAGGGACTCTGTCCATACGAGCTTTTACACATACTTAGATATGTAATTTCAACCGCCTCTACCTTGTGGAGTGTAGCTGCCATAATTACAGTGGAAGTTCTATAATATGTAAAGCCATCTACGATAGAAGTTCTATAGATTATGTAAGTACTGGCCAACAATAATTGAGGTATAATATTCAAACATTATAATGACTCTTTTAATTAGTTGACTCAAGAGGTCATTGTTCAATTACAGCCGAATACGCTAAAGTATTTATTTAATATAAATATTTCTATTAGTGAAACACGCGGACAAATACATCAGTCTCACTGGTTCATGACAAAATAAAACCAAATCGACACATTAATCACAATCAACAGAATTAAATAACATGTTCAAGAACGTTTCAGATGTATTTAAAGTCACATGGATATATTGTTTGCTGGCTCATAAACTTCCAAAATAATTTACAACCAGTTTTTACACAGAAACAAAAAAAAAAAAAAACGAATGTGTGAACAAGTAGAATTATGTTAATTTTTTATTTTTCCATCCCATATTAGTTTATTTTTTTAATCACAGCGTCTTACTACCCATCCGGGTTAATTACTTGTGTGCATAATATTTGACTGTCTAAAATACAAGGGGCGTGATTATAAATGAGAAAATATTGACCACTCTATAGCTAGCTGCGTTAATTACCTAAACAAAAAATAAATAGTTTTTTATTTAGTTAGCTAAGAAAAAGTTAATAAAGTTTCTCTCATACAGTCTGTGTCAAATTTAATCTTGGTAGTCACCCAAACCCCGGGTTTCGGGATTGGGTAAGGCTCAAACAATTATTTAAATGAAGGAAATTCAATTACCAGTAGAAGGAGGAGTGTTTGCTGAACTACTTCTCGAAATTTGTTAAAGGCTGGTAAAGGGGGTGGCGGGTGGGGGTGAGGAAATAAAAGGAAGCTCTGAGGGTTTTCTAAAGCAAACAAACAAATCAATTGACGTCTGCTATCTTAATTTAATTACTTTTGGCCAAAAATGAATTTTTATCAACAATGAAAGGATATAATCGAAGGATATTTAAAAACGTTTTAAGACGTTCTAGCTTACATAATTATCGAGTAAATTAATGACTTGGAATTAATTTTCAATACAAAATACTTGATTTTGTTGTAAAAAATATGTTTTGCTGAATGTTTTGAAGCTATTATCGGATAAAACCACAAACAAAACTAAAATCATAAATAACACTTATTTATATTTATTTCATATTTATTTTCCTTAGCGTCTAATATCTGTCCAGGCTATATGCATGTTAACAGGCTAATGGGTTTAAGAGATTATTACATAATGTATAGGAAATGTACGCGCATTTACGTGGTGGGAGAGTGGAAAATCATTAAGTAAAAGCCATCCTTTGCTCACCCACCCGATATTTGAACCTCAACATCCCTATTACCAATAAACCAGACTAGATTCACATTTAGTCCACGTGGCCACCGATACTGTCTATAAATAAACTAGATGAGTCAACTTAAATTTTTATAAACTAACCATTAGGTTATTCAATTTATTTAATTTTACCACATAATTATGAAATTTAACGTATATAACAACAACAACAACAACAACAATATTAAAACAATAATAATAAATGTAATAAAACAATTATACAAATAATAATAATTATTTGACCTTAATTTACGATAGTTTTATGTATTAATTAACTGTAACTGCCTGATACAATATGACATCTCTTTCAAATACAAATGTTTACGAAAATCTTAGAGTTTTATATTTATTTTTCAAGTAAAAAAATACTGTTAAATTATTTATTTATTCAAACTATGTAGTTACAAGATTTATATATTTCCAAATTATTACCTTTTCTATAAAAAATAAACTTTCTTGATAAATATATTTATAAAAAGTACTCAAATCTTAGCTTAAAATCACACCTACCTACTTACTATCTTTTGACAGTTTTTTTTACGGTTGTAATTCACCAGCTTATTGGATCTACTTTTGTTTGCCACCTATATAAATCAGGTTATTTTTAAAGCCAAAAGTTTGCTGTAAGTGCTGTATGTCAGTTTTTTGCAAATGTAAAATATTAATTGTTCATTAAATGACCCAATAAACTTTATGGATGGATGGATACGTGAATATTGCTTTGTAGTTCAAACAGTTGAACAATTTATTATTGAAATAGTTTCTATACTGTTCGTTTGTGTATTATTATTACTAGCACCACGTCTTACTAACCGCTCGGTCTGTACGCTAATGTGTAATGGTAGGGTGATAGTGAGATGAAATGGAAGACCTAGAGATTAAAGTAGGATCCGAACCATGGTGGAGGCCTGGCATTCCACAAATTCACAAGTTGTAATTAATACACATCTTGCCAGAGGTGATGGAAGGGTTTGGTAATCAGATACATCTGTATTGGGGCCGAGGATTTAACCCCGGACCCCCTGCACATAAGTCCAACGCCTTACTCCTAGACCACCAGGTCACCTTTCGTTTACGTAGATGAGTAGGTTACTATGCTGATATATACTTTAAAAGTGGAAGTGTTTACAATAATTTAATATTTATGTGTTTAATCTTATAGTTAAGATGTTTAGTTATATTCAACTGAAGGTTCTAAGCTCACATTAAAATAGCAGATGACTTATGAACTACGTCTAATAAAACACCACTACCTAGCCCAGCGTATCGTTCAAGTTTGACCTTTGACTCCATAGAATGAGAGAGTGTGTATTGTGATGACTACGCAATGTTGTTGTCGCTTTCTGATTGGTTGTTACGGAATGTTGTTTTCGCTCTATGATTGGTTGTTACACAATGTTGTTTTCGCTCTATGATTGGTTGTTACACAATGTTGTTTTCGCTCTATGATTGGTTGTTACGTAATGTTGTTTTTGATCTATGATTGATTGTTACGCAATGTTTTCGCTCTATGATTGGTTGTTACGCAATGTTGTTTTCGCTCTATGATTGGTTGTTACGTAATGCTGTTTTCGCTCTATGATTGGTTTTCACCCTCCCCCTGACCACCTTTCAGTGGTTTATTCTTGTCCCATTTGTTTATTTATGTCTGGTTGGGATTCGGACGAGTGTTGGAGTTTTTTTTATTAATTTGGGGGAGTTTATTTTCTTGGGATTGGGACGGAGCGTTGGAGTTTTTTTATTTATTGGCATGCAGCCCATGGAGTCGGGCGTTCCTCCCATGGCATCAGAACGGAGCACGAAGCCCTCCTGATGGCAGCGTAGTATAGAATGCGACCACTGGCCGTCTAGCAGTTGTTTGCCGCCCTTTCACTTTTCCCTCACTCCCCACTCTCCTTACATCGCCACGGCACAGAACGAACTAAGTTACACTGACTGCTCCATCTCGCAAGACTCTGTTGGACTGCCTTTCACTTCACCCCCCGCCACCTAACATCATCATACCTCTCCTCAGTGGGGGTCGTCAGATGTCGCAACAACAGTAGCTTGTGACAAATTTTGAATGAGGGTGGCAACGACCTTGTTGAAGAGTCATAAACCCCAAGGCCGCTTGGTGCATCAGTCGTGGCCTTTTGAATGTCGCTGGTTCAGATGTGCTTTCCCCCCAACCTCCCAAGGCCGCTTGACACATCAGTAGTGGCCTTCTGAAGGCGGCAGGTTCAGATGTGCTTTCTAAATGCCCACTCTGGGACCATTGATTCGATTTTGCCCTGCCAGGAGCCTGACATGTAGACGGCGTGCACACCGGGATTCGAACCTCGATATCTTTAACACAGCTAATGTCTGTTAGAACGGCCGTACTTCCTGCTACACCCACCATTTTTCCGGCTGACCAGGTAGAATGTGTATCCACATTTGCTTCAAACATAGATCACTCTGTCACCAGCCAACTAGTGACGCCTTAGAAAATGCGCCCATCGATGCAATATAAAATGCATTGTGATAGTAGATTGCTACTCAAGGATCGGCCTAAGTACACACGCACGACAGGGGTTCAAACTAAGCTTTTCAGGCAAGCGTGAGATAAAAGCTGACTTTGACCAGGGTTTGAAATGTGAAGTAATTAGCGTTTGTTGCCCTCTAAAGCACTTGAACCCCTACCTCCTCATGTAACAGGGCAAGATGTGTACCCACATTTGCCCGGACAGGGATTCGAACTATGCTCTTCAGGCAAGCGTGAGAAAAGAGCTGATTTTGACCAGGCAAAATGTGTAACATCATTTGCCAGGGTTTGAAATATGAAGTAAATAGCGTTTGTTGCTTCTAAGGGACTTGAACCCCTACCTCCTCCCGTCACAGGGTGATGTGTACCCGCATTTGCACTGTTGGAAAAATAAACACCACTGACGGTCCTTCAGGAACCCTCTAGCCAGAACCAGAGAAAAACGTCCATCCTCGGAGGGAAAGCTAGCAAAATGCCAGATAATTGTAAATAGCTCGGGCGCGTGCAATCACCGTCGCGAAAACAATATATCGACCAATAAGAAGCCGCCACCTATGCGTGCGGCACACCCCGTTGAAGCGACTATAAATAGACCTTGAAATCATTACATTCTGTCATTATGATTAATAATTGCAGCTAGTAAACATCATAAACGTTTAGTGCAGAAGAGTCAAGTAGTTAACAACAACAACATCAGGCAGCTGAGCAGTTAATACAAGTGAACCGTATCGCATGGTGGGCCCTACAAACCATACAGCACGTTTAGCTCTCAGGTACGCTCACCATGCTTAGAACCGGCTATATTAATTTAATTTTTGTGGGTCATACGATTGCGAGGCGTGCCTATATGACTGTAGAAAATATTCACAGTGTGGCTGTGAGCGATAGACATGTAAATTTACAAAGTAGTGAACCAAGACAGAGAGGAGCGAGGCAACATCGAGTTTTGTGACTCTACCTGTCACACGATAAGAGCGACTGATGTACCACCCTACGATAGGATCTAGGAGTTTTAAATGTGTGATATGACATGTGCCGTGTACGATTTTCGTAAAGGGAGTGTTGTGGCCATGTTTACCAGGCCTCCACCACCCTTCCGAGCTCTACACCATCCGCCAGCGTCCTTCACGACGCCGCCGCCACTACCTCCACCCCAAAGTCACCAGCGTACCCACCGTCAGAGTCACCCAAGTACCCACCACCAGATTCGTCTACTTACCAGACATCAGAGTCACCAGCGTACCCGCCGTCAGAGTCGTCTACCTACCAGACATCAGAGTACTCACAGCCAGAGTTATCCGTTTGCCTACCACCAGAGCCGTCTGCCTAGCAGACATCAGAGTCGTCAGAGTCACCCACGTGCCCACCACGAGTGGAGAAGGAGGTAAAGTCCAAAGAACCGATAAATCTCAAGGATTTAACCTTTTACAAAAATGATTCAAATGTTAAAATCATGGGCGATACGCCCGATGACTACATAATCGGTCTGAGAAGTTTCGGTAACGTCTTCCTTCCAAAGTCTGTCTATTATGTGGATTGTAAGCGATTTAAATCTAAAGCACGATGTATGATATATCTTGGAAGATAAAGTGTGATGTTTAAAAGTGAATTAATAAACTAGGCGCACTCATGTTGTCGTAGCACTCTGCTGGCGTCATCGGAGCTATTGGTGACATTTTGAAAAACGTGAGAGAGGGAACACACTTTGTGAGTAGAAGGCGTTGCCGCTTGAGTGAGAGTGTTTATTTTTCTCCCATAAATATTTCTTTCGCTGTATCTCCAATTGTCATTATGTCATTTAAATGCGGCATTTGTGAGGGGTCGTAAGCAAAGCTCTCCAATCTTATTCGACACAAATATCAATTTCATCAAACGACTTCCAATCCAGCTCACCAGGATGCCTGTTGGGACGAGAAGGTATTGTACAGTGCGTTAGACCTGATCGAGAAAGAGGAATACAACCGTGTCAAGTACTTAAACGAACTTGAGAAAACAAAAGTGATATCGTCGTGCTATCGGAAGAGCCCACCAATAAACCGAACGTTATTGTGCTTGAGGTTGTTGGAAGAGTAAGATTGCCCGGTAGAAACTGTGGGGATATTGTCAATATGCGTTATAGCGCCTCTCAGCGTGTCCTAAACTATTTTGGGGGTGAATCCTACTCATTTTCTAGATGGTAAAAGAGATTATATTCTCTCCTGATGTGTTTCTTAGGTAAAAGAGTGATTATATGTGTTTCTTGCTAACACAATTATATAGTTCATGTTCACCATAGTCTTAATAGTATTGGTCACAAGACCTAAATAATATTGCTGTTTGAAAAAACTCTTCGTTGTTGTTGTTGTTATTGTGGCCGCATGTTATGAATGTTTTGAATTAACCATTTGCTGATTGTCAATAAAAAAACTAGCAATAAAATGTTGTTATTTTTTTTAATCCTAGAATATATTGGTTGGAAATCCTTGGAGAATCAAAGATAGGAAGGAGATGACAACGTTGTCATATTCATTTATAAATTGTTGTGACTTTAGATTGCTACCCAAAGAGAAAATAAAAGGATTTAATTGTTATATTCTGAACGTTTCAACTTATCCATAATGTTTGAGACAGACCTTCTAAGCCAAATAAACTTGTAACGTAACAACCAATCAGAGCAAAACAACATTACGAAACAACCAATCAGAGAGCGAAAACAACATTGCGTAACAACCAATCAGAGAGCGACAAAAACATTGTGTAATCATCACAATATACACTCTTTCCAAATCGGGGTCAAAGGTCAAACTGGATCGATACTCTGTACTAAGTAGTAACACCATCAACACTAGCTATATAATAATTGGATAGAAAATATTAAATATCTTCTTCTGCCCTACTTGGAATCGAGACTAGTTCATCTAAACTCATGGTAACACCTTAACCAGTTTATTACAGTGAAGGGCAATGTGTTTAAAGTTACAACTCGTGGGCCAGGTTCTGAAGCATGCTATTATATGTACAATAATTTTATACGCTGTGTTAGTCAACTATATCCAGAACCAAATCAGATAGAAAATCCTAAAAATAGAATAATCATGGATATCTCAGAATTAATATGAAGGTATCAAGTAGAAATATCACTGGTCTTGATTCCACTTAGCCTACTTACTTTTACTTGCAATTGTAGTATTTTCTTCTCCTAAGTTATTCAGTCAGTAATATTGTGTAATGTTTTAATTGATTAATAAACAATTTTCGAATCATTCATTTAAAATATAGCGGTATATTTTAATGGCAGAGTTAGTTTTTATCAGCACCCTTAGGATATAATCATTTTAGCTACAATAAAATGATGAGGATGATGAAGATAAACTTTAGAGTAAATGTACTAGGATTTTCGTTGGGAATGGTAGGAAACCATTTAGCAAGAACACTCCTATTACACCGGGCCATGATTCTAGAACAAATATCTTCGTTAATGGCAAACCAGACTATATGAGCTTGATATTTAGTCCACATTCTCACCTTTATGTTACCATTATTATTATTACTATTGCTATTATTACTATTACTGGGTTTTCTAGCCCCGTCGACACAATGAGGTCATTAGAGCCTTCACCGATATGGATCATGGAATAGTTCACTATAACTTTCAGTTATGCCCTACGCATATGAAATAATTGGGAATTGTTATAAAAAAATATTAGACTTGTTAAAATAATATTATATAATATAATTAATTATTCTAAATAACTTTTTTTTTGTAACCATGCTGACAGAATGTCCTTGACTTTTCCTGAGGTCTAGTCCCTCACCGGCCCCACTGAGGATTTGTATAATATATTATGGTGAGATCCCCACTAAATCCCCACTAATTATCTTCTAGTCAAACATTCCAGCTAGCGCCTCTATGTAAACTTACCCTATGATGTCCAGAGATCCAGCCTACTCCAGTCTAACTCCCTGAACACCACCTTCTCCCCCCCTCTCAAATAGAAGTGAGCCATCTTCCCTCACTACGAAAATAGTTAGACTAAGTGCTCTCATTATACCCACCTGGTCAGTTTGGAGGAGCCTTTTGCTTAAGATACGAGTTGTGTGACCGCCGCCATAAGCTTTAATATAATCTAATTTACAGCCCTCTTTCTTTTCTTCCGCCTGAATTTATTCACGGTATAAAATGTAGATTCTTTAACCCCTCTCTTACACGGTAAAATTTATTTTATTAGTGGAGCACCACTTAAGACACTAATTTTATTATTAATGTTGCTATTTATTAAGTCATGTTTCTTAGTAAAGAATGTAAACTTTAGAAAGGAAAAAAGTTTATCCAAACAAATCCAGATCATATATTAAATTTGCCTTACTTCAAGACAAAAAGTGAATTACGAAAAAAAAAAAATTACAAAAACTAGAATTCAGGTATTTGTAGGAAATTTTATAAACACAAAGCTATGTCAAAACCAATGGCGTCATTAAGATATTTTTGAAGAGGTGGTTTATAAGCCATTTAGGGACATCTTGTGAATGTGTGGAATGCCAGGCCGCCACCGTGGTTCGGATTCCACGTTAAACTGTAGGTCCTTCATTTCATCTCACAATCACCCTACCATTACACATTAGCGTAAGTGCGTATAACCCGAACGGGTAGTAAGACGTGGTGCTAATAATAATAATAATATAAGCCCTTTAATTTTAATTCGGGCCTCACACAGGGAAGGTTTAGTTAGTAAAGGCGTACATTTTTGTTTTTAAAATATTTGAAAACTTGTAGTTTTGAAACTTAAATAATCCTTAGTTTTGGTTTTTGGAAAAATACATGAGCTTTGATCAACAATTAGATAGTTTGATTTTTCGATATTTATCCAGGCAATAGGATTATTTGAATAGCAAAGTTTATCCCCGCTTTCTGATGGTGTATTTCCGACAGAAAAAAACTGGGGTAGTTTATTATATTAAATTTATAAATGACATTCATGGGTAGGCTGACCAGTGATATAGGGTCTTAGTTGTATTTGTTACAAGGATAGTATCTTTGTGACGAAAATAACATTTGCAATTTTGATATTATATTTGTAGAGTGGCCGGACTTCCCAACCCCCACTTCCCAAGCTGTCATTCTAATGACGCCAGAGAAAGGAATATTACTTTTTCCCCGTCGCCTCTTATTACCCGCAATGGAGTAAGCCCAAGGAAAGCAAAAATTAGAGGAAATTTACCCGCCTTTGATTGTAGATGGTGGTACAACATTTGATAAATAAGCCTGGCTGGGATTTAGAGCCCAGACTTCCTCGTCAAGGGCAAACCAGACTAAATGAAACCTGACGCATTTTACCACACTTTTACTAGTGATGTTTTTACATTTGCTTTTTAAGGCATTGGTCTGAATTCAATTCTTTACGCCAAGGTTATTTTAAAAATTGAGATGACTTCGATCAACGTAACCCAGATATGCAATTATCATCATCATCATCATTATTTGACCTCATGCCTGCACCTTAAGGTCAAGAATTTTCTTTTTATTGTAGGATGTTTTATGAAGTTAAAATAATGTTTTAGAATGGCTGATGATAGTTCAAGAATAAATATTAAATAATAAAAAAATTACCAACACAATGAAAAGTGTGACTAACGTAATACCTCGTAGTGAGCTTGAGTGACGTCACATTTTACATGCTCCAAGAATTAAGGTTTGTTGACCCGAGTTGATTTGCAACGTCAACTAGAAACAATTGATTGTTATCATGTTTATTTTTCAGTTCATGGTTAGGTAGGTTCTATAAATAAATATATAATAGGCCTGTATAAGAGCAAAAACAAGATTTAAAAAAAATAATTAAAAATAACACAAGCTTGATTCAATTATTTTCTTCGATAACCACGTCAGCTGGTTATAATAAACTATTCTTAAATGGTTATTAAAAGTTTGAAACAGTATAACGATAAATATAAATAGATATACACTAATATAACTACCTATATATTGCAGTACAATTATGGATTTCCTAAATTAATTTATTGATTAACACACATCTTGTAGTAGATTGGAAAATCTCCTTATAATTTGCTTCCAGATAGTTTAATGAGTATAGGTCCCCTCCCCTACTTATTACAAGAGTTTTTAATTTTTTGTTTAAATTACATATCAATTATAATTATATAATTTAATTATAAATTAAGGTAATCACAAATAATTGAAGAAACATAATATAAACAACAACGTGAAAAACAAAAAAAAACATTTCATTCTCTAAAAGTGAGTCGCTCTCAAGCCCGCTTATATTCCTTTAACCCCCTGCGAGATTAAACTATAATTCCTGAACTGTATGCGTCTAAGTGAAGTATAACTAGTTTACCGATATCTGCAATGTATCGTGTGAACAGCGGCTAGCTTTAAGCAGTAGGGAGCTCTTGTGATATAGCCCACCCCCTTGATCTCCTTTCTCACCGCCCCCTCCTCATCCGCCCCCCCCCCTTAACTCAACCACTTTCCTTCGTTTTCATATTTTGTTTCCATAACGGAGATGATATTGGATTTCACTACAATGTGGCTTCAGTTTTTTTAAAGGGGAAGATTTTATTTAAAACATGCATTATTTTTCAGTTAAAAAAATGTTATTCCCGTTTAAAACTAACTTTACTGGCTAAAAAAAAAATACCAAGCTCTCATGAAAAAAGATAAATATGAAACACAGCTTGTGATATGTATGTATGGAAATAAATTGTGGTATCATAATACACACGCTCTTCGCAAAAATTCAAATTAAGTCACAAGTCTTTTTATTTATCAGTCCCGACGATGTTTAACCTCTTTTATCATGGTTTTATAATTTTATTTTATGATAAAAAACGGAATTTTTCATCATTTATTTAGTAATTAAAAACACACATACACACACACACACACACACAATATATATATATATTAAAAATATACACCGTGTCTTATACGCAGTTAACATATTGATTTGTCTTTCCTAAAATATGATTCAAATTGCATTTTTCATTGATATAATTAATTAAATCTATTAAGATATATTATAATTTAACATTTAAGTAAAATAGCTCACTTTTAATCACAACGTTATGTTTCTTGTTATTTAGATATTTCTTATAAAAAACGAATTTTTAGGGTAAATAAATTAAATACAAGAGCGTGAATGGAATGTCGAAATAAATGCTAATGATATAGAAATAGCATAGAACAGGATAAAAGAGATCAAAGTTGAGTGCGCGAAAGATTCTTTTGGAGCTATGGGTTGGGAAACTTAGATATACTTGGTGGAATAAACATGTGAAAGAATCTGTGTGAGAAAAGAAAAAGCATATAGACAAATGATTGCTGTGAAGATTGAAACAGAACGTAAGAATTTGTGGGATATATACAAAGAGAAAGAGATGGCAAAGAAAGTAGTAGTATAAAGGAGAGTAAGGAGCAAATGAGATTAAATAAGTAAAAATAATGCAGAATGATTTTGAAGGGATTAAGACACTGTTCTGGAAGTGGGTAACGAGAACGAAACAAGGGGTGGAAAGAAATATCCATGGTGAGGTGATCTGAAATAAACACAGTTTGAGAGAGTAATGGAGGGAGTATTTTTGGGCATTGTGTGTAAACGAGGCTACATGTTTCAAGTACAAACAAATGGGGTAACACCTACCCTCTGCCCTGTTAGACTCGGACTCTGGCGATCGTAAGCACTGCCCTCCTCTTTCCAACACACAGTTATATAGACTAAACAGACCCATCTTTCGACAGCCGGCTCGGGTAGAAAGCCACGCCCAAGAAAAACAACTGAAGGCAGCTCGCCGTGCTTAGTTGCTAACTTCCTCCACCTGGCCATTTTTGAAGCTTCTCCTAGTTCTTAGGTGACTGCCAGAATCCCCGCTCCGTCCCTCCTTCTTCTCCTCCTTTCCCCCCCCATGTCCTCCCACTCTTTGTGGACATGGCTGTCCGTTTTGTTGCTATATATGTGGAGATATGCTGCTACCACGTATTAATATTAACTCAACGCTATGGGGAACCTTGCTAATTGTTATCGTCAGAACTTGATCTCTATTTTTTTCCAGGTGTCAGACCTTTTGGTTTAATACTAACCACCACTCTGATCAATTTCATTTGGGTTTTTGGGGAATATTAGTCTTTATGACAGATATGATGTCCCTTTTTTGAGCAGAGGTTTGCATGTTTGATTGTTGGCGTGCATCATCCCTAAAGTAATTATATGGGAAATTAACTCCCACTAAGTGTATGGTTAAACAGCGCGATTCAACTTATCACTCTTCCATTTTCTTAATGTCTTACGCCAATCGTGGTAGATATGAGGTATTATGTTAATGTTTATTTAAATTCTAATCATTTCTAGTCAATTTAACCACAAGAAAAATAAAATTTTAAATCATGTTAATGTTCAAATTCTAATCTTTCAGTTTATTTCACCTTTTGGGAAATTTGTTGAATTATATTAATGTCCCAAATTCTAATATTTCTAGTCATTTTCACCATGAGTGAAATACATGTTGAATCATGTTAAATGTTTCAGATTCTAATCTCTCAATCTCTTTCACTTTAGTGAAATTTGTTGAATTATGTTAATGTTTCAAATTCTACTGTTTCTAGCCAATTTCTTTCACTTTTAGTGAAATTTGTTGAATTGTGTTAATGTTTCAAATTATACTGTTTCTAGTCAATTTCACCACAAGTGAAATAAAATGTTGAATCATATTAATGTTTAAATTCTAATCTTTCAGTTTATTTCATATTTTGTGAAATTTGTTGAATTATGTTAATGTTTCAAATGCTATCCTTCTAGTCATTTTCATCATAAGTGAAGTAAAATATCAATTATGTTAATGTTTCAAATTAAAGTCTTTCTATTCAATTTCACCTTTAGTGAAATTATATGTCAAATCAAGGAAATGTTTCTAATTTAAACGTTATGGATCAAAGCATCTTTCCTAAATAGCTATGGGTGATAATAATGTTTGCGATATGGGAAACCTACTTTAGCGATGTGTTATGATACATATTGATGCCTATAAATTTTTACGTCATACCATACGTGATTATTTTGGTAATAGATCATTGTACTTCTTTTATATTTGAATCAAATAAAATACTGTTTTTCTCTTGTAACCTTCCTGACTATTATTTCTGGGACTTAAATATGGTTACAACATTTTAGATAAAGTAGCAGAGAATAAGTAAAATGTTATGTATGATGAGTGGAGTAATTAATGATGCTGAGCTGTTAAAAGCTACAAATATGTTAATAAAATGGCAAAACTGCGGATTTAGAGGGGTCACAAGTGAAATTATAAGTGTGGGAGCATGGTACAATTTACCAGATTGAATAAGATGTTCAATATGTGTACTGGGATTTCGAATGTTTTTAATGACAGGAAGAATACTGTCATGATTCCTTTGTACAAAGACAAAAGCAGTAGGAGTTATGTAAGAATTTAAGGGCAGTTAGTTTATTGAGTGTTTTAGGCAAGGTTTTTTGGAGAGTCTTAATTGAGAGGGTGCTTGAAAATCTGTTGATAGGATTTAGGTTTTGTAATATAGTTACATTCCAGGTATGCATAGACTAGATATTTGCGTCGCAACAACTGATTAAGAAATGTATGGCAGTAAGGAGGAATGTATTGTGCAATTTTTGATTTGGAGAAAGTCTACGATCGTGTGAATAGGATTATGTACAGAAGTGTTCTGAAGGAATATGGTGTAGATTCATGGTTATTAAATGAAATTATAGTGGTGTATGATAGAAGTAAAACGTACCTTAGGGTGGATGTAGCTTTGAGTGAATGGTATGACATTTAACAGGGTGTTAGACAATTTAATGTGTTCATGGACAAGTGCATAAGGGATGATTGTGAGGACGCAGTTGATGAACAAATGTACAATGTGAATATGTAAGTAATGATAAAACAGATGATAACGTATTATTGGCTGAAAATGAAAGTGACTTGCAGAATGCATTAAATCGTTTGAAAGTGTTGATAGGCAGAATGGATCTTCATGTAAATCTCTCCAAAACAAAGATAATAGCTGTTGATAAGGGTGGATCAGCAATTGATTGTCAGCTTAGTGTAAATGGAAAACTGTTATAACAAGTTAATGATTTGGTGTATATTGACAGAATGTACAATAGCGCAGCTTGGGTTCTTTGTTTAACAGACGAAGTGCTGGTTAGGTGGAAATAACCAAGGAAGTGTTGAAGTTTTGTTTTAGTATGTTTCACTTGCTTTAAGTAATATTCTATTTACGTTTTATATGTAATAAAGGTTTTTATATTAAAATTGAAGCGTTAATTGAAACAGTCAAATTTCCATCTCCTAAATTTTCTTCATCTTCTAATACAGTTGTTAACAGCAGCAGCATATTCTCTTCCTCAGTACTATAATCTGAGCTCAAACAATATATTTTAAAGAACGCCAGAACTAAACTAGCTTAGCTTAGAAATGAGTGTGAAATAGAAATGACAATGTCTTAGCACAGCACAGCATACCTTAGCTTAGCATTCTGTGTGTGCCGGCCTTTATACCAACATATATTTAGAGCTTACTTGCAGTCAAAAATGTAGCCAACAAGCTACTTACTAATTCTTATTGATAAAGATCCAGTGAATTTTTCTTTTCACAAGGTTGATAAAAAGTTGTAACATTAGCATTACTAACTAATGCTACATTAGTTCTATCCACCCCAAATAATCATATATATATATATATATCCTGCAATATCTAAGATTACTTAACTTACTATGTCTAATATATGTACTGTACTCACACATTGTATCTTCTGTGTTAGCGCAAGTCCATGCCCAACCTGTTCGCACCAAGTTCTAAAATGAAGAGTAATCCTAACAAGCTTCGAATGATGCAGCAACAGCATGTTCCAATAGAGGAGTCCAGAAATGCGTCGATTGGTCCGGCTGGCCACGCACAAGTTTGAATGCATTTAATCCGTTACCTGTTGTAGGTGACTGAATGGGCGTACTTCGATTCTACAGCCAACTCACAATTTCCAATGGGCGTGTTATTGAAACGAGCCAATTTCGGCAACTGCTAACAAGAGAGTGCTGTTAGCACGAGTTAGCCGTGTGACGTTGTAATTTCAATATGAAAATTCCCACCTCTTTACCATCAACTATACCTATATAATGAGAGAACTCAGCAAATATGATGAACTATTACATCCGACACTTCCACGAGAGATCCTTGTTTGGACTTGGACGCTATCATTCCAGGATGGCAATATATAAACATTATATATTTTAATGAATATTTAAAATTTAAACAACCTTTAATGGGTTTGAGTGTTTTGAGCGCTTAGATTAATACTGTAATTGAAATCGTTCAGTGTAGGCGTCAGTAAATTTCTCACTAAAATATTTAATTTTTAAAAGTAATTTTGTTTAAGAAACACTTAATATTTTCTTTTGCTGATTGGTTGCTAGTCTCTTTGTAATTTTTAGAGATGGTAATAGGTAGCCACTTTCATTCTTTTTCTAGCTTGGAATATTTAGTTTGAATTAAATTTTTATTGCTCTTGTGCTTATCGATAATGGTTTGAACTTTAAAATTTGATAATGTTCTTTTATAGGTAATTATTTTAGATGTATTTTATATGAAAAAAATATTAAAGTAATTCATTTTTGTTGGTTTATAAGTTTCAACTTTAACATTTACCGATTTGTTTAGTGAGAAATCACAAGTATTCTAATGTAATAATACTTTGTTTTCTATTATAATGTTAAATGTTAACATGTCGGAATCTTCTCGATTACCTCAAAGGTGGTGGAAATAATAGTCCCAAAAAAGTTTGAGTTATGTCGGGAGGTCCAACATGTGTAATTTATAAATATCAGAATTGATATTTAAATTTAAATTTGTTTAGTCTGAATTTACAATGGTGATTCAGACGCGTCGGTAAACCTTTAAAAGAGGCTCCTTGAGCTCTTTATTATTATAGAAATGATTCAATAGTTTAATGGTTTAAACTATTTGTTTAGTCTGAATTCACAATGGTGATTCAGGCCTGCTGTTAACCGTTTAAAAGAGGCTCTTCAAGCTATTTATTACTATACCAACAATTTTGATTGTTATTGGGTCTCTCCCAGACTAATTCTTATAAATGAATAATTTACTTTGAGATTGTGAAATATATTCTCAAATGTACTGCGCAAGTGCAGTATCTGCCATATTTATATGTTTTTCAACACTCTTCAGCTTGCCTTGTAAGGCCATGTAATTTTTATTTACCACTGTTGTTTTTCCTTGAATAAATAATGCAAATTTTTCTTAAACTTGCAAATGTTTTTATTTTTTGTAATATTAAATTCCTTAAAGTTTCCGTCCACCCTTCTTTTAGGCTATTGTGGCCGTAGCTATAAGAAGTGGGGATCGGAAAAAAGTGTACTCCATATTGGACTGCTTCACCAGACACAGTTGAACCTTGCCGTAAATTGATTTGCTGTGGGTGAAAATTCCAATGTTCAACGTTGCAATTGATAGAAGGCTTAGGTGACCTGGTGGTCTAGGGGTAAGGGGTCGGACTTCTGTGCCAGGGGTCCGGGGTTCAATCCTCGGTCCTGGCACAAATTTATCTGATTACCAAACCCTTCCTTCACCTCTGACAAGACATCTTGTGAATGTGGGGAATGCCAGGCCTCCACCGTGGTTCGGATCCCACGTTAAACTGTAGGTCCTCCATTTCATCTCACAATCACCCTAACATTACACATTAGCGTAATTGCGTATAACCCGAACGGGTAGTAAGACGCGGTGCTAATAATAATAATAATAATAATAATAATAATAATAATAATGATAGAAGGCTTGGCTGCTGTGCACTGACGTTTGCTTTTTCAAAGACACACGTTCTTATTGTAGTTCATGTACGGTTCGTTAAGGTTAAAATGTATAATTTTTCAACAATGTCTTATTATTATTATTATTATTACTATTAGCACCGCGTCTTACTACCCGTTCGGGTTATACGCACTTACGCTAATGTGTAATGGTAGGGTGATTGTGAGATGAAATGAAGGACCAACAGTTTAAACGTGGAATCCAAACCACGGTGGAGGCCTGGCATTTCACACATTCATAATTTGTGATTAATACACTTCTTTTCAGAGGTGAAGGAAGGGTCTAGCAATCAGGTAAATCTGTACCGAGACCAAGGATTGAACCCTGGCCCCCGCAGCACAGAAGTCCGACACATTATTGGTGTTAATAAAGAGGTAAAAGAATTGATTAATAATTTTATTTATCCTCAATTTTTGAAAACATTACCCTACAAAAAATATTAGTAAATGCATTTATAATATGTACAATGGCTACTGATATATGGGATTTTAATGACTATTTTTGAGTGCTAGCTAATATTGATAATGTATTTAGACAACATTATTCTCACTAAATATATAATTTAGCATTACATTCAAAAATAAGATATCTTACCAAGTGTGAGTTAAAATATATTAGTCCTACTATATGAAACATTTCCTCCTTTTTGGTGGTGATATTGAATAATTGGTGATTTTTAGCAATTCAATAATAGCACCATCACATTTCTTGATACTGAAAACATAATATTGGATACTAGAAACATCACTTTAATACTAGTACAACCGAAAATAAAGTCATTTTAATGTTCATTAATACCTATTGTCGGCCATTTTGTTTCTAAGCACAAAACACCTACTAGGAGAGTCCAACCAAGGTGATTCTGGTTCTAGTTGTATTCTACATGCTTCAAACAAGAACTCTTAACAAATTTGGTGCTTTTATCACCAAAAGAATAAATAGACAGACGAATGGTATCGCGAAAAACACTTGTTTGGTTTCAGGGAGTCATGATACGTCGACATTATTGATCAAAATCTCGAGCTCGATTTTTATGATGATCACAATACTTTCTCTACGAGGGGTCGAGGGAAATTAAAAAGTTTGCTTTCAAAACTAAACTATATTCCACCAACCCGTTTTAACTTATTGACTTTTGTTTTAAATTTCAAAGATAATAATTTTGGCCTTCTTCAAACAATAAAGAATTACTGGATTAAAAAACAATCCCTGTTGTGTACTAATTTTTTACTCCCTTTTTGTAGGTGACCTGGTGGTCTAGGGGTAAGGTGTAAGACCTCTGTGCTGGCGGCCGGGGTTCAATCCTCGGTCCCGGCACAGATTTATCTGATTTCCAAACCCTTCCTTCACCTCTGAAAAGACATCTTGTGAATGTGGGGAATGCCAGGCCTCCACCGTGGTTCGGATTCCCCGTTAAACTGTAGGTCCTTCATTTCATCTCACAATCACCCTACCATTACACATTAGCGTAAGTGCGTATAACCCGAACGGGTAGTAAGACGCGGTGCTAATAATAAATTTACTCCCTTTCCCCCTCTATTTCAATCAAAATTTTATTTACTATACAATTTTTTGGACGTTCCTTCAAACTCATATAATACATCGATATTTTGGCGTTCCTCCAAAGTACAGCTATTCATAGATTGGCTAGTTTTAATCAATACAATGACATTTCTAGTATTCAATTCCATCTAGAACAAGAATCACTGGCAATAAACAACAAAGCAATTAAGATTACGATTTAAACACAAGATCCCAGTGGGACATACGTGTGATAAATAATTGAAGAGAAGACCGACCAAGCGCAAAAACAAATGTTTTAACATTGAACAAGAAAGTATGTCTCAGCGTAGAGCATGAATAAACACATTTTATTATAATTTGAAGCAGTTTTTTTATTTCTTATTCGGGCTCTTAAGAATACATAAGATAAAACGCGTTGATCTACGAACAAACCAAAAATTGTTGCTTCAGGGCGTAGGGATGGGAAAAAAGTATAGATACTTTTCTAAAATTGATATTTTCCTTTCAATACTAGTATTTTTTACTCGAGACTTTTTTCCGATACTTTTACTGGTATTAGTACTCATACTCAGGTATCGGATCGGTATAGAAAGAAACAGCTTTGTTATCTTCACTCATGCTGGGAATTAAATTTTTACAAGGGTGAATTGTGGAGGAAGAACAAATTACACTATTTCTCGATTCTCATTCATTTTCTGCATGACAAGAGGAAGAAACCTTAGAATTCAATATCTTTTAGTGCATGATAATGCATAGCTGTTCTTTCATCTTTGTTTATCACTTACAGCTCGATGCCTAACCGGACGAGTGGCCACCCCTTTTTTTTTCTATAAGTGAGCACGTTCATCACAAACTAAACAAAAGAAGCTTTTGTAGAAATTAATGAACTCACTCAACTAAAGGGCACCCCAACCAAACCAATACATTTTTTTATCTGCATTGTTTAAGCAGAAGAATCAGGGCAGCCCAACCATTCGTAATTAAAAAATGGCACCTTCCAGAAGTGAATCATTGAAGTTTTTTAAGAAGTTGGATAGTGAAAAAGTATCTTTTAAAATTGTTTTAAAGTATTAAAAACCATTATAATTTTCAATCTTTAAATAAATATGAACATACAATTGTGATAAAAAAGTTGAAACTATTATTACTAGATAAAAAACCTTTTCCCAGATTACAATTTTGATACTGACACTTACTGTCATCGATACTTTTCTTTTGATACTAGAATAGTATTGATATTTTTCTTCCGATACTTTTAATAAGTACAGTATCGATACTTTTAATAAGTACAGTATCGATACTTTTAATAAGTACAGTATCGATACTTTCTTTCGATACCACATCCCTACTTCAGGCTGGTTTGTCTATCCAGGGTGTACTGAGCCTAATAGAATAAATAGCACATTAAAACCTGATCTATTTTATAGGTGGACACTTTGTTGTGTAAGGGTGGTTTATTCACGTTGTAGGTGTCCAGTCTCTCCACATGAACTCATGTGCATTTACTATATAAAAATATCTTGTTCCCTTAGATAATATATTCGATAGCTTATGAAACCACTATACATCACTTAAACCAATTATTATTATTATTATTATTATTATTATTAGCACCGCGTCTTACTAACCTTTCGGGTTATACGCACTTACGCTAATGTGTAATGGTAGGGTGATTGTGAGATGAAATGAAGGACCTACAGTTTAACGTGGAATCCGAACCACGGTGGCGGCCTGGCATTCCCCACATTCACAAAATGTCTTGTCAGAGGTGAAGGAAGGGTTTGGTAATCAGATAAATCTTTGCCGGGACCGAGGATTGAACCCCGGCTACCAGCACAGAAGTCTGACACCTTACCCCTAGACCACCAGGTCACCCTTAAACCAATTAAACGCAACATTTTAAAAGAAATATTTAGAAAAATAAGATTTGATAACTTATTCAATAAGAGGTTAACATTTTCATTAGATAAATAAACATTGCTTTAGAATAATATGTGTATTTTTATTGAATTAAATATACAATATACCCGCCTCATATAGTCTATTAGTTCTTAGAGGGGATAGGAAGACCAGAACGACACATCACACGCGGGAGACAACCCCTAGAACACTCTACCGAGATTCAGACACTTCCCTCCCCATTACCGGCAATCCAGTCTCTTGCTAGCCTGATGGCTTGGACCACAAGACCAGAGGTGAGGTTTGATGCTTATTTTTCCCGACCTCAAATATACTACATAAGTGACTTCATACGCCACAGTCTCGTAGCATGTGAATACCCTACTTTCGTTTCCTATCCCGTAACCTCCCCCGTCACCTCCCCGCCCCCCCATAACATTTCAAACAACACCCAAGAGACACAAGCCCCAAGTAGAATTTATTTATACTTTCTCTTCATGTAAAAAAATATTTCTTACATATTCTTTGACTTCCTACAGCTTATACATACATACATACATACATACATACATACATACATACATACATACATACATACATACATACAACATACATACATACATACACATACATACATACATACATACATACATACATACATACATACATACATACATACATACATACATACATACATAATACATACATACATACATACATACACATACATACAACATCACACATACATACATACATACATACATACATACATACATACATACATACATACATACATACATACATACATACACACATACATACATACATACATACAACATACATACATACCATACATACATACATACATACATACATACATACAACATACATACATACATACATACATACATACATACATACATACATACATACATACATACTACATCATACATACATACATACATACATACATCATACATACACTACATACATACATACATACATACATACATACAACATACATACATACTACATACATACACATAATACATATCATACATACATACTACATACATACATACCTAATTACGGGTAAGAAATAAAGTGTTGATATACAGTAGCTCAAAAAGCAAAGACTCCGTACCTAATCCGTCCTCACTTTATCCTCACTTCCCTATCCTGGCATAATCCCCTCTCTTCAACAACATCCATACAACGAGTCATAGATACCTACTCTTTTATTATTAAAACTCTTAATGTTTATCTTTCTCACACATTCGTCTAAAACATTTAGCCACATCTTAGATGGCCTACAACTTCCTTTGATCCTTTTACTTCGTCACTCGATCCACACTCATCATCTCAACATGCCCAAACCAACGTAAGACGCTTTTTTCACCTTTACCTATTGGATTTCCTTTCAAACCGCACTTCTTCAGCACCCATTTATTGCTGACTTTGTTCATATGAGTTTTTCCAAATATATTTATTAGATATCTCATTCAACCACATTCACCTTACTATTGTGTTTCTCCTGACAAATCCACGCTTCACACCCATTAAACAATGTTGGTGCTAAACACCCTTTATATACTACCATCTTTGCCTCTTTCGATGTTACTTCATTCTTTGCAATAGTCCACATACATTCAACTACTACCTGAGATGCATTCACCCGTCTGTCAATTTCACCATTTATCATTCCATTTTTACAGAACATTCTGCCCAATCAATACACAATAGCCCCCTAAAACCTCTTAAAACTCACCGTGGAAAAAAAACACAATTTGAGAGAAAGGGAAAGTAAATAATATATATGAGGTCAGGTAGACCCTTCCCCAACCCCTCCTTGCCATTTTATAACGACCCAACTCCCTCCCTTCCCCTAATCCAACCCATCCCACATGTGCATACCTTGAAATTTATCTCTTTTAATTCGATTACAGTTGACGTTTTAATGCGAATAAATCAGTCCTGGAGTAAGCGAGTGTTTAGAGGAAGAATGGAGTCTGTATTCAGAGCAGGTCCAAGCGTGTGTTTATCTGCTTCATTCCATTAGTTCGGGAACTGCTCTAGGGCCAGGGGTGGGTAACAACAGGCTCTTGGCTCAGAAACCAGTCTGAGAAATCTTGTTGCTGTTATTTACTAAGATAATTTCTTGTTTGTTTTTCACTATCACTATTTATCTATTTAAGTTGTTGTATTTGACTTGCACTTTATTAATTGACTGATTACAAACATCACATAATTAACTAACTTTGTCCATTAATTTATTTAGATTGAGTTTTTTAACGTGCGTTTTCTGAACCTCCTGCTTATATCAGAACGCACGAATTTCTATGAGTGAGAGCGAAAGTGTCTACCAATTTTGCCGGGAAGGGTATTTTCACAAACCACTAGAGTTCTCTTATATGCCACAATCGACACGGGACCAACGCCCTTAATTCCCCTCAGTAGGAAGTTGTGCTACGGATTTTTTTCACTCTGGAAAATCTGTCAACCCCGGCCGGGTTTGAACCCACGAACATTTATTCTTGATAGAGCACTTTACCCCAATACCACCATGGTAAACAATTTCCTAACTAACATAAATCTAGTAGAGGCACAACCTTCAGCCCCCTTGTTGTTAATTCATAATTTATCAAAGTGAAACGGCAAGCCCCAATCCCATCAATGACCCCACCCCACCCCACCCCAAGGATTATACCAGAAATCCTTAGTTTAGTATAAAGAGGCACTTACAACTCAGCTAAGGTTTGGTTTCATCATGGCTATTAACGGTATCAATCTTAAAGCTAGAAATGAGGAAGGTAGTTTAGATAAAGTGCACCCAAATTCTTGAGTAAAGGGGATTAAAGATTAAGAAGATTAATACAATGTTTAAAACCACTTGCCAGTGAACCTGACGGAGATTATAACCAGTTTGATTCTAGCCCGTCACCGAAAATACAATATATTATTTTTAACCTAAAATATAATTAAATAATAATAATAATAAAAATAAATATATGTTTGACACAAGTGCTATTAATCGTGTAATCTAAGGGGAAGGGATGAGAAGTTCGTTTCAGAGGAAGTGTGCTCGTATTAGCTTGGAGAGAGAGCATGGGAAAACGACAGTGGTAATTCAAATGTAAACATTCCTTCCCAACTTGTCTGCTATTAAAAATTCAAATTACCCTTCACCGGAAGCTAAATTCAATGTGAGTAGCCTATAACTCGCATTTAGGGAACGTGGGCTAAGGCGTCACAGTTAATCTAGTCTAGTTTGTTGATGACGTAGAGGATGGAGTTCGAACCCCATTCGGGTGTACTGAGGTTGGTTGAAGTGGTTATCCATTTCCATCTACGAAAATGTGAGTAAACTTTCTCTAAATTCTATCTTCTTCATCGCTAGATTATAAGTGTATCTATGCGAATGGAACGAAAGGCTAATAAGATGGGATGACGGAAAAAAGTGAGACTAGTGCCTTAAACCAAGTGACCCATTGTGGGGGGGAGTGTAGGCCTACGGGACGCGAGGAAAGGTCAGTGTTGTTGCAGTTTTTATAGAAAAACATTTTTTTAAGCCAAAACAATATAAATATTGCTCCTGTAGAAACATAGTTTAACTTTCTTCATATGGTGATATCAACAGTTTTTAACTATCTATCATGATCATATCAGCATTTGAAGATAACATTTTTAAACTAAGAGACCCGCCTCGGTGGCGTAGTTGGCTAACGCGCTTGTCGTGTTGAGCTCGACTGCTGAGGACCGGAGATCGAGGTTCGAATCTCGGTCGGGTGAACAGGGGGGGGGGGCTTTTCCTAAATGGTTTTCCACTCTCTCTCCACGCAAATGCGGGTTCACTTCCTCTAATTCGACCTTCCCAATTCCTAATCCATTAGCGTAATTAGTACTTAAAGCGTATAACCTGAATGGGTAGTAAGACGCGGTGCTAATATTATATATTTTTAAACTAAGAGAAAGAGCTGTCACTAAATTCCATGACACCTTTGATAGATCTTCAAGAACTGTTGAGGTCATCATGTGAAGAAAATTAAACCATGTTTCTTATTGTAGCTGCAAAAACACTTAGCTTGTCTCGCGTCCCCTCCACGCCCACCATAAAAAAATGTTTTCACTCAATTTATATTTGGTTTATTATGTTTGGAAAAACAATGATTGTTTTACTACTCTGTTTTTTAAATTAATTAGGCTCAGTTTGAACGCGAAGTAAAATACGGAGCACAAAAATAAATAAAGCCTATAAAAAGTATTCAAATAGAAAGAAAAATAATTCACTCTCGTTAAGTGTTTAAACTCTTTACTTAAGTTCTCAAGTATAAAGAAAAAGTAAAATAAAACAGCTTGATAATAATTTTACTCAAGGCATAAAACAGACTTGAACATAATGATCTACAATTAAAGAGTTTAGCAGCTCTACTCATAAAGTAAGTATTTTGCCCTTTTACCCTACAGGCTGTCTTGGGCGTCTTCTTTGGTTCGAAATGATTGGTTCTACTTCTAAGAAGCGCTTCATATATTTTTTTCACCCCCCCCCCCCTTCACATCCACACCACAGACTTCTAAATGCCTTGCGGTGGTGGTCCTATTTTCAACGATTGCGACGAAATAATGAGTTAAGACAAGGACAACTTTGCAGAACAGAGAGAGGGCATTTATAAATGTCTAAAAGGATCAAATGGGATGAAAGACAAGGATTGTTTTCTAATAATAGACGCTAGCGATGGAGTGTGGCTGGAATTTCAGAGAGTGGAGCATTTGGGGGTGAATTATTTACTTACCAGCATCGGTGGGCACGCGGTATAAAATGTCAAACTAATTCAGTCTGGTTTGCTAGTGACGGGTAGCTCGGGTTTCGAATCTCAGTCGAGTGAATTGAGGCTAATAAAATAGTTTCCCGACTTTACCTCCAAGTGAATAAGGATACACACATACGAGTATTTATAAGCTATTAGCATCTTAACATTAATTTAAGTTTACAAGTGCATCACTAATAGTTTGGGGAAAGTAATGTGAGACCACAATGAAAACTACCATTTAGAAAAAACACTCCGTGACACCAATCCAAAACTTAAAATGTTTACAACCACCGCTAAGGTCGTACGATTTAAGGTGACACTCTCCCAATATCGTTGATTGTCGATGACAGGGTTAGAATCCCCGTCAGGCCTAATGAGGGTGTTTTTTCTTCAATTGTTTTCCTCTACAGCCACGTGGAGATGAGGATAGGGCTCCTATAAATTGATCATATCTTCTCTCCAACCTCCACGTAACTGTGACAACGGTGACCACTAGTGTGCCTTGACACTGGGATTCACCCAGCTACCCCGCTTTCATAAGTTTTACACCTGAAAGCTTATATTCACATTGTATGGATTATCCCCTCCCCTCTTAAATTTATATATACTAATCTAAAGATGAACGCCCTGACTCACTCAATGACTCATCACTGTAGCTATTATTATTATTAGCACCGCGTCTTACTACCCATTCGGGTTATACGCACTTACGCTAATGTGTAATGGTAGGGTGATTGCGAGATGAAATGAAGGACCTACAGTTTAACGTGGAATCCGAACCACGGTGGAGACCTGGCATTCCCCACATTCACAAGATGTCTTGTCAGAGGTGAAGGAAGGGTTTGACAATCAGATAAATCTTTGCCGGGACCGAGGATTGAACCCCGGCCGCCAGCATAGAAGTCTGACACCATACCCCTAGACCACCAGGTCACCCACTGTAGCTCCTGAACCACTTTATCTGGAATATTTAAATTCGACAGGAAGCTTCATTTCAGGTCTTAGGTGCCCTATAAGAAGGGGTTGAAATTGGCGTCAACATTTTAAAATTTATAACCTTATATTACAAACCGATTGAGCTGGAAAACTTAAACTTGAAATAGAAAGTATTTTAACGTAATGGTCCAGAAGTTATTTGGGGTTTTTTGAAATTCAGCCCCTATGGGAGTGAATCAGAGTGAGATTAGTATTTATTTATATTCCAACCCAGTTGAGCTGTGCAGATAAAAATTATCTGGGATGTTATTTTTAGGTAACGGACCGGAGGTGTTTATTTTTTATTTGTTGAAATGCAAAATTTAAGGGTGTGAAGTGAAAGGGGGAGGGGAGGGGGAGGTTCCGTTACCTCCATCCAAGGAAGTTTATTTTTAGATAAAATTTCAGACATATTTTGGGTTTAAAAAATTGCAACCTCTAAGAGGGTAAAATGGGAAAGGTGGAATTTTTTTAATAATTTTAAAATGTCAAAAGATACTAAACTCGCGTGAAGTACGGGCTATTGGATAGTCTATATAAATTATTCTTACATACCTTAGATACCACTAAACATCATATTCCTTAATCAATTAATTAATTTAGCACCACGTCTTACTATCCATTTGGGCTATACGATGAATTAATAATTGCGCTAATGGGTTAAGAATTGGGTAAGTTGAATTTAGATAAAGTGAACCCGAATTCGCGTGCGACCATTTAGGAAAAATCACACCAGTTCCCCAACCAAGATTCAAGCCTCGATCTCCCCGTCCTCAGCAGGTTTTTAAGATAAAAGTGGGAGAAAGTTTGTACTGTTCACCGTACCATTTATTTTATTTTTTATTAATTCATTTCTAAATATCTTGAAATAAGGAATTAAAACATTATTATTGATTTAACTTCTTTTTAAATTTCTGCAAAGTGTTTGTATTCCTAGCTATCGTCTTAAAATCAAGCTAGCATCATCGATAAAGTATATAAGCAGAACGTTGTGTTCTCAATGATCATGGGTAAAAGATCCGATTGAAAATCTTGAGGTTCTTTGCTAATCGTGAGAAGCTTCATACGAATATCTTTATATTTAGCTTTTATTTGTGGAAGTTTCGTGGTTTACGGGTGCACTATCAAAACGCACCAGCAAACAGTTTTACAGACCAATATTAACTTTTCAATAATTATATATATTAAGATGTTGAAAAATTTTTGTGCATCATTAGCCAAAAATTATTTATCTATTTAGACGGTCATCATTCATCAATGGGGTTTATATACAGAGCGTCCACAGTAGAAGAGGTGGTAGGCCTATCTGAGAACTAGGAGAATTTTCCATGTATCCTTCATTAGACAAAATCTATGATCTGCTAGACCACATGTTGATTTGTTGTTATTTTTGGCAGTAAGAAAGAATATTCACACAAACAATCTAACTAACAAACAAATAATTTGTTTCAAATTATTAACAGTTTTTATATTATTGAAACACAAACTTATGAAAATAACCGTTTGGATGTTTTTTTTTGTGGAAGTGGCGTCTATTAGTCTATGGTTCACTTAAAAAATGGTTTTCAAATGAAAGCTTCTAAAGTGTGGTGTGATATTCTTAAATAATGATGGTGAACCAGGCGAAAACCAGGGAATTTGATGACGTCATTCAAACTGTGAAGGCTGTTAATTTCTTACGATGTTTACAAAATAATTTTTATTTTATTTTAAAACAATTGTTTTATAGTTTCTCTAATTTATATATATTTTTTATCTTGGTGGCTAGTTATAACAAGATACAAATGTAGATACAATACTTATAAATTTATTATTTCATGTAATATTATTATACCTCTTGTTGCCCTGACCGGAAAACAAAAATATATAGTTTTATTATATACTTTGTTCTATCAATAAGTTAGGTAAACGCCAGTTCTACAGTAATCCTTAGGGGAATATTCTTAGACGCTTTTGACAAATTTATTGATAGAAAAGTATTAGTAAGCAAATAATAATTATTTCTGTATTTGCTGACATTAGTCACTTACAGTCAATATTTGCAATAAAGAACCTTCTGATAGCTGTCAGATACCACCCTCCCAACAATTTATATACCCTATAGATGATGTGTTATAGGAACCTTTATAGTGTTGAGAGGGGGTGGGAGGGTGTGGGGATCAGCCAAAACAAGATCTGTTTGAAAAACTTGGACCCCACAAGCCTAAGTATTGGTGACCGGGTTCTGTTTGAAGGAGCTCTGCCCAAAACATTGTTGAAATTCGCAAAATCCTCTAAGTTGTTGTCGTCTGGATTTTTAAAAAACATCAGATGTCTCTAAGAAATATTTGGAGTGGTCAACACCCGAATGTTCTTAAAATATAAGACGTCTCTAAAACCTATTTAGACTGGTCTACCCCCCGAAATATTTTTAAAATTAGATGATTCTAGAATTTATGTATAGCGGTTTTTAATTGTAATTATAGTTTAATACGTCTTTCTCTCACCAAATAATTATTCCTTACATTATTTGAATGTGCCTGCTTCATTGAAAATAATATTTGAATTAATATTAGGAGGGCCATGGACAACTTGGCACGCCTATGTCTGTGACCAGGTGTAACATGAGTCTTAACCCCTTCTAGCTCTCGGCCACTGCTGTGGAAGACAGTTAATAACTTTTTATCTTAGCTAATGAGGTACTTTTGACACCTTTTTAAGAGAGTACATATTTTTTGAAGAAATCTATGTCTGAATCCAACATTTTGTTGAATTATCGTCTTCCAGTGACGACCACCTTGGGCTTTCTTTTCCCGGCTAGTCCATGATAGACGAGACAGCGCCGACCCCAGGGAGGGTTAAAGAAGGGGAAGACTTCCCTCATTTGATGCCTGGCTGGACACTCAATCAATCCCAAGACTCGACGACCCTTTTTTGTTGTTGCTGTTGTTATTGTCGTTGCCGTAAGGGAAGACACTCCCTGAATACTTTACCCCTGGGCAACAAGTATCACCCTGTTATTTCTCCAACAAATGTTCTGGTGGGGACGGAAGTTACTGAACGTCAAGATGCCTTTTTTTTTTTGCTAATTTCTTGGGCGTCAATAAATAAAATATTGTCATAACCACTGCGCAGTGTTTGAATGTATATTTTCATTTAAATAACTCGAGTGAACGCAGTGCTAAAATGTGCTGGATTATCGTATATGATTTAATGAACTAGAAAGACTGAAATAGAATACTGACCATTGATAATAATATTTGATCTAGTTGACGAGGAAAGGGGCCAGAGCAGTCTATAAAAGCTTTTTAATTTTTTACATCGGGCTGTCACAATTCCATCGATATCGCAAGCAGTTGAGCTGCCCAACGCCGGACCATAACAGACTACATCTTCGGGTCATCAGTAACTTGTCTTAGCGGACATCTGTCGAGCCCAGGCTCCCGAGATAAGAGTTCTGTAGGGGTCACTCCGCGCAGTGTCCACAAGCGTGATCGTCCAATCTCTATATTTCTTTATCTTTCATAGAACATTACATTTTGTATGATATATTAGTAACTTCTATTAAACCAAAATTCGTAGCCATACATATTATTTCGAACCCACACAATTACCTTGCCTGCGACCTAAACCCTCCCACCCCCCGCAAGCTATCCTGACAAATAGAATAGGTCGCAACAAATAAATAATTAATTTTATGGATGATAATTTCTTTCAACTTTTCTTCTCATATCTTCTCCTATGCACCACGTCCTACCACCCCTCTGGCCTAAATACATATTTACACTAATGGGGAAGGGATAATGAAGGTAGAGTTCATATAAAGTGTACTAACCCATTTCCATGAAGAGGAAACAATTTAGAAAGAAAGAAATACCTCAGTACACTCATCAGTAACTCAGATCCCGCCATCAAAAACTAGACAAAATGAGAGTGATGCCTTCGTCCATGTGCCTGCTGGTGCGGATCTTTTAGTTTTTGGCAAGGATTTTGTTTATATGTGACACTCAAAATCATCCGAATATTTGTTTGTATTTTTACTGCCTTATAGATAACTTATTAGGGTCGTTTAATGTGCCCTTGCCTAACTAACTGATTGAAATAGCAAACAACTTACAAATTAACCTAACCAAAAAAACCACACCACTCGCTCCTCAGGACTTTAAAAACCACGCTGAAAGAGGAAACACTAATTTAACCAATTTTAAGGAGATGCTGGGAATCGAACCCGGGTTCTTTAGCTCAGTGAATGAATGTGCTACCAACTAAACGAAGAGGTGACTATGTGAATATCTAAATAAAGAAATAATTGTTGACCGATATAGTTGTGATAAAACACCAGGTGCTGCATTATTGGTGGGTTCGTGAACTAGACGTAAAGCTCACCTGGCCTGGCTTTGCAGTAATGGAAAAGTCAAGTTGCAAATCCGTGTGAACTATGGGTGTCTTTTTTCTAAAATGTTTTCCTTTTTTCCTCCATGCTAATGCAAATGCATCTTCTCTCTTCCTGGTCCCTGATCCGCTAATGTATTTAAATGCGGATAGTCTGGATGGGTTGTAAGATGGAGCAGGGTAACACCCAACATATAAAACAACAAATCGTAAAATGCCTGGAACCTCCCATTTTAGTAAAGCCCCCTCAAAGCTTGTAAGTTTCCAACTCGAGTTAACATGAAGCCCCCCCCCCCCCCCCTACCAACCACGCGGGAAACTTTAACGGTGATAGGTCAGTGGCTAACGCCTTGCCTCATCGCTCTCGACCATGACAAGCTCGTCGTTAAATTAATTAGTTTTGTAGTGCTACTAATTACACTTCATGACGATTGATGTTTACATACGAGTCTGGCTATTGTTTTTTATAATAAACTTTTTTTTTGTTTTCAACAATGAGTTTGATTGCCCCCAAAAGTTTTGAGTACACCCGAAATATTTTATGGACATTTATGTGACCTTTTTAAATAAGTTAATTGAAATTAAGTGTATGTAAATAGATTATATAGACTATAAGTTTATTCTTTTTTAATTCTTTTCGCATACATGTTTCAAAGAAGACATATTTTTTTTTACAGGTGTCATATTGTATTAACTCTCGTACAGACTAACCACGTATTTACACATAGGCTAGGGACGAGTAAGGTAGAATGTATAAGAAATGTACTGGTATTTGCGGTGAGGGCAGGTAGTAAACTCTTTAGAAAAATACATCCTTGGTACACCCGTTTGTAATAATAGAAGTACTACTAGTTTGTCATTTTGTAAGTAGGCCTATTTTGTTAATATATGGGAACAATAAATGGAAGTTATATTTGGTACGGATATAGTAGAAAAAATAAAACCAAGACACGGGAGTAGAGCCCGGGGAGAGGTATCATTTTTAAACCATACTAAGTATCTCTGTATTTAGAATGTGTATGCTAAATAGCCATACATAATAAACTTACCCGTTCGATTTATATACATATATGTTAATTACGCTACAGAGGTAGGGCTGAAGAATGAACAAGTTAAAGGAAACATACTTGCATTTGCGTGGTAGAGAGGGTGGAAAATCCTTTAGTAAAAATACACCCTTAGAATACCAAGACGGGATTTTAACCACGATAATCCCGTCACCGGCCAATCAGAATAATAAGCTATTGGTCCTATGCCATTTAGAATACGTGCCCTTCGGTGAGACTGATATGTAGAATACATGTCAATATAATCCGTTTCACGGAACCTCCAAGTTTTGTACACTCTTTCATTTCGGAACCGCCGTTCTGTTTCTTCACTTCTGGGGGTGGCTAAGGGGATGGAGGAATAAAACACAACTTCGTTGTTCGTCTTTCTTGTCTACACGAATAAAAAAAAAAGAGAAAGAAGATTTGTTTGAGAGAGCACAGAAGGTTGAAACATTATTACATCCAAATACAAGGTGCCAGCCTAGGCATCTTCGTCCAATACATCTACACTAGGATCATGGTATCCGAGAACATGTGACTTCATCGCACCAATAAGTAGCTATAGTAGAAACTTTTAGAAAATAAAACCTTTATTTAACGTTAACAATAATAACATTGCTGACACCTTATCTCAGTTGGTAGCGTGTATGTCTATTGGGCTAATGACCCGGGTTCGATTATTGGTATAACCGAAAAATGTATCATTGGGGAAATGTGAGTTTACCATTTCTCAATGATGAAATAATGGTCGGGGACTGGATGTTGTGTCTGTCCTAGTCTTAAGATAGAATATAAGGCATATTAAGCTACGACAGGCCCAGCAAACCGGTAGCGGAGAATGTATGGTTTGAATAAAAAACTGACCCAGCCCACAGGCTGGAAACAACAATGGATGTATACATTTTTAAAATTAACATTTCACTATTATTAGTGTTATTTTATAGGTATTGATATTTTCTTCTTGCATGAGACAGGTAAAGATAACATAGCTTTATGTATGAATGTATGCATTGTTTTAGTAACTTTTTCAACTGTAAAAACAGTTTCTTCTTTCTAAATCCGACTATAGTCCCTAAGAAATGAGCAATATTGTATGACTGTAATCTTTACAAACTCAATCACATTAATCTAAAAACTAAACTAAAAATACATTGGTTTGAAGTAACTTATTTAACAAGCATTTTTTAAATACATGATTTAAAAAACTAAATTATCCTAGAACGGGTATAATACCCACTTTGGGGGCTGCATGGTCTAAGGCGTCACTCTTGCAGTAGACTGGACTGCCGATGACAGAGCGATTGAGGTTCGAATCTCAGTCGGGTGTAAAGAGAGGTTTTTCCCAAAAACTGTTGTAACGTTTTGGAATAAACGTTACGAAAAGACTTAATTACCATGTGAAGGACTTCTCTGTGTTCCTGGATCACGAACCACGGACAATCTGAGTCTGTCACTCGAAGTGACTACGTGCCGGTGCAACAACAAAAACATACAGACGCGATAGAAGATAATCATAGAATAATATGATTTCGTGGAGCGCTTGTCTGACGATAGTTCGGATCAACATCACGTGCCATGTTCTTCCCTCTCAACCGAACTTCTTTCCTGTCCTGTTCCCGTTGGTCACTAGCCCCACGATCAAGAATGTATTACCTTTTATGGGTATGTTTTAGGGTAGCGTAGCTATCTCTGATAGTATATATTGGTTTGTTATAATGGTTTTATTGACAATAACTCTTGGTCCCAAACTGCTATGGAGGCCACCCTTGAACTCACTTCCTTTTACTTGTACTTGCGTTTCATTATCTTGTACTTTATGATTCCCTAGCATTCATTGGCAGCTGTTTAGATATATGGGGAAATGTTCCCTAGTGATGTTCTACACGACACGTTTCACTAGAGCTGGTTATATTAACTTAAGGGGACTTTGAACTTAGGTTTTAATTGTCATAAATTCTAAATTTCGGCCAGTCGGCCTAACTCTGAATGTGTACTCGGTTCAGTGTAGCCAGACTTTATCCTAAGAATATATTTGTTTCAAATGTTTTCTTACATTAGCTCTGCAGATTTATCTGTGGTTTTATTTACTTGTTTTATATAATACAATGTATCAATTTTTGATGTGAAAATTAAATTATTGTTACCTAGAAGGTTGTTTTTCCTCTTTGGGTACAATAATTAACTGCAGCCATTCTTGTTCCATACGGGTACACTCTCTATATATATAAATTTCCTCATCCCTAAAGCCACGAGCGTAATTAGTTTATAAGCGTATAATCCGAACACCTAGTAAGACGCGATGCTAAAAAAAAGTTGCTTTTACTTAGTTTTACGATTTAGTACCAGTTATTATATTTAATTCTAGTAGATATAAAAATAGACCTCAACATATTTATTCTATGAGAACATTTACGTATTTACTCTATGCATTTAAAAACAATAAAAGCAAGTAACATGATAAATACATTGATACTATATTCGCACTGGTGGTCCAACGTATAGAGCATCAGCAGGTGATAGGAAGGTTAGGTAGAATCCCTGATGTAAGGGCTGTCATTTAGGGGTGTGCAAATGGTGTGGCCACACAGGGCCACGCCATTTGAGAGATGCCGCGGTTTCTTAGGTGGAAAGGGAAACATCAATTTGTGTGGAGGTAGGGGAAGGAAGATTTTTGATTGGGTGCTTTTATTGTAGGTTCCCTATTTAGGCAAGCTAGCAAATATTGTCAGAGTGTATAATCAAATTTTTTTAATGAGTGAAGCCAATTCTCCGTTTTAACTGCACAGATTTGCATTTGTCTGTCTGTCAGTAGTGTACATGTCTCACGATAACTTTTGAACGAACTGACCGATTTAATTCAAACTTGGCACAAGCATTCTTTGTAAGTCTATACATATAAAGTTTATTGGCGAAGAAAATTGAACCAAGGATTGGCAATAAATCAATTATTGCCTCATAAAACAACGGTTTCTATAAATAAATTTTTACAAGGTATTTACCCTTTAATGAATTTATTGATAGCTTATACGGCTGAAAATGGTTATGTAGGTCCAAATTACTGTAATAATTTTTTTTTTTAAATGGGGGTGGAAGGAGCTTTTGACAGATAACTGGGGTTTCCGCCAACAAAGTTTTCCCAAGGCCCCACGTGACTGCTAAGGGTAGACCTGCTGGTATAATGGGGGTAGTTTTTAAGATGTAAGTTGTCATTATGGACTTACAACTCCCCCACTCAGTCCATATATTACTTTTCTCATCCTTATTCCTTGAATTAAATCATTAATAATATTGATAGGTTTGGGCATAAAATAAGTTTTTTTTGTACCCACATCCTACAACCCGTAAGGCCTAATTGCATTTAATTATACTAATGGAGTAGGAGAGGAGAAGGTATATTGATAGGATATGCAACCACATTAAAGTGGAAGGAGAATATAAATATATTTAAGAAAGACACCCTCATTACACTTGTCTGGGATTCAATCCCTGACCTTCCCGTAATCGAAAAATCCAGACTAGACGAGCTTGACGTTATTCCATCTACCTACCAATGCAGGTATGAAAGTAATAATGAAAAAACCAGTATACGCAAGATATGTCCTAATTTGGTTTATCCCTGACAAAAAGCCCATCCCACCTACCTGCTTCCCACCTTCACTCATTATTTTGAAAGCAATCAGAGCGTAAGAAGAAAGAACAGAAGCACTTTTTCACCAACCCTTTCACAACCTTTTCAAGTTCTACCCAAGATATTTTGGGTAGAAGGGACCCATATTACCTTTCCTTTCAGTTGCCTTCTCAGTCGGTGAGCGCGCGCCTCGGTTTAGCCAACTTGTGACGCTAATTGGACAAGAGAAATGGGATGAGTGTCGAGTTTTAGGGGTGGAAGAAACTTCCCCTGTAAAGAAGGCAAAAAAAAATAAAAAAGAACTAGGGAAACATAAAAAGAAACTGTCAAAGAAGTAGACAACTAGAAAAAGAGCTAAACGTAAAGACAAATATATTAAGTGAAGACAATGAGAGAACCTAGAGGGAGACTTTGCAGTAAAATCATGAAATAATTACTGTGCAAATAAAAAATAACAAAAATGAATGAATAAATAAAACAAAAATGGCTACTATTGTGTGGAAAAGATAACGTAAAAAAGAAGTGAAATAAATGGTAATAAACTGTTAAAAATAATGAGCAAGATAGAGCACAATAAACGGTACGACACAATCACTCAAACGTTCTCATGCTGTGTATTATAGTTTGGAAGAAAAATTTTAAAATAAGTTATCAGTAAACTACCCTTAAATAAGTTATCTTCATAAAAAACAACACATAATCTTGTTAGTAACAATACACATTCTTTATATATAAATTTCAAACTGAATTGTTCAAATATTTTTAATACATTTCAAATGTTAAAAATAAGTTAACTCTATAACTGCAATTAAAATTTTTTAATGTGTAAAATAAAAAGTATTCTTATTTATCTCGAAAAATTATTCCCAGATATCCATTTTAGACTCAATCTTCAAAGCCAATTACTTTGAAAGATTTAAAAAATTTAATAATGTGTACTAAGTAAGCAATACTTAAATTATTATTATTATTATTAATATTATTAGCACCACGTCTTACTACCCGTTCGGGTTGTACGCACTTTTGCTAATGTGTAATGGTAAGGTGATTGTGAGATGAAATGGAGGACCTACAGTTTAACGTGGAATCCGAACCACGGTGGAGGCCTGGCATTCCCCACACTCACAAGATGTCTTGTCAGAGGGAAGGAAGGGTTTGGTAATCACATAAATCCGTGCCGGGACCTAGGATTGAACCCCGGACCCCAGCACAGAAGTCCGACTTCTCATCCCTAACCACAATGTCACCAATACTTAAATTAATTTATTTTATAAAAATAAACATATGTACAATACTTTATTATCGATAATGTAAGATATTCACAGATACCACTTTTGAACCAAAATAATAGAACATTTTTTTTAATATGCAAATTGGAAAGAAAAATAACAACATTTGTGAGCTAACCTTAAACGAATTCCTCCGTACCCTACAAAAATTAGTTTTATTTTTCATGTAATCACGCCCCAGTTATAGCCTACATTAAAAATAAAATCGTTAAAGAAATTTTTAAAATATTTTGAATCTTTGAAAATCACTTATCCGTAAGCTACCTTTAAACGAATTTTCACCCTATAACTAAGTATACAGTATTATTTGGGAGGTAAAACACTCCCTTATTATCAAAATCGTAAGAGCCATTTCCGAAAAATTTGAAATTCAAAATATCACTCTTCAGAAACTACCCTTCATTTGAGGACTAGGGTAAAAATTAAAATAATGCCTTGAGGTATAGCCCTACCTCTACATATTTTACATGGTTACTCATTGTATCACTGGCTTACTAAGTGAGAGCGACAGTTAAGCTTAGACTTAATTGTATTCTTCAAAATTCTATTTCGGTTATACTATGGGAACCTTTCAAAATTATTAATTTCGGCCTTCTTAATTTTGGACTTATTAATTAAAATTTTTATTTCGGATTGTTTTTTTTGGTATCAGCGTGTTTGATTTTCAACCACATATCCTATGGTATTTTTCCTGCTAGGGGAACCTTCCGTTATCCTATGGAACGTAACTTCTGTTTCGCCGCTTGGCGGCTTGCGTTATTTACGCTCTTGCCGACTGATTAGCAGTTGATGTTTGTTGGGAATATTTTGGATATGTTTTACTTAGACAGTTTAAATTAATATATGGTTATGTGGGGACCGAGAAGTTTAACTTTCAGATATGTATTTTATCTTTAACCCTTTCGAAATTATGCTATGTTGTGGTGGTAAAACCAAATAGGTTTTATGCGAGTGAATAATTCCTTGATAGTCTAAATTTACAATTAATCATGTGGGAATCAAGGACTCAAATATAAGTGATATGCTTATTAAAATTATTGCTTTGTAGAATAATGTTTGATTGGACGAGAAGTAAGTTCTTAAACTTTAGTGTAGCGCTTTGTATCTTCGAGAGAACTGAATTATATTAGATTGCTATGGGAAAGCGGAATAATTTGTTCCATAGATTCATTGCTTATCACTTAATGTCTTTAAACACCTATTTAGGCGGAGCACATATATTTTTAGTACTGTTGTAATTAAACTTTGATGTATTTGGGCATTGTTTGTATTGTAAGTTACATCCAAGAATAGCATTTCTTATGTATCTAAACTTCAGTTACGTTAGAGTACGTATTATTAGCGCATGTGTGTAAAGGCACTTAGTAAATGATGCTGATATTACGTCCGTTGGGGCTTTAATTGTACAGTCCAAAATACCTTAGCCGTTAAGCGGTGGTTTTATTATATTTGGAATGTTGTTCTTTATCTCAAAATACATTATGATAGTACAAATTATTGTCACCATGTGACTATTTATAATAAATGGAGTTTAATTTCTCATTTTGACCGTTGAGTCGTAACTTGTTGTTGACTATCCTTGATGGTAGTTATAGTTGTCACTCACCTTTAAACCTAACTTGGTGAACATACTAATCAAACAATATGTTTATATTGAATTCTAGTCATTTTTATTATATGATATATTTAATTATAAATCTTCAACTTGGCTTGCCTTGGGCGGTACTCGGCATTTGTAATATTATTTGTATATCTTCTATTTCCAATATGTCAAATAAAATAAATACTGTTACTCTCTGGAAACTCCTTGATTTATCGCGCACGCTTCCTGGCAAGTTAAGTTAGTTACAATACAGACAGACGACAGACAGATAAACAGACAGACATACAGATATGGGGACAGACAGATTGATAAAATTTACGATTTTGGGCTCGGACACAAGATTCATCATAATTTTGAAGTAGACAATTTTCACGATTACTAAACTTTCTCTTGAAATGAGAATGTAAAAGTTCAGTAGGGTATAAAAGATAGTGGAGAGATTCAAGCAATGAGCGGGAGCATGTTTTAAACGAATGTTGAGGAAAAACGCAAGAAAATACCACATAGTACATTGAAGATAGTGTAATTTACGGATGAATATAAAAGGACGGGAAACAAGTAAGGAACGAGTGTAGAAGAGCAAAAGGTGACGCAGAAGAATACACAAAAATGAGATTAAGGCAGTGGTTCCCAAACGCTTGGTCACGACCCAAATGAGGCTTGAAAGGTTTCTTTTCTGAGGGCCGTGAGAAGATCTCAAATATTTCTTTCAAACTTGATGAGATATTACATTTACAAACATTTCATTAAGCTAGGTCAATATAAAGATTTACTGCAATACTGATAAGAGCATGAGTGTTGGAAAAATATTTTGAAACTCTCCTGAATTTGGAATTTTGGACCCATCTCAAGGAATACCTATTTTGACTAGGAAAGTTTAAAACCCACTTTTCCTTCTTCCCCTGATAAAATAAATTGCCAGGTCTTGTAAAACGACAAAGATCCTCAAAATGATTTGCGTTGTACTCTGACCATCCAAAAAGCACTCAAATTCGAAGAGTTCACCTACAAAATAAGACAGCATCATGGTTGTCACTGGAAAATTCTGTTTTGATCACTATTTTTACTTTCTCGCTATCTTACAGGTAGATAAGGTATTGTGATCGTCAAAAAATCAAACTAGAGATTATAACTAATCTCGACGTTTCATGATCCCCCGAATCAGAAAAAGTGGTTTTTGAATTTCCATCGGTACTTCGGACTAGAACCTAAACTATTTTACCAATCAGGCTAAAACTCTGTATCTAAGGTTTTTGGAATTGGATTAATAACCATAAAATTAAGGGTATATTACTGTGGGGTGAAAAAAGGAACAATTGGTTTTCTCAAAATCGGCTACAACAATTTTGATTACTTTCATTTATAAGTATTGATCAATATTATAAACTAAATTGCTACTCTCATTTTCTCAGAAAAATCACTTTAAGGGTTTCAGTCTGATGCGTAAATTATCATTTTTTATCACATCACCGAAACTATTTGAGATATAAAGTTACTTATCATCGAAATTATGTAGGACTCTTTATAATACAAATATATTATTTGAAACATATTTGTATAAAATCAATAATTTTCGTGCTAAACGCAAATATATATAATTTAACTTTACGAACACAAAATGTCATTAAATCGTTGAAATAGTAATAATAAAAACGATAAAAAAATTTAAACCTAAACAATGTTTGAGCAACGAGTTGAGAGGTGGACAACTTAAATTTGGGTAGTTTCATTAATGCCTAATTTCATCATTTTAATACTTAATGTGATTTTCTTAAGTAGTTATAATAATTACCGCATATTAATAATTTAATAATATTACCAATAACAATTTAAAAAAATGAAATTAATTTAGTGAGATAGTATTACGTGAGAGTAAAACTGGTAGTAGCTTTAACAGTGATTTAGTTGGTTTGGTTTCTTGAATGGGGCGCGCACCCCCCACACTCCCCTCCTGGATTCACCCCTGGTACATAAATGGTTTCTCTCTATCTCTTATTTTATACTCAATAGTCAATAAGTACCTATTTTATTGGTCAAAATTTATAAAAGAGGAACTTAATAGCAATGCAATAACCATAAGATGTGCATCCCTTAATAAAATGGTGAAAATTATAACCCGAAGTCATAATTTTAATACGAAGTGTTGACCCTTGGGGACCCAATATCAATATTTTTTATTGGTTCAAATATATAAATGAATACGTTAATTATTTAAAAATAAAATTATAAAATTTAAAATATTGAGTCAAAAAATGTTTTACGTATGTATAGTGCAGTTTGTTCTCAGGTTCGCTCATGCATATTATATTACGAATTTTGAGTAAATATCTCCATTTTTAAACAATAGAGCGAGAAAGTCGGTGCGTACTTCCAAATTCCGTACCATTTATTTTTTATGGGAACATAATGTGTAATTTTCTATTATTATTAACTATTAAAATTTACCGAAATGGATTCACTTTAGCTGACAACTTCTACCAATACAAAATAAGAAATAACAATATCTCTCCCCAAGAATGAAACAGTATTATATATTCCATTGAAATAGTATTTTTTTGGTCACTTACCAAACATTGTAACAAAGATACAATTCATTAAAAATTGTGCTTTACATGTTGCCTGACTATAAAGTCATTGAAATAATACTGTTTTTGTTATTTTAATTAATTCAATTGAACTAATTTACTATCCAGCCCCATAACTTAGTCGTTATCGTATCTATCTTTTGAGCTAAGGTTCCCGGGTTCAATTACTGGCATGGCCTAAAACTTTATCATTGATGAAATATTGGTTTACTCTTTCACAGTGATGAATTAACGGCTGGGGAATAGATGTTGTGTCTGTCCTAGTTTAATCGCTGACTAGTGATGACATTGGCAGAGTGGTGGGGTTCGGGCCTTCGGTCGGGCTCCTGGAGTTCTGGGCCTCTCGGCCTCGCGCTTAGGGTTCTGGGCCTCTCCGTTCATACGGTGAGCCGTTTTAGAGCTCCGGTGCTAGTTTGGACAGTTAGTAGTGCATGGGCGCCTCCACTCGTACGCACGAGTAATGGGGAATTACTTCACCACGTGCAATGGGCGTAGTCCTATTTCCCTACACAAAGGAAAGAGTGGAGATCCTAAGGTCACTTCTGTGAGAGGAATTAAATAGCTCCGGCTACTACCCTGGATATATGGTGGGCACGAGTCTCTGATGCTGGTCACACCAGTGTATATTGGTAAATGGGGAGGAGGTAATCCTTGCCTCCCCGTGTATCCAGCTTGATCCAGATCATCCTACTCTTCGGGGTGGTGGGTTGGAGCATTTTAGGTACTGTCCTAGAAACTTCCCTGGGCTTAGATGTCCAAGGGTGCTGTGCAATGCCCGGCTGGCTGCGACCGTATTAGCACGTATCGATAGTAAGTGTCCTAGTCTTAAGTTAGATTATAAGGCATATGAAGATACGACAGGCAGCAAGCCGGTAGTGGAAATATATGAGTGCTCGAATTGGACCGGAACGTACCGGAATGCCGTCCGGATTGATACAAAACAAGTTTAAAGCGTTTCGCCTGCACACTACGCTGCTTCTTCATTCTTCCTATCCCTTTCCAACAGGATCTCTATTTTAGTCCGAATGAACCCAGTTCCTTTTACGTGTCTTAGTGTATTAATTTTAATTTTGAACAAGACAATGACTTCGACACCAATATTTTACAGATGCTAATCTTTCCACTTCCTTATTGTAGCCTCTATTGTGGGGGTTATTTTTGGAAAGGGCATGTACGGTTTTTGTTCGTAGGTAGAAGATGTATACCTTCAGTCAGTTTCACATTGTTTGTCACAGAGTAAATACCGTACCGATTTGAACTTTTGATTTCTGTGTCACAAGTGAACCAGCAAAAAAATAAGAAACACATTTTGTAAGTATATATTTCTTTTTATAAATTATGTTTCGCAATTTTATTTTTCTACTCAAGTTAGTTACGCTACTTTCTTGCTGCGTAAGTTTTATAATCAAACATATTTTCTTCAACATATTTTTTGTACGGAATGAAATTCAAAATGACAAATGGGGTTCTTTTGTCAGCGGCTAATTTTTTAGAAATGCTGAGCGTATTTAATAAAAACTAGGCCTGCTCATTAGAGTAAGAATTTACATGCAAATTAAAGTCACAATATAGACCTATATGATGTCTGAAATATGCAAATAAATCTGTAATTTTGCCAATATTTGTTTAAAAAACCCCCTGTCCTTGTGTGGTCAAAAATAATACTTAAATAAATCAAAATTTGCACGTATTAGAAAGGGATCCCTTCAAGCTTAGTAAGCTGGTGGCCGAAACAAACCCACACTCGAGCTTTCACGAGGAGAAACAAGATTAGGAATGAAGCTATCTCGGAAAAGTAAGAGTGCAGGGAGTACATGAGACAGTAGAGGAAGCAAGACTGAGATGGTATGGACATGTAATGAGGATGTTGGAGTACATGAGACAGTAGAGGAAGTAAGACTGATATGGTATGGGCATGTAATGAGGATGTTGGAGTACATGAGACAGTAGAGGAAGCAAGACTGAGATGGTATGGGCATGTAATGAGGATGTTGGAGTACATGAGATAGTAGAGGAAGCAAGATTGAGATGGTATGGACATGTAATGAGGATGTTGGAGTACATGAGACAGTAGAGGAAGCAAGACTGAGATGGTATGGGCATGTAATGAGGATGTTGGAGTACATGAGATAGTAGAGGAAGCAAGATTGAGATGGTATGGGCATGTAATGAGAATGGAAAAAGAGAGGATGCCGAAGAATATGTTGGAAATGAAGTATGTAGGAAAAGGATCGAAATAGAGGGTAGGAACAGATAATATACAATGTCCAGGTGAGAGGAGAATAATGGAAGAATTTAAGGGAGGAAGAGTGGTGGAAGTATAGAGGAATATGGAGGCATTTTATTAAACTCCGGCCACAGGCTGGAAACAGTTGATAATGATGATGATGATATTATGCTGATGAAGAGTAAGGGTTTTACATTAAGGAATAGGTTGTTTCTGCCAATTTAATGAATAGTGTTTGTTACAGAACATTTTACATTGAAACAAAAGTTTCATATTGATTAAATTATAATAATAATAATTCTTAACTCTCTCATAATTTTTCATTATAATGTAAGACAAAGAATTTTTCAAAATTTTTAGTATCATATTTTGCCTGTTCTGTAGATACATTTTGTAGGATGAAACTCCGTTTTACTTCACTAGAAGTGATTGATGTCAATAAGATGTAATTAATAATTCTTATGCTGAAGATAATTAGTTTTCAATTTTATTATAAATTATTTTAATTAATAATAATGAATATTATATGGTTTTAGACGAGTGCCTAGCTAGATAGTGAAATCTTGGATATCATTTTATTGTGCTAGTGTATTTTTTTCAATATAAATCAATATTGATTAATCGTAACTATCAATTAATTGGATTAGTATAATAAACTGCAATGTGATATTAATTTTACTGATATTCATATAAACTGGCATGACATAGCATGCAAATTATTGAAGTGTGTAAAGGCAATTAAATAGGTTCTACCAATGTAATAGTTTCATGCTGTAAAATAGATGAAGGTATTATTGGTTGTTAGTTGTTACCGTTCCGGTTGTTAAAATTTCCCAATTCGAGCACTGGGCTTAAATAAAATGACCACTTGGACTGTAGGCTGGAAACAGTAATGGATGTTAAGTAAAATTGAATCAATTTACTAAACACTAATATGAAAGTAATAAAAATACAAACTACATGTAATGAATGATCCTGAGATTCACCAGGCCGAGAAAATATATTTAAGGTCACAATCAAAAAGGTTTGGGAAACACTGGATTAAAGCAAAGAGGTCATGATGATACTCTTGGGTAGAGGCTATGTGCGGACGATTAGCAAGAGCTCATGTAAGTCTGGGAAATAGAGGAGTATGGAATGAAGCACTTATTTGAAGTGAGGAAGAAAAGGAAATTGGAATATCTCCTTAATTTGTGAGCTCCTGATCCTTGTTTTACTGTTTGGAACGTGAAGTTATTATGGATGACTTGAATGCACGGTACATTTACTTCTAGATGGTCTCCTTTCCTCCATTTACAACCCAGCACTTCAAAGTAGAGAACTATTCGAATAAATATGCTCGCTGATTTTCTCTGAAAGGTATTAGACCGGGAATTTTGAACCTTGAGAAGGTAAAGAGCCTTCTTTAATGAGCCTCGATTGGTATTTTACTGATAGCATCTTGAATGTTTGATATGTGTACGCATAGTTTTTTATCGGTACATTTAACGGACGGTTACTATTCACACAAATTATTCCAGCACAAGAGCTACAAACTAACTTAATCTAGGGCAGTGTGAATGAAACTCCTCTACCATCCCTATCATCGTTATACAGTATTTTCTAATTGGGTAACGAGACAAGTCTGTATCCAAATAGCGGATATCTTCCTCAATAGTTCCTGGAATCTAAGAGTGCCCTAGATTTGTAGTAAATCCTCTATTCACCGAACCATTACAATATTCCAAAATAGTAGACTACACGGTTATTTTGTTTGTTTCTCCTATGAATTTAACCACACGTCAGGATGAATGCAGAATTTAATTACACTTTTGGGCTAGGGATGAGGAAGGTAGAATTTATAATAAGTTTACCTGTGATGGTGTTAAAGGAAAGTTGGAAAATCATTTTGAAAAAACACAACTAAAAACAAAACAACAACCTTAGTACACCTGGCTGGGTTTCGAATTGCTACTTTCTCATCACCAGAAAACCATACTAGATGAGAGTGACGTTTAGTCCGTGTGCCTATAGTGTTGTTCAAACTGAAGAACATTTTGAAACACAATGTTGGTATTCTGTTTTCTGAGTATCTGAAAACTATACCACTACCCCAAAACATAGCTGAGTGGCCAGGGCTACTTATAATTGATATTTATGACCGTGGTTCTGCCTCAAGAGATGAATACAGTAATTCATTATCCGTATATAGCTTGCTTTTAATATCATCTCTCTCGCACCACTAGAGACAAGACAAGGATATCATTATCGTTTTGTCTGGTTTGCCGGTGGTGGTTAGGTAGAGGTTTAAATTCCTGCCCCCTGAACTGAAGGCAGCTTATGGGTTATGGGTTCAATTCTCAGCATATTTAAAATATTTATAACAGCCGAAATTGCTTTCCTTTCTCCAAAATGGTTTCCCACTCTCCCTCCAAGGTGATGTGAGTACACTCCTTTTAAATTCTTTATAACTCATCTCTTACTATAAAAGTAAAAATATGCGGATAGCCCAGACGAGTAGTGTTCTAGCTTCTTCCCTTATACTACGAGTGTAAATATGCGGATTGCCCGGACGAGTAGTGTTCTAGCTTCTTCCCTTATACTACGAGTGTAAATATGCGGATAGCCCGGACGAGTAGTGTTCTAGCTTCTTCCCTTATACTACGAGTGTAAATATGCGGATAGCCCGGACGAGTAGTGTTCTAGCTTCTTCCCTTATACTACGAGTGTAAATATGCGGATAGCCCGGATGAGTAGTGTTCTAGCTTCTTCCCTTATACTACGAGTGTAAATATGCGGATAGCCCGGACGAGTAGTGTTCTAGCTTCTTCCCTTATACTACGAGTGTAAATATGCGGATAGCCCGGACGAGTAGTGTTCTAGCTTCTTCCCTTATACTACGAGTGTAAATATGCGGATAGCCCGGACAAGTAGTGTTCTAGCTTCTTCCCTTATACTACGAGTGTAAATATGCGGATAGCCCGGACGAGTAGTGTTCTATCTTTCATTCCTTACCCTACGAGTGTAAATCTGTGGATATCTCGGGCAGGGGTATACGTGTGAAACGCGAGGAGCTAAATGACTATCGGCGAGAGTCACAGTGACTATGTAGCTGAGGAATCGCAGCCGCGGAAGGTCGCCGAGACCATTGGTAGGGAGAGAAAGGGGGAAATGTGGTTCCTCCCGCTTTAACACACCCACAAGCGGTCTTCTCTATACAACTGTGATGAATGACGGCAGATGTCACCAGTAATGTTATCACGGCGACGCGGGAGGAACCCACGTTATAATATGTTAGCCCACAATGATTTCCCTTCCCCCCCTCCTCAACCATTACGTATTCAAATGTATTCATATTATCTCCCTTACCCCCCTTCTCACAACGCGTGTGCAGCATCATTGTTTGCGTTATGTTTGTGTGTGGGTTTTGATGGCGTACAACTCTAAACTCATTTGCCTCATTTCCCTCCTCTTGTTACTGGTTTGAATTTCGATGAATTTATTAGTCTCGCTTCCACGGTCCTGTGTTTCCATGTTTCATCCTGTAAACGTTTCAATAGCAGTCGGATGTTCAATCTTCATATGGATTGACGTTGCGCAGTACGTCTCACAAGTCAAGATAGTGTTGAGCTATTTGAAAAAATGTACTAATTTTTTGTTGGAAAAAATTTGTAAGTTCATAGTTATAATCAAACTTTTGTTCAAAAAAAATATTGTAAAAAGCCTTTTCCAATATTTTCATTGCTAGATAAAAAAATACTATTATAAATTTACCATACCGTACGAAATTTCAAAATTGAAAATTTGAAATTTCAGAATTTAAGAGTTCCTAATATTAATATTTGAAATATTCGAATCGGGTTCAAATATTTCAAATCCAAATAAATTGCAGATTCAGATTCGATGTAACGTATTTCGAAATTCTTATTTAAAAGTCAAACTTTTGGATAATTTAATTTTATACAGAAACTAGCCTTGATTCGTCATTAAGACATGATTTCATCATAACACATTATGTAGCTTATGAGCTAAATTTCTACATTCTATTTTAATGGATCACGACTTAAACGGAGTTTTTCTGGTATTAATTATTTTATATGAATATATTATAAAAATAATTTAGCCTAATACTTGGTTTGGATTTAATTTTAAACTTCATAAATCATTTAATTCTGGTTTAATTCAAAATTTAAAATATTGGCTTTGAACAGGCCCAATATTTATTGAAATAAAAATAGTTTATGAATACAATTTACAATTTCAATAAACTTCTAGTAAGACTTGTATTAATTTTGTTTACATAACAATAAAAATACCAGAGAATGCCCCCCAACAATGCATTTTATAGAATAACGTTACGTTAATCGAAATATTACAAATGTTTCTTCAAAAATATAAAATGTTAAAACTAATCGAAGCTCTTTGAACACTCTTGATAAAACGGCTTATTTGGCCCAAACATTACATTGTTGTTAATTTTTGTTTATATTACGTCTTAATGCTCACTAGTGTTCCTGCATTAAATCACACTAAATTCTTAGGTCGAGTAAGGTAAGATTTTAGATAAAATGTATCCACATTTTCTGTGGAATGAGAGTGGGAAAACTGTTAAGAGAATATTACCCAAAATACAATTGGCTCGAATTCAAACCGCAACAGTAGATTGTAGACTTATGATCACACTGAATACAATTTAAACTATAATGTAGGCCTAAGTTTGTAAACAAAAATATAATATTTTGCTTAAATGAGATATTTAATAAAATTTTAATTCAATGATGATTTAAATAAATTTAGAGCCACGCTTACGCCGCATCTACACCACACCGGAGTCCTACAGTTATTTAGTTAGCCACTAAAGTTCACTGTGGAGATTTATGAAGATTTTATGAACAGCATAAATCAAGTGCTGAGACCTCGAGGCTGTGTATTTATGTTGTCTGCAAAACACGGAACTAAGGGGGTGACGTATGAGGCATGGAGGCAAAAGCTTTCTTCTTACGTGAAATAAGCCCATAAACATAAGAAGTAAAGCATACAGTAGCTGGAAACACGTTTCATAGTATACAATTACCAGAGGTATAAAATAATAATGTAATATTATTTACCGAGTGAATTGAGGTTTGGTTTTAACTTGACCATTTGGCATTTCGTCTGTCTGTTTGTATAACAAATGTGTAAACTAATTTAAACGAAATTAGTAAGGATATCATTTGAATATAGACCAAACGATGTATGGAGGCCTTCATATATTTTAATTCTGATTATAGATTTGCGGCCACTAAAATTGTTTTTAGTTTAATAGCTCATCTCAAGTGATTATAGTTTATAATTCTAAGCAAATATTTGGGAACAGACAATATCACTCCCCGAGAATGAACTAATTTCCACAGAAAACCATCTTTATTTCCTCTTGAAACAAAAACAATTTTCCGTTTGATTAGCAATGACTATCAACAAGTCTCAAGGTCATACATACAAAAAAAACTCGTAGCTATCTCAATGTGTGATTCTCCATGGACAGCCGATATTTCTTCCACTCAAGATTTAAACATCAAAATATAAACTACCAGGGGTTAGTAGCATTTACCCGGACATGACGGATTCTTTATAATAAATATTGTTTACAATGAAGTTTTAATTTAATGTGCAATAATCAATGTACAGTGTTACTCTGTTTAGTTGTATGAAGTATTTGTTATTCACTTTCGTAATTAAAATCAATGTATGTTTCATGTTGTAAGCTTTATCGAAAATTCGTTGCTTGATCTCATATATACAAATATGTATTTATTAAACAACCCTAAAAAAATACTTATCAAAGTTTAGTCAGAATTTGCTGCAAAATCCTATAGAATATTATCAAAACCGATTAAGGCCCTTAGCCCTGCCGAGTGCAAGTTTAAAACCTATTTTGTGAGATGGTAGGCGGGAGAGTGAAAGCATGGCGTGGCTTCACAACCGACCAAAGTATCCTTCCGTGCCAACAAGAACAGATGAATCACGGAACCGTAGATGGCACTAGCTACAGGATAGGTCTTGCGGAAAATTAATACGTTTGGAGATACCAGTTTTCTAGAGAACGAGTGAATTTTTTATGTTAATATTTTCAAAACCTCTTCTAAGATAGTGTATCGATGTTTATTAATTGTTACATTTTCTTATTTTTTGTTATGAAGCCGGCAGTTTTCTAACGAAAATGTCAATATTTTCGATATTTGATTACTGCTAAAATTACATAGGTATGTATATAAAATTATAACTTAATAACATACTTCTATTCTTGAACAAACCGTATCCAAAAAGAAGATCGCAAAAAAATTAAAATTCTTTAAGAAAACCGTCTGTTCCAATGGATCTGTATTTCCACGTCAAATTAAAAGGACCAATCGCCTTAAATAAAAATAATAAAATTGCAAAATGTTATCAATACTGACTGCAAGAATATATGTTTGTACTTTCTAAAATTCCCTCACAATGAAAACTGAACCCTATATAACCTCCTGGAAACATATCCCGCCCTAATAGCGTCAATAAAATGGTATATGAATGAACCTAAAACAAATATAATATTAATTCAAACTGCTTCCATTTAAATATATATAATACTAGCTGAATAAACAAGCGTATTAAATAAATATGGTCTATATTCACTCGCTAAAGACACCAACCAAACTTTCGTCAATACATTTACTGTTTATGTTAGTTCCCGTGAAATAGCCTTATTACGTATTCATAGGATAACTGATATATATTTAAAACAAGATGGAGTCACAAGCACGCCTCAGATGTCAGCATGAGATAAATTGAAAAATATTTTGGAGACCGAGTAGTCTCAAAAAATCTTTGGCCACCAACCAAGATCTCTAGATTTAACACCACCCGACTTTTTTTTTCTGTTGGGGTTATTGAAGCGAAGAGTGTACAGAAATAATAAACCTTGCACAATTGCAGTCCTCAAAGAACCTTTACACCATTTTCAGCATTATCTGTAAGCAGATTATGTTTCAAACAGTTCAAGGTATGTGTATATACATTTTCATGACAAACTATGAATAAATAAAGATTGTATCGACAAAAGTAAAGAGTCCTTTAGCAAACGAATTACCATCAATGATTTCTTTTTTTCCATCGTACGACATATTTGACTGGGAAGGACATGCACTTCAGGTTCGGTCGCTCTAGTGGCACAGAACGTTGCTCAAAGTACATCATAGGAAGTGGCCTACACGTCGTACCCGCAATGAGAGGATGTGATGATAGTAGTTATAAAATTGTAGAACCGGTGTGATTATTAACCTAACTTAAGCCGTATTAACCAAACCTTGGCGACTGTTGGGATCACTTTTCGTAAGGGAAAAATACCCACTGTACGATCTGTAAATTAAACCCAGGACCCTATGCTCGTAACCGGGTGCACTGAGCACTACACCATGGGCCAATTACTCTGTATGATAAAATATAGTGATTGCAGTTAACACACATTACATTCTTACTAAATGTATATTCATAAACCAAGTAGCTGCTTAAAACGAAATTTATGAATAGGTATACATACATATTATATATAGCTTATATTGAAAAACGGAACTCAATATAATAAAGGAACGTCAAATTCCAATTTTTCCCCAGCAGATATATAATACATCGGCTTAGGAGGGAGGAGGAGGAGGGAGGTACAGCCCCCTATTTCACCTGTTTTAAATATCAATATCGGTTTCTGCTCATCACTGGTTGGTATTTATTTTCATTTTGAGTGTCTACCTTGTTTTATACATTTAATGAACATTTGATCTTGAGGGCTACACTGTTAAATATTTACCTTTTATGAAAATAAAAACTATGTGAAAGTTCATATATATATATATATATATATATATATATATATATATATATATGTGTGTGTGTGTGTGTGTGTGTGTAAGTTCATATAAGCTAAAAATGTTCCCATTTTTACTTTCTCTCGACCCTTAGATATAGAAGTGAGTTATTGTGATCGTAAACAAAAAATCCAACTAGAGGTTTTTATAAATGTCGAAGTTTTATGACGTCAATCTGTTTACTTCATTAGAAGTATTAAGAAAATGAAAGAGGGAGGGAAAAAAATCAAATTATATTTTTACTATGTATATTAAGGTCATCACATTTGGAACGAAATGAAAAAGCATAGCACAACCAGGTGGAAAAAAAGGTGGTTTGGGTTGAACTTAATTTGACTAAAGTAAGTAAAAGCAAAATGCACACACTACAAACACATGTAGTGATACCAACATTCCAAGAAGAACACCTTGTAATTTGTACTTGGTAAAGCAGGCTGGGAAAGGGGTTGGGAAGGCAGGGAGGGAGGGATATTAATATTACAAGGTTGGTAATGCGAGCCGGAAGTGCCCCACAACACAACTTTAACTCTCCACCCTTCCCTCTTTACCCCACTCCTCCTCCAGAAAACACCCAAAGGGAGCAGGTGCTCTTAATAACACAAAGTCAGGACAAAGGACCCCTCGCGAACACAAATTCTGTTTTCAGGTATGGCGCGCGCGTAATCTTCCCCCGTGATGGCCACGGTTATTACAAAACGGACTTTCATATGCAAATTGTTTCGGCACAAATGGTCGGTTATAATGTTCTGTTCCCTCTCTTTTGTGTGGGTTTGTTGGCTGGTCTGAGTGTTTTGAGTAGCTAGGTGGATGTTTTCCCCAGTGTTGCCAAAGGAACAATATAATTTACTGATGAAGCTCATTGATTCCGCCAGTAAATTAAATTGTCTCTCTCTTGTCTACCATGTGATAGTGGATTGAGGTTTATGTTCGAAAAGCAACTACCCTGAATCGGAATGGCTTGCGAATATGTTTTTTTTTATTTCACAGTGTCTTAAAAATTATAGTAGGTCTAGGATTTTAGCAACAGAATATTTTAGAAAATACTAATATATTATATTTTTGCGGTCAACATTGATATTATTTTACGATATTATTAGTTTTATTCTATAAGTTTGATATCATCTATCAAAAGAGACCGTTACAGATCACACGACCTTACACATGAATATATTTAATAAGATAGAGTAAATTTTGTAACCGTCAGTTACCAAAGTTTTGCCTTACCTGTCCAGGCTTTTTTTTTATCAACACGTCTTACAACCCATTTGGGCTATACGCCCTGTACAGGCTATCTGTATATACACAATAATGAATTAAGTATAATGAAGGTATAATATAAAGGAAATGTACCTTCATTCGCATGTAGAGAAAGCACAAAACAAGTTAGGAAAAAACACTAAGTTGATCTTAGATATTCTTGTCACTGGAAATCCAGACCAGACAGAATTGACGTCTTAATCCTTGTGACCCACGATTCGTGTGTTGTTTAGTTTGATAATATTTTACCCGCTTCAGTGGCTACATGGTTTAATGCGTCACTATAGCATTAGATTAAACTGCCGAGAAGATCGTGGTTCAAACCATGGACAGGTGTACTGAAATTTTTTCCATAATGGTTTTCACTCTCTCTCTCTCTCGATGCAAATGAGGGTAAACCTACTCTGAATATAACCTTCCTCAGCCATAAACGGATAGTAAGACGTGGTGCTAAAATATAAATAATAAACTCACTCGTATTGACATGAAGAGAGGATGATAAATCCACAATGACAAGTCCCATTTGCAAAAACAACCCCATTTCACCTAGCCGAGATTAGAAACTTGATCTCATTTGAATTGCAAAAGTGACGTCATAGAATGTGTAACCCACAATATGAGCTGATTTATTCAATAAACACATTTACAAAAATCGAAAATGTTAAAATAAAAGAGTATGCCTATTAGCTTAAGTGACTATAAATGCTCACTATACTTTAAGAGGACTTTGGTTGAAAAAAAACATTATCTGAGAGTTGCCTAAGTTATTGTAAGTTTTTTGTGGTTGATATTTTGTAGGGTGATATCAATGCCTGCCACATCGATGGACACGTGGGTAAAGTCGTCATTTTCGCTTGTTATGGTTTACATGTGATAAAGAGGTCAGAATTTGAATCCAGCTGGATATAATTTGTGTGATTTCCCTAATTAGTTTCCCACTCTCACTCCCAACAAATGAGAAACACGTACTTGATTTTCTCAATATTGTCAGTAAAGATATGATATTTTTAAGCCTAACATGATTACACTATTACTAAGTAGGCCTACCTTTGAAAATGACCAAAATAGTATTCGCATTCAACTCTCATTTAAAGGCCTCAATCATCATCTACGGATGTTATAATATTTCATAGCCATCATAACCGCAACACCAGGTAGCTTATAACAGAATTCATTGAATGTAAATTAAATCCATAAAACTGAAGATAATATGATTTTATTTGAATTAAAACGTGTAAGAAGAATATTATAAATAATATGATTTGATGAACGTAAACAGAGCGTGTTTATTTATATTGTTTAAAATTTACTCTACACCAAGTACGCATACACAGTTATAGGAAAAGTAAATAATTTTGAAAATATTTTAGAACCTTGGTGAAAAGGATAAACTTTTTTAGTATTCTGATGAGGAATGATCATGAAAATACATTCAACAGTTGTTATATATTGTTGAAATGCAGGAAAATTTTATTCACATCATCAATAAAGTATGGTAGAAATTATGAGATCATACAATAAATTATATTACATTATATATTATATTAAGTTATATTATATATAAAAATGAAAATTTTTAAACAATTATTATTTGCAAAATCAAAACAAATACAAAAACAAAGTGGCACAGAACGTTAACGTATTAATGTTAGAATGTGAATGGACAATTTAAAATATTACATTAAATTAAAACATCTCATCATTGACTGATGGTTGTGGTTCAATCTATTTTGAAATACTACAATTTATAGTTACTGTATGAAATTTTAATAGTAATTTATTATAAAAGTACTAAAAAAAAGTAAACATTGCTGCTATAATCCATTTGTGATTGTTTTTCAAAGCTCTAATAAAATCACAATCAACAGTGTAGAAATAATTTTTTCCAGGGGTTGTCTGCTAGGAATTTTACCATTCCTTTAGCTAATAAAAGTTTTATTACGTATTATAGACCCCACCTGGGTGTCTATCAATCTACAGGAGGGTCCAGACCTCCTTAGCATACCCTTTCCACCCCCTCGACAACAACAGAATACACTAAAATTAGAAATTTATAGCTTTCTCTAAGGTTGTATACGCTCTTGTATTCAAATTTTATGCTACCTGCTAATTTTATTGTGGATATCCATATCCGCACAGGTCTAACCGCGCAGCTATATCCACCGAGGTTCAGAGCCTCAAGGACGTTTTAGGGTGGAGAAGGGGGTCAGTAGGACTAGGGTGTTTTTCAACTGTGAACTTGATGTTTAAATTATTTGGCTACTTGACAAAGCTTCGTAATGAAAAGGAGGAGTGGTAACTATTTCAATACTGGGCGTGTCTAGCTGATACTTTCAAGGGGCATTTTTAAATATATATAAAATAAGTTCTTTTTTCATGGTTACTATTATATTTCTATACAAAGTTTGCACAAAAATTTAACTTATAAAATACTTCCCCTTAAATCTATAAGTAATATTTTTAGACGAGAATTTGAGAACCATATTGATAAAAAAAAAAAGGGCCTTTTATAAATTACATACTTTTTTGTTGTTCAAATAGATCGAATTTGTATTATTTTATTTGTATTATTATAAAGGAATTGATAATATCTCTCAAAAGTAACATTTGCAGAGCACAAGTCAATGAAAGAAAACCTAGGAACTCTATCTGTTAGTTAGGACGCCCCTCCAATAAAACAACGGGACTGTGCCCATCTATAAACATCTTTGTGGGTACAATTTACCCATATACTGACTAGTTTAAGTTAGTTTGCAAGTCGTGCGTTGTGCTTGACACAGCCTCGTTTCTAGAAAGTGCACGTCAAGCCCATAAGTGTTGTCAACAACATTATGCTTTTTCTCTGGCCATGCGCTTATATTTACAAAGGGAGGGACAGTTAGTAACAAAGGTTTGGAACATTTATCAAACTCGTCCATAAGGGCGAGAGGCTGTCAAAAGACAAAAACACCTAGTCCGGGCCAATTAGTTATTTCACAACAACCTTCGTGAGGTTGAATACGTGGACACTGGGTCAATGTCTTCGGTTCATTCCCGGGGCAGGCCTCATACTTTCCTATACAGTTTCCTCATTCATATATACATGGGGAATGCCAGGCCTCCACCGTGGTTCGGATCCCACGTTAAACTGTAGGTCCTTCATTTCATCTCGCAATCACCCTACCATTACACATTAGCGTAAGTGCGTATAACCCGAAAGGGTAGTAAGACGCGGTGCTAATAATAATAATAACACATATATACACGCACACATACACATACACACACACACACATATATATATACTTCACATACATACCTACAGTGCATACATCTCATTTAGCCTGTAAAATAGCGAACCTACCTGGCATTGTTTCACCATGGCATAAGGAGCACATGAACACACAAACATACATACACACGAACATGTATACACATGAAAATATACACAAATGAACATAACGAACTCATGAGCACGCCAACACATACGCACACACAACACAACCACATGAACACAAATAAACACGAACAGTCAAACACATGAATATCCCAACATACACAAACATACAAACGCACATAATTATACCTGAACATACACATACACACGACTATCCCAAAATTCATACACACAAGAACACACAAACACACACATATACATTAACACACATAAACACGAACATACAAACACATGAACATCCAAACATAAACACACATACACACACGAACTAAACACACATACACACACGAACATACAAACGCACACAATTGTACATGAACATACATTCACACAAATATACAAATACAGAACATAGAAGCACACATACACAGGAACATGCATACCCGCATAATATTATTATTACTTTAACGAATCTAGCAATGTTATTGTTATGTCTACATATTTTTTCTTCTTCTTAAAAAATAGTTTGTTTTTTACTTTATCTCAAGGTATTTGCTTATCAGTAAATTATTGGACACTATAGAAATAAAAAACATATATTTAAAGCAAGACTTTATAATTCACATAGGTTCATTTTTTTTAATAATACGGATAGTTTCCCAGTAATTTTCAATATGATATTAAAGTGTTTTTTTTCTACTTTGTATAACGCATACGTTTAATATATAGACCTAATTATCTTTATAACCCTTTCAAAACAATTTTAGCTCCAACATTTTTTATTTTAATTTCCCTAATTTTCTCTGCAATATTCTTTACTAGCGCTAAACAAAGCAATCAACTGGAGTCGCTAAAAGAAAGAACTAAGATAAAAAGTTGGTGGGACTGTTTTAGCCTCGTCTGTTTTATCACCAAGTCAAACGAGAACACTTTCAATACAGTTTATTATTGCCGTTATTATTACTTGAAGTTTAATTAGAAACATACAGTTTAGACTTAACTTGGTCTATATCAAGTCTCTGTTGGAAATAGATCCACACTTCTAAGTAAATAATGTTTTTTTAGATCTTTTATGTGAAATGTTGGACGGGCAGGTTTACACTTACCAAGAAGTCTGACATTACATAGTTAGGTTACCAACAGGATGGTTTAATTCCGTATTGTTAAGTAATAAGATATAATATGTAATTCCTTCTATTCTAAACTAGACCAAGGCAAGATCTAAATAAATGTTACAGAACCCCGCTACAGGTTTAGGATTGCAGCGATAAGCTCCTCCATGACATTCTCTAGCTCTGTTGTTTAGTAAAAATGGAAATAATATAAACTAGCAAACCCGAACACATATTACGCTATACTACCGTAAAACATTTTTTTTACTCTCAATTTTAAATTTTATAACATATATTTGGACCAATAAAAAAGATCGATATTGATATCGTTACAATTTTTTTACTACAATAATTAATTAGTGAAATTCTGGTAAAACTAAATTTATGTAAAAGTATTAAAAAATTGTGCGTGAGATAGGTCACTTTACCTCCCGTTGAGGTTGTAAATCTAATGGCTATCGTATTGTTATTAAATTTCTCTTTATAAATTTTGACCAATAAAAATGTAAATATTGACTCTAAAATGCACTGCTGTACAGACATTTTCCCTAAGAGGAAAAAAAGAACATACACTTTTTGAGAGAATTATTTTCTTACTCTATGGAATTTGAGAATTATTGCGTTAAAACTTAGCTAGTATTCTGTAAAACTAAAGCTCATAAAATTATATTAATATGTTTTCCAACATATCAGAAATTATTAGTTTTATAAAAATATATTTCGAATAAAAGTTTTTTTGTTTAATAGTACTAAAATTTAACAATGATAAGCTATTTAGTATCTCAAATAGATGCAGAGAAATTGACATTTTGCTTCTGTAAGTTACCCTAAAAGTCATTTTTACGGGAAAATGAAAAGGGTCATTTTATTTATAAGCTTAATAAACGCCTTGATACGAATTTTATTAAAAATCGTTAGAGCAGATTTTGAGAAAATTGCATTTTTAATTTTTTCTTTCTTTAGTAAACGGCTTTTAATTTTAGGGTTAAACAAACACACAGACAAACGGCATTGAAAAAAAAAAAAAAGGATTCGGAAGGTAATGAAGCATCGAGATCCAACAACATCTTGGGTTAGATTTTGTTGACGGGCGTAATACTTTACCATAAGTGTTGGAAAAGTTTAAATTTATATATATAAATTTAAGCTTTTCATATATATATATACATATATATATGTGTGTGTGTGTGTATTTGCGTATAGCTTGAAAACTGTTGGTCTTGTAAAATATATTCGCTTTGCTTTATGTTTTCTTTGCAAGTGGATGTAAGCTAATGGAATTCCAGAGCAGTTTTTTGATAGGTCTTACCGTTTAGCCACAAGAGACCTCCAAAGAAAGGTCCGCACCGATTTTAAAGTTGCTCCGATATTTTGAATTTTTTTCAGGGGTTAAAAATTAACTTTTTTAACTTTTTGGAATTTTACCGTCAGTTACAGGCTAAATGTTTTAAGTTTACCAAATTTAAAGTTTCTAGATCATCTGGAAGTGAGTAAACATTGATGTAATTGAGTGAGTCAGCCATGTATTTTTATAATAGTATAATAATTTCATGTAAAATAGGTTTATTATGAATAGATGTACATGTATACAATGATGATAAGTCTTACACATCAAAGACTACGGAAATATAATTAAAAATTAGCGTTTACGCATAAGACCGGAACCCTTGAAGTCATTTTGATGAAAAACGAAGATTAGCCATTTGATTTGTAATACTGATCAAAGCTTGGAAATGAAATTTAATCAAAATTGTTAAAGCTGATTTTGACAAAATTAATGTTTTTCTCTTGCTGCCATTTAAGAAATTACCCTTAATTTTAGGGCTTAAAATCCTAATCCAAAAATACCTCGGGGCTACCCTATGAAAATCTTAAATACAAAGTTTTAACCCAATCGGTAGAATAGTTCAGGCTCCAGCCCGAGGTACAGGTATTGCGAAGACCACTTTATCGGATTTGGGGATCATGAAAAGTCGAAATTCATCAAAATTTCGAGTTTTTTTTGACGATAACAATACTTTCTGCAAGATAGCGAGAAAGTAAAAATATTGAAATTAAGTTCCCCAGGGTCATATTAAAATATTGAATTTAGGTTTAAATTTTCGACATTTTCTTAGGGATTGCACATCTTATGATTATCGCATTGCTAATAAATTCCTCATTTCTAAATTTTGACCATTAAAATAGGTAAATATTGACTATTGAGTCTAAAATGAGAGAGAGAGAGATATCATTGCTTTAAAAACATTTCCCCTAAGAGGTTGAAGGAAAGCGACCATACACTTTTTGCTAGACTTACAAATTTCTTAATCTATGGAATTATAGAATTATGGCATTAAAATTTTGTCAGCCGAGAATTAGAGTGTTCTAATTCCAAAAGAGTTAAATTTGAGATATTTGGTGTACATGGTTCATCTGATTTGAAATTGAGACTACTGCATAATGCCTTAAGAGGATACAAACTCTAGTTGTCATCTAGTAACATTGGTTGTATACACATGGTCGAACTTCAATGTTCTTTTACACAAAAGTTGGAAATTGTACAAAGAACACTTGAACTCTCAGGTGAAGACTTAAGATTCGGATGGACACCTACTATATAAGAACGATAAAGTTGTGCCGGCTATTGCTTAGAAAATATGCATAGTAACAACATGCGGTTTTTTGCATCTCATTAAACTTGTAATTTTAAAATGAACTATATTAATAAAAAAAGTTACAAGTTAATATTTACTTTTTTACAATAAGACGTAATTTCAATTAAATTTAAATTAAATAAAACATGAAATACAAGAATATAGTTTTGAAGTTATAATATTATTATAGAGAATAAGATAATGTTCTATCATACACGACAAATATTTACAATACAATAACGGGCAGAAAATTTGATATTTTCAAATTAAATCATGTCTGAACTGTTGAAAAAGTTCAGTAACTGCCTGGTAGAATGCTCTGTCCTCGGAAGCGCCTCTCCCTCTCCTCCCCAACCCCTCTTTGGCATTCAGTATCTTTTCATCTTTTTTTTCTGTAAGCCATGCTACTCCCCCTTCCCTTCCAACATTTATTTCTCCTTCGGGTAAAACCCTGGACTGGACACTGTCACCGTGTTACTACTATTATAGTCCAGTCAACAAAGTAAAAATAGGGGAAATAATTCGTGTAGTCACAAATTTTTGTACAGTGGTAGGGGGGAGTACCATAAACAACATACTAAAAATCCTGACCAGTGGGGGGTGAGCGGGGGGGTAGGGGAGCGTTTAAAGGTCATTCTTCCACGTTATTCTCGTATAACTCGAAAACCGTGACCTCTAACGAAAAGGTGTTCATGTACAAAATTAATCTACATTAAATTCCCTACAAAAAAGTTCCTATTCATTTTTCTCTAGGATGAATTGTTTATGATATGCAGGGGATGGAATAATCGCGGATTATTAAAAATAGTGCTTTAATGGTATAAAATTAATGTTTAATGTTAAATGAACTTAGTACAGAACAACTACATTACTTAATAAAAACAAACCTCTTATCTTGAATGTATAAATCTCAAAAATCAACAATTGAATCATCATAATTATCATCTTCATCATCATCATCATCATCATCATCATCTTGAAGCTCGAGTAAAGGTGCACCATTCGTACATGTACCATGGCACGTGCCGCACACCATGGAGCATGGAATGCCGGCTTTTCGGCATCCACATCGTCCCCACACCCACTAGAACATCGGCAAAAGATGTTGTTCAGTGTCGCTTCAGGTGCTACTGGGTCTTTGGTTGTTACAGGGGTGAGTGATCCATCCTCCCCTCAGTTCCATCCCCACTCGGTCGGGGGTAGGGGGTTGTTGAGCCATTGCTGTATCTGTAAGTAAGTAGCAAAACCGCTGTAAGTAACAACAAATAGTGTTGTAAAAATAATTAAATAAAAACAGTAGGTTAGTAAAATTAATATAACTTACCTGTAAATAAACTCTAAAAGAGTGTTGCTGCGCAGCTCCTGTGGTTGGTGGCAGTGAGGCGAGGTCTGGTTTTGGCTTCGTTGATGTGTTTAGGAATGCAGCATACCGGCGTTGATTCAGGTCTTGCTGTTCTGCATTCGCTTGGTAAATTTCTAAAAACATTTTCTCACCAGCCTGTGCGACCTTGTCTGCTGGTGTCGAGGGGTTAGTAAAAATGTCTGATATTGTCTTCATTTGCCTAGGAATCTTGCTGAACAGCTTAACCATTCCTCCTTTACTCTTGTTGTAAATGGTGGAGGTGGTGTCACACCCACTAAAGTCATGAAGAAGGAGGATGTTTTCAGCAAAAGGAAGTTGTTGGAGTTTGTTTGTTGAAAACAATGTTGATTCCACCTTGCCCCTGCCCGGCTTCATGAAGTATACGTTACTCCTTGGTAGTGCAAAAGCAATGAGTAAAACAATCAAGTTGACATCTTCCCCTATTATTGTGACAGTGGGATGTAGGGCAGCTTTCTCTAACCTACATCTCACTATAGTGTCATCAGCATCCCCGGTAGCAACAACTGTTTCTATTCCCCTCGCTGCCATTTTGTCACTGAGGAGATGAATAAGCCTGGTTTTGTTATTCTCGTTTGCAAGAAAATGCTCCTGTTGAACAGTGACATTCATGATTTCGTTAAAATTAATGTCAACTGAAGTTTTTGTGAGGCCCCTTCTCTTCTGCTCTGCTCGTTTTGTACTGTTGACGTCGACATAACCATCGAAAACCACAGTACAGTTTTGACAGTAATGTTTGAGTACATAGGCTATGTATTGATCGCAAAGTACAGAAATCTTGGTACCCATATTCCATTTCACGCGGTGAAGGAGGAATCCTCCATCTAATACATTGGTGCTCGTTTGTAGATCATGAGTTTCATAATTATCCTCTGGTAGAGCATCGTAGAGAGAAGACTTCTTTCCTTTCCTCACTTCCCCTTCATTAAATAGAGCCAACGGGAATGGAGATAATTCATATTCCATAAGCTGTGCAACATCTTCAGCACTCTTTTTTGCAATGGCAGTTCTTTGGTAAATGGTCAGAGGGTCTACAGTCACTGTTTCACCGTTCACTTATACGGCTTTGCTCATACTAGCCAATGACAACACCACATTCTTCTTAGACTGTTTTATGTCACCAAAATTACAACCAACAAAACTCTGCATGGTTGCGGTACCAATTTCTAGGGCTCGATGACTATTTATTTTTGAGTTTCCGATTATCCCTGTTGACAGAGACATAAGTGAATTTATTTTCGGAAAAGGAGGATGGTCATTGAACCATTCATAAATCTTTGCCCTGTCTTGCCCATCCCTATTTTGCCGTGATACCCGGAAATCAACATGCTGCTCCCCACTTGAAAAAATCACTCCGGTAAATCCTATATTGACGAGCAGATGGCGGTTGCTCCAGAGGACCCACCAACCCACTTCGTTAGAACCGAATCAGTTATTCCTCTTCCTCGCGTCAGGTCACCTGAGCTTTTCATGGAGTGCATTAGAGTCTGCTCTATGGTCATGTCTGACCAAACTCCTGCCCAACGTGAAGCAGTTCGATTTATGGTGAAATAACCCTTTTCTGCAAAGTCCTTGAACACATGTGGGTGGCTAGTTTTCAATGATAGCATGTCTTGAACGTAAAGATGGGTACATTTTGCATATTTGAAATGACCGCTTGCATGGAAGAATGGTATCATTTTCTGAACACAAGCCGAGTGGCCATTCCAATCACCACGGCGCTCAGAATCTATGAACTTCTTCATCAATGAAACCATGTTAAAATATTGCACCCACAAAGCAGCGGTAGACCCGTTCTTCTCGACACGATCCAACTCATTCTTGAATTTATTTAAAATTGATGCCAACCAAGTATCCCCCTCAACTTTTTGTATAGTAAGATCGTCCATATTGCTCAAAATGCTGATAATCTGCTTCTTTTCTTCTTCAGAGACGCTAGCTTCTTCAAGAATGATCCGAGCTAAAACAGCTTGAACGAGTAAATGTCCTCGGACGGCTGTGCTGAAAGCATGCCCAGTTAAGATATTATCGACTGCGCACAAACGAAGGAGTTGCTTGACCTCATTCCAGCCAGCCACCTGCCTTCCCTCACGCTTCAGCCCTCCAACCCCCTACCCCCCACATCCCCAGCACACAATTTATCTCTTAATACAGTACTACTGCACTTAGGTGTTGTACAGACATTTAATATTAGGTCTGAACCCACTTCATTTAACACTAAACATTAATTTTATACCATTAAAACACTATTTTTAATAATCCGTGATTATTCCATCCCCTGCATATCATAAAAAATCCATCCTAGAGAAAAATGAATAGGAACTTTTTTGTAGGTAATTTAATGTAGATTAATTTTTTACATGAACACCTTTTCGTTAGAAGTCACGGTTTTCGAGTTATACGAGAATAACGTGGAAGAATGACCTTTAAACGCTCCCCTACCCCCCGCTCACCCCCCACCGGTCAGGATTTTTAGTATGTTGTTTATGGTACTCCCCTCTACCACTGTACAAAAATTTGTGACTACACGAATTATTTCCCCTATTCGACCTTTTTTGGTCTTCGTTGACTGGACTATTACATCCAAACCTCAGTTTTTGAAAATGTTCCTGTTGATGTATTTGCATGATCTATGTTAAAAGTGTATTTATAGATTAGTCTTGATTCTGTTTACCTTATCAATAATTTGTGTAACAATCTACATTGTTTCTTTGATTAGATACAAACTTTTTGTATAGAAATTATGTTTTTTAGCCAAGAAAATATTATGGGCGATACTCCCGCAATGGAAACAGAAAATCTGTGTTACACAGCAGGAAACCAGCTAAAAAATATTAAAACACTATGAGAAACACTAGCAAAGCAAAAAGCGAGTTAAAAAATAATACCTATTTTGTTACTTTTTTGTTTAGTGTTGGTGTTTGTAACATATATACTACCCGCACCAGTGGTTGAGTAGAATAATATGCTAGTATAGCATTGCACTCTATCGCTGTTGTCGGTGAGGTCGAGGTTCGAACCTCGTCCGGGTGAATTAGAGGGGCTTATCACATGTGATTTATCAGTGGTTTGCCATCCTCTCTATGCGCTAATGCAGGATCACTTCCTCTCAACTACCTTGGTAACCAAAATGGAAGATATAAATAATAGTTTGTGGGTCATTTATAAAGGATATTGTATTTTAATTATAAATGTTTGACAAAAAAAACAACACATCCAACAATATTATTTCCAATATGCCCCACACGTTCGATTAATCGACTAAAATTATACAAACATTATTATATGGAATAGGTTAATTATATAAAATAGTATGTAATAAATTAGTTTTAGGGTTATTTTGTCATTAAATCTAAATATATCCCCGAATATCATGTGAATTTCTTGGATGTGATTACGAATACAGATTGGGGGCGGAGGTGGATGTTATTTTCAACATTTGCGCCGGAATTTACTGACATTACAGCAATAATGTTTGCTTGCATTTTCCAATTTATTTTAATACATAGTCCCAATATGTATTTAGTAGCTCACATGATAATAAAAGTGTGTAGGTTACTTTTATTAACATTTTAAGCTATTGCTATAATGACACTAAATTTAACAAGTTATGTTTATTAAAAATTCGGATGGATACCTACTTTAATATGAGGTTGATTTTGTCTACTGTACCCTACGAAAAAAAAAAACGTAACAATAACATACTTTTTTTCATTCAATTTAACTTGTAAACGGAATATAAATGATTGCACTAAAAAAAATGCAATTTAATATCTACTTTAATACAAGATATATAATTTTATTTAAAAATAAATAAAACTTTAAATACAAAATGATAGTTCAAAATTAAGCATTTTGCTCTGACAAGTAAGAGGATTTTCTACATACAAGACAGTCAAATTATAATGCATTAGACTAGTAACTTGACACTATGGGGATGGAGGGGGTGAAAAAGGAGAGACTAGACGAAGAGACAAAGAATTTTTTGTTGTTGTTAAAAGCTTTATTTATGAAATGTCCCACTAGTGGAAGGTGTGTACCAAATTCAACCTTCTAGATAGTGGGGAACATATTTAAATAAGGACTCTGGTCCACGCAAACAAACGGCCATTTCCTGAATGCATAAACAATTGATATAACATTCTCTATCAGACATTATCCTTAGACTATGTCACTGAATTTTATATAATAGGCCTCTGTATAGGACAACTTGTTTAATGTATTAGTGTATTAATGTACATGGTCCCCAAAGGAGAACAAAACAAGTATGCCAGTGAGTGTACGTCCCCACCCCTTACTCTCCCCTAAGAACTTCATGACCTTGATCGCTGGTGTGGGTGGAGGGGGTCTACATACCTTCGTTGGAGGATATGACTTTCATGTTTAATTTTTTCACACTTCATTTAATTTATCATTCATTATTTCTCCTTCACTCTCACCAAGCCATGCCCTCTCAATGAACTTGCATTTACTGTCTTTTTTATTTTATTTCATTTCATATAATTAGTTTTGAGTTACTTTAATTATAGTGTTTTTACGTAAAAGGCCTCTTATGGGTCGACACGTAGCTAAAACATAAATAATAATAATAATAATAATAATAATAGTTATTTTAAACATTCTATGGTAAGTTTTTAACAATAAAGTATAATTGAAATATGTTACTATAATGCCAACTATTGCTTCATTATCTAAACAACTTTTGCCAGGGTCTTTGGTACCTTCTATTCTTTCCTCCATCATTGCTCATTTAATCACAGGTTGAGAATTTACCAGTTGAGGAGAGAAGTAACAAACAAATTATGTTTTTACTATGGAATCTGAAGAAAAAATACGTTTGTTTAAAATAGTAATGTTTTTTTTAGTCTATAAACAATGTTTCAGTATGCTCATTTTAAACATATCCAAGATGAATGCTATTTTTTTTAAAGTTAGATTACTTAATCTAGTATTGAATAACAGTATACCTGCCTCGGTGGCGTAGTTGGCTAACGCGCTAGTCATGTTGAGCTCGACCGCAAAGGATGGGGAGATTGAGGTTCGAATCTCGGTCGGGTGAACTGAGGGTGGCTTTTCCTAAATGGTTTTCCACTCTCCCTCCACGCAAATGTGGGTTTCCCTTCCTCTAATTCAACCTTCACAATTCCCAATCCATTAGCGTAATTAGTACTTCAATCGTATAAACCGAACGGGTAGTAAGACGCGGTGCTAAATAATAACCCTATTGTTTTGAACTATCGGTTTTATTTCATGTTTTTGAAACAGTTTGAATGAAAAGTAGCTAAAGTATTGTCAGATTATTGCTTATTCTTATTACAAAATATATATTTGAAGTAGTCCATTTTACAATTTCAAAATTCCCCCCTCCTCCCTCTTTTAACATCTACAAACACTAAAAGTGATTATTTAACGTACAATTTCAATTCTAAAATATGTTCGAGTATACGAACTTTAATTTGATACTGGCTAAACTAGGGATACACACGCAACTTCCTTTTTAAATTATTGTTATTACTATGATAATATCGTGACTTTAGCGTTAGTGCGTATAGCCCGAATGGGTAGTAAGACATGGTGCTAATAATGATAATGATATACAGTGGGTAATATATAAACTAAATAAAAATGTCACCATTTATTGTAAATAATGATTTCCTTGGGTAACTCAAAAAAATTGTACTTAGACAGGAATTGGAGCCCTTGTCCTTTGACTTGGGACGACATTCTAATAAAACACCGAGATTGCGGCTCGAAACTCCACACTAATCCTTAGAGCATAGGTGGGCAAATTTTCTCCCCAAGGACCACATGGACATATGTGAGGTCTCTAGCTGGCCGCATGTAACAAACGTCTAAATGAACTAAATAGTGAACTTTATTTTCACGCAAAATTGCATATATTAGTCATATAACCATATAGCTTTGATACAAAAAAGTAGCAAATAAAATCTAATGTCATAACAAATAAAACTAAATATGTTATGTACTCATGTTGATACTTAGCCTACCAAATGTTGATTAATAACTACTCAAATTGCCATCGTTAATGGAATTTATGCAACTGTCCAAAATTCTGCACGAGTTTGTCGAAGTCAGGATTCAGCTTGTTCGTCCTAATTCGCAAAACACTTTGTAGATTTGAGTATGTTAAGAGAGATCTGTTCTTTGCTTTGTTAATGTTCACGCATGAGAAAGTCTGTTCACAAATATAGGTAAAAGCAAATAACACAAACATCTTTCTGGCAAACGTTTTCAAATTACCAAACTTTTCTCTACAAGTGATGCATACAATTCAGTTAGTTTCATAATCTTAAGTCTCCTTCAGAGCATTGTCTGCTAGAAGATTGATTAAATCAAACTGCAACTCATTTGACTTGCTCTTACACATGAAAAATTATAATCGAGCTTGCTTACTTGTTCAAATGTCTAAAAACATGCATTATCTATTTAACTTGACATTTTTGTTAGTAAAATCACAACAATTTTACAATTGCATGCAGCCCTCAAGTGGCCCGTGGGCCGTAGTTTAGACACCTCTGCCTTAGATATCATCATGATAGCCTTTCTTTGGTTTTGTAGTAAGCAACAAAATTGAAAGTATTAGGGGTGGTGGTGGCGGCCTGGAGTAATGACACTCCGAAACGGAAAGGTAGAGTATTAGAGGGAAGAGAGGGGTTGGTGTTGTTACTGCCCTAACTACAGCAGCGCAGCTCCGGTGAGGTGTTAGCACATGGTACTACTTGGAGTAGAGATTTGCCAAACCTCGAGATGTCCATCCGAATCTTAAGTATTATCTCCACACAACTAAAGCTCACAAAATTGTATTAATCTATTTGTGAATATCTCATATACTATTAGTTTTATAAAAATATATTTAAAATAAAAGTTTTTTATGTTTAATAGTATCTCAAATAGTTGCGGAGATAGGGAAATTTCCGCGTCTGTATTGTACCCTAAAAGTCATTTTCACACAAAAATGAAAATATTAATTCTATTTATAATCTTAATCAACGCCTAGATAAAAATTTTAATTAAAATCGTTAGAGCCGTTATTGAGAAAATTAAATATTTCTCTTTTCACTTTTAACTCTTTACTAAACTACTCTTAATTTTAGAGTTGAACAGACACACAGAGAGACGGAATTTCATAAACAACTTTTTAGGGTTCAGGGGGTATTGAACCGTTGACGTCCAACAACATCTTGGGTTATGTATTTTTTACTGTCTCAATCCTTGACCTTTGGGGTTTAAAAAGTTTGTGTATATATATATATATATGTGTATATCATTTAGCTTGAAAATTATTGGTTTTATAAAAATATGTTTCAAATATTATACTTGTACCTACATCTTTTCAATTATAAGTAATTTCATATATATAATAGTTTCGCCTAAGTGATAAAACATGGGAATTTACGCATAAGGTCGGAACACTTTAAAATCATTTTGCCAAAATATTGAGAGTAGCCATTTTGTTTATAATATTTATAAATGTTTGGAAATGAAATTTAATAAAAATCGTTGGTGCCGAGTTTGAGAAAATCGACTTTTTGGGTTAGATATCCAATACCAAAATTTCCTCGGGACAACTTTATTAAAACTCTTGATATCAAGTTTTAACCTGATTGATAGAATTAGGCTCTTGTCGGAGGTACAGACAGACAAAAAGACAGAAAGACAGGCAGATGGAAGTTAAAAACCCCTTTTTTGGATTCGAGGGGTCATGAAACGTCAAGATTAATCAAAATCTCGAGTACGATTTTTTGACGGTAAGATTGCGAGAAAGTAAAAAGAAAAAGTACTAATGGAAAAAAGTACTAAAATTATAAAAAGGGTAATATAGGAAAGAGAAAAAGATAGTAAGAAGGTTAAAAACTAAATTCAGTAAAAATAAAGTTCAGAAGTGTTAGACAGACAGGAAAGTAGTGTTCTATAATAGTTGTATCAATTTAGAGATATTCCACTTCCCGGATGTAATTTTGAAATTCCATATATTAAGACATCATTCACCTCTCCGGAAATGTCTATTGAATTTTATGCCGAACTGTTATTGACATCACACCAAATAAATGTTTTTATATTAGTTTTGATAATATTGAGTGAATTCCCTTAACCATTTAGAGTTTCTTCATTTTAAAATTTAAGAATCAGACATTAATGGTTATTTGGGATGACATATTTCAATTTTCTGCAACATTTAAAATTAATTTACTAATTTAGTTTTGAGAATTTTGGTAACACCCGTTTCATCAGTAAATATTTAAAATTCATTTTGTTATTGGAGTAATTACTTTACATTCATGATAAATTTAAATTTTTTCACTCACTTAAAAGTGTTTTTTTTTTTACCTAGCACTACTCTCCCTCTGACCTTTTTCACCATTTCAAACATTAAGAGTTCTATGGTAATTTGTAGTGTTATTGATACCTTTTAGCCGAATTTTAGTTTTATACTATATGGAAAATAAGTTTTTTTCTATTATTTTTGGAAATTGTAAGCCTCCCCACCCCCCTTTCTATCGAAAAAAATCATACTTAGAAATTTCAAATTTCAAGACAAATATTTGGAGTCTACCTGCCTGCCAAATTTAAATTTAATACCACGGATAAAACTTTTTTTTTGTTAAAGCCATCTAACCCCTGTTTCCTAAAGTCTCAAATAAAAATTTAACATTTTCAATCTCCAAATTTATTTGGAGTGGTCGTTTTACCTGATGCCAAGTTTCAGTTTTCTACCACTCTGGGAAGTAGTTGTTTACTATAGTTTTTTGAGATTTTGAATCACCCACCCCACCCAACCCATTTTACCCAATTCACCCTTAAAATATTGATACTTAATGGGATATTTGGAGCAGTCTTTGTACCTGTTTGGCAAATTTTAATTTAATACTTCATTTCCATTAGTTTTTTGAAATTTTGGAACACCTCGCCCTTTTTTAAAATCCTTATTTGGAGTTGTCTCTTCGTCAGTCAAATTTAAATTTTATACCTCAATTAAAGAGTTTTTTTCTTATTATATCATCCCCATTTCTTGGATCCCCATTTTGTAATTTAGATTTTTATGATTTTATGGGGAAGTTCCTCATATTTTTTTTTTAAATTTCAGCTTTTCAGCTCTTCTTGTAATTGTTTTTATTAATAACACAATGTTCCAAGCCCCGTTTCATCCCCTTTTAATTTGAATTTTGTAAAACTCCTTATCGGATGTCTACGACCTAAAATAAATCTCTCTGCCAAATTTCAATATTCAAGTTCCAGGGCCTCCGGAGATAAGGTGGTGTGCCAGTGAGTCAGGGCTTTCGTCTTTGTATAGACAAGCCAATAGCCCGTGCTTTTTGTGGGTTTCATATCGTTTGTCTACCTTAAAGTCAGAAGGGTTTCTTTATTTTTGTAATATGGGCACACTGGTAGACCTTATGTGATTTTAATGGACTGTCTCCTAGCGTTACCAAAGAGACACCATGTGGATGTGACCATACACCTTCTCTCTGTTATGTCCAGATTGGAGAATTTTCATTAGCAGGCCCCCTTTCTTATTGACATCGCTTCATGACATATTTATTGGCAGGGCCGAATTTTGTTTAGCAGAGCCCCTTTCTTATTAAATTTTTATATTCCTTATGTGGCTGCCTATTTTGAAAGGACTTCCTTGTATACAATGCTAGCCATCCTTTCCTTAGGCACCAGACCCACCAGTCTACTGGGTGTGCTCATCTTGGAGCCTGCTAAATAGAGCCGGCCACGGGAGAAATATTCTTCCCTTAAATCAACCCTCCTTCCTTCAAAGACTGACCCTGAGCCTTGTTGATGGTCATTGAAAAGCAAACCTCTAGCGGAAACTGGATTATATTGAATTCAAAGGAATAGTCCGAATGAACTATGGGAATGAAAGGTATAAAGACTTTTTCCTCATAACTATACCATGTGAAGATGATAGCTTGAATGTTGTTGCAATGGAGGGACTTATATTGCAGCATGGGCCCATTGCACAGCGTTGGGGCCTTTAAATTGAGCAACAACATGATAGGTGCTCCGACCTTCAAGGGAATTTGTGATTAGGTAGTCAGAGAAGGTTGAGGGTGTGAACAAATCTTTACCGGATATGTGTATTTTAAAACAATGTCCATTCTTATAAGTGTAACTTATGATTTGTATATGCATACCTTCTTCTATCTTGTCATTGTACAAAATTTAAGTAAGGGCCTCACTTGAATAGATGAAATAGACCACAGTGATAAACGTATATCACTTTAAATACTCTTGTACTGTTCTCTTAAAGGCACTATATTTTTAAAATCTATATGTAACCTTAAACACTCAATTAATATTTTACAAAATATTATTCTTAAGACAGATTCTTGTAAATTGGTACGTATATCAAAAGCATTTTGTGATAATATCTAAACTGGTTTCTCTGCTCAAAATATTCAAATTTATCTGTCTTAATTTATATTATTAATTCGTTCTTAAGCTTGATATTTTTGTCCTCCAAATGGTGCTCTAAGTCAGCACAAACCACATAAACCTGAAAGGGTTTAGTTAGGGCCTATATCAATCAGATCACTCAAGTCGACTTCCATCCCATCCCCTCAAATTAAATATGTAAAAATACCACCATTTGGCGCTTATTTTGTTTTCTAGTCTCAGACCATTGTTATGGGAGGGAGGTGTGTGAGAAAGCAGGTTAAGCGTAGTTCCAATCCTAAATTATTTTTGTATTTTGTATAATGTAATATTAAAATTCTGTTTTGCACCAAGTATGGCCCCATAATATGTTTGTAAGGTAAAAAAATACATAACAGTTTAGGGGTGGTGAGTAAGGTTGAGCGTAGCCCCTCCCTTACAAATACACATATACAATTTGTCTCCTTTAAATGTCATTGTAAATGTCTTGTATGGCTACTACTCATGGCGTTTTGCCACGTAATAGCTTTTGAATAACAAATATTTAATATTAAAAATGTTGGGGAGGCCAAGTTAGCGTATCTCCCTCCTTCCCCCAATAATTTTTGATTTTCCTATGCAAATATATATGCAAGATTTTAAAACTTTTTCACCCAATAATGGCGTATTGCATTTTAGTTTAGTCATAAAAAAATGTAATAATGTCGGTGATATGCATGAACCTAAAAAGTAGAAACATAATATTATTTTCAATTTTTTATTGTGGATATGTTTTTCGTGTAAATATGACGTATTCTATGACCTAACAGTTTTGCAAGAAAATATATGTATCAATCAAAAAAAAATTGAAGAGTCAAAGCAATAAAAAAAAAGGTTTTTCTTAAATATTTATTATACAGACAAGCTATTCCAACAACAAAACCTAGCTAGCCCACCATACGTTTACCAATAATTATTAAAGATAAGGTTGGGTTTGGTTGTTAAATATTGATGTACAGAAAATTTTCACATTTCTTCATGACATAGAAAGCTGAAATTTGGAGCAATTATAGTGGAATCGTTCAAAAGGTGTGTGAGAATCAGAAAACTAAAAAATTATTACCTTCGTCAGTGTTTCTCAAACTCGCACTAGCTGAAGGCTCAGATTCATGAAATTCGAGGCGTGTTGAGAGCCACGGAATATACAAACACTGTACATCCAGATGGAATTCGAGCCCCGTCTTCCCCGACACCAGCTAACTAGATCATAATAATCTGACGTTTAATCCACGTGCGCGCCGATGTAACTCTTTAATAGCTATTTGATGCTATGTAATTAAAATATCACATAACTTATATTTTCCAGATGTTAATGTGGGTTAGAGAATCACTTAAAGCAGTATTTATTAAAATATGTAAACAAAAATCCCCACAATCCACTATTTAAAAAGTAATAAAAAATAACGCATTTGAAATGGTTTAAGTGTTTTATATCAATATTATATTCACACTAAAATTAAACTATTATTGTGTGTGTTTTTGTGTGTGTGTGTGAGAGAGAGGTATTGGTGAAACTGCAGGCCAGTTTTGCAGACAAGCAAGATATGATCCGCGAGCCGTGAATTTGAGAACCCCTGACTACGTATACCGCGCGTGGCCAATATTGTGAACTCAAAAAGCACCTAGCTTAAGATGGAAAAGTTTTTGTATTAATATAATAGTGATAATTATATTAATAAATAGATCTTTGTATTTAAACTAAATGAAAGTAAAAATTTCATTTATATAACTATTTAAGATTTATTTTCCTCAGACTAACAAACTAAGAAAATAAACATTGTTTGGTTTGAATGCAATGTTATTGAATGACAGGTAAACAACCCCTAAAACCGATTACGGTTAGTTTAGACCTTGAGAAAACCTATCTGGTCAATTTTCTTACAACTTACAACCTCCCCTAATTCTTACCATCCCTCTTTTACAAGATAAGTATTTCTCTCTTCTTTAGACAAAGAGGGAAAGTAATATTCAAACAGTACCATAACTGGCCGTCAGGATGCGCCACTAGCGTACTAGCGCACTAGCGCTTTTTAACGGTGAGATATGTAACTAGTGAAATAATTTGGATGAGCGGCGTAGAGTTTTTCCCTGTCCTTCGTTCCTTCTATAGTATATATACATTCAACGCCTAGACTGCGATGTTTAGACAGCCACGATGGCTGGGTCCCCTACATTTTTTCCTGGCCCCTGGCCTGGTTTCTGAATAAGGAATGCTGGCAATGTTTATGTGGTCAACTCTTCTATTCTATTTTACAGGCTGATCACAACCTGCAATACTCGTTTTGTCATTCGCAATCTATAATACACAATATAATATAAACATGCCTGCAAATTTAGACCGTGCGGTTACACCATTATATTAAATGACTAATGTTAAAAATAACACGTCCCCTGCTATTCTAGCGCTACCAGTGGTAATAATAGGTACTAGCACACGCCAACACGGCTGGCATTGGATTGATTAAAATATATACATATTTGACAGTCATGATGGCGTCAAATAAGAACTAGTTCGGAAAATCTACCTAAAGGCAAGGTATTCTCTAACACAGTGTGTTTGTCTTTAGAAAAAAAAAGTTTCACTGTTTAGATATGGTGCCTTGCCTATTTCTCCACACTCTTAAGACAATAATTCTTTCAACCAGGTGGATATTATATTTCTTTCTTTTTCACTACGGTCTATAACAAGAGGTTGGATGTGAGGGGATTATCTACCCCTCCTCAATGAAGAGGTGGTGTAGTAGGGGTAATAGTGGTAGAAGAAGAAGGGGAAGGGGGATTGGGACAAGATGACTGCTACGACCTGATTTCGCACCGGAAGTAGCGGAGATTACACACCATTTACCATCCGCTTGTCTTCCAAATGGCTTCTTTTAAACATATTTCACATGCTGTTTCCTCCCTCTCATTCCCCTCCTTACGAGAGAAACGGTTAGCTTTTTACTCTGCTGTTTGATTTATCACACGACTCATGCAGCTTGTGTGGGGAAAGAGGGGATTCGGTTGGTGAAGAGAGGGGGAGGAGGACGTAGGAAAAGAGGAAAGTGGGAGGGAGGTTGGATTGTGTTATAAAACCACTCTAATGACTGTGGTTGTTTGGGTTTCTCCTTATCTCTCTCACCCAGTTTCTTCTTCGTTCCATTTCTCTATTTCCCGCCCTGTTTGTGCTCTCTTCATTTGTCCTGCTTGTTTACTTTCTTATTCCCATGACTTCGTCTTTTTTCAGCTTTATTATATATGTTATTCATATATTGCTCTCATTTTATACAAATATTCTTATTTCAAAGCTTACTTATTATTTTAAATTTACAAATAATCACTTCCTACTCGGATGTTTAAATTAGTTGTTCCCTTTCATTTCTTTTTATTAAACTATCATAGTTGTTTTCCTTACTTTTAGTTCTCTGCATCTTATTACACGTCCGGGATGTGTACATCTTAACTACACAAATGAAGAGTGAGGAGTGCGTATAACCCGAACGGGTAGTAAGACGCGGTGCTAATAATAATAATAATAATAATAATAATAATAATAATAATAATAATAATAATAATAGTGAGGAAGGGAGTTTTATAGGATTCATGTGGAGGTGGAGTGGGTAGAAAAAACCACCCTCATAAGCCCGATCGGATCCGAGCCTGGACTTCTACATCACTTGCAAACCATACTTAATGAGCTTGACGTTTAGTCTCCGTGCACACGATGCAGATTTCCTACTTAATACCTTCTCTCTATAATTCCATATCTGGCCCTATTTACCTATTTACCTAGTTCCATACGCATCCTATGGTTATTTCTCTCTCTCTTTCTTTGACTAAATTAAACTTGGTCAGATTAGACATATTTATAATTTTGTTTCGAGCTCCAACACTAATTTAAGAATAGTATTAAGGAATTTAACCTTCACCTTCTAAACACTTATGATTAAATTTACACACGAACTATAATCTACCTTAGCGTAGAGCAACTCACTTATAGTCGAATCACCATGAGCATAACTCGTTATCAAACATGTAAAAATAAATGCATGACATCTAACTGTAACAAAAGGCCTCTAAGGCTGTCAAGATCCATACAATCTGATAGGTGCATGGCACACGGTTTGACGTATTATTACATAAATGTATAATAACTTCTTTACATGACAAGCTGACTATAGTCTACACACATCTCTAGTATATGGTTTATTGTATACATGGATTTTCTTACAAAATGATCATTTGGAGCATCTTTTAAAAGTACAAATTTATTTTTTGCAGTCAACATTGAAAGCATTATTTTTTAAAAGTGTTTGTATGTATTCAAATTATCAATAAAAAATGACAGCTGCGGATAACATAACTTGACGTACGAACACGTGAAAGTAGATCTAATAGCTTTATCATGCCGTCAGATATGTCCATTCGTAAGAAAATTGGGGAATAGCTTGGGTTTGTAAGAGTAAGAAAGTTACAAAAAAAAAACAAATTAGTAAATGGAAGGCTTGGGTCAATAATGTGCTATGTCACAACAATGAAAACAGTTATTGTTCATATTTAATTTTTTTCCTGTAAATCAGGGCTCTTAAAACATTTTTTGCGATTACATACCCCAATAGATTGCCCAATAAATCCCCATAACCCCCTTCGCCAGGTTGTCAAAATCATCACAATCATCACCATTACTATTATATACCAGAATGACTTCAAAGCATATCAATACCTTAGTTTTGCTCTACATATTTATAGCTAGGAAAATAATAATATAAATACATTTTTTATATAATATTTATTTGTAGATAAACGGCAAGTCACAAATACACAAAATAGCTACAACTAGTGAGATTTTTTCCTGTTGTAAAAATATGGAATTGAGGTATAGTGAGGCTACAATCTAACAATGACTTTACTTACGTACTTACTTTATGGCATTAGGAACTCTAAGGTTAATTGCCGTAATTATAAAGTACGCCACCTATCTCTACCTTGAGCTAATTATATCAGTTAATCTCATTACACCCTATCTTTATATTGAGATAGTTCTATCCAGTCCACCTCATTACTCTCCCTCCCAATCTCGAGATAGCTATATCCGATCCACCACATTACACCCTCTCCCTATCTCGAGATAGTTCTATATGGTCCACTTCATTACACCCTCTCCCTATCTCAAGATAGTTCTATCCGGTCCACCTTATTACACCCTCTCCCTATCTCGAGATAGTTCTATCTGGTCCACCTCATTACACCCTCTCCCTATCTCAAGATAGTTTATCCGGTATCCACTCATCTCATTTACTAACCCTCTCCCTATCTCAAGATAGTTCTATCCGGTCCACCTTCATTACACCCTCTCCCCATCTCGAGATAGTTCTATCTGGTCCACCTCATTACACCCTCTCCCTATCTCAAGATAGTTTATCCGGTCCACTCTATTACACCCTCTCTCCTATCTCAAGATAGTTCTATCTGGCCTCTCATCCCTATCTCAAGATAGTTCTATCCGGTCCACCTCATTACACCCTCTCCCATCTCAAGATAGTTCTATCGGTCCAACCTCATTACACCCTCTCCCTATCTCAAGATAGTTCTATCTAGTCAACCTCATTACACCCTTCAGCTCCATTCCAATGTTATCCTCCAATCTGCTTTAGGTCTTACCAATGAACATTTCCTATTGGGTTTGCCAGTCAATACCCTGGACACGCTTCTAGAATCTCCCACTAACGCTGCATGTCTTTCCCACCGTAGCTTACGAGACTTGACTTTCCTAACAATGTCTTGTGATGAGTACATGGCGTGTAACTCATCATTATGTAACCTCCTCCACTCTCCAGTATCTTCATCCCACTAAGAATCAAATATAATCTTAAGCACTTTGATTTCAATCATCCTACATTTGTTCTCTTCATGTAATGTAAGAAACCACGTTTCACATTCATGTAGAAAAACCGGTAAAATTTTTGTTTAGTATATTCCCAGTTTTACATTCCTTGACAGCAGGCGAGATGTCTACAACTTACTAACCGAGTAGTAGCATGTATCGTTATTACTAGTTAAAACTGTTCCTAAATAACTAAACTCATTATCCCAGTCAAATGCTATGTTGTTCTCAGTAATCTCTTTATTTAATTTTTTCCCCAGAGATTGAGTCCCATAACATTGACTGTGATGAGGGGGTATATCATATTCAAAGCCCATACCTTCATTATTTTGTTTCAATATCTTGGCTTTGAACCCTTGCTATACATCTTTAAATAAAGCAACAAGCTTATTTGTATTGATTTATAAATGTATAAAATTTTTATCAAATCTTGATAAGAGAAAACAGACATAGATATTAATATATCAGAACTAATATTTTGTGGCACAACATATTACTGCCCTAAAACCTTCAAATTTACTTTGGGTTTAGTAATGGTTACATAATTTACTATCACTTTGGCAATTAGAATCTGCATCACTTCTAAAACTGACAATATCTATGCTAGCTGATGATATTTTTTATTTACAAACTTTAACATAGAATTATGAGTTAAGGTTATTTTGAATAAACTATATCAGAAAATTAATCATATGATGAGCACAAACACGAATATTAACATATATCAGTTACTACCCATGTTTGAACCCAGGTCAATTAAATATGTAACGACCTTTCAAATCAGTGTGTTGCGTAAAAGAAGGGTATAGAATTCAAGTTTATTATAAAAAAACTTATTAAATACTAATTGGAATTGAAGTGTAAACTAACTACCCGTAGGGATGGTTACGTGGACTAAGGCATCACACACAGAATAAACAGGATTGTAAATGATAAGTAGCTAGAGCCTCAAACCTTAGTCGGGTCATATATGGAGTTGATCTCCATACATATGCAAAGAATGCGGAATATTTGTAAGTAGGTCTATCGTTTCCTGGTGGTACACTCAAGCCTCAAAGCCAAAGCTAGACCCCCAAATAATTGTAATACAAACTTAAACTATTCGAAGTATAACTAAAATAATGAGCACCAAATATGTTAAAAGATTATATAAGTAACATTTTAAGATCATCCTCACCAATTGATATTCAAAAGGTATACTTTTATACACAACTAAATTCCCAATGAAAATAACACAAAAATAAAAACTTCACTGCTTTGTAATCAAGGCCAGATAGATTTTAAAATAACAATGCCTTATTACTATTTAAACAAACAAAAAGAGTTGCGACAAAAATATGTGTTAATGTATATAATTATCATTCTGATGATTTAATACATTATTGGTTTTAAATTTCTCAATGCAAAATAAGAGTTATCACACCCATGTAACCTTCAAAATCCCTCGTGTCACATTCAATTTTGCATTAAGTTAAAACTAATACGTAACTTTGACTTGATTGGGATTAAAACTAACAACGCTATCATGACTGTTTTGTAAACGCACTAAGGAATATTGCCTTATAGGTATCGACCACAACAAGGAGCTGGTGATGAATTAACATTTATTTCAGACAACTTTGAAAATTGTAGTTAACTGGTTTATAAGGAAGGAACAAATATTTTCAAAATACTTTTAGATTTCTAATAAAACTGAACTTTTAAATATCCTATACATTTTATTTTAAATCTAGCACATTGGATTGAATTTTATTTTAACTACTTGCGATATACTATATAAAAAAAGAGTCATTCACAGAACTTACATTAATTTAATAGTTGTCCCAAGTTATCATAAAAAGTACTACAAATCGTGTTTAAGGAATCTGATATTATTTTTTGGTCTTGTATGGTAAGGGAGCTGTGCCCCTTGGCCTCCCTCTCCTCCAAAATGTAATTCTTTCTTTAACTTTGATTTAATCACCATACCCCGACTCCCAATACATTTCTGGGTGCACCGCTGATGTCTATGATATGGATTTCCTCCCCATGCTAAGTTGGGTGAATTTATTCATGCTAACCACCTTGTTCATATCTCATAACTCAAATGTTGTATAGCTGTTATGTTAAGACGTATTAACCAAAATCAAAGTAAAAATCTATCTGCTTTCTTAGCATTGATACAATTTGTCAAATGTGATAGCTGCGGGAGCTAGTATTTGGCGTGCGAATTTATAACAACAGCTCTAGCAACTTTTGTCAGATACGCAACATCAATTTTAATAGGAAGGGCTTTATATAGCAGCTAGAAGAACTACCTGATTTATTTTCACGTATTTATACATCAAATAATAGGATCTGTAGCTGTTAATTTTAATTGATACTATAAACACTTATGAAATAAATTCTAATACTAATAAAATAAAACGTTATTATTGTTGACCACAGATACATAAATTATGATTGTGTATTATTAAAGTTTTTGCCCCCCAAAATCATCAGGTCATCAGGTGTGGTTTGTAGTTGAGGGAGGCTGGAATTAAGACGGGGTGCGCTTAGGGTGGTTTTCTGCCAAATAGTTTCACACTCTTACACCTAAAAAAATTAGGTTACAGTTCCTTTAAATTATACCTTTCTTCACCTCACTCATCTAGTAGTTAAATGTATTTATATAATTGACTATAAAGGTATTGAGATGAAATATAAAATGTTTACCATCACGTGATAGTCATGTATTTACTTGCTCCAATTAACATCTTTGGTTGTATTAATCCTTTTTGTCATAGTGGCAAAAACTTTGTGAGGAGGAAAATAGCAATATAAATGTGTATTTTAATTAGGGGTTTTCTCTTCATGAACGGTAAGAGCTTCTTTATTATAGATTCTAATTCAATGCCTCGATTTAGTCATGGAAATAAAATGTCGCTTTAAGAAATGTATCTCATTTCTGAATTTAAACAAAACTATCTCGTTATTCTTTTTTACAGTCAAACTTTTTTTTCAAAATAAACTTTCCACAAAAATATCTAGAAGATTTTTTTAAATATTAGAAAAAAAAATATTTACAGCTAATATTGTGTAGAATTTGTTCTTTATTTCATCTATAATATGAAAAGAAAAAAATTAACTTTCCTTCTTTATGTCATGTACTTACAATCAGTCTTGACTCGCAAAGAGTTTTTCTGAGTTGTGAATTCTATTTTCGACGGCTACGTTTGTAAATGTATTAGTTTTTGTTGTTTCAATTTTGATATCTTTTCTCTCTCCCTTCATATATGTAATACGTTTTCTTAATATATTTAACCATTTCCCGTTTTGAAACTTTTTGTGAGTGTCTGACTTTTTCTTGTTAGATTTTTCTTGAACTTATTTTTCGTTGAGTTTTTTTTTTGGGGGGGGGGGGGGTCAACAAGTCCCTCAATCACTCAGTCCCAACTCTGAACAAAAGTTGTCAAAAAGAAGGGTAAAGGCGGAAGGTTTGGGTAAAAGGGGTTTGAAAAAGGGAAGAAGGAGTTGGGTGAGAGGCGTGCGGATCTAGTAAACTAAGAAAGTAGACGACAGTTGAGAACAACTTTTTTTTTTACTCTCTTGACTTCCCACCTACTCTTTTTCCACATTGAGAGACACAGAAAATCAAAGTGAAAGTGAAGATGAGGCACGAACTCAAGATTTTAAAAACACATGAAAAAAAAATCCAACAAAAGTAGATGGTAAGGGGGGGGGGGCAGGAGGAGAAGGTAATCAACATTCTTTTTCTGTATTCGTTGCTGCCATCTGGAAGAAAATGCTTCCCCCACATATTTTCTCTCACTTGTACCAAATAAACACTCTCAGTTGATCCCTACAACTTCTCCGAACACAAATTTAAAAAAATCATATCATAGAAACCATGAATCTGTAGGCAACACATTCTATTTTATGATATTTTTCTTTTCAACATTTGATCAACAGACCTTACATAAAAATTGGTTTTGTGCTCCGAAATACACACTGTGGCTTCTAATATTTATTTATTTCTAGAAATAGATACCTTTAGATATTGCCTTTGAATACTGCCAGTTATATTCACTCCAGTTTGTGGGATAGTCTCCTTTTCTCTCCATACATATTTTACGTGGTATAAAATTGTAAGAGGGTCAGGATTTGATCCTTGATTTTCATGAGGGAGGTGTGGGTTCTGTTATTTTTTATGTGTAAGGAGGTGATTAACTCTACGGATATATGCAAGTTTATTTACATTTTCAGCAATAAATAAATAAATAAATAAATTACTAAATTATCATTAAGAAAAATAAAAAAAAGATTGATGATAGAAAAAAAAATTGCATATAACTTCATTTTTAGTTAGGCTTTCTAAATATTTATGTTAGTTAAATTATTTGTTAAAAATTCAAATCAATTATTGACAGTGATTGACACGTGAAGCAACTAGATATGGTCAGTGACAGTAAAACTATTAGCGACTATAACATACATTTAATTGGATTATTTAAAAAATTATTATTGGTAATATTAACTAACAAACACTTCTTAAGAGGATAGAAGGGTTAACGGAACCCCATACTTCTGTCTGGATCTGCCCTTGGAGAGGGCATAAAATGTACAAATAAATAATTAGGCATAAATAAGCATATTTATTTTTAACTATTTATTTTAAACATTCTCGTTTTGTTCTAATTTTATTAAAATATTTGAGTGAGACCAAATCCCACTCCTTTTTCTCTTTCGAGCTATGTACCCAACAGAAAGAGGGTAGCACATATTTTGGTAACAATTTTGTATGTTTTCAGTTTTGAACAGATTTATTAATTATTAAGCCTAGTAAGTCAATATTAGCTTCCTTGAATATTAGGAACGTGTAAAGTCCATCTTACATTTAATTTTCTTCACTCTCAAGTTAGTAAAAGGCTATTTGACTTCCTCATTTTACCTTATAGTTCCAAAGGTGTCGTAAAACACACACCCGTGCTAATGTGGAGGAGAGCGCCGTTGTTATCTTTTCTGGATGGCCAATGACGGGGAGGTTAAGCTTTGAATACCAGAATCATTAGCATTAGCAGCAAAACAACATATTTCACGGTCTGAAGACAAATTGCCAGGCTTTCGGTAGCCATAACACCAATAACGTGACCAACTGTACGATGTGTACCACCAAGGTCAAGTAAAAACGCTCTGTTTGGGGAACAAACTATAAGCCATACTGTAAAAGACAACGCATCGAACAATGTAGGCCAGGGCGAGACAATTAACTCCTAAATGCCTCAGCCAAAGCGTCAAAAGTCAACGCAGTAGGACTAACCACCACTGAGAGAGAATGAATGAAACCTTATATCTCCCAGATATATTTTTCAGATAGTCACACCCTCCTACCCTTACACCTCCAACAACTCTCCTAAAACGAATGAACAAGAGCAGGATGGTAACAAGAAGACTCAGGAGATGATACAAGAGCAGATGGTAACAAGAAGACTCAGGAGATGATACAAGAGCAGGATGGTAACAAGAAGACTCAGGAGATGATACAAGAGCAGGATGGAACAAAACTCAGGAGATGATACAAGAGCAGGATGTAACAAGAAGACTCAGGAGATGATACAAGAGCAGGATGGTAACAAGAAGACTCAGAGATGATACAAGAGTAGGATGGTAACAAGAAGACTCAGAGATGATACAGAAATGGTATAAGATAAATGGAGTATTGGAAGAACAACAACCCACCTAATTTGGTAGCCACATGGTCTAAGGCATCACTCTCGTGTCAGACTAGACTGATGATGACAGGGAGATTGAGGTTCGAATCCATTCAGGTATACTGAGGGTGTTTTTACAAGATGGGTTTAAACGATATCCATGCATATGTGGGTATATTTAATCTAAATTCAACCTTTCTCATCCCTAGCTCCTTAGCTTAATTAGGTATATGCGTAAAACCTGAACAATATGTAACCCGGTTCTAAAATAAATACCAATGAGCCAGACAAGAATGACTATATTCCCAAAAACACATAGTTCTATAAAATGCTTTGATATACAGATAAAGCCCCAAGGAAAGATGGAAACTACTCGTCCCTGACATTATGCAAACGGAGTATCTCCAACCCTTCCACGACGAAATAGACTATCACGGAGACAAGAACACTCTCCAGGCTGTAAGGAAACAGTACGCTTGGATAGAGCACCTAATACTGTCAGATAGTACGTAATAGATTGCCACACCTGCACAATAGTCAAGCCAACCAGAAGAATAAAGAGAACGCCTTTTCAGAAGCACAGGCTGACGGATCCTTGGAAGGAAATCGTTATTGACCACATGGGACACTATCCAAGATCCGTCAGTTGAATAAGTTTTCTGATTGGCATAACCAATCTGTTTTCCAGATGGTTTGAAACGTTATCACTAATCAATTCCCATATGTCTCAGATAAAGAGAATACTAGAAGGTGAAATCATCCCCCAACGTGGACACACGGTGGCTATCCTCATATATAATGACCCACTTTTCCAGATGTCAGATGACCCACCTGGCAATTTCTTCAATGGATCATAGCAATCTACCATTTATGGGAGAATACCATGGTGTGACGGAATCAAGATTAAATATAGGGGCCCACACCCATATACAGACTCAAGCACACAAACACTTAGACAAATCACTGCCATAGATCCTCTTTAGCCTAAGCAACAGTAGAAACGAAACCAAAGGCTTGATTTTAACAAGTTCCTGCCAAGCGAACCCCAGTGACGACCCAGAGACTGCAAGGCTCCTGGCCAAGAAGCAATACCCAAGGAACCTCTTGGAGAGGTCCTCAATCAACACAGAATATAGGCAAGGTCTCACCTGATCCAATACCAAGAGAGGTATCTGAGGAGGTGAAAATTAGCTTCAGTGCCATTTTTAGCTTCATGCACAAATGTTTTACCCCAACACCAACTTGAGAATCCATGCAAGATATTGCCCTCAGTGTACTGAACCTTATTTGATACAATGTATTTGTAGAACAAATATTTATTGGATCAAGGTAGACAACGTCATTGGTACTGGCGAAGTTAAGGATTACTGAGAACAACTACAAGTCCATCCAGAAAATATCTAGACCCTAAGGACTGGAAGCCATGTTGAGAACGTGTTACCTATTATAACACTTTGCTGGTGACAATAAAAATTTGATCTCATCCACTGTATACTGCCTGGAGAGAAATTAAATAATACATGCCATTTTGCTATTAGAATATTAAAATACACAGTATTAAAAGCTTTGAAAAATTTAATAATATTGTAACGTGGGGCGCATGTGACCTGGGAGGGTCACAGGCCATTCACACGTGAAAGTGTGAACCACGAGTTCTTTTAGAAATATTGGGGTAGTTTGCCGACCAAACACGAATAAAAATGCCCACGGAATATTCAAGGTTTTGATTATTAAAATTACCACTTACACACACACTCAGATTAACTGTATATCAAAATTAATTATAACTAAACAAGTAATTAAGTAAAATAAAAAAAGAGCCTAAATCAAGTCTGTAACCAAATTAAACTAATAGAACACACAGAGATGTAAGTAAATTGAATAAACAAATTAACAACTATAAGACACCTAATAACTACTCAAATATTTAAAAACAGTCACAAAAATGTTCATTAACACAATAGTTCACAATAACAACTAATGTCACTTGTCTCACGCACGATACACGGTGGTAATCCGCTATACACAAATGCAGGACTCGCTGGTTGACACACTGGACTCTCTGGTCCACTCCCGGCTCACACAATGTACACACTGGTCCACACACTCGCACTGGCGAGTCCCGGACTCATTAGTCGAGAACCAAGAACTGAATACCCATGGCTATCGCTGACCGTGTTTATATAGGTGTGGTGACAGCTAATGGTCTGGAATACTCCATTTCTAGAGTTAAAAGTCCAGAATAAAAATAATCCAGACCCCTCCAGACGTGACTCCGTCCTCCCCCCGCACCCCCTTGGCCCCTATAATCCCCCAGTCAAGTGAGAAGGTCGTTGCCTACCTGCTAGACAAGAAGGGAGACAGAGAGAACAGGGACCGCAGCCAGGGTAAACAATGAGAGCACGCTGGTCCCACTGTTAAACATCAATCTTGTTACAATATAATAAGTGTTAACTCACGCTTATCCATGGCTAGTCTAATGTCGTCTGTGACATTTCTCAACGCGGTACATGAACTATAATGTGATCTGAATCCTGATTGATAGGCAGTTAACAAATTGTGTTTGTTAATGTGTCGGTAAATTTGTTGATGCACTAGGAATTCTAGTGCCTTAGAAAGGGACGGAAGTATACTTATAGATCTAAGTGGTAAAGAGCAAAGAAAGGATCGTCATTTAACACTTCTTACCTCGTATATATAAGATATTTAATACAAGTAGCCATAGTAATATTAAGAGAGGTTCAGTTATAAAACCCGCCAACAGAATATTTGCAAGTCATTAAAAGTATAATAATGATCATGTATCAAAACAAGCTAAATCTTAACTGTAAATTAGAACATAGTGTTAGAAATGGGACAATAAATAGATTTAGATAAACTTAAACCATATCATATAATAATCTTGAGTAGCACTCCTCTTGTGGCTTCCCATAGATAATCCCGCACCCCATCCTGGGTAATACCCCTCTGTGGCTTCCCACGAATACCCTCGCACCTTATCCTGGTCAACAACCATGGCAAGCTTTCCGAGGGCATTCTCATACGTACAGTGGGTTACGCCAATCAAGCCAGTTTCCTGATTAACAATGTATATCCAACGGCACATTTGAGAGATGCCAAGCATTTGGAGGAGAGGAAAAAGAGTAAGACAGCAAATCCAGAAAGCGCACTCACTCCCCCAATATCTTGGATATACTTTATCTAGAAGCTAGGTCTTCCCACCACCACGCATCAGCTAATCCTGCCCAAAGCCCGAGTACTCCAGGAAAACATCCTTCTCAACACCCCTATCTAAAATGACCCCTCAAGTCTACCTAACCTATCCTGTCTCAGACTGCAGCTTGCCCCCAGGCCATACTCTGAACCTGGTCATAAAAACGTCCCTGAAATTGGATTTGTGCAACTTTGTCCAAGGCCCGGCCTTTCGGAACATCCCCATCCACTGGGAATCCATGGACCGGGATTTCCTGGCCATTTTAGACTCAGAAGAAATTGCGAGCAAAGAAGACTACTAACCTTATCATTCCCTCCCCTTTCCCACGAGAGATGCACCCCCATAAACCAAACACTGAGATAAAGCAACAACGCTCCAGCTGTAACAAGTTAAAGTAATAAATGATCAGCACTGGTATTTAAAACCTTTGTGAATATTTACTGTGTCTTAAATAATTGCATTTATTTAAAAACATATTTAAAATTCACACAAAAAGTGAAGGTTTAGTAAGTAAGTTTATATAATTTTCACCCAATAATTTGATCAGTGAAATATAAAATGTGCTTTAGTGATCTTTCCTACCACTGAAACTTCGCGTTATTAAGGTCATGTAATCCTTTTAATTCTATTCGTGCCACTGAATGAAATGTCATCAATAATTACAATTAGTAATTTCCTAAATGTATTTTTTAACAAATGTTATTCTAGGCAAATGAGTGCACTCTTTGGAGATTGTACTGACGTTTGTAATTGAAATTTTTTGCACGTCTTATTACTCTTCCGGGATATCCACTTATTTGGGCTAGCTAGGTAGAGATGAGGAAGGTATAATTTAGATGAACACTACTCGAATTTGAATGAATGGAGATTGGGAAACTATTTATAAAATAAACTCAAGGTACACCCTATTGGGATCAAACCCCAACCCACTGTCATCAGCAAACTAGACAACTTGAGGGTGGCACACTGAATATGAGTCCACCAGGAAGGCTTGACTATCGACATGTTTATATTTTCTGTAATACGAGTATATTGAGGCTTATTTAAAAAAAATACAATTTTGTGCTCAGGCCCACATCTATATGTATAATTTTCTAATTTATGCGTCTTTATACATCCCCCCAGAAGCCAGTAGATACCCAGAAATATGAAACGTTACACAATTATAGTAAAGACCATGAGACAAAACCTATCGGAACCGGACATTCGATTTCACTTCATACACTCTTATCTAATAACTCACATAAGGATTCTTTTTACAAACACAGCCAAACCACTTATGTGCTTATCAGTTGAAGGTTAGTTTTTGTAAAGTTGGTTAGTATTATAATCAAACTTAGGTAGAAAGTCCTAAAAACTAGTATATCTATAATTTTGATAATTGTTTTTAGTTAGTTGAAATTAAATTAAAATGGCTTAACCAACGTTGACAAACGATCAATAATTTAAAGGTTAGGAAACCAAGTTGTTGGCAAAGAAAGAACCTTCCAACGAAAACTCGATTTTATTAGCAAATTTTCAGCTCTCTTGCTGTGCACGCAGTGGCTCATGTAGGCTATCTATTTTTGGTTTAAAATATAGCAACTCAATTCTCACTTAAATGAAATGGTGTAACAGTTTGATAAAGCGCTCGGTGAGGGGGCGTTTAAAAATACTCATAGTGGTGTGAAGGACAAAGATATCCGTTTTGCTTGGAAATTAACCATCAAAGTTAAAAATCAATGGAATGTTGATAGATTTTCACTAGTAGATCTTTAACTGATGAGTGAAACTTCAATATAGAGAATTTTTTCAAATACAAATTTTGAATACTTTTAATCGTGATAATTTACGACCATCGCTGCAACAATTCACTAATATAAATAATAAAAACATGAAAAAAGTAAAACAATTCAAAACAAAATTAATAACTAATTTTAAAATTTGTTTTAAAATCTAAATCTACGTTCTTTTGAAACACACTGACAGATATAGTTTCTTGTATTATGGACAACCATCGTAATATAAAATTAAGAATATCTATCAGCGTTTTGCAAGTCATTGACTTTAATAACTAAATAACTCACATTGATGAGCACGTGGAATACCAGGATCATCTCGTCTGTTTTATTGGGGATGAGCAAGCCAGGGTTTGAATCTCGGCCGGATGTACTGACGATGGTTTTCCCTTCATTTATGGAGAACCAATGTCAGTACACCCAGCTGAGTTTGAACCTTGACTTCCCCATCACCGACGATACAAACTTGATGAGCTTAATTTATCCAAAATTCTACCTGTTCATCCTTAACCTTGTAGCCTAATTAAAATAAACTCAATTTTTTTTATAAGAAGCAACCACCACTAACATCGATTGAAAGTCAATACAATTTGGCATTATATAAATATATTTAATTTGATTTATTAACTGAAAAATTATCGAAAGGTTCTGGACTACTGTATTACTAACCAAATGGACTAAAAATATAAATATTTTATCTGTACAATTATTGTTTGTTTACATCACCGTGGAAACCATAATTCCATGATTTGTGTATAGTTATATATGGTAAATAAAATATTTATCTTTGTTTAAAAATATTAACTACTCGACTTACTTAAGGGCGTGTGGTGCAACAATTAGGGAAAAGCTGGGAGAAGGTTCGTCTTAAAGTTATCATCTTGGGGTTAAGGGAGAAAATATGTGCTTAAATTCAAATTAAATACTGATATATAACTAGCTATGTAAATATGAGAGCCTTTATCTAGTAAACTCTTAACTAGAAATTCGAGTGAGGTACTTCTATATAGATATGTTCCAAATAAAAAAATATTATATATTTTAGTGCATTATTATGCAGCCATCACTATAACAATACACTAGTGTATCTATAGTGTAAGATTTTTTATCTGCACCATAATGACAACATTGGTATCAAGTTTTCAAATGATTGGCAACCTATTAAAATCAGACTGTACGTATAGTAATACGTTGTGAGGTAATTAAACTATTTTTTAATTTGATTAAGTAATCTTGTTAGATATTAAAGAGAAAGAAATGATTGGCATTGTATTTACAACTAAGGTTTAAAGAAGTAAGCTCTAGATAAAACCACATATCAATAAGAAGGCCTATATTATCACTGCTAAGCAGGAACAGGCCATTTATGGTGGGGGAAGTATTAAAAATATATGCTGGTAGCGCCACTAGCCATTCTACACCGAACCAGAGCACACACATTCACCACCAACTGTGTAGTAGAATGGAGACTGAAAGCTTCATACATATTTTAAATAAACCAACAGGGGTTACTACCACGTGTGTTACGACTCACTAAAAGCCTCACAATACCAATGTAGTTTTATGTTTGTGGTGCATTTTAAACAAGTTTTTTTTAACGTTCATCAAATGGTTAAATTTTTGTTATTTAAAAAAAAAATAGAGTGGTAAAACATATCCTTCCATACTTCTTTTTTAATGTTTATTTTTCAATGTAACACAAATACTCCCCAACATGTATTTTTTAGCACCGCATATTAATACTTGTTCGGGTTATACGCATATATACTAATTACGCTAATGAATAGGGGTGAGGAAAGTTGAATTTAGAGAAAGTGTATCCGCATTTAAGTTGAGGGAGAGTGACTATCCTTATTTTATTGGTCCGTTCAAATCTCTTTTGAGACGGTTTTCTTTTATTATGTTCCATTCATTTTCTTTTCTTTAAATTTATGTCTGTAATGCGCTTGTTATCTAATGCCTTCCAGGATTAATCAAATTAGCTTTGTAGATATTTTTAATTTCTCATATAAAGACAATTTTTTCGATCGTAAACAATGTTGACCTCAATATAATGATACAATTTGACGTTTTATATGACCCCGAATTATATTCAGGATATAGCCAAAATGGTTTGACTGATTTCCGTCAAACTTGTTGGCCATGGCCATATTTCCAGAAGAAATCGTAATTTTAGCTATAGTTCTAAATTTAAGGGTAGTTTACTAACATATATATTAAAATTTGAATTAAAAAATGTCTACAGTAATTTTATTTATACTGGATTTCTGGTGAAAGTTTTACATGATAATTACAACCATATACTTGTCATATTGGAGACGAGTATATTTAATGGATTCATTATTTTAAAATTTATATTGGTTCAAGAATGGCTTTCTCTTGTTTACTCATAATGTAAATCTGGGTAGTATTTTACACAATAAATAGCACTTTATACTTGTTTTTCGGAGAAAAATTCATCAAACTACTCTTAAAAAACTTTGTTCCAAATTAAGAAAAACTATAATGATAGAGTATATACGAGTGTGTCATAGCATTTCATGTTCTATTTTCTCTTCATCTGATAGTACTGTACTTCCCTACCAGCGTAAAGCTGCAACATTATCTTAAGTACTTTCCAAAGATTGCATACAGCCCGAATAGGTATTATTATTATTTATTATTATTATTATTATTATTATTATTAGCACACGTCTTACTACCCGTTCGAGTTATACGCACTTACGCTAATGTGTAATGGCAGGGTGATTGTGAGATGAAATGGAGGACCTATAGTTTAACTTGGGATCCGAACCACAGTGAAGGCCTGGCATTTCACACATTCACAAGTTGTGATAAATACACGTATTGTCATAAGTGAAAGATGGGTGTAGCGATCAGATAAATCTGTGCCAGGACCAAGGATTGAACCCCGGACCCCCAACACAGAGGTCTGACACCTTACCCCTAGACCACCAGGTTACCCTTTTATTATATTACTTTTAACACAAGAATTATTAACTACTTAATCAAAGGGGTACCTATATATAGCTCTACAACAAAATGGCTGAATTCATTTTGTTTGAATATCATATTATAGTGTTAATTATTTATTATAATATTATAATTACTATAAGTTTTATTTTAGTTTATAATAATAAGCTTATTATTATTTATATTGAGTTTAAATATGCATACGATAGTATCTTGAGATAAAATAGTGATTTTAATTATAGCTCTCAAAATAAGAGTAGCTTAGTGAATAATTTTTTTGAAAGCTAGATAAAAAAATGCTTTCAATATGTGTTCTAAGAAGATACTATGGGAAATGTTTTAATTGATAAATAGCAATGTATAGGCACGTGTTTGACGGATAATAGCTTATTCAAATATGTTTACTGCAGTTTTTTTAAAACGTTTCAAAATTGACTAGGCTATGAGAAATTATGTACTTTTAGACCATTTATTTTTTTACCGAATAGAGAATCACAATCCCTACCCAAGCCATTCAGAAATCCTGTACTTATCCGTCAAATGCCCCATCGGAGAGGAAACTATCATTTGGTAATCTCTGTGAATGATGCTTTTGATGATTCTCTCTTACAAATTATTTCTCTCTCACTCCGGAAACAATGAATTTTTAAAATGTGCCACCTGATGGCTGGCAATTAGTCGATTCGAGGTCCCTTATTCACCCCCCTTCTTTCTGCCTCATATACCCTCTTTCCATCCTTCTCGAGGCTTCTACGTCGAGAACCGATTTACGGTCGGTCAAATATTCACGACTCTCCTTGGTCAGAAGATGTGTGGAAACACACAGGCAGCGGGTTTTAACGCGACGTCGTTTGGTTTAGGGATCCCTGCTCAAACATTTAGTGCTGGAGTGTGTAAGGGGAAACCTCCTGACTCCCCCTTCCCCCCGATCACCCCAAATGCTACCCAGTTGAGTCTGCGTAAAACTTTAGGGTCGTTAAAGGGATTCAATCAATCCATCCACGCAGTCATAAATCTTGTAATCAATTATTTAGGCTGAATACATTAATCTGTGACGCCAGCAGAGAGGGTGGTTGAAAGGATATTGAAAATACACCTCTGGATCGAGATGTCGAGGTTCGATTCTGACCGGCTTAAATTAGTTCTTTTCATACAATATTATTTCCCATTTTTACTCAAGCCAAATTTTTAGTGTATTATTTTTCATACAAAGGATAGTTTACGGGTTAATCTTTAGGGTTAGGGTTGAGTAGAATAGTTTAAAAACTATGCACCTGCACTACTTAGAAGAGCTGATAGAAAAAGCTTAGTGATGAATAATATGTGACCCTTCTCCCTCCACCCTAGTGCTCTTGGTCAATATTCTCCCCATCACCGACATAATCATCTATCAAGGAATTTACGCCTTGGACAGCTCGACCATCAGTGAATATTTATGGGCTGTTAAATAGTTGTATGATTAAGCTTAGTAATTATATTAATTATATATCTGTTTCAAACACTCAAACGTAGTTTTATATTAATAGTGCTATTTCTGAACTAACTGATCATAACAGTAAGTGACTTATAAACTAGCTCAATTCTAGTGCAGACACAACATCCAGTCCTCCCAGTCCCGACAGTAAAAAAACTTCCTGGACAAAGGGAAGCTCCGATTTCCTCAATAATGAATATTTTGCACGTACCGGAAATCTAACCCATAACCCTTGGCTCAGTAAGTGGACGCGCTTTCAATTGAGTTGAAGGGGTCGGACAAAACACTAGGCCCAATCAATTCACAACATAATATAAAGGATTGCCGGGAACGTAAACAATCGTACTCAATATAGGGCTCTGGTGGGAAGTATTTATGGATAACGTTGCAAAACTCCACCCATTTTTTTGTTGTTGTTGCCCCCGACGATATTTATAAGGTTGGCAGCACTTACGATCCAAAAAAATGTAGATATGGGTGATAAACGGACTCAGTTGGGGATACGTTTCCGTCACAGTTCCATTGTTCAGATAAAATTTCATGTCCTGCAGTAAACTTTTATGTGAACTTTTGTAACTTTTTCCGGTCGAAAGCGATGGAGGGGTGAGAAGTACTTTTTGAACTGGACGTTGACCTTCTCATACAAAGTACCCCATTTCAGACATTACAATATTTAAATTATTATTATTATTTTTAGCTCACAAACTGCTGGGATTCAATTGTTGATAACAAAGTTTTTAAACCCGATCGGAAAATATGTACGGAAGCTAATTCGCTCATTGTAGTTTTACAACAAAGTGATAACACTTTACCCGTGTTATTGTAATATTAATTAGAATTATCTTTTGCTAACAGTATCGGGTGACTTGTAAGATTTAACTTTTGTTAAACAGTATCGGTGACTTGTAAGATCTAACTTTGTTAACAGTATCGGTGACTTGTAAGATCTAACTTTGTTAACAGTATCGGTGGACTTGTAAGATTACTAAACTTTTGGGCCAAATTGAAAACAGAGATCTATGTCATATACAAAGAAAATAATGCTCTCTTAGTGGAATTATTTTGTGAATAAAATCTTTTCAGAAATGGGCTAGATTATTTGCTCACTTCCTAATAAATCTATTCTTTCAACTCTTGCTACCTTCACGATAGTCTCGAAAAAAAAAGTGGTTTAATGTGCTAGGTTAGCTGTTCATATTACTCTAATTCTTACCCTTTCCAATTTATCCACACACGTGACACTTGCACTGCTATGCCACTGCTAACTATTGGTAAGAATAAATTCAAACAAGAAAACATGTTTTTTTTTCTTGTTTATTGTTCAAGATAGATATATCATTTCATAAATTACTTTGCTCCTCCATTCTTCCAGGAATAATTCTAAGAGTCATTATTATGATAACAAAAATAACACTATCCACGGAAAATTCACAAAAATATAGAAAACACATAAACTTAAAAAATACTGTATGATATAAAATAATATTTTTGATGTAGAATTAAAAAAAAAGTTTTTTGTTTGTTTATTTATTTAATTTATTTGACGTCCGTGGATAAAATAACTATATTTTTAATTTATACCTGTGTTACTACCGTTGGGGCTAAAGGATTAAGACTACTCTAATAGGGTAGGCCTGAAGATATAATTTAGAGGAAATATACCAACATTTGCTAGAATATAGCTTTACATTAAAGGATACCTGAGTATCCACTGACGCGGTTCTTTCTAATATACAAGGGAAGGGGTAGACTGAATTTTGGTTTCTATGTCATCATTATCATCATCATCATCAACCATTTCCAGCCTGTAGTTGGGTCAGTTTAGTAAAATGCCTTCATCTTCCTATATCAATCCACTATTCTTCCTTTTTTGATTCATTCCATTCTTCTCCTCTCAATTGTACACTTTCTGTTATCTGCTCCTCCATCTCTTTATTGGCCTTCCTTGTGGTCTTTTCTCAGCATACTTTATTTCCAGAATTTTCTTAAAATCTTCTAATCCTCCGTCCTCATTACATGCCCATACCATCCCAGTCGGGCATCCTCTACTATCTCATTTATACTCTATATCTCCACTCTTTCCCGAATAAGTTCACTCCCAATCTTGTTTATCCTCGTAAGAGCTAACATGTTCCTCACAAACTTTAATCCCATGGCTTCCATTTTCCTTTTATCTCCTAGATTAAATGGTTTCAATGGACGGGGACAAAAAACAGAACGAAATCTGTTTGCTGTTCAGAGAAAAATCATCAAGTGTTTTAAATATTTTTGATAATATACCTGGTTAAATTAAGTGTTCAAAAATACTTGTTTATTTAGTTTTTGAGGAAATAATGAACATTAGGTACGTATGCAAGAGTTTATACCCTTTCACATTGATGAATTAACGGCCGGGGACTGGATGTTGTGCCTGTCCTAGTCTTAAGTTACATTATAAGGCAAATGAAGCGACGACAGGCCTAGCAAGCCGGTAGTGGAAAATATAAGTTGAATAATAAATTGACCAAGACCATAGGCTGGAAACAGTAATGGAGGTAAAGTATGTAAGATACAGTATATACATATTATGGAACATTCTAGGATCTGAAGGAGGAGGATGAGGACAGGGTTCATTGGAGGTCTAAGTTTCATTGACAAAAGGAATTGACCTGTCGTAAGAGAGAACACCTAATGATAATTAAATGGCAATACATAGGCGCTTAAATGGATTTAATAAACATAAACAATCATTTGGTGGGATAGAGATTTTCTACTAAATACCAAATGTATAAACAAATCAATTTTATGTCCCATCATTGGAGAATGTGAGATCACAATGGTCACTATCCATTTCAATTTTCAAAAAAAAGAACCTTTTATAAAATACAAACATACTTTTGTGCAGCCGGCATTGATAACATTTTACTATTATTTTAGTGTGACTTATAGGTATTGATATCAAATGTGACATCCGCATATAACATGACTTGAAGTATGATTACGAGTAGATCTAGTAGTTTATCCATCAGTTGGATAGTTAGTTCCCTTCCTATTGGACAGTGCCTCTGGAGCCTACTTCTTGCCCCTAAACAGCCGCCATTCCAAGATGGCCTCACGTCCTAGGTTGGTATGCAAGAAGGAAGCTGAGTGGTCTATTATTGAGTGGAACAGAAGTGGCGTTAGTTTTCTTGCCAGGCGCGGTGAGTAATGTCTCCAAAAAGAGACGTCAAACATGAGTGGTGCAGTAGTACAGTGTCGAGTACACTACTGTAGCACTACTGGCCCAATCACATGATTATTTTTCACTAATATTTATACTATACTTAGCAACATGTCTTACTACCCGTTCCGATTATATGCTTAAGTACTAATTACTCTAATGGGTTAGGAATTGTGAAGGTTGAATATGGAGGAAGTGAACCCCATTTGCGTGGAGGGAGTGTGGAAAACTATTTAGGAAAAACCACCCTCAGTTCACCCGACCGAGATTCAAACGTCGATCTCCTCCCCATCCTCGGCAGTCTAGCTCAACAGGTGACTAACGTGTTAACTAACTACGCCAACGAGGTGGGGTTTTTCACTAATAATGAATCCATTTACACTACTGTCACACTAATACCTCATTCACACTACTCGCCGACTTAGCTTCATTATTGTATACCAGCCCTAGTCATAATGGGCAAGCAATCTATTCCTTTGTAAATCTATGGTTTCGCTGAGTAGAAGTGAATCAAATTAACATTAACATGAGAAATCCTATATTGGCTTGCATCTACGTAATGGGGTAGACAACAGCGTGTCCTAAAGACCACCTCAAGTGTAACTTACATCGTTGTTACAACCAACGTTTCACGGCAATCGGATTACTGGTACTGAAATAACTATCCCTGTAATTTGATAATGTTCGTGCGTTTCCCTTCTAAATTGATATATAAAGTTGCTCACCGTTTCATAAAGTATGATTCACCCAACAGCTCACATAAAATATTATTGGAATTGGATAACTTTTGGATTCGGGTTAAGAGACCCAATTACATTCTGGGAACTAGTATTTTTAACCATAGCTTGTTTACTATGATGTTCATGTTACATTTTGGAAAAATTAAATCAAATTAAATACATTTTCAAGAGCTATGTATTGGATTCGTGCCACGACACCTGTTTGGACAATCCACACTAATTAAAATGATGAGTTAGGGATGTGCATGGATTGAGGTGTCACTCACGTATTAGACTAAACTGACAATGGCAGGGATATTGGATTTTGAATCCCAGGTGGGTGTACTCAGGGTGTTTTTTCCAAAATGGTTTACCACTCTCCATTCACACAAAGGCGGGTATACTTCCTCTAAATTCAACCTTCCTCTTCCCTAGCTCAGTAGATTAATTAGAACATATGTGTATAACCTGAACTGATAGTAAAACTACTACTACTACTACTACTACTACTACTACTACAACTACTACTAATCTTTATTAAGCAGGTGAAGTTCAGGAGTAAACCTTATCTTAAATAATAAATACAAAGCTATAAAATTATTGAGAATTTAATCACGTAAGTATAGAATTTAGACAAAAATAAAAAATCGAACAAGTAGAATAATTTTTACTCTTATATATACAAACATTCAAAGCTCAATTGTTTAAGGAAGTCAGACCAGTAAAGTAGAATTTAAAGGAAATGTAAACTACTATCACTTAGTAGGAGTAGTAAATTAATTAAGAACAAATATCTGCAGTACACCCATCCCAGATTTTAACACCGATCTCCCCGTCATTGGCGAAGCACACCAGACCATCTTGACGTTTATTGCCCACCGAGGAGGATTTTCAATAGTAATAAATATGTTTGAATCTAAATAAATGAAAAATCAAAAACTTCATGGTGTGATCCGCAAGAAAGCTATATAGACCGAGCAGCCCTCCGCAGTTAGTGATGGTAGTACCAACATTTTTGTGGTTAGAGGATGCTACTTATTTATTCAATTAGTTCCTTATTTGTCCTCATGAGGCTGAGTTTGACCTTTCATATCTACTGCTATGCAGATCAAATATTGGGGTGCTGAGAATTGATCCCGGGACCTTTAGATTTATAGGCAGGAATTCTGACCACTAGACTACAGAGGTAGTCAAAGGAGATAACATAATAAAAAAACTTAATGCAGTTTGGGTATTTTCCGAAATATTTTGATCGCTAGACTACAACTGTGATATACAAAACGATTAGATTAGATAAAAACACTCGAGATGAGCCTATATAAAATACGTATATGAACCCACCCAAAGACAATATCATTTCAATTTTTTTCTGCAAACGAGGCCCAAACCCTGAGAAAACCTTAGTTTAAATCCAGGAGAGATTAGAATTATTTTTATCAATGACCACTTCGGTTATTCACAGCCTACAATAATTTAAGGAAAAGGAAGTTGAATTTCAAGCAGGTTCACCAACATTCACCCGTAAAAGAATATATATATGCAAAACTAACCTCAAGCACACTCCCCCGGGATTCAAACTTCCAGCTTCCAGGGTCAGATATGTGCATGTCACTTGAGTGCACTAGAAATTATTTAATTCTTATGGTGATAGTTGGTCTTCCTTTATGGCATAAACAGTTGGGACGCAAGTGATTCAGAGTTCAGGATGCAAGTGATTCAGAGTTCAAGATGCCAAAGATTCAGATTTCAAGATGCCAGAGATTCAGAGTTCAGAATGCAAGAGATTCAGAGTTCAAGATGCCAGAGATTCAGATTTCAAGATGCCAGAGATTCAGATTTCAAGATGCCAGAGATTCAGAGTTCAGGATGCAAGTGATTCAGAGTTCAAGATGCCAGAGATTCAGATTTCAAGATGCCAGAGATTCAGATTTCAAGATGCCAGAGATTCAGAGATCAGGATGCCAGAGATTCAGAGTTCAGGATGCAAGAGATTCAGAGATCAAGATGAAAGTGATTGAGAGCTCAGGATGCAAGAGATTCAGATTTCAAGATGCCAGAGATTCAGAGTTCAGGATGCAAGAGATTCAGAGTTCAAGATGCCAGAGATTCAGATTTCAAGATGCCAGAGATTCAGATTTCAAGATGCCAGAGATTCAGAGTTCAGGATGCAAGTGATTCAGAGTTCAAGATGAAAGTTATTCAGAGCTCAGGATGCAAGATATTCAGATTTCAAGATGCCAGCGATTCAGAGTTCAGGATGTCAGAGATTCAGAGTTCAGGATGCAAGAGATTCAGAGTTCAAGATGAAAGTGATTCAGAGTTCAGGATGCAAGAGATTTAGATTTCAAGATGCCAGAGATTCAGATTTCAAGATGCCATAGACTCAGAGTTCAGGATGCCAGATATTCAGAGTTCAGGATGCAAGTGATTCAGAGTTCAAGATGCCAGAGGTTCAGATTTCAAGATGCCAGAGATTCAGATTTCAAGATGCCAGAGATTCAGATTTCAAGATGCCAGAGATTCAGAGTTCAGAATGCAAGAGATTCAGAGTTCAAGATGCCAGAGATTCAGATTTCAAGATGTCAGAGATTCAGAGTTCAGGATGCAAGTGATTCAGAGTTCAAGATGCCAGAGATTCAGATTTCAAGATGCCAGAGATTGAGATTTCAAGATGCCAGAGATTCGGAGTTCAGGATGCCAGAGATTCAGAGTTCAGGATGCAAGAGATTCAGAGTTCAAGATGAAAGTGATTGAGAGCTCAGGATGCAAGAGATTCAGATTTCAAGATGCCAGAGATTCAGAGTTCAGGATGCCAGAGATTCAGATTTCAAGATGCCAAAGATTCAGATTTCAAGATGCCAGAGATTCATATTTAAAGATGCCAGAGACTCAGAGTTCAGGATGCCAGAGACTCAGAGTTCAGAATGCAAGAGATTCAGAGTTCAAGGTGCCAGAGATTCAGAGTTCAAGATTAAAGTGATTCAGAGTTCAGGATGCAAGAGATTCAGAGTTCAATATGAAAGTGATTCAGAGTTCAGGATGCAAGTGATTCAGATTTCAGATGCCAGAGATTCAGAGTTCAAGATGAAAGTGATTCAGAGTTCAGGATGCAAGAGATTCAGAGTTCAAGATGAAAGTGATTCAGAGTTCAGGATGCAAGAGAGTCAGAGTTCAAGATGAAAGTAATTCAGAGTTCAGGATGCAAGAGATTCAGAGTTCAAGATGAAAGTGATTCAGAGTTCAGAATGCAAGTGATTCAGATTTCAAGATGCCAGAGATTCAGATTTCAAGATGCCAGAGACTCAGAGTTCAGGATGCCAGATATTCAGAGTTCAGGATGCAAGAGATTCAGAGTTCAAGGTGCCAGAGATTCAGAGTTCAAGATGAAAGTGATTCAGAGTTCAGGATGCAAATGTTTTGGAGCGCATTACAGGCGCTAACCATGTTAAAAAATTAACCTTTTGTGTTTAAAAAACAATTTTAAAACAGTGTGGTGTAACTAGTGGCCTGTGGGCAAAACATGGCCCGCGCTTACTGAAAATGAGGCCCTCACAGTATCCAGGAGAGAAATTAAATGGAAACCCTTGTTGGCAGATGTGAAATAGCTAATGATTCCAATATTAATATTGTCATGGTTGCATTTTAATATATATTTATTTGATTAGTAAGAATATTTATAAGTATGTATTTACTATGTTAAATTGTTTTGTTAAAGTTTATGTGCCGTCATATTACATAATACATTTTTGGGAAATTAATAAAATTATTTTTGAAACAAAATGTTTAAATATTTTACTAACCAAAAATACAATCTATTTTAAGTATTGAAAACAATTTTTTAATAAGTGTTGTTTGTAGGCCTATATTAGCATATTGGGATTACTAAATACAATCTTCGTACCGTGGTGCAAACAGATAAGCAGATAATATGGCCGTTGGGGTAAGAAACTTTGGATCACCGCGACTTAAATAATAAACTAAATTCAAGTGTATTACTCGGATGTGCATCGGTGGGCACGTGGAATAAACGACAGTCTTGTTTAAATTGATTCTTAGGTTAAGAGTTGGCTGGGGATCGAATTCCGGTTGTAATAATAATACTAATATTATTATTATTAGCACCGCGTCTTAATACCCGTTCGGGTTATACGCTTTAAGTACTAATTACGCTAATGGATTAGGAATTGGGAAGGTCGATTAGAGGAAGTGAACCCGCATTTGCGTGGAGGGAGAGTGGAAAACCATTTAGGAAAAACCACCCCCAGTTCACCCGACCGAGATTCGAACCTCACTCTCCCCGTCCTCAGCAGTCGAGCTCAACACGACAAGCGCGTTAGCCAACTACGCCACCGAGGAGGGTCATTCTGGTTGTAGAGAGGATGGGTTTTCCCAAATAATTTCCCAACCTCTCTTCAAACAAATGTATGTACATTTTCTGTAAATCCATACACTACTAATTCCTACCTATTAGTGTAAATAATTGCGGTTAGCCCGGACAGGTAGAAAAATGAGTTTAAAAAAAAGCCTTGTATTTGAATTAGGATCTACCATACCATTGATCAGTTTCCCTATCCACTAAACTAAACGGATGTACGATAAAATAAGCTAATTTAACATATAAAACCATTTGACAGATTAGACAGTTCGGCGATTTGTGATGTTCTTCAATCCAGAAATACCCTTTCTCTCAAACCATATGCCAATTTTCAATAAAAAATTTAGTGAGCTGTCACTCCAGTGCGGGTAGATATTCATAACCATGCTTTGCTGAGCGCTTGGATCGATTACCGGAGAGCGCACACCTCCATTATCTGATTGAATACCTCGTTCTTCCTGCACTGTCAAACATAGACGTATAATAAACATTATTTACTCTCTCGTCACTACTGAAAGTGGGACTAGCTATAGTTAGCACGTCCTGAAAAGAACCTTTTAGAAAATATTCTGATACATATGGCGTAGCTAACATTGGAAAAAGGTTATTATATTTTTCTCTATTCCATTAGGGAAACTTAACGTGCACTTTCTGAACAAAGGAGTTATTTCAGCACAAGACCTACCTACAGGCCATATAACTTTACAACGCCCGCCTCGGTGGCGCAGTTAGCTAACGCGCAAGTTTCATCTTGAGCTAGACTGCCGAGGACGGGGAGATAAAGGTTCGAATCTCACTCGGGTGAACTGGGGTGATATTTCCTAAATGATTTTCCACTCTGCCTCCATACAAATTTGAGATCACTTCATATATATTCAATCTTCCCAATTCCTAGCCCATTAGCGTAATTAGTAGTTAAGAGTATAGCTCGAACGGGTAGTAAGACGTGTTGTTAAATAAATAAATAAAATAACTCTACAAAAAATACTTTCACCCAATCCCCTAGCCATTAGGTAATTATATGTAAAAAGACAAAGTCAAATTTGATCAATAATACGTTTTTAGGCTATGCCAGGAATATAATTCGGGGACTTTAGCTCAAAGTATAGACATGCTATATATACAATACCTATAGGCATTCTTAACAGCTGTGAGGTAAACATAATCCTACAACTTAGCTCAGTCGGTAGCGGGAGGCACATGGTAGGAGATTTCAAACATTGGATGATGTGAAGTGTAGAAGAAAATTCTGGGAGCCGGAAGAGGAGGAAGAGGACAGGACATATTGGCGGTCTAAGTTCACCGACAAAAGGAATGAACCTGTCGTAGATAGACTAAATATATAATAATATAATAATGTATATACATATATGTATAAATATAAATGTATACATTTTTAAATATTATTTTTATTACTATAATTATTAATATTAAGTTTTCGATCTTACAACGGTCCATTTCCTTTGTAAGGGAACTTTGACTGCCAATGCGTCATATATATGGACGTACCAGTGTTTTGTTCCTCTAAATGGTGTTCCAATCCTTCTTCCACTCAATTGCAGGTATATTTCCTCTATACTGCACTTTTCTACTCCCTTCCTCACCATTGTGCTCAAATATGGATGGATAGTCTCCTTGCGGGTAGTTGACGTAGTGCATAAAAAATGTGTTGGTCATGCAATGTAATTTTAATGTATGTTGAATGCACTGATCAACTTAAAGTGTACACATATATACATTAATTACATATGTATGTATGTATGTATGTATTAATATATATTTAAATAAATTAAATATATATGTATCAATATATATTAATGTATATATGTGTACAACTTAAGTTGATCTGTGCATTCAACATACATTAAAATTACATTGCATGACCAACACACTTTTTTATGCACTACGTCAACTACCCGCAAGGACTATCCATCATATTTGAGCACAATGGTGAGGAAGGGAGTAAAAAGTGCAGTATAGAGGAAATATACCTGCAATTGAGTGGGAGAAGGATTCGGAACACCATTTAGAGGAACAAAACACTGGTGCGTTCAGGGTTCGAACTTTTCAGTCACCGGCAAACCGGACAAGATGAGACTGAGGCCTTTGATCACTTGTCTACCGTTGCGTGTTCCTGATGTTTATCTACATTTATAAATTAAAATTATTGCACAGTATTTTATAGCTATTTACAATCTTAGTCTTAAGAATAATTTTAACTTTATTAGAGGATCAAACACATTACCAACGTTTCTTTTGTAAGAATCTATGACCTTGCGATTATACTATACCCAAAAAGACATGTTTGGTAGCTGGTATAATTTAATTTTAATTTCATTTTTACTTTTAACAAGCAGATGTACCAGCGTTGCTCTGGGTATCCACGCAATTTATTGCAGGTGGTGTTACCCAGGGAATCGCTTAGTTATAAAAAGAGGAAAACCTCTTAATTTTATTGCTTCCAGCCTGGTTATTAATTAATTCAAAAAATTAATCAAAATTGTAAAATAACAGCTTCATGGTGCAAACATTCATGCCATTGGCTACTATTTCTAAAATTCTTGACCTCTGCATGTGATAGATATCGCGCGATGCTCATGAGTGACAAAAAAAAACTCTTTATTTTATTAATATAGGAGAATAATTCAAATATTTCAATATAACATACTTATTTAAAATAATATTGAATAATTTAAGGTGTCTTCATGTTAACAATATTTTTCAATATCACATAAATTAAACTCTAAGCTTCTTGATTCGACTAGGATAATCGGTATAGAACAAATAGATATAACCAATTTTAATTAGAGTAATCTTGTTGACCTTTTATTTAATAATGTTCACCATCCCTTGGTAATTCATAGCTTCCGATCGCTATTAGATATTGTTTTATTTCAACCCCAATCTATTTACTTAGAAAAATCGATATACCTCATGTTATTAATTAATAATACTACTTTCACAAATTAACTGGATTATTTTCATAGTAATAATTTTAATCTCTATAAAAAGCTGATTGTCACCGTTCGGTCGTGTGTTTATTCACCTTATTGATGTTAATATACAAGCAGCTATTGAAAATCTTAAAAAAATAGTTCAAAGGAAAACTAATCTTCGTGTTCCTAAAATTACCATAAAGATGCTATAAATTCCTAATTTGCTTTTCTTCTACACTTAAATATCATTTAGAGATATAAAAATCAATTTTTCAAAAATAAGAACAACATAAATTCAGGATAACAATATTATTATATTAATATATTATTAACTATATTATTTCGGAGAAAGAAACTTTAACCGTAGTAGGATACTGGAAATTTGTAACTTTTTTAAGACCTGCTTCGGTGGCTGCATGGTCTAAACTCTAAGTTGTGTTAGAATAGACTAACGATTACAGGGAGATCGCAGTTTGAATCCCGTTTAGGTGTACCTATAGTGGTTTATAAAAAACTGTTTTGCACTATCCTTCAACTCAAATGAAGGTACACTTAATCTATATTAAACCTTTCTCATTTTAGTTCACTATCATAATTCGTATGTATGCGTACAACCCGAATAGGCAGTAAGACGAAGTGAAAAACAATTTATAAAAAAAAAATTATTTTGTAGTCAACAATGATAATGTTTTAATGTATTATTGGTGTTATTATTTCATTGATGTTGATAATATCAATCAAGCGTTACAGTTTTAGTTCACATTACTTTATGCATACATATATTAAAATTGTTTAACGACTTTTGTACTGTTGTAATTTTCAAAAAACTTCCTTCCTATTTAAATTATACTATACAAAGAATATGTATTTATGTGTGAAGTAACCAGACCTCAAAACAACACAAAAACTCATATGAACATCTGTCCTATGTTCTATGATTCCCAAAATAAGGCCTTTCAAGGTTCTGCTGGTATTGTTAATAATTGATACAGCCTTGTTAATGTAGCTGCAGCCCTGCCTGTGTACCAGCAGTGATACATCACTTAGAGGAGGTGCTTGAACTGTCCATCTTAGGCTTAATTCAAGCCTAGACAAGACACATCACTGATTGTCTGACACGTTCAAGCACCACAAGAGTGCCAGGGATCTGCTGGGCGCCTTGTTCCGTAAGACGGAAAAGCATTAAAATGTGAGTAACGGGTGCGGTGTAAGCGATGACCTTGAGATGACCCTACATATAATAGTTCGATGAATTTATACCAGAGGAGAGTGCAGGCCAGGTTATTGGTCCTACATGGCCAATATATGCACTTTCACGGGAACCACTCATCCAGACAAGTCTGGCCCATCTATTGACATGTGGTGGTGCCCCATCGTGCATGAACCACATCAGGCGTACCAAATCAAATGGGGTGTCCTCGAGTAATACACCTAGCTGTTGTCACATAAAGTTACAATAAGATTAGCCTGTCAAGTATCCAGGTGACACGGATCACCTAGATAAGTTGCCACCAACAATGGTTCCTGCCCAGACGTTAATACTAAATTGTTGATGATGGTGTAAATGCGTAGTGGTGTGTGGCAGTCCAGTGATGGGTGTTGTGGAAATTGATTAAGCCATCCCGTTTGAAGTCCACCTCATCAGTAAACAACACAGATGTTACCAAGTACTTGTTGCGATCAGACATGTGTAGAAACCATATACAAAACACTCATGGTAGGAAATGAACGTCCGCAAGATCTTGCATTCTCTGAATATGATACGGGCGAGGCAGTTGTTCCTGTAAAATTTCCCAAACACATTTCATGTTACATGCCTTCTGCTGCCGCTATCCATCGGGTTTTGTCACCGGAATATTCATCAACATGAGTGAGAGCACACTCCTCTAAAGCCACACCTCGTGTTCTGTGGGGCCAATCAGCGGTGCCCAATACGTTCAGTCTCAGCCAGTAGTCTTTTCTCTGGAACTTCTTCCATTTTGCCAGAGGACGATTCGGAAAGCTTTCCACGTACATATATCTCATTGTCATCACAATAAATTGGGCTAGCACGTATATTAGATGTATGTCCACAATTTCGCGATTGGAATAAGCCTCCATGATTACAGTGCTTTGTGAAGAAACACACTGGACTGACTTCAGCTAGAAATATGTCAACAGGGAAATGGGCCTAACAACACACACTCCACGTTCGTATTTACAACACTCTGTACACAAATATGTGTACTGACTACCAACAGCAGTAACAGGTAGACGGGCCAGTAGCTCATGATCGATCGAACAGAGGACATAATTATGTTATTTTAACTTTATGCGTATTGTTTTGGGATATACTTTCCACATTCCAGTTACTTCCCACAAAAATATTTACACCCACTATAGATATAGCAATTTGGATGAACTTTCAAGAAACTGGCCTCAAGAGTAAGCCCAGTGAAGTTTGTAAATATGTTAAAAAACAATCGTATCTTTTCCACCATACCTGGAAATTATTGTGAACGTTTTCACTAAACCGTTTATAATAGCAAATGAGTGTATACTAAGTGTATACTAATTATGCTTTACCAGTCATGTTTTGTTATGTTATTGATATAATGTTTCCTTTAATCCCTATCATGCTACTCCCCTGGCTGTTTTTCTTGGTATTAAATATATAAGTTCATCCAGGTGTTTTGGGATGGATGGAATCCCAAAATTAATTTTTAAAGGGTTTATAATATTTAAATCTCATCTTAGCATATATTTTAAACATTAACCTGTACAATGGAACTTTATCTGCAGCATTGAAAGAATTTATATTTATACTCATACATAAAAAAAGAGACTAAAATCAATATTTGTAATTTTCAATCTATTTCTCTACTAAATACTATCTATAGGGTATTAGAAAAAAATAACACATGTTCGTATAGATCAAAACTTGAAAAAATAAACCATATGAAAATCAACATTGTTTTATGGCCACCAAATCTAATTTAACTAGATAGCTTAGTAGAAATTCTGGGATGTTTCCCCTCAATTCTCTACTCTATATAATATTGATGCCATTTATTTTTATCAAACTAAAACTTTTGATATGAGTCAGAACAGAAGACTCTATTATCTTCTCAACAATAAATGATTTTGACTTATAACCAAAGAAAAATTGATTCAGCAGATATTTAAACATATTAAAATATTTCATTTGCCTTCAAGTAAGATAAAATCACCTCCAACTCTTTCTTAGCACATTGTGATATACCTCACGTGTCAAATTCAGATACATCTCTTTCTTTCTATTTTGTTTATTGATGGCACCTGTAAGAATATTCAACTTAGACTATTTGATTTTTGCTAATGCTATAAAACTATTAAAAAACACAAAATTGACTTGATGTATTGACGAAAATTGTGTTTAACAATGGCCAAAAGTTTAAAATGGAATGTTTACAATAAGTCAAAAATTAGAACCACAGCTTTCACTAGATATACTAACCTTAATTTTTTCATTTATAAACTTGACAATGACTATATAGAACGTTGCTTTTATATTAATAATCTAAGTGTTATCTTAGGCAATAGCTTTACTTACTTATCATGCTGATCATATAATTCCTCGCTCACTGGCTTTAATAATTATACTGCTTTCTCATTCTCTAAAGTTGACTGTTTATAATTTTGTACCTTAGCTTTGGTCAGATCCAAGTTTAAATATGCCTGTGTTGCTTAAAGTCCCATCCCCTTAATTGACTCTTTCAAATTGGAAAGTGTTCAACGTGAATATTTTTCTGGGTTAGTTATATTTTTTCTTGTTTTTTCTCTTTACTATAATTTAGTTCGAAAATTATTACTTTTTGAATATTTTCTATACAATGTTGTACTATTCATTTGGTAATTCATAAATTCTTCTGTGGCTTTCAGTGCTAGCCTATTATAGCTCTTGGTTATGTGTTAGTTATGCAATAGATAGTACAGCAATTTGCAGTTATAGATACAAGTAATATTTAATTAATGTCAATATACTAATCTAGTTGGGTTCATAAACCATTCTTAAGATGCCACGTCAATAGATTCACATTTTATAGCATTTTAAAAGTATATAGCTCTTTAGGAAGATAAAGAACCACTTGTTTCGTAAATATTCTATTAAACATCATGAGTCATATTTATATTTAAGATATTCTTTTTAATACTAATAAATAGATTAACACGACACACCGCAATACTTTCTACCTCCTTCACCTAACAATAGAAGCATAGCTTACAGCAGCAAAGCTATATCAATCTAGGATGTAAAAAATTCAGAAGACATTTTTAGTATAATGTGTAATTTTACAGTAAAAACTATCTATGGCAATACCAAAACAATGATGGCAATATAAATTAAAGTAAATTCACTATTTGAAACAACATAGTATCCAGCTCATGATTATATCAACAAAGAAAATATGCAAAAATGGACGCATTCCGTAGATAAAGCAAAATATGCCAAAGGTATAGATAGTGTCTAAGGTCAGTAATAGAATAGGTGAAACGAAATAACTACATAAAAATAATCAAATAATAGCATCACATTTTACCAAAGTGCATAAAAAAATAAAATTATTATAAAAGTGCACACACAAAAACTGCTTTTAAACATACCATTTAAATTATCATAATAGTTTGGATCAAATGTTACAAAATAATAAAAAATTACATTAAACAATAGTTATTTCTGCCTTTATTACTATGATAAAAACCGTATAAGCCCGTTTTACTTTCTTATCCGGACAAAGCTTTCGGATTTTATTTGACGAACAATTTAGTAATGGTAAAACCAATTAGCATTAATAATTAAAATAATTGTAATTCATGCTAGCGTTTATAATTTAAACAAAATAGGGTTAATTCTTTGAATTTAATATTTAATTATATATGCCATTTTTTTTTGTAATTTTTTTAAATTGTTTGCACATAGCTTGATAAATGTGATCATCCATTTATTATTTCATAATAATGTTGAATAGGAGAGTCAATATAAATTTAACATTAAAACGCCATGCTTATGAAATGAAAACTAATTTAAACCACTCTCGAATTCCACTGTCATAAAATGTATTGATTTGCGTAATGTGCTTAATTATTTGCTACGTTTGTTTTAATTTCCATTTCAAAACAAATATACGAGACATTTTTTTCGAACGAATAATTATGATACAGTAATTGATTACGTTTTCATTTACACACTTTATTCAATCTCGATGGTTTTGGGCCAAAGTGCTCGCCTTAGTACGAGATATCTGTGGGTTCAAACCCGATGGTTTTGGGCCAAAGTGCTCGCCTTAGTACGAGATATTTGTGGGTTCAAACCCAACTGGCGTCGATAGATTTTTGTTGAGCGATAAAAATCCGTAGCACAACTTATTTAGAGTGGAAGTAAATCCGTTGGTCCTATGTCGATAGTGGCATGCAAAAAAAAAACCTTGGAAGGTATCTGAGAATACCTTTCTCTGCAAAATTGGTAGGTCATTTCTCTCTCGCTCATAGACATTCTGGTATACTTAAAATCCCAGTTGGTTCAAAAAGTGTAAAAATATATATTATTTTTAGCTTGTACATTTTAATACAAGAGCTCTTCATCTGTTTAATCTACGGGTTTAACTTAGGATGGAAGCTTAGAGCTAGAGAAACCACATTTGCTTGGAGGAGAGAAGGGGAAACCACTATGATGTATCACATGGGTAACATCACTTCTAGGAAACCCTGCTGAGAGTAGAACCGCAACCTCCTTCAGTAGACATGTGACCAATGGTTCGGTTGATAATACTAGTACCCTTGTGTTACTGATTAGAATGATTGGCCTAAAGTCTAGATCAGAATGCTTTGAATCCCACTGAAACTGATAAATATACTAAATATATATATATATATATATATATATATATAGATCAATATATACATACATAAATACACACACACACACACACACACAAATATATATTTATATATAAATACTTGCTTGTATTTCTAACCATTCAATACATTTCTTGATCTTAAGGTAGGGTCAGTATATATATATATATATATATATATATATATATTATTATTATTATTATTATTATTACTATTATTATTATTATTAGCACCGCGTCTTACTACCCGTTCGGGTTATACGCACTTACGCTAATGTGTAATGGTAGGTGATTGTGAGATGAAAATGAAGGACCTACAGTTTAACGTGGAATCCGAACCACGTTGGAGGCCTGACATTCCCCACATTCACAAGATGTCTTGTCAGAGGTGAAGGAAGGGTTTGGTAGTCAGTATATAGCGACTCGCCTTCGGGGTGGTGGTAGCTGACAGCAAAAGTTATAAGATATACTTTAATGTATTTATTCGCCAAACCATATGATCTACAAAACCATATATTGAATAGGTTTCACTTTTAGAAGTCAAAACTTGCCCAACAAACAATTTGTTTAGCGGTCAAATACCACTACTACTACTACTACTACTACTACCACTACTACTACTACTTTAGATTATACGTGTTGATTTAGGTTAGGATTTAACTTGTAAGTAATGGATCTAAGGTAAAAAGTCATGACCCTTAAAAGATTGAAATATTAAATTTTGGGTTATTCCAATTAAATTTTGTTACAGTTATATGCAGGTAAAGTGCCGTAACGCTCAGACCAATTAATATAAATGTAGCACTGTATTTTTTGTGTAACCCTCGTCCAACCCAGATGTAGGGAGGTAAAGGGCAGTAAGCCTCATACTGTAGGCTTACAACGTCTCACTTTCGCAAGTTTCATGTATAGGCCTAATGGTATGCCACAACCATTGAGGCTTACATCTCTTTACCTCCCTGCTACTTGTTAAATCAACTCTTTACTGAGAGTTACGGGATTTAATATCGTCACTGTTTTACGTTTCAGATATCAGAGTGTTTCTTTGTTAAGAGATCTGAGTGGTCCTAAAGTTGAAGTATTCTGTATTTATTTCATGAAAAAGAATTGTCAAATTAACAATTCAGTCAGTGAATCATGAAAATGTACGAGGTGTGGGTGGCTCAGTAAGTAGTATAAATAACTGTATAGTGCAAAGATTTCACTGCAGTGGGCCAGTGAATATGGCTATTTTTCAAAATCAAAGCACTCAGTAAATATGAAAATGGATTTGATTGATCCGTACCTACATAATATAATTATTGTTGATGAAAACTGTGCAGTTCTTTTAGATGGATAGATAGATTTTCTAAGTGAAGACAATGCTGGGACTAGTAATATTTTGAACACAATTTTAGATTTAAATGAACATAATACACACAACTCTCAAACACAATAACTCAATTATTTTGCCTATAAAGAAATTTTTACAAATAATGAAAATGAAAATGTATCCTGCAGTACTTAATACGTCATTGTTGAAAATGCTACCATATCTAATGATTAATAAAGAGATTATATAAAATCTATCAGTTATCGATGAAAATGAAATAGAAGATGATACTGTTGCTGGAAAATGAAAACGAAATAAGAAATGTGCTTAAGGCTTGTATTAAAAAGAAAAAAGAAGAAAAAAAGGGAAGACTTTTATAAGCAAAACTAATAAAATCATGCCATCTAAAAATTTACAGCCAGATTCACGTGACCATGGCAAGTGTCAGAAAAACTGTAAAAATAATGTAGGTGATGAGAAACAACAAATTTTTGAATTGTTATACAAATTAAATTTTTAAGGTAAAGAGAGTTTTTTACTATCTTGAATGGAAGAAAATTAAAAGAAAACGTATACAGAAATAACAGTGAAAGCAGTAGAGGTCAATCGTTTAATTATTTATTACTTGTCCAAAGGGGAAAACAAATGTAAAGTTTGCCAAATTTTTTTAATAAAAACACATTAGTTAAGAGATTCTACAGTATTCATTTGAAAACTAAATGGAAATATACATCTAAAGTAGGTATGAAGATATGAGGGATAGGGAAGAGACTCAGAATAAGACTTCTCAGGAAAAAAGGGAAGTTGTTGAAACATTTTCTTTATAAAATCCCTTCCAGCTGTGCCCTCACACTTTTATCACTAAGGTGCAAACAAAATTTATTTACCAGCGCAGTTTAAACATTGGGAAATATATATACAGATTTAATATTAGCTTATACTGCTAATATCACAATTTTACTACCCGCCCTAAATAAGCCTATACACATATACAACGTTTCGTGAATCCTGATTATACACTAGTTTCTTTACATTAAGTAAATTATACATGCACCTTAAGCGAAAGTTACGTTACGTGAACGTTAAGTAGATCGTAATTCAGCTTAAGTACCCAAGTGAAATAATAATTAAAAAAAACCAGACCGTTTGTTCCTCCTATTATTTTTACGTGCATTGCTTAATAGCACCAGCTCGGTTTATCTGTATATTTACATTAATGAGGCAGGGATGAGGAAAGTAAAAATCTAACAGTGGCATGCCCAAATTTGCACAAAAGGAGAGTTGGGCACAATTTAAAAGAAATACCACCCAATACAGCTCTCCAGGATTCGAACCTCATCTTACACGTCACCAAAAACCGGAGAGTCGAGGTGACACCAATGCGGGTGACACTTCTTACTGTCGTTGCTCTACGCTTGCCCCGGCTTGCCTCCCTATCTCTCCCCTAGCCCTCTTTGTGTCATTTTAAGAGGGCCCGTGATGGATACTATGTGTGTTCCATGCCAACAGTCGTGATAAAATGCCCCATTTATCGTGGCCGCGTGACGAGGCAGAGGCAGTGCGTAGTGGTCTAGCTAAGTGGCACGATTTTTACCCCCTTTCCCCTTCTCTTGTCAACCCCTTTATTCTACATTCTCCAACAGCTAGCTCGATGTTTAGGTTGAACGTTGATGAGCTGGTCTTGTTTTATTCAGAAGGGCTAAACTGCGGGGTTAAAGTTTTGCTTTTGACAAACTCATAAAATATAGACAGTATTTTTTTTTAATATTAAACCTTTGAAACAAATATTGCCTGAACAGAAGAAGCGTTCTTACTGATCTTTTACTTACCCATATGGACGATATGTCTTAATCATAGTTATATATGCTTTCTCAGGCAAGTATATAATAACATATACTTTTTTGAACTGCTTCGTATAACCCATCCACTCTAAAATAATTTAATTACGACCCATTTCGGTGGCCGTATGGTCTAAGGCACTACTTTCACACGTAGCCTAGACTTCAAATGACGGGGAGATTGAGGTTCGAATCTTGGTCGGGTGTACTGAGGATAACTTTTCCAAAATGTCTTTTCACGCTCTTTCTTCGTCCACGCAAATGTGGGTACATTTCCTTTAAATTCAAACTTCCTAATCTATAAAACCATTAGCATAATTAGTACATAAGGTCGAACTGGTAGTAAGACGTGGCGCGAAAAAATATATTAAAGGATGAGGAAGATAGAATTGGGAGGGGGACGTACGTAACCTTATTGATGTTTAGGTGATGTAAGCATCACTTGTCAAAAACGACGCTTCGTCAGCTTTGCATCGTAGATGACCCTTCTTCAGGTCTTCAAACATTCGTCTCGCTTTCTACTTAAATCCGCAGCTCTTAGGAGCATAGGTTGAATATCCTACTTACCTGTTCCTTCATCCCCACCCACATGACCCCTCTACACCTTGCTACACCCTTCACTTCATAGTTACCACCCCCGATACAACCCCAGGGGATCGAGTACACGGATCTGTGTTTCCATGGCAACGACGCACTCAGACAGTTTATTGATTTGTCAATCAAAAGTAGCTCAAAATAAAACGGTGACGTCAAATAGGAGTTTCTAAATTATTTAGGTTACTGGTGTGGAGAGTGTCAATAGCTGCTATAAAACCCATCCCAACAAAAATGACCCATTATAGGGCCAGTTAGAGTTAAGCTTTATCCACATAATCCGTTAGCAGGGGATAAGAAGCTCATTTTTCTGGAGGTGTCGAATTCCTCCACGGAGATAGGTAGTCCGATAGCAATAATCTAGTTCCTCCACAACACCTCAAGGATGCGATTATAAGTAGTCACTGCAATAGCCTAGTTGCATCACTTTTATACGGGGGGAGGGTTAATAGTCACAAGGAAGTTCATGGGGACAGGAAAATCTTCGCCTCGGAGGTTACAAAATTAAATAAGAACAAAATTTATGAACGGATGAAAGGCTAGGTTTAGTTAGGTTGGGTAGAAACCATAATAATTATGGAAGATTTGAAAGCTAGAATGTATACCAGGGGTTCCAACTGGATGGTGGCCCACAATGCCTTTTTTTTTGCTAGCTGCAAAGTTTCTTGGAAAAGTAATCTACTGTATTATTATTATTATTATTATTTATTATTATTATTATTATTATTATTAGCACCGCGTATTACTACCCATTCGGGTTACACGCACTTACGCTAATGTGTATGATAGGGTGATTGTGAGATGAAATGAAGGACCTACAGTTTAACGTGGAATCCGAACCACGGTGGAGGCCTGGCATTCCCACATTCACAAGATGTCTTGTCAGAGGTGAAGGAAGGGTTTGGAATCAGATAAATCTGTGCCGGGACCGAAAATTGAGCCCCGGCCGCCAGCATATAAGTCTGACACCTTACCCCTAGACCACCAGCTCACCTAATCTACTGTAATAAAATTGGTATTTTTAGCCGAGAAACGGAAAGTTTTGAATTGCGCAGTAAAAAATTAATGAAAGTTCTAACTGAGGTTCATTCAATAACAAACTTAATTGTGTTCTATTTTAATAATCAATTGTGTGTCCATGTGATTAGCCTAATAATTAAGCCTACTAGTCAAGTATGATGCCCGCCACTAGACTCGTGGATTCAATTGTTGCCCCCGGGAAATTCTAAGTTGGAAATACCTGTAGTGGCTATGCACTCGGACTACTTATACTCTTCTTTTTGCTGTCATGGAGAACTTGACCTCCAGTGTAGCTACTCAACCCCCTAGGGAGGAATGACCCCCCGGGAGGAGTTCAACCCAGAGGAAGAACTCAACACTAGTGGAGGAGCTGAACCTCCAGTGAGAATTAACCCCAGTTGGAAATACCTGAGTAACTATTGCACTCGGAGAACTTATACTCACTTCGCTCATGGAGGACTTGACCTCCATGTGTCACTAGGAGAACTCAACACCCCATGGAGGATCAACCGAACCCCCAGGGAGGAACTTCACCCCAGGAGGAACTCAACCCCAGTGGAGGAGCTCGAACCTCCCAGTGAAGGAACTTAACCCCCAGTGGAGGAGCTCGAACCTCCCAGTGAAGGAACTTAACCCCCAGTGGAGGAGCTGAACCCCCAGTGAAGGAACTTAGACCCCCAGGGAGGAACTCGAACCTCCCAGTGAAGGAACTTACCCCAGTGGAGGAAACTTGACTCCCAGGGAGAAACTCACCCCAGTGGAAACAGGAACCCCAGGGAGAACTCGACCCCCATGTGAGGAAATGACCCCCAGGGAATCACCCAGTGGATGAACTTGACCCCCAGGGTACTGACCCTCCAGGGGAGGACATGACACCCCACTGGAAGAATTTGACCCTCAGTGGCGAAACTTGACCCACAAGTGGAGAAACTTGGAGGAACTAGCCCCCAGCGAAGGAGCTCGGCCCCCAGTGGAGAGAATCAACCTCCCATTGGAGGATCTTGACCCCTACACTCAGTGGAAGAACTCCGCTGTGGAATTACTGGGCCCTCTTTGTATAGGGGACTAAACCAGGTATCATGAAATATCTCGAACATTTTTATAGTGGGGGATATCTATTAAAAAGTTGACATATCAATATTATATTTTAATAACAATAAATATGTGTGGCGGGGTGGTGGTGGTGGTGGTTGTGGTATGAGGAAAGTGAAGGATTGTGTTTATTTCTTAAGTATAGTCTTACAGTTAATGAGTACAAAATAACCTTTTTACTTGTTTAAGACCCACTAATTTGTTTCATTCCAAGAAATGGCTTTTTTAATTTAAAATCATATTGGATGTAACCAAAGAAACATGTTATGTGGAATGTTGAGAGAACTGTTGTATTAGGAGAGTACAGATGATGAATTTTGTAGTTAAATATTAAGATAATAACTAAGCCTAATTATTTAGCTAATGGCATATAAAATGAATAGTTAGGTTAAAAACCCCATACACCCCCAAGCCCTCATTATATTAATATTATATATATATATAATATTTATATATATAATCTCATGTCTACTGTAAGATTCGTATCTGTATAGCCTTTAGGTCAGTAGGATTTTTAATTTTGTATGGACAGTGCCTAACCACGTGATATCGTGTCAACTAGTGTGAAAATTTCATTTTATATTCATAAAACTCATTAAAATATAACATCTTGTCAAATTTGATAAATACAATAAATGTGTTAAGAGTTTTATATTTGGTTCAATTTAAAAAAAAACAGTCTTAATTCATTTACATTTTATATAGATTTGTATTAGAGGTAGATAAATGAAAATAATAGGTTTAGAAAATTGTGGCCGTTTCCTTCAATAACAGTGATAATTTAACTCTCACCCACCTTTCGTAAATATAATATTTAAAAAGTAAAGTTGATCCTACATCAATGAAGATTTACAGACTATAAGTTTACTGATCTGTACTCTGTGTACAGAGTAATTTGTTCCTGTGGATTCAATTTCCTTTTAAGGACTGTGGAGCTTGCGGATACATATTGTGTAGACAGTATTTTCAATCTAAGGTTTTATGAATGTTTGGAAATTATTAATAAATATAAATTTTGATTATTTTAAAAAAACCAATTATATTGTTATTTTAGATATTACCATATCGTTGAGCACATAGACTGAATAGCTGGCCACGTGGTATAATGGTCAGTTTCCCTGTCTGCTTACCTAGAAATCCTGGGTCCAACTACCAGCTGATACTGGGGAATTTTTCTCGAAAAAGGAATCATTACCATGATCACCAAGGTTAGGTTAACTAATCTTTAGCTAGGTTAAGAACCTCATGGGCTCAACCCGGTCATACTCACTACTGTTGCACCCTCTCTGAGTCCTATACCCCCCGGCCATTAAAAAGGGATAAAAGGGAGAGGATGAACTTAACATACAAAAAATGGAAATTATAAAAAATATATAGATTCAACAAAATGAACAGTTTATTCAATTAAATGACAATAGCGCAGATAACAAAAAATGGTCTCATTATATCATTATGAGTACAGTTGGAAATTATGCTCGAAGCAAACAACTTTATATCATTAAAGTTGTGCAACTGTTTTAACAAAAGGAAACATGAAATCCATCATAATATTGATAGTCCAGTCTATAAGAGACAATATATTTAAATGCGATACAACATTATAAGGGCCTAATGGGCACCTTGATATGGTTCCAAAGGTTTCGTAATTCACAGAAAACGATATCATAAATATAAAGATTTAAATTTGACGACTACACAACAGAGTTTTCACAACGTGAGGGTTTGACTACCAGACATAAGCCAAACTCCCACGGGACTATCAGATCTGACTGAGAATATGGAACAAACAGTTCCATCAATTAACAAAACTTCAGTTGTTCAAACGATTAAAAGATCAAAAGATTAAAGTCATCCTAATTCAAATTCCAATAAACAGTTACATCTCGTTACGTTAATTCAAACCATAATTTTAAATATGAAAAGTTACTTCGATAAAAAAAGAAATACTCTACAATTCCAAACAATATAATATTAACAAGTCAAACTTCTAATCAGCACATAGCTGAGGATATTTACGAGAATAAATATTAGCAAAAGTCCAGCGCCCGAGCGGCGACATATCTAAGATAGAATATTTAGACATTGTTTGACGATCAAAATATTAATACGTTAGTTTTTGAAACTGAATATTATATAAAAAAATTAAAGTTGATAAAGAGGTTAGAGTATAGCTCCACCCGTCTAAGCGACGATTTTGATACATTTTACAAGTTTTCTCCAGCCATTGTCCAGGTCCATGACAATGGTCTGTCGTCGATCGTTGTTCGTAAGATAGTCCATTATGGCAAGCTTGCACGGCCATTATATAGGGATTTCGTTGTTATGGAAGGGGGTGGGAATTCACCAAACACACGCATGATGACGTCAACGATGCCTTGAAACAGTCACGTAAACCATTGTTGATTCCGCTTGCTCCATCGGAATATCCGTGAATATCTCCAATCACCCGATGTTTTGAAGGAGGTTCCTCTAGTCTCCGTCAGAGGTCGGATACATAGTTGTCTTCTAGTTGATTATGATAGTCCTTGGTTCATTTCTCGCTAGTACAGTCGGAGTGTTGGGTCGCTTTGTTGACCCACTGGATCTCCCTTGACCCACTCGCCAATCTAGGATTCCAGGTGCCGACCAGCCTTGCAGGATTCTATTGTGAGCAGATTAGCATTGTAAATACATGAACAAATTAATACTTAGAATTGGATCGAGTAATGAAATATATTGTGCAGCATTGTTTATATTATGTCTTCTTAGCCTACAAGAACTACAACAGAGAAACATACTATTGTAGGGATTCTAATTGAGTTGAATTCATAGGAGCGGGTAGTACGCTCTGTTTCGATACATTTGTCTACGTCAGTATGGGTCGGGGTCCAGTTGTAACATTATACCACGTAATGTTACACTACCATAATCTCCTTATCTCATCGGGTTTTGGAAATAGCCTCTATGGAAAGTATATACGATTTCTACATTAGAAATTCCCCTGGGCAACTGTATATTAGCACTGGCTAATCGTTCCACACGCCATTATTATTATTAAATGGGAAGATCATATAGTTTTTGTTTTCCACCCTAATCCTTAATCTGGTAACGTAATTTTAAATAAATAGTACGATGGACTGCACAAACTTTCTCGATCTTTTATATAAATAACTATACTAATTTCGTAAGATATGTGAAACGAAATAATATGCATCGTTATGGAAACATAATGAGAAAAAAAAGAACATTGCAGTTCATCAAGGAGAATATATAAAATAATATTCACTGTTACAAAGACATAATAGGATATTTGTTCTGAATATTTTCTAGACTCCATTTCCCAAAGCTCTATTAGAAAAAACAAATTTGTCTACAACTTAGAAAATGTTGATTTTATAACTTTTTTTTTCAAATAAAAAGTTGTTTATTTTTTAAAGTCTTACAACTTTTCGATGCTAAGTTATTTTGCATCTCAAAGAGTTGCGGAAATATGATCAAAATTGGAAAAGTTCACTTATAGAAAGTACCTTCAAAGTCATTTCCATGTAAAAATAAGTTGTGCCATTTTTTCTATAATGTTAAACAGTGACTCGATACAAGCTTTAAAAAAATCATAAGAACAATTTTTATAAAATGGATTTGTTCTATTTTCATCCGAGAGTAAACTACCCTTAATCTTGTAGTTGGATGGATAGTTCCCAAAACCCCTCCGGTGGATGCCATGAAAGTCCTAGATACCAAGATTTAACAAGAATGGTTAAATGGTTTCGGATTTTTCCCAGTAACAGATATACAGATAGTATTGAAAAAAAAAAAGTTTCTAGGGTTCATGAAACGTCGACATCCATCAAAATCTCGAATTCGATTTTTTGTCAATCACATTACTTTCTTTCCCGAAGGTGTCACATGAGAATAAAAATAGATACATTATAATCTGGACGGGTAGTAAGATCAATTGTATTTTTTTTTGTAATTACCCGCTTAGGTCAATAATAACACGTTCATGCTGTGTTTGTTGTTCACCGCGCGTTATTACCCACCTGGGATATGCGAATATTTACAGTTATGAGACATGGGTGGGGAGGGTAGAACTATTGTAGAGGCAGTATATTCGTGTTTGCATGACATTTTTATAAGTGAAAACCATCCTAAGTTAACCAAGCAGGGACTTTAACAACCCCCCTCCCCCTTCTAGTCACTGGATGAAACGAACCAGTCTAGGTTGACACCTTGGTATTCTTTTATGATTTATTTATCATATAATGTATTTAGCGGTAATGAACACATGCAAATTACACACGTATTTTAATTACATACAAATAACAATAATTAAAATTTAATTAACATTTTTAGTTTAAAAAAACTTATGTATATTTAAATAACAATACCAAATTATTTAAATTGTGGTTTTAAAATACAAGTTTAGATGTGCATATTAATTAACCACTAATTTAACTAATAGCAGCACTCTTAGCACTAAATACCCCAAGTACGGGGACACTATGGGCCTTAGTTCGTACCCTGAATGGGTGAATTGGAGGTGATTTTCTATTCTCTAACTAAGAGGATGCTGGTGAATCCTCTTATAAGTCACTCTCTTCCACATATTTACTAAGGTTAGATTGGGAAAACCCTTGGCACCAATTTGTAGAATTAACATAAAGAAAACACAAATAAATAGAAAATTTCGGATATCATACGGGACTAGATATTACTTACAATACGCTGTTAGGAACTAGAAAGTTCATTGCCGCACTTACAAAAGCACGCCACCTATCCCTATCTTGAGAAAGTTCTATCCAACCAAAGATCATTACACATATCCCTATCTTGAGCTAGTTGTATCCACCTCACCTCATTAAACTCTATCCTTATATTTAGTTAATTCCATCCGGTCCACCTAATTACACCCTATCCCTATCTTGAGCTAGTTCCATTCAGTACACCTTGTTAAACCTTATTTCTATATTGAACCAGTTCTATCCAGTCCACCTCATTACACCCTATCTATTTCAGGTCAGTATAATGTTTTCCTCATACTTAGATCCCAAATCTTAGCGATTGGTTAAGGAGACACGTGGACAAACAGAAGCCTTACTAGAAGATCCTGGGAAAAGGTGCGTGCGCACACCGATGTTCGTTTCTATAGAATCAGGAACTAACAGCTTTTCCTTTTACATAATTACTCTACTCCCTTGAATAATATAGCTTATGCTGTACCGTCAGACCGCAAACACACGGTTTCTCGAAGGGCTGAAGGAAAGAGAGTGGTAGGGATGAAATATAACCCCTCCATCTCACTTCTCTTCTCTCTCTCTCTCTCTCTCCCCTTCCTATCTTTAACCAGTGCGGTCAGAGAAATCCTTGGGTTTATACAGTCCACTTTATCAAATCATTGAGTCAGAAATCTTGTAGGTCCTCTTGGCAAAGCCTCGCCTGGTGGCTAGGTTAGTAGAAGGTTCTTCTCCTCCCTAGGCTCTAAAAAGGAAGCCCCAGGAGAAAGTTAATTCTCTTTCTCGCTCTTATCCCAGAAGGAGATCTGCCCTAAAAGTGAATGCTGAAGGTACCTCTTGCTTTTGAGTTCATTAAATTTTCACCTCATCAAGATTAAGCGTGTTTTCACCGCTTTAAAAGTCGTCCGACTCGAAAGTGGCGTGGTGAGTCAAGTTTTTAAAACACGTTTTACTTGGGTTCTTTTATTTATTTTAGTGGGAGGAAAGTATTTTTCATCTGACGCGTAAATAATCAAATCAAATTAAGAATTTATTTTACAGAAACCTTTTTCTTTGTGTATTTTCTAAACATTTATATTATATGAGAACATGACTTGCAAACTAATTTAATATAAAACTCCACCCGATAGGGTCGGCCCACATTCGAGCCATGCCAACCGAATGGCCGCAATTGTTGGCGAAGACGGTGCCAACCTCTGCTTATAGAAGGTGTCATTTGGTCAGAAAAAAGAATCCTGCTGCCTTAATCTCAGTTTTATAGACCAGAGCAGCTTCATTTTAGTTCAAGTAGTTCCTCATTTGTCATCACGAGGCTAAAAATATAGAAGTACCTGTTATCAAAACGGGGATCTCTGGGTCTGTAGCTGGGAACTTTGAATATTAGATAATAGAAGCGGTGTCTACCAGGACAGTATTTTTTAGAACCACGTCATCAACCTGTTCAGGTTATACTCCTATGTACTAGTTACACTAATGGGTTAGGGAAAAGGAAGGCGTAATGCAGATGAAGTGCACCCGCATTTACGTGTAAGGAGAGTGGAAAACCATTTAAGAAAACCACTTTCAGTGCACCCGCGTGGGATCGAACCTCAATCTTTCCGTGTTCAGCAGGCTAGTCCAACACGAGTTTTGTGTGCGTCAAGCCACTCGGCCACCGAAGCGGGTAACAGTACTCTACTAAACACTCCAGTCCTAACTCATTGTCCGCGAGTATACAGAGAGCAACTGTTGACGAAAACGCAACTGTTACTGAAATTGTTCAATAGAGAGTCGCTAGTCTTACGGTGACTGGTTAACAAGAAAGATGTTTAGTTTTACATTTTTACTTTTTCATATCAAGAGAAATTATTGTAATCGTGATAAAAATTTATCTAGAGATTATGAGGAATCTTAACGTTTTATGTGGACATGAACACAAAAAAGGGAGTTTTACAATTCTCTGTGTCCCCACGTCTGTTTATCTGTCCCTGGTCATGGATCCTAAATGGTTTGATGGCTTTTGTTTAGACGTGATCATATTCAGATTCTATAGGGCTATACCACAAAACTTTTTTACCCTAGCTCTTAAATTAAGGGTAGTTTACAGATGAATAATTTTTTTGAAAGCAAAATTTTTCAAAAATGGCTCTAGTGATTTTGTTTATAGTGCATATCTAGGATTTGCTTGGCATGACAAATAGTAGTGTATAATTAGTTTTTGGGCGAAAATTCGTTGAAGGGTATCTTAGTGATGAGAAATTTTTGGAAAATTTAAATATTTTGAAAATAGTTTTAACGATTTGTTCAAAATGTATATTTGGAAACTATGTGTTATGATAAATTGGGGGTAAAAAAACATTAATGGGTAGTTAATTGATGTCTGATTTTTTTAAAACTTGAAATGTTTTACAAATGACTCTAATGATTTGGTTTAAAATGAATACCTTTGTAGTGTTTGACATAACAAGTAATAGAGCACACTTTTTTGGGGGGTAAACATTCATTTATGGGTAGTTTACTGTCAACTGATTTCTTACAAACTTGAAATATTTAGAAAATAGACTTAACAAGTTGGTTCCAATTGGCTAACTTGGGAATTTTTGACATGACAATTAGACTGTATATTTATTTTTAAAGTAAAAACTTGTTTATGGGTAGGTTACTGATGACTGTATTTAAAAAATTGGAAATAATTTTTAAATGGCCATAATAATTTGATTCCAAATGGGTATCTTTGCAGTGTTTGACATGACAAATAGTACCGTTTAGTTGGTTTCGGGTAAAAATTCAACTAAGGTAGTTTACTGATGAGCTCAAATTATTTTGAAAATCGCTTTCACGATTTTGCTTAAAATATATATCTGGGGAATGTTGACATGAACATGACAAATTAAACCGTATACTTGTTTTTTGAGGGAAATTTTGTTTTGGGTAGCTTACTGATGATGATTTTTTTTAAAATTGGGATAATTTAAAAAATTGCATTATCAAATTGGTTCAAAATTGGTATTGGGGGACTCTTTTTTACATTATCAATACTAATGTATCTTTATTAATTTACAATAAATCAATTTAAGAGTAATTTACTTTCGACAATATAGGCCTATAGAAAATTTGAATTTTTTGAAGATTGACCTTGAAAATTTTCAAATATGGGAATTTGGAAACAGTTTTAATCATAAATAAGACTATGTTTTTATGTAAAGAACAAAAACAAATAATTTAAGGTAGTTTATTAATAATTATATTAAAAAAATCTTAATATGTTTGAACAATTTGGTTTAAATTGTGTATATAAATATACACACACACACAACACACACACACACACACACACACACACACACACACACACACACACACACACACACACACACACACACACACACACACACACACACACACACACACACACACACACACACACACACACACACACACACACACACACACACAAGAGTGTTTATTGTGGTTAACATGATGATATGTTTGTTTTTAAAAGAAAAACATACTTAACTGTAATTTACTAACAACCTACTTTTGAACATTATCTTTGAAGCCGTAATCTTACTAATATTATAAATGCGAAAGTTTGGATATTTGTTACTCAATCACACCAAAACTGCTGAACGGATTCGAATGAAACTTTGTAAGTTGTTAGAGTATGTCCTGGAATAACATATAGGACTATTCACAACCTTTGATTTTACACTAAATTTACAATTTTAATGTTTAAACTTTTCGTATACATTAATTAATTTTACAATGCTAATGTTTGAACTTCTCGTATATAAGATAAATCATATAATATTATGTTTCGTAGTAAAGGAAATATATATTATTTAAGTTAATAATTATTAATTCAAATAAAAAAAAAAGGTTTAGTTAAAAATTAAAAGATTTTATCAATTATTGTGAGCGAAGCCGTGACGGGTAAAAGCTAGTACACAATATGAGAGAGTTTGTGCTATTGTGTTGTGACATTTATTTTCTTACTACCATGTCTTACTACCAGTTCGGGCTTTACGCCTATATATTAATTATGCTTATAAGCTAAATATAGAGCAAGCTTGAATTCGGAGGATGTGTAGTCATATTTGCGCGAATGAATCAGGGTCTCTTAGAAAACTGTTTTCGATCACTATCCCTATTGAGTCAAGAGTGCGGAAATTCAAACAACAATAATTGTAACCCCCCCTTCATATGATATGATAGGTTCATATAACAATAAATAGAAGGTAGGTTAGTTACAAGAGAGTTTATTTTATTCTACAAACAACTCGCAGACATACAAGAGCGAGGCACTCTAGGAAAGTCGAGTGACTGGCCGATAAGGGCCGAAATAAACAATAAATAAAGGGGCAAGACCCCAAGTCGTTAAGAGAAAACAGAACAATTAATACCAACGTAGTCATAATTAAATTGACCTTCGCAAAAGGCGACTAACCTAGCAGGAAAGCTAAATACAAGTAATATGTATAGGTCTACACGACCTGGCGATGCCGACACTACATTGACATAAGCATGAAGTTTTATAATAGACTGCCATTATAAGGCGCAACAGAGAAAATGATTAACCTAAACCTAACCTGTTACAATAGTTCCTAATCAAATTAGTTCAATCTAATTTATTATTATTATAATGACCAATGTGCTGGGTGCACGGGCTCGCGCCCCCCGAGTTGAGTAACAATTTAAAAGAATCACAATCGTAACAGATCTTTAGCTTTTAGTAAGCAGAACAACTATTTTAAGTAAGTTACACGTTAAACAGAAAAATTAGCGCCCCAAGATGGCGACATGCTAAAGTTCCATTAGCGCCCTAAGATGGCGCCACGCCAAAGTTCCAACCCGTCCGTGAGGCGGACACAACGTAAAGTACCAAGAAAAAGCTAGAGCATAAACCATAATGGCTGACAGGCAAATCCTGCAGTCTCAGAGAAATATAGCTATTAGTAATCATGATTTATATTTAAAGTCGAAACTTAAATTTTGAACAATTTAACCCAAACATAATTTAGAATACGTCGAACAGCAACCTACGTCTAAATCTAAGACAAGTGTCTCACCTAATCGAGTGCAGAGAAATGAGTGACATCACTACACAGTCCAGCCGTTATATACTGCACAAAGTCAATCACGTGTTCACAAACGGCGGGAATCACATTGGGGTGAAGGGTGAGGGGTGTACGTCGCTTCGGGAGAAGTCTCGACTATTCTCGTGATAATTTCAAATCACGCGCCGGTGGATGAGTCTTGTTTCACTCGAACACAACCGTCCGCGCATACGGGTTAGCGCATCTTGATGTTCAATTGTCCGAGTCTTGCTCTAATCGGGCCTCGAGCCACGGGTGGTCAGTAAGCCGCGTGATGTTGAGTGGAGTTGAGTGTGCGTGTTTCATGAAGTCGAGATCCAGCCCAGTCAAAGGGGACCAGATCAGGTGAGCTAGATCGTCCATGTTTGCATTATGTCTGTGACAACGTCACAATGTCCCCCCTTGGACGGAGAAGAAGGACGTCCTTAGCCTTTGGTGAAGACACGGGGAGGCGCCTTCCCCGATGTTCACCGCTGACTAGAGGGTGGGTGGCGGCTCCGGTACCCTCCGAGGCCATGTTAGGTGGCCAGATGCAGGTTCGGGAGATGACGAACAACTGGACTCCGGGGGTAGACCTCTGCTTCACACGCTCACTCCAACACACCGTCATCCCGGGTTGACAGGGAGACAGCATATGCTCGTAAGGTGGCCCGCTTTAACCACCAAGGAAGCTTCATCGCCACGCCCAGCCGGGCGATCATCGACTGCAGATGATTGTACAGGAACAAAGGAGGGGAAGGAAAGGGCAGGGCAGAAAAGGGGGGGACGGAAGGCCGAATAGGTGAAGTCTCTGAGAACAAAAGTTTACACGTGAACACCACATCCAATTGTAAAGTTTATCAGTTAGCGCAGCCATCCTTGAAAGTTACTGTGGCAGTTTCGTAGCACCAACATTGTCTACCAGCACGAGTCACAGAGATACCCACAACTCTGTTTAGCGACGACTTTCCATGAATGAGGAAAGGTGGGTTTGCCGCTTCACACGCACTTAGAGGTAGTCCGGTCGGTGGGGCGAACGTTCTGCACCATGTACTTTGGACCCGACACACGCTTTATTATAAACAGTCCAACACAAGTTTCTGCTCAAAGTCATACCTAGGCCCTACAGTACTACAAATTTATCCTAACAATACCAGGGGGTGGTACCCCTTCCCTTATATAAATCATATATACAACAATATAGAATACTTAGAAACATGCACTTAAGAACGCAAAATTAAATCACAAAGGTACACTTAAGCAAACAGACGACACACAGCACGGGGTCAATTGACTCATTTCCCTGCAGCCTTTAGGTGGCTGACATGTGCTCTACGTGTCAAAGATGGGTCGGATACTTCTTTTAACAATACCGAAACAGGTGTAAGAAATCTTTCAATTGACCAGGGACCACTCCACTTATACGCCATCTTCGCCGAAGACTTGTCAGCAGCTGAGCTAAGAGGAAAACACTTGCACACAACAACGTCCCCAAGTTTAAATGGGACAGGGATACGCCCTCGGTTATAGGTGGCGGCAACCTTCCTTTGGGACTTCAGGAGGTTAGAAAAAGCTACCTCACATTTCTTTTCATAAGAACAATCACCTGCGTCATTAAGGAGTGGGTCAATATCCCAGTTAAACAATAACGGGTGGTTCAGGTCCCTATTGAGGAGGATAGAGGAAGGAGTGGCTTTGACTGACTCATGGAAAGCGGCGTTAAAAGCAATGTTCAAAACGTCTAAGTCCTGGTCCCAGTGGGTGTGATCCAGGTGGTGAAAGATCGTCAAGGCAACGTTTAGGTTACGATTAAACCTTTCTACATGGTTCGGCGATGGGTTGTACGGGCTAGTGGTAACGTGTCTTATCCCCCACGAAAAACACATATCTCCAAAAGCTTTAGAACGGAAACACGGTCCATTATCACTTACTATGACCCTTGGGGTCCCTAAAATCGCCCAAACACGCCTGCAGAGAGCATTAACAGTCGTCCTTGCCTTCATGTTCCTTAGGGGGATGAGTATGACGAATTTAGAGAAGGCGTCCATGGCAACGAGTATAGAGGTGTTCCCTTGGGTAGAGCGGGTAAGGGGGCCGACGAAATCAACAAAAACTTTCTCCCACGGTTGCTTAGCAACATCCGCGGAGTGATACCCTATTTTAGAATTACGCGCCGGTTTGGCCAATTGACACGGCTCACATTTGCGCACCCAATCTCTAACGTCTCTAGGCATTAAGGGCCAAAAAAATTCCTTAGAAATCTTGCGTTCGGTCTTAAGGACACCGCAATGGCCGCCAAAAAGGGAGTCGTGGAAATATTTAAGTAACATAGGCCTAAGTTTCTCTGGCACAAAATATCTTATCCTACCCTTGACACGAACTACTAAGAGGTCTTTAAAGATCTCGTAGTTCCCAATCCTCTCTCCACGCTTGATCCTGTCAACGATCTGTCTACAACACGGATCCATCAACTGATGGTCTTTGATTGAGATAAAGGATTCGGGAATCGTATGGATAACAAATAACGAGCCATCCTCCTTACATTCTCCTACAGGTTCCTTATCCTCACACATCCTAGACAAAGCGTCGGCGACAACATTAAGCTTCCCAGCAACGTGATGGGTCGTAAACTTGAACCTGGATAGCTTCCAAACCCACCGTCCAATTTTCCCTAGTTGTTTCGGGTGATTCCACATCCAGCTGAGGGCCATGTTGTCAGTGTATAACTCAAACTGGCGAAGCTCTAGATAGTCTGCGAACTTGTCGATGCCGAAGATACAGCTGAGACATTCCTTTTCATATATACTATACTTTCTTTCGGCAGGGCTCAAAGTTCTGCTGGCGAAAGCTACAGGTCTACTTCCCTCGGAAGTCGTTTGAGAGAGAACCGCTCCTAGCGCTACAGAGGAGGCATCAACATGTAGTTGGAAAGGCAGAGAAAAGTCAGGCATGCGTAGCACGGCTGGCGACACTAGGTGGCGCTTAAGCGCAACAAAAGCCTGCTGTTGGGCAGAACCCCAAATAAAGGTGGCACCCTTTTTCTTCAAGGAGTTAAGGGGGTTGGCTAAGTCAGAGAAGTTCGGGATGAACCTAGCGTAGTAGGCGCACATACCTAGAAACCTTAATACCCTTTTATGTTTTTTGGGGCGGGAAAATCCAAGATAGGCTTAACCCGATCCGGGTCAACGAGCAGGTTACCCTCAGAAATGATATAGCCAAGATATGGGATAGATCTCTTCGCCCATGTGACTTTCTCCGGGTTTACAGTCAACCCAGCCTCGCGCAGGCGCCTCAACACTACCTCAACATGACGCAAATGGTCATCAAAAGATTTGCTGTAAACGCAGATATCATCAAGGTAGTTAAACACGAATTTGTATTTCAGGTCCGCCAAAATATGGTCTAAGACTCTACTCAACGCTTGCCCCCCGCAACTTATCCCTAACGGCACTCGGTTGAATTCGTAGACTTGCCAGGGGGTGATAAACGCGGTGAATTTCTTAGACGACTCTGAGAGAGCACATTGCAGAAAGCTCGCATTAAGGTCAATCAAGCTGTAATATTTGGCTCCGCCAAGATGTTGGAAGGCGGACTCTATGCTAGGCATGGGGTATGGGTCGAACACTATTTTTTTATTAAGCTTTCTATAATCGACAATCAAGCGATGCCCATGACCTTTCCTGGGAATAATGAACGCAGGACTTGCGTATGGGGATTTGGAGGGACGAATAACCTCCTTTCGTTCCAAGTCCATGATAAGATTTCTAAATATCTCGAGTTTGGGGGTGCACAGGAGTAGGGACCAGATCTAACAGGAATGTGGTCCTGCGCCACAATGTCGTACGGCAAAATGTCGCACTTGCCCCATCTGTCAGTGATGACGTCAGGGAATCGAGCTATCAAACGATCTATCGCTTCACGTTCCTCGACAATGGGGAACAACCTGCGAGGATGGTGCCCAACACAAAACGGGATAAACAAACTAGGTTCAAACTTAAAAGATATTCCTAAGCGTCTCAGGTCAAGTTTGACTCCAGTCTCGAACATGAAGTCAGTCCCTAGAATAACATCAAAGGGAAGTTCTGGCATAACAAAGAATGGACGTTTCCAGGCAAATCTTTCTATCTTAATAGAGAGCACTACTTTACAATCGACCAAGATAGTCTGCCCATTAGCCACGGCGTAAACCTTAGGACCTATCGACCTATAATCGATTTTTGTTTTACCCTCTAACTGGCGCAAAAACTCACGGCATATAAATGAGTGACTGGCTCCTGTATCTAAAAGAGCAACACAATCATTTTGGGCTACCTGAATCTGAACTACAGGAGTAGGAGCACGTGGTTTAATACAAGTGGGCACGACCGGACCACGACTACGAGCGCGCCCTATAAGTTTCCCGATCTACACTGTCTCTGTACGTGACCCAATCTTCTACACCGAAAACATCTCATGCGCGAGAGGTCGCGGGGCGCACGGTCGTCAGAACCCGAAGGCCTGAAGTTGTCCCTAGGAGTGCTAGCATCGCGATCGCCCGGTAGTACAGGCGCTAATGACAAGGCCGTATTCATAGGTTCGGGAGTTGAACCCGTGCGTCTGCGGTTTAATGCCGCCGGCGCATGCGCACTTAAATACTCCTGTTCGGCGAGTAGGGTGTTTTCAATCGAAGATGCTAGAGAGAAAAGTTCAAGTACCGTACAGGGCTTACATGTAAATACAAAATGTCGCCGGGTGAGGGGCGACACATTCTCAAGAATAATATCAACGATCTGAATAAATAGTACTGAATAAATAATAAGGTTGGGATAATGAAGGTACAATTGAAAGAATATATACCAAAAATTGCATTAATGAACAGTGATAAAATTATTCAAGAGGCTCTCTTAATACATCGGAGGCAGGATTTAAATCCTGACCCCACCGTTACTAAAAAAATAATAGAAAATTCAAGATTAACGACTTTAACCACGTGTTCACTGGTGTGGATGCTATCAAATGTCAAATAGCTTAGGGAATACAGCTCCCATTTAAATTTATTTTTACAAAAAGTAGATATACTTACTAAACCAAATTGTTAAATCAGCAGATTTACAAGCTATCTTAACTCTATAACGTAGACAACTATAAATTGGCAACGAAAAAAGGGAAAGATCCACAATTTTAAAATAATAAATATTTCCGCTCGTGGTGGTAATAGAACCTACGTCCCTTGGCTCAGTAAGCAAACGTGACAATGATTTAAAAAAAAAAAGGTTTCATGATATCAAGAAATTATTAAGATAATCTAATTATTACGAATGAATAAGAGCCATAATTAAAGAGTAACTGTACTGACGTTCATTCAAAGAGAGGAGTTGAAACAGCTTTGAAAAAGGTTTAGCCCCTAACGTAGGTGGTCGGAAATTAACTCTACCGGGGGTCATAATCGAGCACGCCAATCACGCATTTAACATTATAATTCTAAATTTTGTCTGTGTAGCCCATCAAACCAATAGGTAGAACTAGGGTTTATCTCTTAAAATATCTCGTAGAAGATTCCTGACCAGGACCCAAATAAATTATTTTGAAATTTAGTTTGATCCCTCTTTCTATGTAATTAATTAAGGTCTGAAGTCTGGTTATCAAGTTTTACCCGCAAAGAAGGTATATGGTTTTACAATAGATTGGGCTATCAGTATGATGGAGGTCAAAGTTCAAAACTCAACCAGGTACATTGAGGGTATTATTATAAGTTCAATTTATCACTGTATTTTACACTTCCCTTCAACGCTAGTGAGGGTGCATTTTCTAAACTTACCTATCTAATCCTTATTTTATAGACCAATACGTTAAATAGCTCGTGTGTCGAAAAGTACAAATTAAAAATTAAACTAAAAATTCAAGCCAGAATAAATCATTGATAATCAATACTACTAAAAGGATGTATTTATTAGTTAAAAAAAACACGTATTATTGGTTTCCCGTGTTGCTGGTTTTTCATTCCATGTTGGAACCAAATTTGTTTGGTTCTGTTTGAGCGAATGCTTTCATCGCTAGAGGTAAAATGTGCACCTTTACCGCACTCAATATGTTTAAACCATATGAATCTTTTATGTCTGGATCAAAGCAATTAGGCATTGGAAAATTAACCGACCCCTCAAACCAATTTTGGAATACGCTAGGAGAGGTAATTGTTTAAGATATTATAGTTATTTTTATAATTTATTTAAATACTTATTTACTTACTTACTCTATGGCATTAGGAACTCGAAAGTTCATTGCCGCACTTATAGAAGTACTCTACCTATCCTTATCATGAGCTAGTACTATCCATTCAACCTCATTATACCTTATATCCTTTGGCCGTCAAAAAAATATAATCAAGACTTTATCAATAGTATTTCAGGCAACACGTTACTCTCACAATATACTAGAGTGCCGAAGATTGAAAGATCTGGGTTCGATCCCGGTCGGGTGTAATGAGGGTGGTTTTTCTAAAATGGCTTTCCACTCTCCCTTCATGGCAATGTGGTTTTTTTTCCTCTAAATTCAACCATACTAATCCCTAACACATTAGTGTAATTATTAAATAGTTGTACAACCCAAACGGGTAGGACGGGGGTGCTAAAAATAGTAACGAGTCGATATTACCTTCTATAAAATGTCTAATAGTTCATACGTTTTAAATTTACATTCAACCTTCAAATTAAAATACATCAAACCCTAATTTAAAATCTATTTATATCTGAAATTTTGAATTTGATTCGAATCTTGCAAAATATAAAGATACAAAATTTTAAATTGAATATTAATTTTAATTGGAATAGGATTAGAAAATTTAAAACTTCGTAGGGTATTAATCGATAGTTAATAATAAATTAAACATATTAAGCACAAACGCCACACATTAGGTCCAACAAGCTCCCCTATACTGAGAAACTGGGGCCACTCCCGGATTATTCGCAGCCAAGGGCAACAAATCTAGGATGCTCCACCAACAAAATATTTTCGCTAATTTCTGCAAATTCTTCAGTTTACTCAGCAAACCATACTCCCCTACTTCCTCCCAACAGTTGAAATTAAACTAATTAGTCTCATCATCTAACTTTTCATTCTGATACCTTTATCTTAGTCAGTAAAGTATCCACCAACTGATAAAGTTATTCCGAATTCGATTCCTGGTGACGGTCAAAAAAATAATTATCTCAAAAATAAGTATTTAATTGAGTACTATAATTTTTATTAAACTTATTTTCAACACCTTTGATCCATTCTCATGTTGGGCTAGATGCATATATACATATTAATTAATAATCATGCTAGTGATAGAAGGAGAAAAAATGTATACTACTGGTAAGAAGACATTTATATGAATTTGCATATAAAGAGACTGGGCACTATAGGTATGCTAATGATCAAGCGTATGGCTGGAGTTTTTTTATTAAGAATTAATTTAAAATTTATCACTCGTGTTCACCACACACATTTAAATTAATTTTTTTTGGAATAACTAAACAATCTAATTTGACTCAGAGTTTTTTTCGATATTATTCTATTCTGGCAAGAAGGACAGTGGTAGAAGAGCTAATCATTGACTGACCTTGCTGCAGAATGTAGGGTTAATTATGTAAGTGATAGAAAATGTATGACACTACGTACTTTTTTTTTTCGCACCTCGTATTACCACCCGTCGAGGATATCTGCACATTTTACGATAATGAGCTAGGCATGAGGAAGTTATAACTCAGACGACATGTATTCATATTGGCGTGGAGGGAGGGTGGGAAACTACTTGGGGATAAAACTCATCTCAGTACACTCGGATGAAATTCGATACCACGACCTATTCATCCGGCAAAACAGACCATATAGGACTGATCATTACTTTACTTGCGGGAGCTTCGATACAAGTAAGGCTTAATTCTAAAAATACCTACAATTGTACAATATTATATAAATGTACTTAAATAAACATTTCTCCATAAAACATTAAATTAATACAAGTTTTCATCGTATTGATAGTTACTTGCATTTATTACGTCAACCGTAAACAGTAAGCTTTAAAATCCAAAAAGAAATTAGACCTATTGTTTTATCGTATTTTAACCAACTTGAAAATATATAAAAATTTATGCAGTTTTTTCTTTCCTACCCCCTCACAACTTCTTGCACTAGCTATTCTAGTGATCTAGCCTCTGCCTTCTCTCTCCCCCCTCCCCCTCCATCTGTTTGACAAAGCTCTCTTTAACGGCGTCAGAATTTAAGGATATGACGTCGTTAAGAAGTTCATCCCCAACATCGTTACGTAACGGCTGCTTTTTAAACCCGGATTCTAAATTCGAAACGATATGACTCCGATGCGCGGGACAGTTAAGCCGAAGGGTTTTTTTTCTCTGAAACTTTTAAGCACTTTGTGGTCAGAATGGTTAATAATGTAGGGTTTACATTTTAAATACTAGGCTATTACATAGATTTTTTTAACGTCAAAAACTTAGTGAAACGCTTAGAAAATATATTACAAAAATGGTCGGAACTTCCTATTTCAGTTAATTTAATCCTGCAGATTTACTTTTGATTTTAATACTTCATTTTATGCAGTTTATATTTATTATAAATATATCCTTTGACGTTTAAGATTGTTGAAGCTTTCCATTTTCAGATCATAAAACCAATACAACTTTGATTTTAAAGTAAGTCCTGTGACCTTGGAGAAACAATCCATAGTATAAAATCCATGCCGTGTCCATCTGTTTTTACTTTCGTAAGTACAGTATAAAATTGAGATATTTTATTGAATATAAGCCAAACCAAACAAAAGTAATCAGAAGACAATGAAAATTTAAAATTTTAAATAGGAGTACGAGATTGCCAAAGCTGGAAATTTCCAAAACTAAAATTATCAAACACTGATCGCAGAAGTAAAAAAATTAAATTTTGTGTGATGGTAAAGAGACTACATGAAAAACCCAAATTCTTTAAAATGTGAAATTACAAAATGAGAGGGTGAATGTAGAGGTAAGTGAAGGGTGGGATGAAATTTCCAAAATTATAGAAAAAAAAATCCTTTTAATATGGTATGAAAATAAATTTCTCATAAAACTAGAAAGGCATGTAACTCTTTTAGATTTTAAGATTATTTTTGGTTTAAAAGAGAGATAAGAATTTCAAAGTATCATTTAAAAAGTTTCAAAGTGTGGTAGAAAATATAATTACTTTAGAGCCATTGGTTAGAACAACCACATCAAATATTTAAAAATAAAATAACTGGCAAAATCCAAAAATTCAAAATTGGTTCCAAGAAATAGAATCCTAAAATTGTCAGAAGAATAAAAAGCTTCTCGATGTGGAATAAAATTTTAATTTGACATAGAAGTAAATTTAACTTCTCAGATATCCGAATGAAATCTGAATAAATTAAATTTAAAAATTGAAAAAAGGTAAGTGTTAGAGTTAGAAATTGATACAGCTAATGTAGATCACTATTTTAGGTGTGGTAAAAAAAATTGAAACTAGGCAGATTATCAAATAAGTCCTAAAATTTCAAAATGTGAGTGTGGAAGCCAAAGTAGGTTTAGGGGAGGGGTAATAGCTTGAAATCTCCAAAACTATTAGAAAATATACCTTTCAGTGCGGAAGAAAAATTAAATTTGGCATATTGGTAAAAGGACTGACCACCTTAGATGAAAAAATCTGCAAAGTTTGAAATTTCAAAATTGGGGTCCTAAAAATAGATGATTGATGAGGAGGCCTTTAAAATTGCAGAAATAACAGAAAAAAACAAACTTTTCGATAAGGTATACAGTTTTAAAGTAGTAGAGGTGGACGAAAATACCTAAAACTAAAAATAACAAAAGTAAACATTCGCTTAAAGGGGCTCTATATCAAAGCATAAGCCATTTTGGATCCACCTTATAAGGGTTTTTTAGTTTTGGAATTTTCTAACAAAGATGGCAAGTTCAATACCGTCCAAACCAAATCTAAAGTATTTACGTTGCAGTCGACATATTGGATCCCCTCATTTAGGATTTTTCAAGTTTTGGATTCTACTCACAAAGATGGCATACTCCATACCGAATATCTAGAGCTCTATTAATACGTTAAAACCACCATATTGGTTTCACCATCTTGGATTCTTCTCACAAAGATTGCATTCCCCATAACAAGCATGACAAATGTTAACCCTCTAGGGCTCAATTCAGGGTGACAAGGATGTTTCTGAGGGTTGCGGCAAGGTCTAGAATTTGTGTTCAAACATTATTAAATATTAAAATTACAATCACTTCCATTATATTGGAATATTATGAATAGTTATTGCAACAATGACAATAGTGACAGTGCTGAAATAACGTTTTGAAACATCCTGTACTCATAGCTTTTGAAATAACGTTTTGAAGTACTCGTAGCTTTTAAAAGGACAATCCCATTCTGACTTGGGAAGTTGAAAAGACTTTTTCCCCTTCTCTGGTATAACCTACTTCTGTAAATAAGGATTTTCAGGTCTTGTAATGATCAGGTTCCTCAGAATGGTTGGCATAGCACTCAAATTCGGAGAGCTCATTTTAAAGATTAAGTTGTAACATGGTTGTTACCAAAAACTATATTTTTTGTCACAACATTTTTTACGGGAACATAATTAATGTGTAATTTTATAATTGAAAAAATTAATGGAGTTGATTAAACTTATTTATCACTTTTATCGACACAAAATTATAAATCAAAATAACTCTCCCCAAGAATGAAACAACACTACTAAATAGTATTTTATTGATCACTTACCAAACATTTTAACAAAGTCATACTTTCATCAAAATTTATGCCTCACATTTTGTTTGATCATAACGTTATTGAAATAATTCAACTTTTGTTATTAAAATTAATTCAATTACATGAATTTAATAAAACCATTATGAAAATAATAGTCAATTAAATCTTCATGTAATGACCCTTTGAGTCACCAGGCCGGGAAAATTTTATATTTAGGGTCACCATAGATTTTATTTTTCAGAAACATTGCTTTAGGATTTCAGTAGTGGTAGAAGGAGCTCTGGAGAGACAGACAGACACCACATGGATTTTATTTATGTAGATAATGGAGGCGCTCTGGGGTAAAATAGTTACCTATATGTGTTCCAAGTCTTGGATACGTCAATGATATATATTAAAAAAAGTTCCCAAACAGTGATCCCAGCCTCCAGACATACAGCTTAAACTTTAGATACATACCAAGGTCATTTTTTTAAGCAATGTTTCAATTTATTGATATTCTTAAATTTTACTGTAATAAACTTGATGAGTTTAAAAGTTTAGATTACACAAAGAGAAAAACAGACATACACACAATGAAATATTATCATTCACAGAAACACCTAATACATTCCCACAGATATTCAGAAACACAAAAACACATCTGAACAAGACCGTATTTAATTTTTTTAAACCCTAAAACCTGAACAAATTAATTAACAACGTACCTTGAGGTGACTTTAATCCCAACTTTATTAACATTAGTTCTTGTTTAGTTGAAAATATAATATTGTAACTAATAAATCTACTAATAGTAATGATATATTCTTAACCCGTAAGCAATAAATATGCTTACATCCCAAAAATTAATTGTTAATACATGTAATTTGTCTAAACTAAACACAAAGATGTTAACATAGTTTGTGTGCACATATACTATATATATATGCCAAAATTGTCGGTTTAACCGATGACGAGGAGTTTAAGGTTTGAATATAGGCTGGGTATAGTAAGGGTGGTTTTCAAAATCGATTTACCACTGTTTCTTCATGAAAATTCAAGTACACTTGCTCTCACTTCCTCTTTCCTTATTCACACCTCTTTAGTGAAAAACTACGTGGATAAAACAGACATGAAGTAATATGAAAAAAAAACACAAAAAAAACCACATAAACGATAATGTATGGAGGTATAGTTATTTGATATTTTAAACTTCAGAATATTGGCAGAGGGAAAAATATAGAAATAATAAATAATATATAGTAATGTAATTGAATATAAAATGTGAATGACTACTATGATAGCTAGTTAAATTAGTACATTGTTTAGGATTATTCATTTATAGCTCCCATTTTATTACTTTTTGCAGGTACGCAAAAAGTTTATAAGTCTACTTAAACTTTTAAGATTTTTTTTTTATAAGTTTGTAAGGGCAATAACGAGCACTGAAAAAATTTACCTAATTTTTACTGTTCTGTACTTCTAAAAGTTGTAAAACTGTGGCATTAAAAGAAATAATAAAAATAATAGGTAACGGAACGTTACACATAAACATTATGGCTTTGAAGGAACTTCTATAAACAAAAATTTTCAGTGATTAATTTACAAAATACAGCCAAACTTTTCCGAACAATATTTTTATTTAAAAAACTGGTTTCCAAAGGAAGTATGGTACATTTGAGTTGGCATAACTTTGTCTCGACTGAAGCCTGGATGTTTTTGTTTCCGTGCATACCCCGGTGCATTATTCAATGGCAGAATTTAATATTTTACACAGAAAACTATCTGTATAAAATAACAAAACTCATTTCCTTTGTAATCAGAAACAATAACAAATTTAGAACACCAAAATACATTTAATGATGAATTACAAAATTTCAGAAATAGTATAAATACTATGTTTTAATGTTTTTAATAATTTATTTACTTAAAACTTTTTTATTTACTTTCATGCTGGGTTTATACTTTCCAGAGTGTTTATCTATCACTGAAAACCTAAATAGTTTACTGAAAAAACACTCGGTTTAAGTAATCAAGATTTAATTTAATTAAATGGTAAATAAACAATTTATGTAAATAAGATTAGACCAATAATAATTATAAACATTAAAATAAATTTAAACCTAACAAATACATTCAAACTCCTTTACACATAACACAATCCAATTATATTTTAACAGGACATAGCACAAATACAACTACACAAAAAAATGTTAAGAACCAGAACTAGTAGTAAGACGCATTGAAAAATCAAACAAAAATAATCAATAAAACACAAATATAATAAGACATAACAAACCATAAATACCATTAGCGAGAATACCCCCCCCCCCCCACACACACATATGTGTGTGTGTAAGCAGAACACAGCACGTATAGATTAGATTATCACAAATCTTAAATAACCTCAAACTTATGACAAATGCCCGTAATCATATTATCACTTCTTTATAAATGTAGATAGCACTATAGCCTGTTTTTCTCACAGGTAGGCGGTATCAAACTATATCAAATTAGGACGTTCAACATTGGCTGCCATTATTTTAATAGTTCCTTCGTGTATACTCCTGGTCTAACTATGTAAACCACAAACCAACTATGACAGTTAATAAGTAAAAATAAATCAAATATTTGAATCAAAATATTACCTAGTCCATGAAATGATTGTACAAACAAACGCAATCCTTTTACAACACAGCATTTGCCTAGGCACGATCATAAGATAAATGAAAACAGTAATATATATTGTTGCAGACACCTATTATATATTGAGTATCATGGTTTATCGAAGAGAATCAAGGTCCCCAAACTTTGTCACCAGAATGCGTTTGTTGTAATTGTTATGTCGCTGTCAGATAGGAGCTAAACAATTGTTAAACTTTTATCTGTGCACTCGCGATGATAGTAGATCCACTTTAAGGAAACTTTAGTTTTTGAATTAATTTATTAATTTTTCTTATACCTTTACATAATTAAAGTTTTCCACTATATCGAGAATCATTTGTCTATCAGTTCGGGACATATTTGAACCCCTCACTCCCAATATTTTCTAGTATATTATTTTAAAATTAAGAAAATTTCAGCTTTTATGGTTCTGTAGAGTGGTCTTTTTACCAACTTGGCAAATTCAAATTTTGTTCCATACCAACATTAATATTCTTTAATTTTATTATTTTGGAAAGATGTCAACTTAATCTTCCTTCTTTTCCAACCATCATATTCCTATTCTAAGTGTTAAAATTTATTTCGTTACTTTCCATGTTTTTTACATGCACGCCCAAATTCAATTTCTAACTAAATTGAAAATAGTGTTTGTTCTATATTCGTTGTAAAACATTTTATTCTCTTACATTTTCTGGGCCTCAATTTTGAAATGCAGAAATTCATTTTCATACCCTCCCCCCTACTAAAAATGTTGACTATGTTTATATATTTTGAGGAGGGCTTGTCTTCCCAGTTTTCCGTGCCTTATTTTGAAATTTTAAACTTTTCTAACATTTATTCTGTTTAAGGTAAACCTTATACCCACCTGACAAATATAAATCTTCTAACAATGGGAAAAGTAGTTTATTATTTCTGTTTTGAAAATATTAAGCTCACCAATTTCACCAGCCCCCTTTTAGAAATAATAAATAGTTAACGTTCATTTTGTTATTTTAAGTGATCCCTCTATATTCCTGACAATTTTAAATTTTCTACCTCACCTTTTTTTTTTTACCTATCCACCCCTATTCATCCCCCATCACTGCCTCCATTCAATATTTTATGGAGTCTTTTTTTTAAATTTAAAATGTTTTGATTTTTATGTTTATTTGGAATGGTCTCTCCCTATAAGTTGAATGTACTAGTTTGGGAAATTCTTAGCTTCCTCTAAACCCCCATTTCTTTAACTCCCAATTATGAATTAAAATTTTTAAGCTTTTTTTTATTATCTTGAAAGTTATTTATAGCTCCTTGCAAAATTAATTTTTTCCAGCACATTAAAATGTTTTTTTCATTTTATTTTCCCCCTTCCGTTATTTGTCCGGGATCCCATTTAAAATTTAAAATATTAAGATTATAGTTATTTGGAGTGGTCCTTAATGTTCCTTCCAAATTTCAGTTTTCTACTGGGAAGTTTTTATTTCTGTTAGTTTTGGAAATTTTAGGCCCTTACCCCCACCTGTCTTTTTCTAAATATCATTTAGGAATTTCAATTTTTATACTTATTTGGTTATCTAGAGTTGTCCTTCTACCTGTATGTCAAATTTAAATTTTCTACCATATCTAAAAGTTTTTCTGTTATACCTCCTCTTGTTACTCGAATCCCACTTTAAAATTTGGAATTTTTCCTATTCCGTAAGGGATTTATGTACGCATGTATGTATTTAACTATGTATGTATGTAAAATACATCTCAAAGTCCTCAAACAGAACACGACCCTAATACACTAACACAGAAAAAAAAACACAAAACCAGTTACATATACCAAAGCACAAATACACTCGAACAGAACACATCCCAAATTTACTCAAACATTACATAACATACTAACAACATAACATAACATAACATAACATAACATAACATTCATATTTTTACACAAAATCACACAAAAACACAAATCACAACATACATAGAACACTCTAAGGCTAGCTTAAATAGAACACAGCACAAATGAACTTAGCAGATAAAACACAATAACACAACACGGGTTACCACACAAATACACATGTTTTAAACTTGAAACGTATCGAAAAATCACTGGACACAAGGGAGAATATAATTCTAGTCAATAATATTGCAATGTCGTGTTTTGATGTGATGATTTTCCCACCGCAAGTCCCGTAATGAGAATAATTTTCAAAGTAGCAGAGGCCAGAGGATATTATTTATATCTATCTATTAGAAATGTACAGTAGGGGAGAGTTTTAAAGGGCTGGTTCACCCCGAGGTTTTGCGTGGGAATCAACACCTGATTGAACCTCACTAACGGGCAGAGTTTATTCCTTTAAAAACTTTTATAATAAAAAATTAGGGTCCATCAGTTCACGTTTGGGGTGACGTCAGTCTTTCTCGATTTTATACCTAGTAGCACCAGCCATAATTTTCTTACAAATGGACATAGTCGACAACTAGGAAAAATTATTAAATCCACCTTCACGCATTTTTTTTTTCTAGCACTACTTCTCGCTTACCATTCGGGCTATATGTATAAAGGCATCAGTCTTGTCCAGTCTGGTTTTTTCAGTGACGGGAATATTGGGCTGTGAATTTTGGTCGGCTGTACCCATGGGGGTTTTACATTATCGTTTTCCACACACCTGGCTTGAAAAGCAATAACATTTTCTTTCAATTCTGATTTTCTTATCCCCTACACCGTTGATGTAGCTATGCGTATAGCACGTACAGGTAATAAAAAATAAATGTTAGTGGATCTACCACCACACAAGATAAATGTGTATTGGTAGAAAATATGTCGTTTAGGGGGCAACTAACGGTGTTTTATTCAATTCAGAGCATCTTAGCAAAAATCTATCAATGACTTAATTCAAAATATAAAGGGAAGATGCTAGAAGGGTAGTTTATACAAATTTCAACCGCATTAGCGTGAGAATTAAAACCATAAAAATAACTCCCATCTAGAACAATTCTCTCATTGCCTCAGGGTTTAAAACCCATCTCAATGTAATAGAGCGTATTTTCCTAAGCGATTTCCCTTGCTCCTTCCATGCCACTTCATGTACATCTCTTCTAAATTGTTCTTCTTATTTTTAGTTTACTCCATTTATTAACAATGTTACTAAAACAAATTGTTACCATAAAGTGTCAGCTAATCTCTGAAACAAATGAATCACCCAACGTCCCTCCCTCTGACTTATTTTCCTACTTACCAAATAACAAAGCCCAAAGAGCGTCTGGAGAAGAAAGTAGACGCGAGGAGTAGGGGGAAGATATGCTCGTCTTCTTCCTCGTATTCTTGCAACAAATCTATTCTTGAAGAAAAACGGTGGTTTGTTCTTCGCGTGAGTGCCTTCTAAAGTGAGAGCGCACACATACACTCACATATACAAACATATTTCTCTCTCACACACGAGAAAGTGAAGTGCGCATCGCGATAGCGTGTGTAAAGCACACATATCAAAAGCAGAGTGTGGCTGTTTTTCCTCCCCCAACCCTCTACCCCTTCTCTCCTACACCTCTCTTTGTGTCAGACGCACATGGCGGGAATCCCCCAGACACGAAGCAACAACAAAAGTCTCCGCAAGACACGTGAACTACCACAAACAGAAAATGTGCCCCAAAATCTCTTTTTCTGAAAACTGCGTTTGGCCTCACAAGAAGGAAATGGATTATAAAAAAAATAATTACTTGAATATGAGTTTTTTTTATTGAGGACTACTTTAGAGTAAGAACTGGCTAACAGTGGCCGCCTACAGGAGATATGAGATGCGTTGCAGACGTCAAGAAATTCCGCGTTATTTTATAAATAATTTTAAATTTTAAAATATTGTTAACTTCAAAATGGAGCACAAAGGTATAGACGCGTATATTTATATGTTTATGAACCTTACATTTCAGGTCAAACCCTTAAAAAAAAGGTGAAGTTAACTCATTTCAGCAACGCTTTGTTTTATATGTAAATGCAATGGGATCGTATTAAATGCTTAAGTCTTATTTATTATGTAACAAGCTGGACCCAACATGTTTGGAGCCAGCATATTGGAAGAAATAACCCGCATTTATTTATTCCAACTTGTTGGGCCAACATCTTGATACTCCTTCTATTGTTAACCAGTCTACAACTGTCAACCATGGAGAACGACGTGTTACGTCCGTTTCTTCATTTATTATGTCGGCGAGAAATATGTTCTTGTATAAAAACATAAACGGAAAAAACGGCGGGGGTTCAAAAACTTTAACTATTACGATAAATGTTATCTTCTCGATCATTTAAATTCTTGTGATCAGATTAAATAACATTCCAAAGAACAGAATACTTTTGATACCACTCAATTAGTTTAACCGTATTCGTATTTTTAAACTCCATGGCCAAAAAACTATGTAAGCCAAAAACTTTAATTAATCTGAACCCCCCCCCCCCCCAAAAAAAAGCCACGTGCTTCACTAATTCTCGAGACTGACTCGATTCACTAGCTTATGCGCAGAATCTCCCAAGTCAGCCGACTCTACATGTTGGCAATAACCGGTCCTCTCAGCTCCAACATGTTGGCCACCATCACAGAAATGTTGTAAATACGTTTATATTGTAACACAACTTGTTTGGATCGTGTTGTTATCCAACATGTTGTGTATAGAGATAAACGATGCTTTAAAACAAGATCTATCTTTCGTCAAATAAATAAAGTCATGTTTTAATAGTGTCACCACTACGATGATCCAATGGTCTAAGTCAGACCATGTCAAACCGCGGCCCGATGCAAGATTTTGTGCGGCCCACGAACTATTATAACTTTTTTACAGATTTATACAACTAAACCATTTGAGATTATAAAGATTGGAAATTGATATGTATTTAAGGAAATATAGCACATGAGGTCGATTCCCTAAAATTTGTTAAATTTATACAACAAATAGTGCAATATAATATGTCAGCACACGAGTGTGTGTTAGCAGTTAATTTATCTTATGAAAAAGAGCAACCACTCAAGAGATCATGGTTTAGCTGTATTTTATTTTAAACTAGCAAAAAGTACCAGACTTTGCCCAGGATGATAATTTAGGGCAAAATCAGTAAAAACGATAAAAAAAAGAAAAAATGTATGAAGTAAACCTGATCAAATTTATTAAAAAAGGTAGGTAAAAAAAATAAAAACTGTAAAAAGGGATAAGGTAAAAGTGGTGAAAAAGGATAAAGGAAAAAGGGTAAGAAGTAAATATAATATATTTTTTAATCTCTTTTAATCACTATAAAGTTAGCCCTTACACCTTTTTGCACTAATTTACCCTTTTAGCCTCTTTTTCTCATTTTGATACTTTTGCACTTTGAGCTATTTACTCTGTTAACCCTTTTTGCCTTTAATCCCTAAGCACTTTTGACACTTTTTATTCTTTTCCCACTCTTATTTTTATCCTTTATGCAATTTTTACCACTTTTTCCTCTTTAAATCCTCGGAAACTTTTTACCCATTTTACTTACAATTTTTTATCAACTTAAAAAAAAGATTAGATTTAATTTTTGCACTTTTTCCACTTTTTACATTAAGTACCTGGTTTTGACCGGGAGAAATATTTTTGGGTAGAAAGGTTAAATAAAGCAAAGAGGGCGAAAACTAAATTACATGAAATCAAGTTTTTTTAAAGTGTAAATAATAAGGGAAAAAAGGATTACAAGATTAAAAAAGTAATGAGAGTGTAAAAATGATAAAAATTGCATAAATAAATAAAAATTAAAAATGCTATAAAGGTTCAAAGGGGCAGGCAGAAACCACATAGAAAAGTAGTGTTCTGTAATAGATGTATTAATTTCAATTTAATTTCAATTTCTTGGGTTTAAATTAGGAAATTCGATATGTTCAGACGTCATTCAGCCTTTCAGGAATGTCTATCGACTTTCATATCGAACTTTTATTTCATATAACACCAAGTGTTTTAGGCCTATATTAATTTTAGGAATATCGAGAGTAAACCTCTTCCCCATTTAATGCTTCTTCATTTTTAAATTTAGTGATCAAACCTTAATGGTTGTTTGCTGTGGTTCTCATTCACACCTGACAAATTTCAAACTTCTACCACATTTAAAAGTAATTTATTATTTTAGTTTTGGGAATTTTGAAAACCTCCATTTCAATTGATTTTGTTGTTGGAATAATACCTCTACATACGTGGGAAATTTACATTTTATGGTTCAACTAAAGGTTTTTATTTTTACCTAAAACTCCCTCCCCCTCGCCCTTATTTTATAAATTTAAAATATTTGAGTTTTTTATAGCTACTTGGAATGTTCTTTATGTCTCATTGTCTATTTGAAATTTTATACCACATGGAAAAGGAGTTGTTTTTATTCGTTTTGGAAATTGTAAACACCTTTTCCATTTAAGCACCTCCTACCTAGAACTTTATAATTTTAAAATGAATTAGGCTATCTGGAGTTGTAATTTTACCTGCATATAAAATTTAAATTTTCTACCACACTTAAAAATGTTAATTTTTTTCTTAAGACCCACCCTCCTAATTATTAAGATCCCAATCAAAAATTTACCATTTTAAACCATTAATATATTTGAAGGAGTATTTTTACCTGCATTCCAAATTTAAGTTTTATATCACAGGATAATTAGTTGTTTATTATTGTGTTTGCAATTTTGATACAACCCTCAACCCTTTTCTCTAATTAACTCTTATAAATGAAATTTTTATATCTATTAAGCTATCTGGAGTTGTCTATCTACCTGCCTGCCATATTTTAATTTAATATCTCATCTAAAATGTTGTTTTACAAAACAGAAGCTTCCCATTTACTGGAGCACAATTTTGAAATTCCCCAGTTTTAGATTTATATTATTATCTTGGTCAATCCTGATACCTTCCCGAACAAACAAAATTTCAAGTTTATTGGCTGGTTTGGAAAAGACGGTGATGAGTGAGTCAGTTAATCGCACTAACTTTCTATGTCCATCCACCCTCATAGGTGATGAAATGTGGCAAACCATCAAATAAATCAACATAGTTCTAGAATTGAACATTCATTTTAAATTTCATGATCCTATTTCCGCTGGTTAAAATATACATATATCAGTGAATCTTTGAAACTTTCAACATACGTTTTCACCCTTTAGATTTAAAAATTTGGCCTAACCCAGTCTTAGCTCTTGTCTAGGATACAAAAGGAACTTTCACGCCAGATTTCAAGTACCCAGGCCCTAGGGTTAGGGAGGTACGGTGATGAGTGTGTGTGTAGGCTTTGCCTTAATTTTTTGGTCAAATATGTATTTTAACTTAAGAAGGGAACAATATTGTGTTTTTTGAAATGTGGCTCCCTTAATATCCTTTAGTGTTTAATATGGCCCTTATGATCAAAATATGAGTTTGACACGCCTGCTCTAAGGCTTCTTTCTCGCAATATACTATACTGCCAATTATGGGTATATTGGGGTTAAAATCTCGGTCAGGTTAACTAAGAAAGCTCTTTCTCAAATACTTTTCTACTTTACCTCCACGAGAAAAGGGTTGAGAGAGTGATCGAGAGAGTGATTTAGAGAAAGATTGATTGATGGTAGAGTGATTGAGAAAGAGTAATTGAGAGAAAGAGATATTGATAGTAAAAAAGTTATTAATAGTAAAAGAGTTATTAATAGTGAAACAGTTATTGATAGAGTGATTGGAAGAAGGTGATTAAGAGAGATATAGAGAGAGTGATTGAGAGAAATTGAGAGAGATATAGAGAACGTGATTGAGATAGAGTGATTGAGAGGATTGAGAGATCTGAGAGTGAGTGAGAGAGAGTGGTTGAGAGAAATAATTGAGAGAAAGTAATCAATAGAAAGAGATCGAGTTAGGGAGATTTAGAGAGAGAGAGAGAGAGAGCAATAAAGAGAGTTTAGGAGGGAGAGATGGAAAGGTGATGTTTGAAAGGGGTGATTAAGAGGGAGCGATTGAGAAAGTTAATGAGTGGTTAAGAGGGAGATAGAGTAATTGAGAAGAAGAAATTGAGAGGGATATATATGTGTTTTTTAGTTCGGTGTCTTACAATCCATTCTGGTTACACGCTTATGTACTAATTACGCCAAGAGCTTAGGGTTTAAGAAAATTATATTTAGAGGGTGTGTACTTACATTTGCCTGGTAAGAGATTGGCAAAATATTTAGAATAAACTACCCTCAGTAGGCCTACACACGACAGGGATTTAAATCCCTATCACCCGGCATAGGCAGTCTAGTCTAACATGAAAGTGACGGCTTAGATCATACGGATACCGAAGCAGGTTAAATTATTTTTGATATTGTCACAAGGTCCCCCACATTTATTAATTACCGATAAATGCCCTCCTAATAATTTTTTCAGAGCTAGTAATGCATTTAATTAAATTATCTTGACTTTAGAAAGTACAAGTAAGACAGTCAAATAAAAACCACAAGCCAAACCATTGAGCCTCAGGAAAAAGCATCAAAACTGTTTGTTATTTCTGTAAAGGAGAGATCAGGAATCAGATCTCAGCTGGGTGTACGAAGGTATTTATTTTTCTTTTAAATACTTTTTAACACACCGTTATGCAAATGCAGGTACACACTATATGGATTTCATACTACTAGTCTCAACCCTATTAGTACAAAAGCAGATAGTCTGGACAGGTAATTAGACGTGGTGCACCCAAAAAAATAAATGTTTACAGCAATTTATACTGCTTCTAATAAATATTATAAATATCATCGCACTAGTAATTAATATGATTTAATTGCCATACATATTTAACAGAATAATGTCACATCATCTAGATTTATCAAAACTAAGCTTTTCCAAATTTATTTTCTCACAAAAAACTTGGAACCCTTCTTCATATCTATAAGAAGGATAAATAAGGACGTTCACAAAAAGAAAATGTAATATATTTCAAAACTTCCAAATCTTGAAACGAAGAATGAAAAAAATCAAAATCAAAAAAGAAATATGTGCATGAAAAATACTTCAACAAACAAGAGTGTATCGAAATACTTTGAGTAGCTCGTGCTATCTAAAATGTAGGTTGCCCATCAAAGAATGTGAAACCTAAAAAGAAAACCCTCAACATTTTTTTTTGCAGTCTTTCGGTAAATACTTATATTATTCAGTACTTATCTCTCTCTTCTCTCTAAAGAGTCTTCTATTCAAGAATGATATGGAAAACATTTCCCCTTCAAGGTATGGGGAAGGCATGAAAAATATATTGTTTACCAATCATTTGTATCAAAAGATAAAACAGTCGTATATTTTTGACTTTCACTATATTTTTAGAAGTAAGTAATTTTTAGTAAAGCAGAGTTTATAATCTTAAAATACGAAATTTTTTTAAAGTATAAAGATTATTAGGTCAGTTTAGTTTCTACTAAAATAAGGCTCCATGTATCAATTTCTTGCTTAGCTCAAACAAAATTATTGATTATTCCCTTTAACAGTCATTAATTGACGACCGACCAAATTAGTGGCTGAACAGTCGACGTCACTCTCGTATTAGACTGAACTGCTAATGACATGGAGATTGGTTTCAAACCTTTATCGAGTCTAATGTATTTTTTTTAACTAAATGCTTTCCCATCTTCTTCCACGCAAATGCGGATAACTACATATTAAATGCTTCCTTACTCATCCCTACCCCACTTACTCTATGACACTAGGAACTCAAAAGTTCTTTGCCGCACTTACTAAAGTACAACACCTATCCGTATCATGAAATAACTATATCCAGTCAACCTCATTACAACCTATTTTATTATATATGTGTTTAGCATGAACAGGTTGTAAGACGCAGTGATAAAAGAAATAAAGATATAACGACTGAGTGTAGTTTCTATTAGAGAATTAAGCTAGCTTGTAAGTCGCGTTCTTATATAATCAGTCCATTAATAAAGTGTACGTTAGTACTAAAATAATGCTAAACCAATCAAATTAGTTGAAACTAATTGATAGGAAATTAAGTAGGTTGATTTAGGTGCTGAGAAAATTGAGAATTATTACAGACTATAGCTGGTGATGAATAATGAATTAACAAAGTAAAACAATTCATAGTCATAAGTTATATTTTGATGTTTGAACAACATTATTTAAAAAATACATTTCATAGATTAGATTGGATGTGCTTTTATTTTATTCAAATTTTGGCTTAATTAAAACAAATACTTGTACCGGTGTTCTCATGAACTGGATTGTCTGTGACGAAGATATCAGATCTCAAATCCCAGACAAAGTGTTTGAAAGGGGATTATTTTTCTCTAAATGTTTTCCATTCTTTCTTCACTCTAATGTGGTTACATTTGCTCTAGATTACACCTTACTCTTCGTTATCTTTTACTTTAAGCTATTATACTGTCTCTAGCCTATAGTCTGGGTCACATTTGTATTCAAGTCATATATTTTCCACTACCGTCTTGCTAGGCCTGTTGTGTTTCATGTCTTATAATTAATTTAAGACTAGGACCTGCACAACTCCCCGACCCCAGCTGTTATTTTATCACTGTGAGAGTAAGTCCACATTTCACCAATTATATATTTTTTTGCCATGCCGAGAATAGAGCTCAGGACCTTGCTCAATAGACCAACACGCTATCAATGGGACTAAGGTATAAGATTCTTTTTTACCTCGATGTTGAAAATAAGTGGATAGCTCAAACGAGTAGTAAGATACGGTGAACCAAAAAATAATTAACAAAAAACCAATATATCATTACTGTTCCATGATTAAAACTTTTGTTTAACGAAGATACTTCTTTACCGATAGCTACTTTTCTTTAAAACCACGTTTTACTAATTTTTCAGGTTAGACCCAGCTACCTTTACCGATAAACGTTGCAAATCAATTTTTTACTTCCCTCTCATCTTATAATATCTACGAGTCCTTAATAATATTAAAATTTTGAGAGAAAAAAAAAGGTGAATTCAAGATTCGATTATGTTTCAAATTCTAAGTAGGATTGTTTATGGCTATTATGAAGTTTTTATAGTGATTCAATCTCAAATTCTTCTAAGACAAACCCAATAAAAACCCCAAACCACTAATTTAAAACTTTTTTTTCTTCTATCCACCGCCTCTTTCTAACTATCCGCAACAACTTATCTGAATTTGACTTTTTGTGATAGCAAATAATACTATAGTTTAGTTAGGATTTCTATTTTCTATAGAAACTAAAGCATTAATACTAACAAGATCAGAACCTAATGGGAAATAAATCATATAAATATGTGAAAGTCACCCGTCTATGTCATCGAATGGGCTAATGCTTCACTCTCATGTTAGGCTGTCCCGCTGAAGACAGGAAATACAGGGGGTTCGATTCCCGATCAGGTCTACTAAGGCTGATTTTCCCTTAGTGGTTTCCCACTCTCCTGCCACGCAAAATCGATAGTCTATCTCTAAAAGGTTTCCTTCCTCATCCTTACCCCTTTGAGTAATTTACATATATGTGTACAACCTAAACAGGGCATTTATACGCAGTGATTAGTAATAATAATAATAATAATAATAATAATAATAATAATAATAATAATAATAATAATAATAATAATAATAATAATAATAATAAAAATGTGATTCTCATTAGATTTATTAAGAGTAAGATTCGGGATTTGTGGGTAAAATAATGAAAGCTCGCGTTATAGAAAACGTGAATTTTAAATATTAACTATATAGCTCTACCCACTAATAAAACAATATTTTTAAGTTCCTTCTCCCTCGCCCCCACCCAAAAAAAAAGAAGAGATCCCTACCCCCTGTTCTATAGAAAAAAATGCAGTTAATGAAGATAAGTTTATTTCGTTATGCAATAGACATGATTAATTGAGCTCTAAACAGCAGAAAGAGAAAGGGGTGGGGGTGATTGTGGAGGAGGCGTGTAAAGATAACGAACATAGCATGTAGAACCTTAGCAATATAATGGAAGGGGAGGGATGGGTTTTGAAGTGTTGACGTCAAGCCAAAGGGGTTAAGAGGGGGGTGTCACGAGCGTTGATAACCAAGCTACTGTACTATCACAAGCAAATACATTCATGAGGATGAAACTGTTTTGACCATTTCTGAAAACCCTCACCTAACTCTCCCCGTTCTCACTCTCTTCACCTCTCTTTTTCACACTAGGAAGGGAAACAAGGTCATAGAGAGATGAAAGGAGAGGAGGGAGAATCTGATTGGATGCTCCCAACCCCTTTCCTTCTTCATCCCATGGGCCGTGGACTAATACAACTGCTGGGCTACGATAAAATAGACCTAACACATTTCTGCACAATATAGTGTGTTTGTGTGTGCTCCTTTTCAATGGTACACTCGACACTTTGTTGGCGTGGCTTTAAATTAGTCCCATTCTTAAGGGGTAACAATAGGAGCATTAGGCCGGCAACGAAAACGCGTGGTTTGTGTTGTCTGGCGTAATGATAGGGCTTTGGGGGTCTTGAAAAAAAAAAAAAAAAAAAAAAACCAACCCAACAAAGACACGTACGTAAATATAGTGTGTGACAAGCTACGTGTGTTGAACGTGGCGACATTATCGATATTCTCTAGCCAGGTTTTATTTTAAGGACATACTTAAAGTTGTTTAAGATCGATAACATATTATATCTTTGGGACATACGAGTAAGTTTAGTGCGTGTATATGTGCGTGTGTTGACATAAACTTTATTTATTTGTTTATTTCATGCCTAAATTTGCAATAATTTACCTCGTGATAAATATTTGATTTAAATCAATATTGGTATGTTGGTATGTATAAGTACGATATTGAACACACTACCAGTAAATTAAACATATTCGTATCTTACAAGCTGTATGCTATTATAGGTTTGACTCAATGTTCTACTACCTGATCTGAATATGCGCAATTACATTATCTAAGGGGATAAGGATGAGGGTGGAATATTTTAAAGCTAACATACTCATATATGCGTGAAAAAAGAGTTAGAAACCATTTCATAAAAAATAAATAGTACAGTGCACCACATAAACTCTCTCTTGCTCTTATCTTAAAATTGATATTTACTAAAAATTCGCGAGATTTGTGAATCGAAATAATAGGGCTATACATTGTTGTGGAAACATTACACTAAAGAACATCAATTAATTAATATACACTGTTACTTACTCTATAGTATTAGGAACTAGGAGCACTATTGCAGAAAAATTTAGAAAAAAGAAAAACATCTTTGTACACCAAAGAGCACAAGAATAAATTTATTTTCAAAGACCTAAATTAAAAAGTATTTATATATATTATATATATATAGTTTTGAAATTATTGTTTTTATAAAAATATTTTTTAAATATTATTTTTTATCTTCAATACTACTACAACTTTACAATTATGAGTTATTTCGTATCTCAAATAGGTGTGGAAAGATGATGAAAATTAGAAAAATTTTCTTATTTAAAATACCCTAAAAGTCATTTTTATAAGAAAATGAGAATTGCCATCTTGTTAATAATGAAAAATAGTGTCTAAATATAAAATATAACCAAAATATTTTTAGCGAATTTTGAGAAAATATTTTTTTTTGTTCTTCAGTAAAATACCCTTAATTTTAGGGTTGGATGTCTAATTCCAAAAATAACTTGGGAGAACCTTATGGACACCCCAGATACCTAGTTTTAGCCCAATCTGTAAAATAGTTTCGGCTCTAGCTCAAGATACAGACAGATACGGACAGACAACAGAAAAACGGCATTGTGAAAAAAAAAATTGTTTCATTTGGTAATGAAACATTGACATATATCAAAATCTGAGTTCGATTTTTTTTTTTACAATCACAATACTTCCTCTCCGAGATAAAGTAAAACCTCCCTTCGGCTCACATGGCTGGGATTCAAACCCCAACATCCTTGCCCCCCAGATAAACAGACTTGACAATTTTACGTTTAGTCTACTTGCGTACTGAGAAGGATCTTGCGAATAAAGTATCACATATTTGAAAAGGAAATTAGTATGATTATGAAATTATCATAAACTCTCTCGTAAAACTAAAACATTATTAATATTTTCTTTATTGAAAGTGAAAACGATGTGTTTGAGATTACGACTACCCTTAAAACCCATCCTGAGTGAAGCGTAAACCTAATCCAGTTTGTTGGTCAAGGGGAGGTTAAAGTTTGAATCCCTGTAGGGTATACAAATATTTTTGTACTAAATAGTTTTTCAATCTTCCCGCACAAATATATTGGGAAATTGGTTAAAAATACTACCTTATTCAGCCCTACCCCATTAATGTATATATACGGACAGCCCACACATGTTAAAATACTAAAGACAAAAATAAAAAGTTTTCCCAGTTAAAAAAAAACCTTATCTGCTATTAAAATTGAAAGAGACGCAATAACAAGCCTATTTATATTTTGTTAGTTGTTTTCGTCAATCAAACAAATGAAGAACTCATTCCAATCATAACTCGAACAATAAAACCTTTCATAAACGTACAAATTGAAAAATTCAATCAACCTTGAATGAAAAATAGATCGTGAATATAATATTTGAGTTAGCAGAATGTTTTCGATGTGAGAACAATGTTATGGTAGTAGTACAGCATTTTGCTATCGTGAGAGGACAAGTAATGTCTGAAGTAAACAAACGGTACAGATTCCTAATTTAGGAAAACACTTTGATGTTCGCATTAAAAAAGATTGGTATATTCTATAAGTTTATTTCCTATCCTTTTAATCGTCAACTCTCTTGAACAGCTTTATATTATTTTGCTTAGAGATTTAGTTAATAATATCTGTTGAGTAACTAATTTACTAACATATAATCATTTCACCACGTTTTAGTATAAGTTCTGGAAAATTCATATATTAGCTAATATTATTAAATAGGAATGAAGACGATAGTGTTTTATCGGAAATTAATCGCATTTGGGTGAAGGTAAAGAAGTAACCTATTTAGGAAAGAACTCTCAGTACACCTGACGTGGATATGAACCATGATCTCCCTGTCACCAGCAGTTCAGTCTAACATGAGTTTGACGCACAATACCACGCCAATACCGATGCAGGTTGGTAATTTTCAAAGCGCTGGCATATATGAATTGGCCTTTTTGAGCAATAATGTAAGACCAGCGTTAAAGTTTATAATTTTACTTACACTAACAAAACACTATTTACATATTAACTTAACCCAGGACATTACGTCACATATTACACAGCCACCCCTCTTGCTTATATATTTCCTATTTGGATAGCAGGGCATACAAACACAAATAGATAATGTCCTTGTTAGCACCGTCTGGAATAGAACCGGGGTCTCTTAGACTTGTGAAACATACTACCAATTTTAGTTTCTTGCATCACATCAGTCTGCCTACCCAAGATACACGCATTTTTTGAGGGGTACATTACTGACGTGATAATGAAGAAGATAGAATCGAGAGGAAATTTACTCAATTTTGCATAGAAAAAGAGTAAGGAACAATTTAGGTAAAATCTATTTTAAAACTCTTGGATGGGATTCGAAGCCCTGTCTCCTCCATTACTGGATAACCAGGTGAGACGAGACTGACGTTCCTACAGGTACCTCCAAAAAATTTGCCACATGTTTTTGTATTAAAAAAATCGGCCTCTTATTTAAAAAGATAGTTAATTTAAGAGGATGGAACTAGAAACATTACTTTGTTTTTAAATGAAGTTCAATAAAATGTATCTATATGTGTAACAATGCATGTCTAGGCTACAACACTCGTAACTCAGTTTGAGAAAAGATTAGCCTCTACTTATGTACCGATGCCTAGGGGACGCCCCACCCTCAACCGAATGTACTAATCGTACAGTACATACCTCATTTTAGTGGAGGATATTTCTATATTCCTATGAGAAGAAATGAGGGTGATAGTGAACATGAGGGTGTGGAACCAGTAGAAACTTTTAACGTGATTTAAGCTTAACTAACCAGACTTTAGTGACAGTTGGGATAAATCCCCTTTTGGGATAAATACCTATGGTATAGGCTGGGAGTCGAAGGTGAGACCCTTAGGCTCGTAGCCAGGTACACTGACCCCTAAATCATGGGATGGTTGTACACATTTAATTTAAAAGAAGATGGAAAATCACATTGTGGAAAAATGCCCTTAGTGGGCCCCGCTTGGGTATGAACACCGGACTTCTTGAGCATAATAAAGCACGCTATCATTTAGTCCTATATATATATTTATAGATTACCCGGCTGTTAACAGTCTAGTTAAGAATAGCTCGTAGCACTTAGGCCTTTTATCCTCGAAACTACTCAAATAGGACCTATAAGTGACCTGAACAAAACATAAATTACCAACCAGTAGCTTGAGCGTCAATACTAATGTATTTCAATAACGGTCCACTCACGGGGTAGGCTGCGACTGTTTTCTAACCGGTCAGTGATTAGTCACGTGAAACTAAACAAACTAATCCTCGGGCTACCTCAGTTACAAACTCAATCATCATGAATGAACAGTTATTGAACATTAAATATATTATTCAAGGTAAATTTCTTTCAACATTTTGTATAGCGGTATACATTTTGCATAAGTTTGTTGCAGTCCCTTTGCCGCGACGAATAGTCGATTAATTATTATTGTCTGCAGTTTACATTTTTCTTCAATCCATGGATGCATCCAAAATTATCCTTGGCTACGTCTCTTATATAAGTATTAAATAAATAAATAAATAAATAAATAATAATAATAATAATAATAATAATAATAATAATAATCATAGCGTTCAGTACCGGCGGTAACAGTGCCCCCAGCCGACAAACTGAGAGTTATAGAATATCACTAATTATTAACTAACTGCGTATAACCCGAACGGGTGGTAAGACGCGGTGCTAATAATAATAATAATAATAATAATAATAATAATAATAATAAACTAACTTAACTAGCCTCACAAGGTCATCTGGTGACTTGATGACTTGGTGCACGCGTAGCTTATAGAGGGGGACAACGTTACTAGGGTTGATAATTTACGCATGCGCGAGTAATGATTACCAAAGGCCCACACGACACATCGACAAGGTAAGGTAATTTCAGTGTGACCTTGAAACGCCACATTTAAGGCTTCATTTCGAGGGCTTGGTGTCAAAAAATACGTATCTACAAAAACTAAATCTTTCAGAAAATACAAAATATATAAAAAAAAATGTAACTGCCAATAAGATATCTTTTAAGTGTTTTAATCTTAAAATACGTTATCTTATATTGTAAAACCACCTTACCAACAATTGGAACACCTTACATATTAAAATCTTAATTCCAAGTTGTTTAAAATAATTACAATTTTTTTTTTACAAAGATAAGGTTATTTGACACGAACTTGATATAAGGTCAACTTAATAAAACATATTTTCTGTCCCCAACAAGTTTTTTCGTTCAAAGGCAATCCAAATTAGGTTATATGTATTTACTCATCTTGTCTTACTTTAATATACTATATAATACAAGTGTTGGTAACAGAAAAAGTATAAGGCCATAAGTTAATTAATTTATTAAATACAATCAAAGCTCTGATACATTTTTAAATAAATATATTTTAAAAGTAAACATTATCCTTAACCTATAACAAAGTATCAAAAAAGTTATATTTATACTTGAAAAAAAATCATACGAAAATGGTTTATCCTTATCCTTGCTATGCTATACCAATAAACTTGATTTAGTCTTTATCTGGAGAAAACTTAATTTCTTCTGCTCCTTTCAAAAATCTGTAAAAATTGGGGTATTGCTCTCTTCAATAAAACTGACAACTTTTCTTTTTTAATTTTGGGGGTTCAGGGTAAGTTTGGTTTTTAAGTTCAAGCTGCTAATACAAAACCTTCTACGTTCTCTTCCAGTTACTTTAATTGATTAAAGTGTAGATGAATTTTGGTCATACTTAATATATGTTGACAGGATCGCTATTTCTGTATTGAAACCATTTGATGTTTAGCCAGCGATCAATTTTAACATCGACTTCAACTTTTCTATTTTTAATAACTTATTCCTGGAACTTTTAAAGTCATGTACCAAATTGGTTTACTTCTTGAAATTCATACTTTCTTTCTATTGAAGCATGTCTAACCATTGTATACCATCCATATGGGCATGAATCGAGTCACAATCCATCTGAAAGTAGCCTGGTAAAAAAAAAAAATGTACGAAACTCCGCACGGACTTTCTCGCTCCATTGTTTAAAAATGGAGATATAGCTACTCAAAACTCGTAATATATGTGGAACGAAATAATATACACTTGCAAACCCAAGCATAAATTGCAATATACTTATGTTAAAAAAAAAATTCAGTCCCGGTTTTAAAATTTATAATTTAATTTTTAAAGAATTAATGTCCTAATTTGTATGTTTGGACCAATAAAAAAATCAATATAGGGACCACAAGGGTCAACCCTTCGTATTAAAATGTCAACTTCCGGTTAAAATTTTTGACATTTTATTAGATGTTGCACATCTTCAGGTCATCGTATTGCAATTAAATTCCTTATTTATAAATGTTGACCAATAAAAGATGTAAATATTGACTATTGAGTCTAAAATAGAGATATATCATTATTGTACAAACATTTATCCTAAAAGGTTTAAGCAGAAGTGGATTTACAATATAGGCCCACTACGCACGGGGACTTTAGGGGGTGGCAAATTTTGGATAACACTATTTTTATTATAATATTTTTCTTTTAATAATAACGTTTAAAAATGATTGACAAACATTATCTAAATAGTTCCAATTAAAGTCAGAATGACAATATTTCTTTTGAAATAACTGTACTTTGCAATCGCTTTTTAAATGACTTCAATCATCAAAAATGAGCATACTTGATAACACAGTTACGACCAACATCACCAACAAGTGACATCGGCCACAAATCTAGTGGTATCCGAGCTGGACAAGGAAATGTAAAATTCCTCGTTTCAAAACTTGACGACAAAGCTAAAATTGACTTTATAGCAAGTGCTACAGCCCTATCTGCACTTTAGTCAACACCCTTTACCGACTAAAAATACCACCAACACGACCACTCCTGAAGTATCTGTACTTCCCTGCTGTACTCAATACTATACCTGCACAGGCACGTAAAAAAGCCTAACATTTACTAGAAAATATTATTTCCCGAGGCGTTATCTCTTGGGAAGCAAACAGGGAAGTGAGTATTCACGATATGCCTCTCCGTGGATCCAATATTGTGGATTTAGTCAACGATCTGTCAGAGCAAGAAGACCCAGTGAACCGTCGGGGTGGTGAGAGTTTCTCACTGTGCTTCAAAAAATAAACGTCCCGAAAAAATGTATTGTAAATTCGGAACTTTGGTGCCCATTAGAGATCCGACGCCCGTACTACAACCACTTACCACGTCGCAACACCTTAAGAAGAATAAATTGAAAAGGGTGAATTAAAAGAGGTGGCTGCCGAGCTGAATGGCCCGTTTAGCCAACATCTACTACGACCCTTCTCATCATGTAGGGTTAGCAGGGGGGCGTCCCTCATAAAGGTGCCCAAGAAAAATCCCGACAATGTACGAGAATGGCTTCGTGCACAGGACGCTGAATCCCTCACAAACCAGCGATAAAAAAGTTTCCACGCAACAAGTAGGTAGTGTCAAACATTGACGATCTCTGGAAAACCGATCTTAACGATATGCGAAGTCTCGGAAAATACAATGACGGTGAAGTGTACTTGCTCACCGTAATCGACGTGTTTAGCAAATGGCCTGGGGAGGACGTTTACCTCCAAGACGGGGAGCGTTGTGAGAGACGCCTTTCGGGACATTTTTTTTAACAAAATGAACGTAAACCTCCAAGTTTACAGACAGACCAGGGACAGAGTTCACGGCACGTCTAGTCCGGAAATTTCTCAATAAAGAAGGTGTGTATTACTACACCATTCATAATCCGGATGTGAAGGCAAACATTGGGGAACGATTCAATAGAACTCTGAAAGGGCACATGTGGTGCTACTTTACTAAAAATAACACGTATCACTCTGTGGACGTCCTCCAAGATCTCATCGACGCTTACAACAGTGCAAAACATTCCAGTATCAAGATGGCGCTTTCAGACGCTTCAGAAACCAATGTGCTTCAAGTCAGAGATAATCTGTACGGCAAATGGCACCCAAACTTGAATAGTATGCCAAAACTCAAAGCTGGTGACACGGTGCATATTAGGGTATCAAAAATGTTGTTTGAATAGGGCTACAAAAGCAATTGGAGTGAAGAAATTTACAAAGTCAGCAGTGTCGTGTTGCGACAACCAGTCGTCTACAGGTTGACCGATCTTGACGAAGAGTAGGTGGAAGGAACGTTTTACGGACCCGATTTGCAATGCGTATGTCTTCCAGAAACTTGACCGCACATTGGAATTTGACGAGGCATAGTTCTCTGAGTATCGAAGTGAGCTTCACAGAGCTCTCACCGAAACAGTCAACTGTACCGTATATGAGAGTTTTCCAACATCATCACTATCGACAAGGACAGAATTGTCGTGACTGGTTATGGGAGTTAATATAAGTGACTTCCCGCCCCTTATACCCGTCATTTAAATCATGGACATCATTTTGGACTTTCAGAGCTTCTTCGACAACAGCAAGAGTTTATCGTCAAGGAACTAAGTGTGTTATCTGTATGCGGTACATTACTTCAACATTGAATGTTAAAAACCCCTTACGGTATCGAGGAACTTTCAACCGCTGCTAAAAAGTAAGCCGACTATATCGCCAACAAACTGCACGGTATCCCTAGAATCGCGATGATGTGGATTACAGCCTACCAGAATCCCTCATCTCCCGTGCCACCATGCGTTGTGAAACCGTATACGTCAAGGGGGCAATAAAGACAAAATTTCTAGCCAAATACAGCCTAGCCTGGCATAGTTTGTATGACAGAGGTTGTCCGTTTTTGAGAGTATTTAAATAGGTCTGCACCATGTGAATGGCACATAGTTCTGTTGGAATTTATGTTCGGCCTCCATCGCTTATAGACTTCGAGATTGGATGATTGAAGATTGGACACGCATACCATAAGACGCGCGCTGAAAAAAAAACGCGATTCCGTTCTGTACGATCGGGTGTTTTCCCTGCTGATCAACTACCTACTAGAATAGCGCGACCATCCACTCTAGTCATCAACATGGATCCACACAACAAGCCTGGAAAGCATAGGATCACCATCTTTATTTACAAGAACGGTGTAGGAGAATACTTTGACAGTTATGGTTTTCCACAACGTATAATATCACATTTGGCATTTATACGCAAAAACACTTCCGCACGTCTCATAACAAGACACAACTTCAAAGCATAGCCTCATATGTTTGTGGCCATAACTGTCTCATATACCTTCTCATCGCGCCCAGAATATTCCGATGAAAACTTTCCTATACCTATTCTCATCCACCAATCACACAGGCAATGACCTAATGTGGTGAGATATTACAACACATTTTTCAAGACGCTAGGGTCCTGCGCCCATCAAGAGGCTGCGTCCAATTAGCATGCGCCTATAAAAAGGCCATCCCGACGCTGTGCTGGTCTTAATCCCAACAGTCGTCCAAGCAATAAAACATCGTGGATGGCCAAGACGTTTACACCCGCAAAGCAAGGCTGGTCAAGCCCCTTGCCATCAACCAGTATTTTCAACACTTTGTTCCCGCTGGACGAAGTCAACGCCAAACGAGTCATCGTCAGCACGAGTGTCACGAACAACTTTACGCCCTGTGTCCAGCTAGAAATTGTGGAGGGATTTGTGCCGTATTTAACCGTACAGAGTGGAAAGAACTGGGCAACTACAAGTCGGTCATATCAAAGTTTTCAGCAACACGCAACCTCCTCAGAATATTAGTCTGGCTAATCATGAAATCTCTCCAAGACGTATATGCGGTGACGTATGATCGTCATCAGCGAGAAATAAGACGCTGAACTCAAACGAGTTGCCTATCTAGCACCTAGCTGGGCGCGTCTTTGTGAGGTGTGGACCTTATCGACGTCACCATCAACCGACCGGATATGTGGTCGACACCCATCGCACGATATTGTAACAATTTGATCGACACAATAATCGTGGATGTGTGTGACACGCTAACAGAATCGGTGGATGTCATCGAGCTCGAAAAGCCTACGGTGGAAACGCACATCAGAAACTTGGATTTTATCAGTGCTACCTACTATACACGTCAAGTCATCGGTTTGGACGCTTACATGTTAGATGGTGAAATAAAGACAATTTTACTAACACATCTAAGATACATTGTAGAAAAAAGTATGGACGAATATATGCGTCATCCTTGTAAAAGTGTATAGTAAATATTATGTATGTCTGTGAAACCTTTAATGTGTAATAAATATATGTTTTGTTATATCGTGTTTTATTCACCGCCAAGCATGACATCTCACAATCTATATCTGTCTCGACTTGGGTTGTTGAAACACCAAACTGGCGCCAGTTATGAGTCATAAGGGAAAACCCAAAGCGACATTATTCATGGTCATGATCTATTCCTGACTCGACTTTTTTGTGAGCCGCCAAACCGTTGCCAGGGTTGCGATGCCACCACCATAAAAACCATTACAAGGCAAAGGAGGAAAGAGGAGGGACCTTGACATCAAAATAGATTCAGGGTCTTACGAGAGTGAGACAATTTTCAAACTCTACGCTGAACGGCCGTCGAGAGAGGATTCTTCTCGACACGTCGTGGGAGGAGTGCCCGAGACTGCAGCTTCCCACACGACAGTCCCCTCCATTGGACGCACATACAAACACACTGGGCACACATAAAAACCAAAGGGCACATATTAAAATCTAATGAGCACACATAAAAATAAATAGGCTAAGCCCATCAGCCCTAGGATATTGTGGTGGCCTTCGACCCCTGGGTTCAGGGTTATGGTCTCGGGGTTGGAGAGGGAGATGAGGGGGAATAACGGTAAATATATTGGATTTGGACATCACAATTCACAATCTCTATCATGTAAAACAGACTAGGGGCTGTGACGGGTGGTCTTCACAACCTCAGGATGGGGGTGGGGAATAACGGTAAATCAACCGAATGTGGAAAGTAGGTCAATCAACTCTCCAACTTGGGGTCAACGGTTTGTTACATACCTCGTCTTGGCGGCTTCACTGAACGGGAATGGCTACATCAGACGTGCTCTACTTCTCTCTTGGCCGGCGACGTTGCTCTAGACCGTCCCAAGCTATCTATTCGACAGACTGAGGTCTAGTGTAGCACGCCAGCTCGTGGTTTTCTCTGTTTATGGTGTACGTAGAGATTTGAACTTCATAGAACATCATCCCCCCTTCTCCTCTCCCAAATTGTTCACGTAACTCAGCCGCTATATAACGCCATGGTTCTCTGGGCAAGAGCACAGTATTACATCAACCGACCCAGGATTCTACACGCTGCACGTGTTTATGTTCAAGACTTATTTACATCAACCGACCCAGGATTCTACACGCTGCACGTGTTTTCGTTCAAGACTTATTCTCGGCACAACGGTGGTCACGACAATGGTTCCGGTGGACTAGCTTGACCAGCGGAAATAACCTGCCGTAACGTTATACTTATACTGCTATGGAGTAGGTTGCTTCTATAGCCATGTTGTAGCTCTTAGGATTTGTTTCCTCATTCAGGAAGGTATCTTTAGCTCTTATGAGCTTATTTAATGTAACGTAGGCTAGCCAGGTGGCTTCCATAGCCATGTTGTAGCTCTTAGGAATTATTTCCTCATTCAAGAGGATAAGTAGCTCTTACGAACTTTTTTTATGTAACATAGTTTAGCTTACGCTTTCATGGCATTCTGTACTTGCTATTGGTGAAGTTTCAGGTCACCACAATATGCTTGGTCCATCAGACCAGCAGCTTAGGTAAATGTGTGCCCGACACCAAGGCCTGCATGACCATGTTGTAGTCTTCAGTGTCTCCAGGTGTGAAAGGGGCTGTTTAGGTTGTTCCAGGCCTGATGTTATGCCTTATTAGGTGTTGGTCGTATTTCCTAGAGTTATTTTGGACGCATCACGCCATAACTGTTGTTCACCTTTGATGCGGTGATCAACTTGTGGGTCTTTCTGCCCATCTGGAATGGTCCGCATTTCTTGTGTAATTTTTTGACTGTTCAACTTTGATGCGGTGCACAACTTGTGGGTCTTCCTGCCCATCTGGCATGGATTGCTTTTTTATTAATTTTTTGATATAATCTTTGTTTCAATCGCCGGCCCTCATGAGTGTGATCTCCTCGAGCCTGGCTGAGACCAATTGGTTGTGTGCCAGGTCATATTGTGCGCAGGTCTAGAGCCCTGTATTGGAACTTTCACTGGTTTTCCAACCGGGACATGTATGACCGGTATAAACTCTCATCCTTTTGTTAACATTGTAGGTTGGATTAATAGGTTTAAACTAGCTTCACTAACTTGGGCTGTCCTTTTCCATTATGAAACGGCAGCTGTTTTCTCTCACTAAATTGATTCTATATTATTTAGAAGTGAATAGTTGCAATTAATTATCTTTCTATTGTATTGTATAAACTATTTAGGTGGATGGTATTGTATCATAACTGATGTTGCATTTGTTTGTTAAATGAAGGCTACCTGTGTCGATCATAAGCAGGGACTTGTCTGTTGTGCATTAATCTCGGCGCTTCTCGCTGCCTGAATTACTGGTGTGGGAGCACTAGCTGACTCCAATTAGAGCTATGTATTGAATGGCTTCTTAATTGGTCTAATCTGGGAAAACTGGAGGGTGCCAGTATTTTATTTTACCTATGTATTGTCAAACTTAAAACACATTAAGATTAATTTATTTATATAAATATCTATCTTTTGCTTTCACATATCATCTAAGTATGTTTACTATGTTGACGTATCCGGGGTCTCTATAGAGTTATCTAGAGCCGCAGTACATATATATATAATATAATATATATATATATATATATATATATATATATATATATATAACCTTTTTACCCTAAAATATTTATCCCGCTCAAAGCAGGGTACTTCATGTAAAAAGGTGTAAAAAAAGTGTAAACAGGATAAGATGTAAATCTAATCAATTTATTTTGGCACTGCGTCTTACTACCCATCAGGCTACAAGCTATATAATCATTTTGAGAAAAAAGGTAAGTAAAAAGGGTAAAAAGTGTCAAGAAGCTGAAGGAGGCAAAGGACAGAGCGCTTTGGCTGATAAAGGAATGGACCTGCCGTAGGACTACACATAATAATAATAATAATAATAATAATAATAATAAAAATAAAAATAATAATAATAATAAACTATGAATTTCCTGGGGGATTTTAGTGTTTCTATCATGGTAAGATGCACTGAGGTGGTTTTCCTTTGTTGCGCCCCCCCTCCCCAGCCCCCACTATTTCACTACACAAATGTAGATACACATCTTATATACCTTACTTTCGTCCTCTCCACCTCATTAGTGCAAATATGCAGACAACCCGGATGAGTCTGAAAATGTGGAGCATGAAATTTGTTTTATTTTAAATTCAGAAAAAAAAAAAAAAAGGAAGTATTTTTTTTATCACCGTGTATTACTACCTGTTCAGGTTATACTCATATGTGCTAGTAACGCCAATGCGTTTGGAAGGCTGAGAAAAGTTGAATTCAGAGGAAGTGTACCCTAATTTGCGTGGAGGGAGAGTGGAAGACAATTTCGGGGAAAAATAATTCTTAGTACAATAAATTGGGATTAGAACCCCGATCTCTCTGTCATCGGCAGTCTAGTCCAAGATAAGAGTGATGCCTAAATGAAAGTAGCCAAACGTATCCATTAATATCTGTGTATAGAGATTGAAAAGGAAACCGAGGCAAACATAATCCTACTTAGATGTATGATGGGTGAATATTGTTTGGAGGGGAAAACGACAAAGAAGAAATAGGGGTTATATGGAGGAAAAGGAAGGGTTGGGTTGGGAAGGGAAGAGAAGAGAAAAAAAAATCTGTGCTGAATTGGTAACAGAGTTTCCGATAAAAGTTGCTATGAGGGTAGTGGGCGTAAACAACGTGCACAACATGGTTGTGTAAAGGATGTTTTTTTTAAAAGGGATGGAGGGGTTTTCCAGTCGCCATCGAGTCCTACACAGAGAATCCCAAATCGAGAGAAATGTGGTCCTTTTTTATATTGGGAGGAGGGTAGACAGGGGAGAAGTCTCAATTCGTTTAAGAGTTTTTTTTTTCTCTTCATCCCATATTTAAACTACTGAATCGATAGAAGTTACTTTTATCGGTCTGCTCTGTTTTTGAGCTGTAATGGGATTATTTAAACTACCGTAAACGGCTATAGTTTTAGAATTAGGAGCCAAGTTCTCCTTGCGCATCTATAAATGGTAGACATAAGAAAAACAATCATTTTATTTTAAGGTTTCAAGCTTATAAAAAGGAATTGCGTACATCAGTGGGGTAATGATGGAGTAATGTTTTTTATAAAGTGATTTTATTTTATGTGCCGCCGTTGAGTTAATTAACTAATAAGCTTATATATTTTAACGTGAAGATTTGTCCATTTAAATAAATGTTACTACACAATCACACAAACATTTTCATATAATGTATTTTAGCTTCGGAGAGAATTTTCAAACAATGGTTTTCAGTACATAAACTATCCCAAATTAAGTTTCCTCAGAAAAACAAACCCATCATCTGGTTAATCACAATAATCCTTCTTCATACATAAATTTTGAATTCAGTTTTGAAAGTGTTTCTAAAATAATATATTTATTTACAAGCAAATATATTTATATGTTGTTTTTTTTGCAATCATTTAACTAGAATATATTGTAGGTTGCATTTATTTCACAATACATAATCGTACACATGATGTGTTTATATTGTTTTCCGCAATAACAATTAATTTAAGGAAATCATGAAGAAGGTGAATTTTAAGATGTGTAAAAGCATTTGATTGAGTGAGGAGGGAAAATTCAGATTTCTAGAGACTTACTTTTTTTTAGCACCACGTATTACTAACCATTCAGGTTTTATACCTTTTTATTCATTGTTATTTAAGGAGCAGGGATAGTGAGGGTTAGATAGAGGAGATTCACCTAGGTTAGTTTAGGGAGAGATTGGGAAAATACAGCTATAATCACATTTTGGAATAAGCAGGGATACTGATATTTTATTATGAGGGAGTGAACTCTTAACCATTCATATACAGCATGTTCTCCCACCATGTAAATATAACATTATAAAACATACCTGGATCTGAACCAAAATATTTAAGAAGTAGTTGGGCATTTTATCCATTTTGCAAAAAACAACGTACAATTTGTTCTGTAGGTCTTGGTTTAAAGTGCTCACCTCAGGACCCGATGTTAGTGGGTTCAAACCCAAACGGAGTTAATGGATTTTTCTTGAGCAAGAACAATCTGCAACATCTTCTTTCGGAGGAGAAGTAAAGCCATTGGTCCCATGCCAATTGTGGAATTTAAGTTAACACTGGAATGTACGTGAACATATCTTTGCCTGAAAAATTGATAGACCCTTTCGCTCTCGCTCATAGAAATTCCTTTTTGCTTCTATAAACTGTCGGTTCAGAAAGCGCAAGTTAACTACCACAAATAAATAAATATTTTATTTTCTATGTACACTTGGCATTACAGGGTGATTTGTTGATGGATCTTAATCGATTCACACACAGGCTGAGGCGTCAAACTTGTCTGGCTTGGTTTTCCCAGTGACGGGGGAGTCTGAGTTTGAATCCATTCATAGCGGGCAAAGTTTTGTGTTTTCTAAGAAATTTCTCACTCTCCCTCCATTCTATTGTGAGTACGTTTCATATATATATTCTACCTTCCTTACTACCACATTAATGTCAATTTGCAGATATCTTGGGCACACAATGCACATTTGTTGCTCGTTTATCAGATTTCAAAATGCCTTTAACTAGAAGAATTTTACTTAAGCTTTGTAAGTGTCGCTATATTTCAAAATCTACCAGTAAAAACACAGATTCAGTGCCTTTGTAGAAGAGAAATACCCATTTCCGAAGTAGAGTGGTTAAAGTGGTCCACCACAAGACCTGGTTAAACTCTGGGCATTGCTGACTAAGATATTTCCTATATATTTATGGATATCTGCTGCTGTTTGATTGGTAAATATCTAGACACTAGGTGAACGATTTTCTACCTTTAACAACTCACGGCATACCAAACAAGGCACTGAAATTATCAAAGAACACCACACCCTATGCCCTGTACGATTAGTTTAAAGGGCTCCATATACAATCAGTTTGGCCTTCCCTTCTTACTGATCAGTTTTAACTGATACTATAAAGTGATTGTGTGAGGTATTTTTTATCGTTCCGTTTTGAGCTGATCAGTCCGACTGAAGAATTGAAGAGAAGTCTATCGATTTATCGATCCATTCGACTGACCTGAAGAAAAGCTTATCGCTTTATCGATCCATCCGAATAAACGCAAGTAAAATACGAGTGTGTTTTGTGTGTCGTGGCTCAGTCAAATATTTCAGTTGTTGTCTGTTGTTTTCCGCAAATGAGGCTATCATTGCGGTTTGTGAAAATGTCCTCTTGGTCAAAAGATTTCCTTTTTGAATTTATTTATTTATTGACTTGTTTTGTTGAAGTATTTTCCAAACCAGTTCATAATCTGTGATAGGTGCTCTTCAAAAACAGATTTTATGTTGCGAGAAATCAACTTCATTGTAGATCACAAACTGATGTAACAAGGTGAACCAATCTTTTATATTGACATCATTAATTTTTCTTATCCATGGCTATATTTTATTTCCTGGAAGCTGAAATTTGTTTGACAAATTTCAAAATGTGTATCTAGCCTCCCTGCAGGGATAGATTCAGCATTTTTAACATTTAAAAATATTACATAAGGATAGGATGATAGTTTAAAAAAAACCTGTTACCACAAAATGTTTGGCATAAGCTACTCGTGTTTTTCATTTTCAATAAAAGTGTACACTTCCTGCTGTAATTAAAACGTACGGGACAAAACATTGCCACGAGAGAGCCATCGTGAGAGGCAGTAATATAACAAAGACGTGTATTTGGCTCCCATGGTTTAACACACTTTTTTTGAAAAACCTTGATTTAATTGGTCGAGTTTTTGTAAAGTTTACCACACTCACCACACATTCTAAGACCTGATTCAGTGGAAGACTCAGATGCTTTGATGTGAGTGCTTCTCTAAGAATGATGCAATAGGTCCACAATGAATCTGGAACTTTGCTTCGAATAAGCGCCTGCGACCCTCCATAATGGCCAGACTTTAAACGACCACCATCAGTACAGACACCAACGCATTTTGTCCACTCCAAATTAAATTTCAACTATAAATATGTCCAGGATTTCGAACAAGTCTTGGGACTTTGTACTTCAAGTGATACCATTACAAAAAATGAAGTTTTCCACATTGTAATTTCCAACTATGAATGGTACATAGCAAATAAAATGTGCATCCTTATTACTGAACGTGGCCTCATCCAGCTGCAACCAAAATGTATTCCCCTTAGTTTTTCAATTAATTGATCATTGGTATCCTCCACCATCACGTGCTGGATTCTGCGACTGATAGTATTGATAGAAAAAGTCACCTTTGAAAACAGTTTCCTCACAGACTCCTCAATCATAATGTTAACCAAATCTACAGCAGCCGGTAGAATGCGTTATTATGCAATAATATGGGGACTTTTACACTTAGCGACTCTATATGCAACCTTGTATGATGCTAGCAAAGCATTGCTTGATATTTACACCTGCTGAGAAACGTTACCCTTTTGGTGGTTTAATTATTTTAACTTTCTGATGAAATAGTCGTGAGGTTTAACAACTATGTTTCAATGACTGGTTTCTAAATGGAGTTTTAGCTTACCTGGAAGAATGCACTCTGGTGATAAGACTTTCATACTCTGTACACGCTGTGGTCTCTCTTCATCGTTGACATCTGTTGATGTAAAGCCAACATCTAGTCATATTTACGAAATTTCCGCTTCTACACACACCCAGCACTAGTTTGTGGTGTGTTCTCTTTATTTTCACTCATACAGTGCTTATTAATGTTCAATACAAATGTGTACATTTTTAGGACGATAATAACAACTTTTACAAGTTTACTTGATCACACCACCGTTCACTTGGTTGAATCTTCAGTAAACTAAGGCCGCGGAAACAGCGATTTATATATAACCATAAAGTACTGAGAAATTTCAATTAATAACTAAAACATGTTCATGCAGTGGTCTGAGAAACAAATTCCTTCTAGACATCTTTATAATAAAACGATTTGAAATTATTAAACGCCTCTATTATAATTCTGACATCGAACGCCATCTAGTATTATTATATTATTAGTAGTATTATATATAAGTGAAACTGTTAGTGGTTTGTACCGTGTCCGTTATATGTCCTTCCTATCATTTCATCAACACATCGATGGTCCGATTATAAAACCATGTGGGCCCTCATTTCATTGAAAATATTGGAATATTTCACGGCGCACGGTTTGGGAACTACTTAAATACACACACACAAAACCACACACGCACACACACACGATCGCACACACGCACGTACATACACATTTAAAAACATCAAGGGAGGTTCATGTTTTCAACAATATATTGCCTTTATTTTCTAAACTGCATTACAAATTAATTCCTAATCCTATAACAAACAACTATTGAATATTACTCATCAGTTCTTAATTGGAAAATGCAAATTCGAGTAACGATTTCTAAAATTAAAAAACGGCGAATTCCACCCTCTAGGTTTATGTAAATTGATTATATTTTTTTCAGGGTATTTAAAAAGTTTTATGCCTCGTTGGAACCATTAACAGAGGTGTGATATTGTCCCTATATTCTTCTCTGTATTCGCGGGTTAGAACTCGGGCGTGTGAGCGAGAGAATGGAACCAAACTCGTTCTATCGGCAGCCACTACTGCCCGTGAGTTAGACCCCTTCCCTCTGATCCCCTTGGGAACCCACGGTGTACCACACAACTGGTGTAAATCTTTGCCACGAGGGATCGCCACGCTAGTTCATACGTCCTTTCCCTACATGCATGAACGTACAGCACCTACCGGACAAAATCCCGGGCCAACTAATGGACCCATAACTTAAACAGTACTTCCCCCCCTCTCTCTTTACAAACCCTCTCCGTACTCGAAGCACGGGAAAGGGAAAGTAATACCCCACATCTTTTCTATTTAAAGCTTGCCCTGATTTTTCATTATTATTTATAGATATATTTTTGCCATGCGGCAGGCGAAAAATAAACACTCACGAACTGCTACAAAAAAATGTTCATTACGTTTTAAACCCATACTAAACGTTTACTACGTGATCCTTTGATTGAAATAAATAAAAATAAATAATTCATGCATTGTTTAAAAGCTTTGGGAATTAGAAGGGGGAAGAAAAAGAATAATTAGCTTCGTCTTACTCAATAAAAGTTTTTTAACTACACAAACTATAAAATAAACGTATTTTTAAGGTTCTTAATGTTGATTTAATCTTATCATTTTGCCCCTGTTTTAAATTGCAATTTACTAGAAACGCCAAGCATTTCACTGTTACTTTTTCAAGACTCTATAACTAGGTTTTTATTTACCCAAAACCTCCTTTAAAATGGTGGAACCTTTTAGTTAAAATGGGCTGTGATTTAGCACAAAAAACAAACTCTTTTAAAACATACATATACAATAACGTGGGTGATTTGTTGCACTTCAACTGGCCATTATTTAACCCCTAATACATAATTAATCGTAAAGAGAAAAACTTGACTTGATTAGTTGGTTGGCTTGTAATGACAATATTTTCCCTCTTTCTGCTGCTATATCAACACTAAAAAAACACGAATTAGCACACTTCTCTTGAGCACCAGAATAATATTTTCAACAGATTAACTAAACTATGGCACTAAAAATAAAAAGATAGCAGAGCCAAAATATTCCCTAGAAAAATCTTAAAATAATTACTACATTTTAGTTAGTATGTTTAACACCAAATCTCCAAATTGATTTTTTTAAGAGATGAAAAGTGTGATTTAGAGGAAGTGCGCCCACATTAGTGGGAATTTATCATGTTAAATCAGCAGTGGTACATAACGTGTGGCAAGTCATCCCTTGTTGATCAAGCCAACACCTCCATTAAGGGCGATCAACGTCAAAGGGAGCCTAATAGCATAGACCACTTGGTCACCATTACGAGCCATAATAGTTTTAGCTCCATGATAATCTTTAATATAAAACTTGATATTTTATCCCGAGTTCCGAATCATCTTGAATAATTTATTATGATATGAACTTGTGGGTACATAGACCAAGGAATACATATCATTTGGCTGTTGACGGAGAGGTTGAAGTTAGAGTACCAGCTCAGTATACTGAGGTGTTTATTTTAATAAATTGTTTCTAGCTATCATATACGCAAATACAGATAAATTCCCTGAAATTCACTGTTCTTAATTTTTTCCACATTAGTATAAATATGTGAATAGCCCAGATGGGTTGTAACAAGTTACATTGTAATAGTTCAATCAAATGGCTTAACACTCACCCTCCGGCGCGTTGGACTCATACTCCAACACACGCTTAGCTGCACCTCCTCCCTCTGGCTGACTGAGGGAGGCGGTCTCGGCGTGGTGCAAGAAAAAAGGCCACACTCATGGCAATCAAATGAAGGCTACGTTGCGCGTCTAGTTGTTACTTCCTCCGCCTGACTTGTACGAGGGCATGTTCTGTTGTAGTCTTGCCAATGAAGCTTCGATAAGCTTCCACAAGCTTCTACACGCTTCAAGGTCTCGTCCCTTCCACTCCCCTCTTTGCCTTGGTCACTCCTACTCTTTGAGGACTTGTGGTCTGGTGATCTTGCTATATATGGCGGTGTTTTGTATACATCGTCACTCTTACGAATCAGAGAATAATACTGGCCCCAGATGGGGAATGGAAATGTATCCCCTCCAGATCAAATCCCAAGAAAGGAAAATCCTACCAACCCCACTACTACTACCTTTGTCTCGGCCGGACTCCACTGGGATAACCAAATAGGTTTTTAACGAGTCAAAGGAAAATACTGATGCCGTGTCGGCCCCAGATGGGGAATGGAAATGTATCTATCACCTCCGGACCTAATCCCATGAAAGAAAATCCTACCAATCCATCCCGGACTCACGTTACGCTATCACCCACAAGCGATCATTCATACTATACCAACCTACCTTATCTTACCGTAACATCGTCACTCATTGAATCAGGCTTACCAAAGGTGAGAGCGGCAAATTAAGCTGAGACTTAATTTTATCCTTCAAAATTCTCTTTTGGCTAAATGTGTGGGAATCTTTTCTAAATTATTGATTTGATCTTATAAAATTTACATTTTCAATCATAGGGTGGGTTTTTGGTATCAACGTGGTTAATTTGCAACCACGTCTTTATTTTAGTTAACCTTTTGGGGAAATTTTATCCTTGCTCCGATGTAAACGTACTTTCTGTTTTAACGGCCAGGCGACTAGCTTTTGATTGCTCTCTTACCGTCTTTCTGATTAATCGATGGCGTCGTTAGCTTGAGAACAAATTTTTGAGTAAAATAATGATATTACCTATTAACGTGTGTTATTATTTGGGAAACGTACACATAATTTTCTATAATATGCTTGTAAATTCAATAGCTTTGGACTGCCTTAAGTGGTTAAAGGGGTAGTTGATCGCCCTTTATTTGTGTAATACTGTATGACTATATCTATTTGGGATTGGTTGCTAGGCTGGATACTTATATTTAACGCGGTACAATTAATATTAGATGCCTGTGAACTTAATTGTTGTTTTAAGTTATCTTATAAATCCCTCCTTTATATCAGGTGTCTTTGTTACGTCATTGGTTGGATATTAGCACGGGAGGCGGGGGCACTTTATAATGAATTTACTTAATAATTTTGAAATCTTTAATTATTGTAACGTCCAGAATATTGATGGCATAATTGGTGAGCTTGTTTAATATTTGGGTCTCCCACTCTGGTCACTCATAATCAATACTTAAATATTTATGAAATATCTTTGTTTGATATTAAAATCTCAGACTTTGGACACTAACCAATATTTATATATTTATGAATTGTTATTGTATATCGACTGTTTCTTTGATGTCCAATAGAATATACATTCGTTCGCTTGTAACTCCCTGATTATCATTTCTCAAAAAAAGGTAGTTACAGGGTGGTAAAGTTTAATTCACACGTTCTCTGAAAATTGAGGACAGTATCTTCTTGAGTGACGTTAGAAATATAATTTTATAGAGGATAGACAAAGCTAGATCAATACCAAGATGAATGTTTTCAAAATATTCTATTTTGTCTTAAGACAAGACACAACAAAATAAACACACATGCTTACCACTTAACGAGTTATTTATAATCATTTCACAAAAGTAAGTGTAGTTGGAACACAGTGTTCCGCTTTGTAGCCACATGTGCACTGATTGGGTCAGTTGGCTTAGATCAGTGGTCTCAAACTCAAATTAGTCAAAGGCGTGTCACGGGCCAGAACCTGTTTGCGTCATATTTTAATTTTTTTTTTTTGCAACGCATCTTATTACCCGTCTAGATAATGAACAATTCATTACTCTAATGGTGAGGTGATTAGGAAGGTTGAATTAAAAGTAAATGTACCTTAATTTACGTGGAGGGAGAGTGTGAAACCAGATAAGATAAATAAATTGGTGCATGCGGCTGGAGTTAAATGCGCGAGCTTCCCATCATCAGAAAACAGGATCAGAGGTGCCTCACATTTATTCAATGGTCCTGCCGACATGTGTATGCACATTATTACAAGATATTTATTGCTACTTGTATACATTTAAAATAATTAAATTCACAAAAAAAATATTTTTTTTTTAAACTTACAATATTTCAAATGTTTGTGGGGTTCAGCGATGTTCCCGAATCAGTTTTATTTAAATAAAAACTTACATAACAAAATATTACGCAGGGTGGAAAAGTATAGCACCGTTTGAGATAGTTATTAGTGTTATTTGTTATTCAAAATTTTTATTACACATTAAAATTGAATGTTAATCACCCACAAAATTCATTCACTTGGCACCATTATTTGTGCTCCGGAAATATGGCATATTTTCTGTGTAACCAAGTGATCTATGTCCGGTATTAATTTCTTAGATGATATTAATCTTAATATAGCGTTCAGTCACTCATCTTTCAATTTATTTCTATACTTATTTTTGTTTATTTTCATCGATGAAAATAATTGCCCACACAAATAAGTACTCCTAAACATTGATAGTATCCAGAGCAATTGCTCTTTAATTTGGGATAGTCATTTCCAAAATATGTCAGGTGTTCTGTTACTCCAACATCGTTATATTTAGATTTCAAATAAGAATCACACTGTTCTATTACTTGCATTTGAATTTCTTCCTTCACACTTTCAGCTAGTATGGAGAAAGGTGCATTAAATAATTGAAAGGCTGATTTAAAATTAGGAAACTCAGAAAACCTATCTTGAAATTAATTTTAAAAAAAATGATTTGCTGGAGGTATGTTTAGCTCCATCATTACTATTTGCAGACACTGATTTCAAATTAGGAAACTGATCAATGTTGTTTGCTGCCAGGTGACTTTCCTACCGATGAAGTTTCCATAAAAAATGATCGAATCATGTCATACATATCCTTGTAATTTCATATTTAAGGTGTTAAGATGAGTTGTAATGTCAACAAGAAATGTAAGGTTCATGATCCAAATTGGATCTTGAAATTATGGCACAGATCTGCCCTTTATTCTCATGAATGTGTGTATCGTCTACAGCAAATTGAATCTCTGGAGGACTGCGCCTCGACTGAACCATTTCACTTTAGTGTGGTACAATAAACCACCATACTGACACTCAAGCACACTAAGTAGCTAATTGAATTGCCTATTATTCAATGCGTATGAACGTATCCACATCCATAACATGCTTCTTTTTTAGTTTTTTTGAACAAAGATATTCTTGAGGAATAATGCAGTGCACACTAATGAATTGTATGTCATAATTTGGTAAAGCAATGAGCTTAGATTGTAATCGTGCATTGAACCCATTTTTACCTCAAACATTGCTGGATTGCCATCTGTTAGCAAATGCATAGCTTCGTCCAATCCCCACCCACGTTATTAACACCAAGAAATATATCACTTCCTGTTGTTGTATTCTTCATGGGCACCAAGTCTAACAATTTATAAATTACATTAAAATTCTCGTCCACACCCGAATGTAACTAGCTAATTGAGCTACATCACATATATCGGTGATCTCATCAATAACAATCGAGAACGCTACAAACCCTTTTGATTTCTCGCAAAACTGATTGTGCACGTTGTCTTCTAAATCTTCAATTCACTGAGAAACAGTATTTCCAGATAAGCTTATGCCATAAAAAATATGACTTTTTTCTGGGCACATAATGTCCACAGTGCTCAGAATACAATCCTTGTTAAATTTCCCCTCATAAAACTGCTTTGAAGCACGAGCAATTTTTTTTATATCACATAACTACATTAACCCGCAGCATAACTCACTTGTTAAATAATAAAAAAAAAACACTTTGCTGTAATTTAAGTCCTCTTTTCAATTATTCTAGTTTGTTTTGACGCATAAGTCCCTTATATTTTCCATAGAATTTAATCTGATTTGTTTAATAGTGGCTTTTAAAATTGTACCCTTTTGTAACAGAAATACTTTGCTTACAAATCAAACATGTAGGTTTAGATTTAATTTAAACCAAAAAAAAATTAATCTCCCAATTTTCACTAAATAACCGACATTCTTGATCAATTTTACTCTTACTCTTGGAAAACAACATTCTCACACAGCAAAGACTAAAATAAAACAAACACACGGAAAGGTTGGAGAACCAAGACTATAATAAGCAAGAATACAAGCATTACTGTCACCACACCAGTGAAAAGAATGTTTGTAGTTTCCAGAAGATAGGGTTTGGTGTTGTTTAGTAGCTGTAGATCAATACTACCAGAATTATACGTTCCTTTCACACTAGACAAAATTTAAACGTATTCTTCCCAGAATTTTACTAACAACCAAACTAAATGCGGACTTGCGTTAACCTATGTTATTACACTGCCCACCACCCCCTTCCCCTCACTGATTACACCATAATGCCAACAGGCTGTGCAGAACGAACACAATTAAAATCAACAAACAATGGAAGGATTATAAACACTCAGAAAAACCGTGAAGTGGTCATTGAACCTTTTCTCTAAAAAAAAAAAAAAAAAAAAAAAAAAACTGGGAAATATTTTTTGTTTGCGTATTTAATCGTGGGCCGGATAGTGTTAAAGTGTTGCAGATACACGAACCGGTCAACTGTGTCTCACGGGCCAGGAGTTTGTGACCTCTGGCTTAGATGCATGAGCGTTGATTGGGTCAGTTATTTCAGGTACATGCGTATTGATTGGGTCAGTTGGTTTAGATGCACTCACACTGATTGTGTCGTTAAAAAAAAGATTGTGTTTAGATGTCGCACAGAAAAAGGAAAATTGATGTTATTTCAAGTTGCCCTTAGCAGACAAAGCTGACGATACTGAGCTCTTGTAAGTTGTTTAAAGATCGTCATGTGATTACATTTCTGCTATGCTCTTGTTTTTCGGCGAACGTGTGAATCTACAGTAAGACGCGATGCATGTAAATTTTACTATATTTTTCTATTTTCATTCATCTCTAATACCATATAATGTACTATGGTGGTAAATATGTATACAAGATTTTCTTGCCAGACATGAAGAAACCCTGGAGCTCTTATGTATATTTGCTCACGCGGATGAATAGATTTACTCTCCTCGCTTAGGGAAAGCATCGAGGTGTGTTTGACCATCGTATGTGTGTGGATCAGTATGGGTTGTATTGATACGTGATCTCTCAGCGGTTTAGATTGTGTATTCAGGCAGTGACCATGTCGCAGAAAGGGGAATAGCCATCCCACAACCTGAAATCCCCCACTGCTTGAGGGAAAAAAACCATCCTTTCTCAAATAGAGTTTTTTTTTCTAAAGCTTTTTCGGTCTGCTACCGCTCCCACGGTTTTTCTTCCTTCCTTATTCCTTTCAGCTGTTGTTGGTGTGGTGACTGTTGGTTTTATGTCGTGCATTCAGGTTTATGCATAGAAAGTTTGACAAGCACTGATAATATAGCATGTATTGCTAGTTTTATTAAGATCCCTTAGATTGGTCGGTGAAGATCCTATCTAACAACAGGTTCATTCCTTTCTGTTGATTGAGGAGGGTGGACATAAAAAAATCACACATAAATTCTACTAACCAAACAATATTCACTCAGTTGGAAAACGTTTAATTATATACTTACCAACACTACATTCACCACATTTAAATTAAGTGTTCTAAGTGCTATCCAACACTTTAAGTAATGTTCCAGCCTTTTTGTCCTGTTTTATCTTGGACCATTTGGCACTTTTCCTGTAGGTATTTCTGTTCCATGATTAGTGCCAAATGCATGAATCAGTTAAGTGAGATTTGGCAGGATTAATGAATATTTCATACATAGTTTCGAAAATATTCTCAAAGGTATCGTGGTGTGGTGGACTACTCATAAAAAAAACCTTTAAACCGAAAATAATAGTTAAAAATAAGAGTTTATGTATTCAGAAGTTTTTCTTTGATATAAATATACAAGCTTTATTTGACAGATTAAATTAAAACTAAAAAAACAAAAAACAAAAAAGGAATTTATTGGAAACCTAGATTTGTTTAACCTTTAAGTAGGTAAGTGGTTTACAGATACGTGAGTAGGTAGGTGAGGTGCTCACAACACCCCAAAATAACTTTTTAAAATTATATTCCTTAATCCGTGTATTTTGTTATAGTTAATCTTATACTAATTATACCATTATTAAATAGAAAAATATAAACATAATGAACTTCAAGACATTTAGGCAATACCTTTTATTTATTTTTCCCGAGATAAGGTTTTTAAAAATAATTTTTTAATTTTATTCCTCAATATTATTTATTATTAAAGAAACATAACTTAGATAAAAAAATAGTAAAATTAATATAATCTGATACTAATTAAGATCTTAAAACATACATTGCAAAACACTTAATCTTAATATATATAAGATATTGAGTTGAATATAGGACAATATTTAGCTTTTTGAACTAAAAAATACTAATACTTAGAATCTTTTTTATTTAAAAAATTAAATATTACCTTGATTTTTTTTTAAATATAGAGGAAACAACAAATAAATATAAGCTTACTTGGATTACAGAATATCCCTACACATTCCTTTTCTATGTCCGTAAAGATTTTATCCAGAGTCAGAATCTGATGATGGTTTGCATTTACACTTTTGACAAATATTTTCCATATGATTCACGCACAGAAATATTTTATATTCATAACAATAACATTTTGTTTATTTATCAACTTTTCTTGGACAAATTGTGCACTTTCCAGATGTTCTTGAATTCATTCTTGGAGGTGGGGTGGTTTACTCAACTCCTACGATCCTCGCGACTTTTCTTCTCACTGTTTTTGGTAGTGTCGTTTCAGAAGCCTGCTTCCTCATGTGGGGTCGAACAAGATTATATCCAATATCCCTGAGAAATTTAGATCTTGGTAGGTTTAGTTTTTATATTATTTGACAGAGAAATTAAGAATTTATGCCTGCAATATCTGAAATTCTAAAAAAAAAAAAAACAATGGCCAACGTCTTTGTCTTCTAGAAACAGTGTATGCACAACATAGTTTATCTACTGAGTCTACACCTCCTTTCGTTGAATTGTAGAATGTTATGATCTATGGTGTTTTTTTATCACCAGTATGCTGCTAGAATTAGGATGCATTGAAGACAATAAGATTACATTCTTTACTATTTTTGGTACATAAGAGAGAACGGTCAGTACCCCAGGGTCACAAACTCAAGTAGATTTATCTTCTCTAGCTTTTATATTTATAAATTCTGGGGGAAGCTCCCGATTATTTTTTCCAACAGTTCCCACTGTCGTTACATTTATTTTAGCCAATTCTTCTGCCAGTGGGAAACTTGTAAACCAATTGTCTGAAGTAATGTTACAGCCTGTACCTAAAATGGGCTCTACTAGCTGAAGTACTACATCCTTAGGTTAATTCGATATTTTATAAGACACTTCTGGCTGAGATTCTGCTTACATTTCCATATTGTTTGTATAGCAAGCGCGAGAATCGCAAGTAGTTTGAATTTTTACTACATATTTTGCAGGCTTACTAGGGATTTATTGTCTAAAGGGATATTTTCCCTTAAATGGGACAAGCTACTCGTCTATTTTGACAACGTCTGAGGCTGTGCTCGCTTTTTGGCAGTTTACCACAAATATTGTGAAGATATTTCTAATGGGTGCTAATTTATCTTGCTCCTTTCCTTGTTATCTGTCCAAAATATTATCGGAACGGATTACTCGTAGTAAAAATAAAAATCTATCAAGAGATATCATAGAATGAAATATATCAATTACGAGTCCATTTATGTTGAAAAGATCCCATAGATTTTGTTTACCTCCTTTGCATGTGCCAGCAATTATCAACAGCCCAAAAAAATCCTCATTTTGACTTGATTAGTTTCCCGGCATTTGCTTTTTTTAATATACAAACTTTCAATATAGTTTATGTAAATATTTGTACAATCTGTAATTAAACTTACAATGACGTCGTCAGTAAGAAGATCAAAACCATATTGTGGGGTCTTGGTTAATTTAGCAGCATGCTTGGTTCCTGGTAAATGAGTGACTAAATTGTTTGCTTGTCCTGACTGACGTAGAAGCTGTTTCTCTCCACCATTTTGTTTTTAATATCTTTTCCCATCCAATATTTAGGTTTATTTGGAGAAAAACTTAGGTCACAATCCAATTGTTTACTGTCCAACTGGTGATCACTTTCTTCACAGTAATCAAATTCACCATCATCAGAGTCACTGAACTCTGATAGTTCACTGTTTACATCACAAAGCCCTTACAACAGCTTTCGTAGACGCTCCTGTTCCTTTTAATAAGATATTATGACGATAAAAACCATTCAAACGTCACAAAACTATACAAAAATAAAGCCTATAATCCAAACACAAGTAGGTAGGTGGGTGTTGACAGCACCCTAGCACATTTGACACTCTGTAACTGAGCATACCACTGCCACCTGTCACCTGATAAACAATAGAAAGGTAATAAATAGACGAGGTCTCTTGCCAACTTAAAAATTGAAATATTTTTGAAAACTATGCCTGGGGTTCTGTTACCAGCCCACATAACCCTTAAAGGTTACAAAATTGACTTACTCACTCAATGTAATTATGAACTCTAAAGTTCACTGCCACATTTACTAAGCACGCCACCTAGTTCTACCTTGAGTTCATTATACCCAGTCCACCTCATTACACGCTATCTTTTTCAAGTCCATTCTAATGTTATCCTTCCATCTGGCCCAATGGTCTCTTCCCATTGAGTTTGCCTGTTAATACCCTGAACATGTTTCTAGATTCTTCCATTCGCGCTGCATGTTCTGCCGACAATAATCAAACTAAACCTGATTATCTTAACAATGTCTTGTAATGAGTACAAGGTATTTGACTCCCCACTATGTAACCTCCTATAATCCCCAGTATCATAATCACTTTTTGGGCCTAATATTTCCTTAAGCAGCTTATTTTTTGACATTATCCATAAAAAAATTACTTGAAATAAAGTTTAACCCCCCCCCCCCTCCTCCTGGTAGTTTAATAGAAATATTTACAATAATTGTTTTTTTAATAGTTTATAGTTTTGAATACATAATCTTTTGAGCGTAGTAGGACTTGGAACCCTTACAACATTATCGAAACAAAGTTTCAGAACCCCTATCTTATTGAGGAAATATTGATGTCGTATATATTTATGTGTTATATAATATATCACAGTTATTGTAAGCTGTTCAAGTGTGCCGGAACCTTTTATCTAAAACATCACCACCCTTCTCCCCCCCCCCCCAATCATGCCACTTCCCCGACTTGAAACAAATCTAATTACTTTTAAGATGGTTTGTTCAGTATGTTCATTATATATTTAATGAACATCATGAAAATATATTTTATAAATAAGAAAATTTTATTTCAGAAGGTTTTAAACCCTCTCTGAAAAAAATTTATTTCGTTAAAGATCACTTAGAACCTCATTCATAAAAAAATATACAGTATTTTATATTAAGATTAAGACTTTTTGAATACAGTATTTTTCAAACTAAAAACTAGCCTTGTTCCTAATCCCATTCGCAACAATGACAAATAATAATGTTAGTAGGTGACCTGGTGGTCTAGGGGTAAGGTGTCAGACTTCTGTGCTGGGGCCGGGTTCAATCCTCGGTACCGGCACAGATTTATCTGATTACCAAACCCTTCCTTCACCTCTGACAAGACATCTTGTGAATGTGGGGAATGCCAGGCCTCCACCGTGGTTCGGATTCCACGTTAAACTGTAGGTCCTCCATTTCATCTCAGAATCACCCTACAATTACACATTAGCGTAAGTGCGTATAACCCGAAGGGTAGTAAGACGTGGTGCTAAATAATAATATAATAAATAATAATAAATAATAATAATAATAAAGTTAGTCCAAAAATTTCATTATGTATTTTTAACATTTTAAAATACACATATTTGTGCTTTAAAATTTTTATATTTAGTTTCGACAGCAATGCCTATGGATGAATGACAGCTTTTTATTTATTTAATTAAAAGATTACCTTAGAAGTTTTTCAAATTTAAAAATTAAATTTTCTCATCCTCAATTACAAAATTAATACAAAATTAATTTAAAAAATAGTTTAAACAAGAAACTGATTTGATTTTCTAAGATTATTGATTCTAAGGAAACCAACACAGAATTAAAACTATTTTTAAAATATGTTTTTTTTAAAAAAAAATTGGAAATTAAATATTTTGGCTAAAAAAAAGTTGGCTCTTCGTGGAGGAAAGGCAATTTCAGTCCTTATTTTTTCTTAAATATTTGATTAATCTATTACTCTTATCCAAATATCAATAGTAAATACTATGCATGTATTTTCTAAATAAAATTATCTGTTGCTAATTTATATAAGTGCCTGAAAGTACTCTTTGCTAAATAACTCTGTCATGAAAGAAGAACTTTGTGAAAAAACTAACATTTAATTTGCTATTAATGCTAAGATAAATATTTGAAAATAAGTTTATGAGAATTTTTATTTTTTGTGAAATAAAGCTTACAATTTTACAAACCAGAAAACCAAATTAAACAACCCTATTTCATCTATTTAATATGTTTAAAATTAGTTTCAAGGCAATTTTTTATTTATTTCTAATTTGGAATCTAATACGCTACGGTCTTCTTAACTCCTCCCCATGTCCCCAAAAAATCCCTCTTTCTTCGTTAGTGTTAAAACGTTTATCCCTCTTTAAAAGATTTTAAACATTTTTTTTCCCTAACACCCTCTTTTCTATTCTACTTTCTTCTTTCTCCCCCCTCACCCCGTCGAGTATTTAATTTAGTCTTTATATTACTAAGCCCAGTGATGTCTAAATCAATATGCGAGAGACGGAGAGAGAAAGAGTGAGAGAGAAGAAAGGAGGAGTAAAGAGGGGTGGGAAGATAGAATTGGCGAGTGGATGAGGAAGAGAGAGACTTTAATATAATCTTAAAGTATGTTGTTAGCATTCTGTGTCAGTGAAGAAGTATGGAAGGAAAAGGGGGTAGTGGAGTTTACGCTCGTCACTGCTCTAAGTAAGAAAGATGGGAATATGAGGGAGGGGGGCTTTGATACCCCCTTTTCTTCTGCATCTCCTTTCTCCAAGCTCAGAAATTCCCTTGCTTGTAAAATCTTGTCATTATTTCACGTCAACATCAAGCATGGTAGTTACTTTTATTTTTGTTAGTTTTCTAATCTGCAAACCAAGATTATGTTGGAAATTCCTAGAGAGATTAATTGTTACATCAAAGGAAGGGAAAGTTCTGTTCATGGTTTCACAAAAATAAAATTAAATGTTTACTTAGGAATGTAGGGATTGAGAAAGATAAACTAATTTTAATAGACAATCATTTAGAGAATTTTTTCTCCTAAAGTTGTATTTTTAAATTTGGGATAGTATAATTTTGGAAACAATGAGCACATATATGATTTAAGTGATCCAGAAAAAAAAAAAAGTTAGATATTTCCCTTTGAATTCTGTTTTTACTTTTAAAATAGCTTTTTGTAATAGTTTAAGGTTATTAAATTTTGAAACAAAAAGTGAGGCCTTGGAATAAAAGTTTCATAAAACTTTAATTACATATATACATACACATATATATACACATATATATTTATATTTATTTCCCTCACTGTACATGTACAGTACATTGCAGACACTGTGCTTAGGTTAAAAAAAATCTATTTTATCACTTGGCAAATTTAAATAGAGGATATTTAGATTTTCCTTCTTTGTAGCAATACAAACAGTGTGTTAAATATACAATGATGATTAATTTTAATTATTCATTAAAGTGATTGTGATAACTTATAGCATGTTATCTGACATGTCCATTATAGACTCTACTTCAAAGTACTTGCCTTGACTAGATTTAGTGAGGTAAAACTAAGGTATGTGAGGATATCTAATTATATAAAGAGATGTTTTAAATGTATAAATAATAAATTTGTTCAAAATGTGTTTAAATGTGTAATTTCCAAAACTTAGTTATATCCTGTGATACAATAGTAATTTGTAATTCAAAGTCAATGGTTTGTTTTATTGTATGTCAAACATACGTTTAGATTACCCATTTTAATAAGTTGTTATTGTTGATTTATATTATATTTTACAGCCATATATAGCAAAAAAGCTATTTAAAAATCCTATATTAGACCTAATAATTTGGACCATACAAAAAAGATAGTTTTATAGCAATTATGTCCTGATTGGGAACAATGTTTTTACTTCCATTACTGTGTCCAGCCTGTAACCTGGGTCAGTTTTTTATTCAAGCCATATATTTTCTACTACCGGTTTGGTAGGCCTGTCGAAACTTCTTCATATGCCTTACAACCTAATTTAAAACTAGGACGGGAACTACATCCAGTCCCTGGGTGTTATTTCATCATTGGTGAAAAGGTAAACTCCCATTTCACCAATGATTAATTATTTGGCCATGTCGAGAGTCGAACCCGGGATCTTTAACTCAGTAGACACACACGCTAACGACTGAACTAAAGTGTCCGATCGATAGAGATGTTGTATTGAGACAATTTAGTCAAAGTATGTTTGAGTGTTATTTTCGACATTCATATTTTGTTTATTATATACACATCTGCATTGGTGGCTTAGTGGTTTATGTTGTTAGGGTTTTAATAGGCTAGATAGCTAACGATAAGGAGGTCGAGCTACGAATCTCATCCGGATATTCCACCTGTGGTAGATTACTGTGTTTTAATCAGCTCTTACCCTTCTCATGCAGGTGAAAGGCCAGTGACTGAAATCTTGGGGCCCATTAAACTGATCATTTTGGGGCCCTCTATTTCAACCTTCACCCATTTAAGGCACGTGCAGGTACATAATTAAAAAAAAAAGAGGTAATATCTTTTTAATAGGCCTACTTCAGTTTATAACTTATACAACTAGTAAGTGACTAACTTATTAAGACGGGACTCCCTTTAGTTTGGGGCCAGGTACAGCTGTCCCTCTAATACTCCCCTGTCGACAACCTTATGCAGGTGCATTTATTAAAACCCTTTTAGTGACAAGAGCCAATATGATCGGCTCCGCCTTCTACCATAAACAGTGCCACAAGCCTATCTGATAGGTTATTTCAGATATTCGCTAATTCTCGCGTTACGCGATAAATAAGGTAGGGGTGTATTATTTCACTCAAACGAGAACATTACCCTCTATTATAGAACAGTGTCCGCATATAGAAATGATAGTATACTCTGAAATATTGTTTCATAAAATAAGAGTTTCTGGTAAAATTTTACAAAAAATGATTAAATAGCCGTGGAACTCCTCGCACATATCAAACATGGTTAAGTTACTCTTTCATTTCTTACCCATAAAATAAGGCGTTAATATTTATTGATTATAAACGTGTTAGCAAAAATAACCATTATACCTACATATTTAACAAATCGTACTCCAATCTGTATCTTTAAACAGTTATAAAGTAGTTTACGGCACGATATTACTTTGCTAGTCACATCAAACTCACGAAGTTGTCCTGCTCCCCAAACCAACTGGGGGATTGCGGGAGAGGGGGTAGGGAAGCGGAGGTGGGCTTTTGTAATCCTTCATGAAAATTTAATCAAAGGTTCAGGTGCGGATAGCAGACTCGATATTTTCTAAGTGGGCTGAGAGACACGACAGCCAACATCATCTGAGTAAAGTGAAGTTTGAAGTTACTTCAGGCGGGTTTTAACTTAGTTTCTTTGACCCTCCAATACTTCGATAGCACTAACTTATAAATAACAAACAATCATTAGAAAAAAAAATTAAAAACTTATTAATGCCATCTAAGCCAACTAATAAATTTCCAAATATGTTCATACCCGCACTTCTGGGCGTGTGAAACAATCCGTCAGGTCCCTGTTATTTGGTTTGCTGGTGACAAGGGTGGTGGGGTGGGGGTGTGGGGTGGGGGGCTGGGGCGGGGGTGGGGGTAGAAGTAGTCAGATCCCCGACAGGTTACTGTGAGGGGGATTTGTCCTTGTGCTCACTCCTGATGGTTATTATTTTGTTCTTTTTTTAATCTCTGCTCCTTCAAGTTATACTCTAATCTACTAGGGTGTTGATACGTTTATGTGTTAATGATGAGGGATTCAGAGGGAGGTCTAATTTATAGCTAAAGTACCCACATTTGCGCAGAGGGAAACTAAAAAACCTTTATAAAACCGTTCTCACTACACTTGATTGGGATTCGAGCCCCGATATTCCCGTCACCGTCAGTCCTGACTATATTGAGACTGATGCCTTAGACAATTCGACCATGATGTGGGTCAGTGTCTTATTAAATTATAACGCTTATTTTAAAACCAATCGAAAATATATCAATTTCTTAATATTTTATTTATAATTTATTTAATTATTTTCTCTCCGAATCAAATTTTTCAACATATAATAAAATCAGATGTGGTGTCAAGTTTATATTTCAACTTTGAATTAATACATAAATTAGAACTCATGTCTAGTGGAAGTAAATCTTAAAACCGAATTCGGTCCTAAGATGAAAATGTCTTTTCGATTCACTACAGCTCTTAAATATTATGTTGTTCTATTTATTTTTTGAAATATCAACACAAAGAGGTCAGAATAATAAACAGATAACATACTGTATGAAAATAGCGTAGATATATCATTCCTAGGGAAGATATTAATTCAATGCGACCATATAAACAAGAACTAATCCTAACATGGTTGCCAAATAACATCAGTTAGGATTTACTCTTGATACTAAACCGTTTCCTGACACTTATTTATACAGCTTTCCTCTTCTTGGTAGAACTTTGGGTTCTAATCCGGATCATCGCGTTCCTTTCGTAAATCCCTTCTTTCTCTAAAGAAAGTATGGAACGTGTGCCATCTATTTTATTTTATCGCGGATTGTTTTGTTAAGAGATGTACACTATAGTTTATATCCGTGCTGAAACAAGTATAATATATATAGGCCTAAACAGATATATTAAACAAATTAACGTCATTAAACATTTTAAAGACAATTGTTTTAAAAAAATAGAAAAATAATCATACAAGTGATATACCTCATCTAATGTAGACTTCATTTTATTGGTGGGGTGTAAGGGAGGAGCTTTTTAAATTGTATGATAAAAACAAAATTAGAAAGATTCTAAACCCCTAGCTTAATTAATTTTTAGCAAGAAAAGTTTAAAATAAAGTTAAGCATAATTTGTGCTATTGTTAATAGTTATATTTTAGACATCAATTTTCTTATAAGTTAAGTTCAAAAGACAATTTTAAAAAGATTATATATGTTTTTCTACTACCATAAAATATAAGAAGCTAGCCTTGTTTTTTTTTACAAAGACCTGTACGCAAAAATGCAAGGCTACTTTACTGCAAATAATCACATTTTCTTCTCTATCTTTTGTTTCTCTCAGCCTTGTTAGTGCATACGGTCCAAGGTACCTAACAATGTTCTTATCACTTAGTTTATTATTTTTGATTACGTAAGCTCAATAATAGTAGGATTATGGAAGGAAGAACAGTAAATGGCAGTAACGAATGTTAGTAAAACTACTTTCTCATATTAAAACCTTAAATAATGTGATTTATACATCTTTAGCTTTTGATATATATTATAATTACCTATAAAATAAAATTTATTATTGAACAAAATGTTATCAATGTTGACCCCAAAACGTTATTCTTATATTCCTTAAAACTGTTCTTTCTACCAAAATCCCACTATACATAATGGATTGATTTATTGTAAAATAACCTTTAAATCAGCCCTAAGGTCTTTCAGAAATATGTTTAAAAACTGTATTGGGAGTTCCAATTCCTTATAGATGGAATCAAATGGAAAGGCAAAATTAAACCTAAATAGAGTCAAGTAAATATATCTTAAGTTAATATAATCTAAGATAAGCAAGTTTTTAGTTTTTGTTACTAAAATAATGTATTTTTTGTAAACCTTGTTACTTTGCGCTTAATTGATTCTTATGTTAATTTGGACTTGTTTAATTTTGGTAAAAACTGACCAAAATATGTATATCTGGGCCAGTGTGGTAATCCACTAGTACCAAATATCAGATCTAAACTCAGGCCTCCTGAGTTAAGTATAAGATTGTTGATGGCTATATACATACTACAGGCATTAGGGACTTCAGTTTCAAATACCACTAAAACTTTCTTCTAAAATATGTCAAGAGTTTAATCTTTGAAAAAGTTAAGAACCGGTTGATAGTAGGCTACCCAAATCTGTTGACACGTGTACCAGATGTCAATATCATCTAGTCTAGTTGGCTAATGCCTCAGAGGTCGGGTTTAGAATCTAGGTTGGATTTATCTAGATTTTTTCTAGATGGTTTCCCTCTCTCCCTCCACACACATACGCCCCCTTTAAAATTCCATACTACTACTCCCTACCCCATTGGTGTGGTTAAAATTTGGAGCCTTAGTGGGTAGTAGAACACTGCACAAAATAAATAAAATAGTACCAATCTATATTTATAAAACAAAGTGACTATCATTTCAATTTACATAAACATTACTTTTAATATTAAAAGTAATTTTTATATTTGGATGATTACGACACAATACGATAAAACATGATCATAACACTCTTCAATTACGAATAATCTAAAACAATAAAAAAAAGGGAAACCAATTTCAATCAAAATTAGTTTAACATCAAAAGGAAATCCACCTATATTGTAATAGCTATCCCCATCCTTCTAAACAATCACATAGGAAGAGTATTCAGGATAACAACATGATACGGAAATTCCAACGAAATTCCCCAAACATTTGGTGAAATGCAATAAAACCATTTCCTAACCCCCCGCCCCCTATTTACTTCTTCCAACAACAACAAGCACAACAACAAAACGCACAACAGAAACATTTTGAAAGCTTTCCAATCCATCCCCTCACATTTCCTCGTATTAGAATAAAATAAACACGATAATCGGGTTTATATGAGCTATTATCCAGGGAGAGAAAATTTACCGCAGGCGGAACACAACCGAGGGCCAGGAGGGCACACAACAATCGAACAAGTTTTAGTTTCAGAATGCTGATAACCAACTGAACAATGATTTGTTTTTCACCGAGCTCTTGTGTCACGTCGCCAGTTAAGGGGGAGGGGAGAAAATGATTTAAAACAGTACAAAAGAGGTTTTTGGTTGGCTATATGTAAAGGCCATATTATGGAAAATGGGATGGGGGAGTGTGAGGCGTACCAGTCATACGAATACGAGGAAGGGTTGAAAAACGGTGGTGGAGGATTCAGAAAACAAAACACACAGATTAGAGACGGGTCTGCCCCTCCTCCTCAACCCCCCATGACCACGCTGTTTTCCCGAGGCACCTATTTGTATAGGATTATTTTATTTTTCATGACTTGATTAAAGGCCAATTAAGGAAAGCTATTATACTGCCGAGGTTACCTTCACCCGAAATAAAGGGTTAAAAGAGGTAACGGGGGAGTTGGAGAAAACGTTATGCAAGAGAGAGTGGAAGAAGCATACGTAAGTTTTGTTTATACCCAGCGTAATGCTTGTTAGCGCGTGTGTATGTGTGACCGGGGATTAAGGGGGTGGAGGGGATTGAGGAGTTGTGGTAAAAGAAAATAAATAAGGGTTTGCTCTAAGGAAAGGGCTCTTGAGAATAACACATGGGGTTAGAGATATGCGCATTGCGTCAAGTGTAAATTTCTCTTTTGATAAATTTTATTTTCAGAAAGTTTCTGATTTTACCAATTGTTATAGTAGTTAAAATAAAGGGCGGCTCTTGGGTTGTTGCCAAGTCAAACCCTTTTTGACGGGACTGTACTATAAATTGGTTTCTCCCCCTCAGTTCCAAAATAGGATAAAGCTCTAAATCTTTCTGTATATTCAATTTTATGTATATCTTTTTGTTTCCAAAAATTCCAAAAGTACTCGTTAGGTCTAGATGGGACCTCTTCTGTTGTACTCCTTATTTTTCAGCTATCGTGCTATCTCGTCAGTGAGCGAAGACGTGTCGAAAAAAAGGACTGTGTGGTTATATTTGCGTTTTAAATTTGTAACAATTCTGATATATTAAACTCTAATTTATAAATATTCTTTGTAAGTCTTCTTGGCTATGAGGAACTTGGAAATATCAACAAGCCCACAATAAATCTCCTTGGCAACGAGTGCTTAGTATCGGTGGTCTCGTATTCATATTATTAGGCAATTCGTGTTTCTTTAACAAATAAAACTACACAGAAGTAACACTTTTGTTTAATTTAATTTTACATTTACATTGATAAATATTCAGTAACTTGTTTGTTAATGAACTAAATGTCCCAGGTTCGATTCCCGGAATGGCCAAAAAGTCCATCATTGTTGAAATGTGAATTTCCCCTTTCACAGTGATGAATTAACGGTCTGGGTCTGGGTGTTGTGTCTGTTCTAGATTTAAGTTTGTTTATAAGTCGTGTGCTGATATAATCAGTTAGTTCATAAAGTGACTTTTAAATATCGTGAATACATAAAAGTAATAAATATTCCACCCGCCTCAGTGGCGTAGTTAGCTAACGCAACAGTCGTGTTGAGCTAGACCACTGAGGATGGGGATATCGAGGTTCGAATCTCGGTCGGGTGAACTGGTGGTGGTATTTCCTAAATGATTTTACACTCTCCCTCCACGCAAATGCGGGTTCACTTCCTCTAAATTCAACCTTCCCAATTCCTAATCCATTAGTGTAATTAGTACTTAAGCGTATAACCCTAACGGGTAGTAAGACGCGGTACTAAATAAGAACAATTAAAATATTCCGACATTTACATATTATTATCCCATTAAAAGGCAGATTTAACTAGATATTAGACTAGGAAATAATTACATAAAATCTTAAATACACTACTTTTGTGAGATAACCATGTAACTTCAAGACCAAAAACTTAGCTAAGAAACTTGGGGTGCACCACAAGCGTATTTTTGTGAATATTTTTAGTTAAATAATATGCTAGAAACGTTGAAAATAATTCATTCCTTTTTTTAACTATTATCTGTTCTAATACTACATAGCTTTAATTTAATTTAACAATTTAACGATCAAATATTTATTCGGTGTCACTCTTCTTTCAATTAATTTTTCTCGACACATTAGAGAGAAAGTATTGTGATCATCAAAAAAATCTAATTCGAGATTTTGGTAAATGTCGACGTTTCATGATCCCCTGAAACAACAAAAAAAGTGGTTTTCACAATGCCGTTTGTCTGTATCTTGGGCTATAACCAAAACTATGCTAGTGATTGGGCTAAAACTGGGTATGTGCACTTTTCATAAGTTTTTTTTAAAATTATATATTCAACCCTAAATTTAAAGACAGTTTACTGAAGAATAAAAAGAGAATAAATTGAGTTTCTCGAAACTCACTTTAACGATTTTAATTACATTTTATATCTAAACATTGTTTCTCATTATAAATAAGGTGGCAGTTATCATTTTCTCATGGAAATGACTTAGAGGGTACTTTATATAGGGGGAATTTTCCAATTTGCATAATCTCTTTGCAACTAATTGTGATGCAAAAAATCTTATCATTGTAAAGTTGTAGTACAACTAAGATCTTTTATTTGAAATACATTTTAATAAAACCAATAATTTCTTAGTTATCAGCAAATATAAATACTTTTTAATTCAGGACTTTGAAAATGAATTTGATTCTTATGTTCCTTGGTGGACAATTGTTCTGTGGTGTAGTAAAACACCGTGCAAAAAATTAAAAAAAGGAACAAAGTTTATATATATATATATATATATATATATATATATATATATATATATATATATATATATATAACAATGGGTTAATATATTTCAATACTACAATAACAATATTATTATAACGTTTATATTGTAACTGTGTGCCTTTATAATTTTAAAATTCTTGTTTGATTAATTTTTAATCAAATTAAATATAAAATTATAGATGAAGGAACAAGCCCTTAAAATAGTTTTGAAATGCATATTCTTAACAGTAAATGTTCATTTTAAAATTGTTTAAGATCCATTGATTACTTTACTCATAATTATAAATAGTTACCTTTTTAATATTGCCACGTAGATAATGACGTTATAAGGATTATATTCTAATACCTCATCCTCATTTAAACTCCATAAGCTATCTTGATGAATATTTTAAAAGCCTAATCTATTTAAATGTGATATATTTTTATTTAAATGAATTTAATCTATTTTTCATTTAAAAAAGTAAATTTTGACCTATTCATATTTTATTATCATCATTTCACTTATCTACAAATGGAATAAGAAAGTTAATCTTTAACTTTCAATAACATATTTATCGTACGAGTTAAAATTTTATGATGTGAGTATATTTCTTCTATATTTTATTCATAGTATTTTTATAACTTCTTGTAAAATACAATGTAATGTATTTCCACCACCTGTAGGTTAAGAGTTCATGTTTGTGTGAAAAAATGTTTATATACCTTACTTTCTTCTGATTTGGTTGTACGATTGAGCACTCATATTATTGAATAGAATAAAACCATTGATCCTTGACAAAATTAATGACTTAAATTAAGACGGGTCAGTTTACTTATGAATACAAAGAGTTTTATTTATATAAGCCACCAGTGGAATCATTCCAATATAGCTTTACGTCCCATACAAACTCAATGAATAGTTAATATGAAGAATGTTTTAAAGGGGTTTCAAGTTTAATAGAGACCTAAATCGGTGGTTGCATAGTTTAACCCATCACTATCGTGTTGTATTGGATTGCTGGTGACAGAGAGACCCGGGCTCGACTCCAGGTCGGGCGTACTCCAAGTAACTACCTAATCTGCCTCCTCGTAAATGCGGCTAAATGTAATATACGATTCTAGCTTTGTCTTTTTTACCCCATTAGCGAAATTAATATCTGTGTAAATCCGAATGGGTATTAAGACATGGTGCAGAAGGTGGGTGAGGGGGGTGCAGCAGTTGAACTGGGGCATATTAGGGCAGGCATGTCCAACCCGCAGCCCACGGACCATTTGGGGCCGCCGAGTTCGTTCTGTGTGACCCACCAGATCAATATTTTATTATTCAAGCATTGCCTCTTACTATCCTTTTGGGATATACGTCTATGTACTAATTACGCTAATGCATTAGGGATAGTGAAGGTTGACATTAGAGGAAGTATATCCGCATTTGCGTTGAGGGTGAGTGGAAAACTATTTAGGAAAACCACCCTCATTACAGCTTTCCGGGATCTAAGCTCCGATCTATCCATCATCGGGAGTCTAGTATATTGTGAGAATGACACTTTAGACCATGTGGTCACTGAAGCGAGTACCATATAAAATTAAATATTTGAAATTTCCGAAATTAACAAAATACTAGGGTCTTGGAGCTGACATAAATGTGCTAAATTCTATGAAGTTTCCAGAATCGTAAGTAATGTAAAATGTTACTTGTATAATGTATGTATACATTTTATTTTTACTGATTTTACTACTCACACACCGGTATCTGATCGGTATCGAAAGAAACAATTATTTTATCACTGTCACTCATGCTGGGATTAAATGTTTACTATGGTGGACTGTGGAGGAAGAACAAATGACGTTATTTCTCAATTCTCACTTATGTTCTGCAACTCTAGCATTCAACCTCTTTTATCTCATCATAATTCATAGCTGTTTTTCATTTTTGTTTATTAATACAACCTGATACTTAACCGGGCGAAAGGGTGATTGGTGACCAATCTACTACTGCCCCTTTATAATTGAGCACGGTCGTCACAAACTAAACAAAATAAACTTTTGTAGAGCTCAATGAACTCACTAAACCTAAGAGTGCCCAGAGCAGACAAAGCAGAAAAGTTTATATGCGTTTTAGAAAACATTCTAAAATACTCTTTCGTAAGGAGTGTAAGATATGTTAAAATTAATATAGACTTAGATAATGCTTGATAATACAGATAAATGAAATGCAACAATTGAATATAATAAAAGTGATGGTTAATGCGTCACACCATATTTAATTAAAGTCAAAGCATTAGATAAAACATACAATGATATGAGTATAAAAGTTAAGCAAATAGTGTGTTGTTATATAAACGGTTGGCATATTTGACAATAAAACGTAAGTCAGGAGAATGAAAAAATTGATGTACACAGTAGTAAATTAAAATAATGGACGTTGCTAACCAGAAACAACCTTAGGATTAAAATTTAATAAAATACAAGATGTATATGAATAAAAATGGATTAACTCAATGTTAGAGTAAATTACAGGTTCGAATGAAAGTTTAAGGCAGTTATAAATCTAAAAAATAGAATTAAATTGAATAAAGTATAACACAAATAAAAAGGAATAACAAAATGCTTAATGTAAACAGTCTAAAAAGAATTAAAATGAATTGAAACTTGAAAAAACAAATTAACATGAATTATAAACGTAATTGAAAAAAAAAGTTAGTTGGAAGATAGTCAAATGATGTTGATTGATACAAGTGAGGTAAACTAGGCAGGTTACATAACAACATTAATGGAGAAGTTAGAGAGGTGAAGCCTAGTTATAAAATAAACAAAAGTGTAAGAGTTAAATGAGAAAAATAATAAGCTACTTATTAATTACTTAAGATTACATGAACATCAAGGGAGCATCGTAGAACCAATTATCTAAGTCCTGTCATAAGGATTAAACTTCCCTTACTCCTTTTTAATGTTTCTGTAATGATGTTGTTTACAGTTGCTCTATTATCCCGATATGTTTCGGTGCTACAGTAGACGCACCATAATCATGGAGCTGAAATTAAAATTAAGAGACTTGCAACTGTAAACAACATCATTACAGAAACATTAAAAAGGAGTAAGGGAAGTTTAATCCTTATGACAGGACTTAGATAATTGGTTCTACGATGCTCCCTTGATTTTCATGTAATCTAAAGTAATTAATAAGTAGCTTATTATTTTTCTCATTTAACTCTTACACTTTTGTTTATTTTATAACTAGGCTTCACCTCTCTAACTTCTCCATTAATGTTGTTATGTAACCTGCCTAGTTTACCTCACTTGTATCAATCAACATCATTTGACTATCTTCCAACTAACTTTTTTTTTCATTTACGTTTACAATTCATGTTAATTTGTTTTTTCAAGTTTCAATTCATTTTAATTCTTTTTAGACTGTTTACATTAAGCATTTTGTTATTCCTTTTTATTGTGTTATACTTTATTCAATTTAATTCTATTTTTTAGATTTATAATTGTCTTAAACTTTCATTCGAACCTGTAATTTACTCTAACAGTGAGTTAATCCATTTTTATTCATATACATCTTGTATTTTATTAAATTTTAATCCTAAGGTTGTTTCTGGTTAGCAACGTCTATTATTTTAATTTACTACTGTGTACATCAATTTTATCATTCTCCTGACTTACGTTTTATTGTCAAATATGCCAACCGTTTATATAACAACACACTATTTGCTTAACTTTTATACTCATATCATTGTATGTTTTATCTAATGCTTTGACTTTAATTAAATATGTTGTGACGCATTAACCATCACTTTTATTACATTCAATTGTTGCATTTCATTTATCTGTATTATCTAGAATTATCTAAGTCTATATTATTTTATATGCGTTGTTTAAGCTGATGAAGCAGGACAGGGCGTTCACTATTCTAATGTTTGTCTATAATTAATAATCTATCTTGATAGGGTATACAAACGACGAAAGTAGTTAAATAATGCATCTCCCAAGAGTGAATTATGACATTTTTTAAATAAGTTGGATAGTGAAAAGGCAACTTTTTCAATTTGTTTAAAGTATTAAAAAGCACTATAATTTCAGTGTTTATATAAATATGAAAATAAAGTTATGACGCAAAAGTTGAAATTATTATTACTAGATAAAAAGTAAACTATTTTACAAATTAAAATTTATATACCAATACTTACTGTTAACGATACTTTTCTTTCGATACTAGTACAGTATTGATGTTTTTCTTCCGATACTTTTAATGATTACAATATCGATACTATTATTTCGATACCACATCCTTAGATATACCTCTCCGCTAGCATTCGAAGTTTTGTTAATATGTTGTTGTTTTATTATGTTACGAGAGTGAAATATTTCTAAAAAAAAGACGGGGGAGGGGGGGGGGAAGAGGGAGGAAGGAAATAAGGCATATCAATAATAGCCCTTCACATAATACCATTCATTACCCACCACAAAACTCGCGGAGGATAAAGAAACAAAGAGGATAAAAAAGAAACAAGGCTAGGGGGAAAGAGTTGGGAAAGGAAAATATGGAGAGATGAAGGTTTGGTGGCGGTAAATTGATTGTCCGACCACAGTTGTTTTCCTTCCTTGTTCTTTTGTAAACTCCCAGGTCGGCCCCACATCCCCCCTTCACATCTACATAAAAGAGCTCTATCGCTATTCAGATATTTCAAAACAATGACCCGTTCCTTTGTCAGTTTGCCTTCGCGGGGTCTGCGTTGAGCATTTCTAGGAAAATAGTAGTGAAGAGGGGATGAAATTAGACGTGAAGAGAATAGCTCGACGAAACATTTTTTTAAAACCATCATGTTTTAAAACACCTAGGTTATTAATGACAAGGGCAAGATATGAGGAAGGCAAACAAATCACACTCATCTTAATGTAGAGATGGATGGGAAAACCATGGGTATAAAACTATTACTCTTGAGACAAAAACAAAAGTTCCATTACTGCCAGCCAAGATTCAATCCTCAACCTCCCCAACACAGGCAATCCAGTTTATTGTAAAAGGTTTTTTTCCTGGGATTTGAGGCCCCTAATAACAGTGACTCGTGGGTTATAACCCAGCTGGTGTCAACGGATTTTTCTTTATTGAGGGGAAGTAAATCTGTCAGTCCTATGTCGATTGTGATATACAAAATAACCCTAGAACGTATGTTAAAATATATTTCCCGTCAGAATTGGTGCACCCTTTCACTCTCGTCCATGGGAATACTCGTGTGCTGATGTAATTAATCGATTCAGAAAGTGCACGTTAAATACCACAACTTAACACCTACAAATCTAACCACCTGCATGTTGGAGATGAGAGCGGGGTAGGCTCTGAAGTAAATCTAAGTCGAATTTCTCGGCCGCAAACCCTACACCAACCTTGTTATATGCCTTGGACCAGGAATGGGGAATCTAAAGCCCGTGGGCCAAATACGACCCTCCGGTGTGCTCAATCCGGCCAGTGGCGTTGCGTTTTGAAGCATGTTTTATTAAACAAACAAAATTGGATTTTTACACAAACCATGCTTAAATAATCTTTTCAAATTTGGTAAATCATGCCCAAAATATAATTTGAAAATGTTTGCTTTCATGAAACTTAGGAGAAGCTATATTAAAACTGAATTCCTGATGAGATCTGTTTCCTTTCTTGAGACTCACCTCATCACAGTTTCAATTAAATCACACCCCATCATAAAGATATTTTAAACGAACTTAAAAACATACTAAGCCACTAGGGTATTTATGAATGTAACGCATTCTCAATATATTGAAACTTATTAGTATTAGTTTGTTGTTTGTGTAATTTTTTTTAAAGAAATTTTAAAGAAAAATAAATAAACAAAAGACTTTGGACAGCATTTTTTTAGTTATTATTTGGTACCCCTGTAAGTAGATAATTATGCACATACCTGTCTTAGATCTCGACAAGCACATCGGGTTAGCTTTGAGCTGTTCATTAAGAGCGTACATCACATGGCAATCAACTCTGTGATACATTTGGCTCGGAATCGTAAATTTACACGAACACTATTGCACAATGATCATTTATGATTAAACATCAATGGAGATAAAGAGTTAAAAAAAAGTTCCTAATACTGAAAAGTGTTGAAATATTAAATGATATTTGGATAAAAATTGCATTGAATAAACAGTTTTTGGCCATTTTAGAATGGATTGACATATAATCACTGTGCACAAATCTTCATTCTGTCACAATAGGGACATAATGTAGTTATTAACAATAAACTTTGTCGCTTTTTCCCCTATAGACACCACGGAAAATTTCGAGTAATCATTCAAATATGTATGCACTACACACATTTCTGGTATATCGTAGGTATTTTATTTTCCCTTTTACTTCCATACCTATCGCGCACACACAAACACAGATGCGAGTCGGGAGATGAGTTGGGCCTGCTATGTTGAACACTCTTAATACAGCTTCATTGAGAAGCTCTATTTTCAATCTCCTACTTTTGCCCAACCAATGTAATGAGCCACCTATCAAATTTCCGAGATGCTCTGCAGTTTAAAAGCCTTCCATTTTAAATTACATGACTAAAAAAAAAAAAATCCTTAAAAGTTTTTTGATGAAATTTCAGGCAAAATCTCGACATTTTTAAGATAAGATTAAATGTGTAGCTTTCTTCAAAAAATTAAGTAAAGAACCCATAATCCTTAAGATGTTAGGTAAGTGCGCTTACCACTATACATGGGACCGGTTAACTGTTGGGACTACTATATTTAATTCCCTCAACACCCCTCAACACTAGTGTTCGCAAGGCCTAATGTGGGGTGGTAAGGATTGCTAGCTTTGCGGTTTTAATAACACACATTTTTTCGGATAAATAAATAAAATAGTTTTCATTAGAATTATATAATTTATATTTTTACACAGAATCATATCAACAGTGACAAGTTTGTCCCACAATTTGATGATAGCTTTTCCTCTTCATTAAAATAAAATATCATCAATTGCCAATAGGTTCAGGACCCATATTAAACAACTATTGAAGTTACTACGTGTAGAAAATTAAATTTAATGTTTACAGAGGAGAATTTTTTTTTTACTGCGTCCCCTTCTATCCTACTCTAATAAGGAGCCTGAATGATCAGTAAAACTCTCAGTCATAGAAATACTGACAGTAATAATGGTCGTGTTGAGGCAGTACTTTTTTTAGCACCGTGTCTTACTACCCATTCGGGCTATAAGTTTATGTATTGATTACAATATGGTTTTAGAAATTAGGAAGGTTATATCTATAGGAAATGTAACCGCATTTACGTGAAAAGAGGCGAAGAAACCATTTAGGAAAAGATACCTTCAGTACAGCCAACTGAGATTCGAACCTCAATCATTGGCAGTCTATTCTAATGTGAGTGTAGGGCCTTAGACCACGTGGACATCCGAAGTGGGTACCTATATACTAATTACGCTAATGGTTTAAGTATTGATAAGATTGCATTTATAGTATGTGCATCTGAATTTGCGTGGAGGGTGCATGAGTGAAAAACAATTTTGTTAAAACCACCCTCAGTACACCAAACCAGTATATGAACCCTGATCAAACCCATCATCGATATTATAGTTTATTGTGAGAGTGATGCCATAGTGCTTAGACCGTGCGGACTCAAAATTGGTATTTATTCATAATAATCATGTTGTTGCACTAAGTACACTTAGGATACAGGCCTGGTAATGATGAAAATAATGACGCGAAGACTGACCGTGTATTATCTTGTACAAATACTGATGCAATACTGCCCTATTAGGGCCCCTACATGATCAGTAAAATTGTCACTCGTAAGACTGACAGTCTGACTGACAGTATGTATCCTTATTTACAACAATATCGTACACGGTCAGTCTTTGTATCATCATTTTTATCAATATCAGCTCTTGCGTGCACCGTCCAACAACATGGATGATAAAAAGAGGCGTGGACAGTCTGTTTGTTGCTGAGACTGAAGTAAATACTGACGAGCGCATGCACACAGTCATTAATATTGTCAGTCTCTCCCACCACTTACAAGACTGATGGACTGATACTGATGTTATCAAAAAATTCGAATCACATCAGTAGTTTCGTAAGTCCGTCAATCAGTCCATTAGTAAGAGCCCATTTTCACAAGTGATTCTAGCAGTGTGACTTCTAGGAGCGCTGCTTAAGGACCCATCTTGTTTCCACATGCGCGCTTGGTTTAATTAGCAGCGCGGCAATCGAGATCGGACTAAATGTACGCGTCCATTGGCCGAATGGGATTTTTGAATTTCTTACATTAAATTTTAATGGGACTTAGTCCACTGATCCGCATCGTACGCATCGGACATCATCAATGCCGATGGAATTATGTGAGCCAGATTAAAATTCGACGCGTGCGTTGCGGGCCAGTGGACGCGCACTCCCGACATTTGCACCATTCGCTCTGTATAATCTCTGTATAGTCAAAGTACGGTCAGTCATCAAGCGTCGTCTGCTTGGACTGAATTAACCAGTGCATGGCGGTACATGGTAAAAAAAGTGAGTTTATTGGAATATTTCTACTACCTGTTAATGTAAAGTTGTGATTTTTTTTTCAGAATATAGCTTGGATGACAATAATAAAGAAGTTGCATAGCTTAAATGGTACTTTTTTTTTCAAATACACATTAAAAAATTATTTTAGAATAATATTGTGTTTAGCTACCTGCTAGACTTTTGAACTCCTAACATATAAACTCGGATACACTCTACACTCTTGCCCATAGTTGGAGTTTTAGGTTATATTATAAAATATGTATATACACAGTATATTTAGAAAACTAAACATGTCCATTATTTGAGTGCCATTCATTTGTCTATATAGTGTTGTACTCGATCGATCATTTAAATAAACAGCACAACCGTTATTTAAAAGAACTCCAATACATTATATTATAGAAGATATTATTGTCTGGTAAAGTGAATATAATATAAAAATCTAACCATTATCATAATAAAAACAATTACTATAATGCCGTCAATATTTATATTGTAACACACGATTTTGTTTTAAGTATGATGTTCTGGTACAAGCTAGTTAAATTTAATAACAATTTATTGATGTCTTTTTACGACCAAAAAACACAAACATTAAGAACCTATGTATGATTATGTAGTGCCTAAAATAAGCACAACTAGAATTGTATTAGAGCTTAAATGGCAAACAGAGAGTTATTTCACGGCTTCCAATTCAATCTCAATATTCTAGTGAGCCAAACTACTCTATATTGTTTTCTTCTTATCCAGAAGGTATTAAATGGAATCTTACATCATTCTTTTTCAGCGTGGTACATTCAAAAGTTCAAAATTGAGAAGAGGTTTTGAGTTTAAGATGAAAATGACTCACTAGACATAGACTCCCCATAAGAGCTAAGCAGCACACTTGCTTCCAGCTACAGATAGCCCCGTGGCTTCTTTGGTGCTGACTGAGAGCTCACAGCTGACTTCTGACAGTCAACATCTAGGTATATACATACATTTTGACAGCTGCTAAACACATGTTTTTGCAGATCATATGGGTCAGCGTAGGGATACATAATTTGGTCTGGTATCTTTTCAAAGCCGTCAGCTGTCAGCTGTGAGCTGTCAATCAGCACCAAAGAAGCCATGGGGCTACTGTAGGCCAGTGGAAAGCGCGGGAGTCACGTGGGCCAATCACAGCCCACCGTTGGCGGTATGTGCCATGACAGCTATCGTTGTCCGTACTTAAAGGGCGTTTTTTTCATTTGACGACACGATAACAATAATTTTGCCCCAATACTGAAGTATTAGCTGACACGACATTGATAAAACCGTTGTGTGCTTTTTCTTTCAAAGCCCTACATCGATATCGGTGGCGACAAAATGTTAATTTAGCCGTTTGTTACTGTTTTTAGTTCGGTCAAAATACTTCGTCATGACTGCTGTAAATACACTGTACTTATTATAATATCTTCTATCGTCTTGTTTTAGTATGTATCATCATTCAATTAACAAATTTCAACCCAGTTTTTCTCTCGCAATATTCTGTTTTTGTACTCCTTGGACTTTTTATTCTAAAAACAAGGTTTTTCTTCAATGAGTTCAAATAACGTAATCAAATAATATTTGATTACATACACGCCATACATTTGCTTAAATAAACACCATCCAATACAGTCCAACTCTGGTACACAATTCACGCAACACACTAGATATTAGGCGTATAGATACGGCGCAATACATGCCAACCGTGTATATTATACAATACCGCGCAAAATGTCAGTCCGAATACAACCGGGGTCCACAGTGTCTCCGATCTGTTGTTGAAAAACGATATCGACATATCGGTGCCGATAGATCGGATTTATATAGCCAAGTGAAAAATAATTCCATTTGATGCATTTGAGGTGCCCCGATATCGTTATATCGGTATCGGCGATGACACATCGGTATGTGTCGGCCAGTGAAAAAACGCCCTAACTATACAGAACTGTAGCTAGGACACCTGACCTCGCCACCACACTTGATATCATCTTTGAGGGAACTGCATGTATACTATTGGGAAACAGCGTTGTCATTCTCTTGTATTCGTGTGGTCAATCTTCCCTGAAATATAGACCAATTTAGCAACACTGGATCTTAGATGCTGCCAGTAGCTTCTTCTACAGCAGTACACTACCATCCGACGTAACTGAAAGCGAAAAAATCTGGCAGCAGTTAATTAAAAGAGAGATATTGTTCAGAAGACCTGTCATTCCCTCAGCGGTGATATAGGGTGTAGCTGCTTGTATTCTAGCAGTGCGGCCAGTTTAGATACATAGTTTTCAATGGTGACAGAAATACGCGTGAATCTCTACTCATTCAAATGAAAGCCACTTGTTGTTGTGCAGGATGAACTATTACCGATATTAGTAGACTATCATACCAACATTTCTTTGAGAGTTTAGATGTGGAATTGTTTATTGGCGAGAAAGAAATGCTACTTAGATTCTGGGATTCAAGACTGATGTAATCTTACACCGAAGGATTCTACTGACTTTAGAAAGTACTTGAAACTGTGTTTTTGTCTTTGACATGTCGTTAGATTATTCTACTTACGTATGGAAATACTTGAAAAATGTGTTATTTTATATTTCCCAATTTTGTTAAATAACGTATAGAAATATTTTCTTCCTAGTTTAGTTGAAAGTAGATGGCGAACCCTGTACCAATGACGTAATATATTTTAAATCTTTTATCTTATGTAACAAAACCAGCGCAAATACTTTGTTCTCGAAGTCTGTTTTGTTTACTTAAATCTTAGAAGAAAACATGGGAGAGTATTGGCAGTTCGACAGTTGCGCTTCTCAACGGCACTGCTAAAATCGCTCCAACTCAATTAGTTATTTTCAATGTATGTTATGTGCCACACAGCACTGTTATACAAGTTGCCTATATGATATAGCTCACGGCGGTATTACAGCTTTTGTTCTCAAAAAAGGTAATTTTAATAATTGTTGTAGGAATACTAGACGTACAAGTTCAATACCAGCTAACTTTATCAGAATAGACTTACAGACTAGATTAATTCTATAACATACCATACATACTCTCATAGCCGTCCGTTCGTAAGTGAAAGAGGAAACCCCAAATTTCTTATTAATTCATTTTAGACTTCGTCGGTAATCGAAACCAGAAGCTTCAACAAAATGGTAATATGCGCTACCAGCTGATACAAGACATATATAAACATAGCTTGAAGTGTGCAGTTTAGAATAGAATCATTTTCTTTGCTCATTAGCTTGAGTCGAAACAGTTTGATTAAGAAAATAGCTCTAATGAAATATTATATAGTGTAAATATTAGTCACCAAGCCGTGTTCAAATAATGACAAGACAAGACAGAACTTGTAAGTTTATATAATCATTGAAATAATCTATTTATTGCTAACTTAATTAAAAATTTAAATTATTTAAATCTTTTACTTTTCTATTCGAGTTTATAGTACTATACAAATCTCTAAAATATTGAGATTTGTAATTTTGGGTGAAATATGAGTCCGATTCAGACACAGATTCGAAATTTCGAAGCTTTGTACAGTCTTGACAAAATATAGATATAGCTAAATATAAATGTTACCACACATCCTTCTTACAGAATATATCACATAGTGTATTTAAGCTTGAAAATAATTTTTATTTTTATTTTTATTTGTGAAAATACAAATATATTATTAGCTATGAAGAAAAGTACTCCACGATACCTATTATTAATTCAATCTTAAAGACTATTCTCGAAATATTTCATTTTTTAAATCTTTGTTATAATAAGGCCTAAGCTATACTAAAATTAAGTTAATTTAAATATAATTACATTTTATTTGTTGTAATGTACAATAGTTTTCAAATACCAGTTTTGAACAAAATCGTTAAAGCTATTTTCAAAGAATTTAAACTTATTCAAAAATCAGTAATCAGTGAACTACTATTAGATGATTTTTTTAAGGAAATAGAAATATAACTATTTATAATGTAAAACACTTAAGAGGTGCCCATCCTGAACCAAATCGCAGGTAAATGTTCAAATTAATTAAAAAACTGTCGTTGGTATAATACCTCTAATCGAATTACGCTCCCGCTCCTCCAAAATTTAGACAGTTTTGTTTGTCATACCAAACATTCCCAAGATATATATTTTAAACAATATCATTAGAACGACTATCGAAATATTTCAAATTTTCGAAAATCACTCATAAGTAAACTACCCCTTATAGAATATTTACCCAAAATATAAGTATCCATTGTTATTATTCAAGTAAAAGCCTCCCTAGATATTAATTTTTAATAAAATCGTTGTAGATATTTTTGAAAAAATTTGGAATGCAATAAAGACCAATTAAGAGTACTATGACTAATTCAAGGGCTAGTGTATAAAAAAACCTATAACATCTAAATTTCAAGCTAGAACAAGATCCACTTAACGGTTTCAAATCTTTGACCAGGGACAGACAGATAGACATGGGGAGAAAAAATATTGTAAAATCAACTTTTCGGAGTTTGGGGTTACATAAAACGTCAAGATTTATCAAAATATCAAGGTCAAAATTTTCATGATTAAAACACTTTCTCTTAATAATATGAAAAAAGTAAAAAGAAGCAGGGAACTAAGATTTAAGCTCTTACAATAAAGTCTATATTTTATTATTTCTAATTAAAATTTCTATTATTAGATAAAGACAACTAGTTAGATTAGTGTATTTAATAGATCAAGATTATTAGGGGGTCCTAAATACTTGTAACACAACAATTAAAAAAGACTATTGTAAATAATAATTAATCTTTGCACTACGCCTCATTAACCGTTCCGGTTACACACATTCATATATAATAATTAAGATAATGTAGTAGATATGAGGAAGATAGAGTAGAGAGGAAAAGTGAAGGGAGTTGGTAATTATTTAGGAAAAATCACGTTTATTACACACAGACGGAATTCGAACCCTGACGTCCTCATCACCAATAAATTAGATAAGACTGATGCATTTGTCCACGTAGACATTGATTTGGTTAGTTCAAGATAGCAGCTAGTAAAACTACTACATTCGTAGTTCTAATCTCGTGTTGTATAGCACTTTAAGTAGTTCTCTTTTTACGATTTCTTAGCAGCACTGTGTCACAAAGTATATTCTTTTAAATACATTCTAGTCCAGAAAAATCTATCTTGGTTTTGTGTTTTCACAATGGAAGAAAATGATTGTAGTCCTTCTACAACATTTGTAAACCTATACATGTTGATGGGAAGGAATAACGTATAAGAATAATTAAAAAGTTTAACAAATCAGTTTATTAATATTCAAACAAGTCAATAAGAAGTACAAAGAATTATAGGTAGAAATGATTCAAACAATCCAGTGTTTAAACATGAGAATATAATCGCTTACAGTTAAATAAATAGCTCGAAAAAGGAGCATCAGGTGTGAAACACCCAGGTACACCTTATAACTCACACATATAGGTCATAGGTGTAAATAATAAAAGCTTGTAACTCGTTAAAGCAGGACAATTACTAAGTCATCAAATAGGATGAAAGGGAGAAACTCTAAGCCAATGTAATTAAGTGGCGGTGATCAAATTTAATTACAAAATCATCATAGATAATTCTACTCCAGTCAACTGGCTGTGAGGCTTCCAACTACAATTCATAATTTCAAATATAAAAAAATAATCCACATAACTATAGTCCCAGTTTAAGGATCTACAAGGGCGGTAATTAACACAAGCTAGATTGCTTGGGTTAACTCCACAGATAGTTAGACAATGTTGTAAGCTCCTAGAAGAAAAACTATTATTTTACAACTAGTAAACAGCGAACTATCAGGAATCTATGGCCAGTCAATTCCTAATTAGTATTTCCTGAGCAATTAATAGTATTCTGTTACCTGAAAAGGGGACAATCAATAATACTAGACAAAATAGTGATAATTTTCGACTAACGCTAAAAGCGGCCACAAGGGGGCCGTACACAACAGACAAAACCCCGCGGGCCACTACTATCAACAAGTAGTACTTCCACAGGTTGCACACCGCAAGCCGGTACACATTTAGACACATCAGAGACAAGTGTAAGTTACAGAACCAATAAGGTCGTGAAACAAAGCAATACTTAACCGGTTATTCTTCAATATTTTATTCCATTCTTTAAACTAGACGCAGATTGGCCAAATAGTCTAAGGAGTCTAATCTCGACCCTAATATTTGCGACTAAGCCTTGTAGGCTTAGAAATATAGTGCATAAAACTATAAACTATACCTTATGGGCATAGGGAAATAAGTCAGTAGTACTGACATACAAAAACTAAGTCATAAGGACATAGAACACAAGTGCTCAAAGCTCACCATTATAAACTATGCCTTAAGGGCATAGGAACAAGTCAGTAGAACTGACATACAAAAACTACGTTATATGGACATAGAATAATAGAACTCAAAGCTTAATAAAGATTACATCACTTAATACTTATAGTATCAGCTATAGCTTGCTCTGTGGTGAGGTAACACAGACACCTCAATCATCATGGTCTTCAGTACGTAGTCTTAGCAGATGTTCGTAAATAACTTCCAGCAGTTCCTCCGACGAGTGGTTACAAGAGAATAGCTATACGTGAACCGAGGACAGACCTTTTTATACCAGTGGGACTGATAAAAGTTGGCAAGGTCAGCTCCAAGAACGAAGAGGGGTGGTAAACTTCACTAATCACGCCACCGAACCCCTAGCGCTCGACGACGGTTGTTGGGAACACCCCGAATGATGCTTCTCTCATTTACTCGTCGTCTGGCCAAGGAGTTATATGTTTGTGTTTTGGTCTTCAAAGCCGAACTGCCTCGTTCACTGGGGCATTTTTGAAGAGAATTGGGCGTCTCCCGCTTGTGATGTCACAGTGAGTCTATATCTGCTACACATTATTAGAACTTATTATATCTGGTAGAAATAGTTTTAAACCTATTATAGGGCTTAATTGAGTGTAAGTGTTAGAAAGTATATAACACGTTACACACATTCCTATAATACACACAAATTGTTACTTTTTTTTTTAAATAAGACAGGGTATAAATATTTCCACAAAATAATAAAAAGAAAATAGGAGAAGTATATTTAATCTTAACAACTTTAGACATCCATAAAATAATCAATCTCCTTCCATTCTCTCTTAAAGGTCAGTCAATTATTATTAATAGTATTATTATTCTCTGCCACTTAATGGAATGAAAAGAAAACAATACTGACAGGTCTATTTCTTAAAAAATATATATAAGAAGACAAAATTCATGATGTACACTTTGTAAGTCCCCGAATTTATTTGTTTAAAGTTTTATGTTGATAACAGTTTACAAAGTTTTCGTCGCTTCAAGTAAAAAGTGGGAGGTGGAAGAGTAGAAGGAAAAAAATGGTGGAAGGGGTTTGTGTTCCGAAGCCTCCGTTATAACTTGTTTATCCCATTCCCTCCTTAACCACCCTAAAAAAAACTTCTTTCAAAAACTGAGTAATTGTGGCATAAGGTTTTCCCCCTCCCTTAACCCAAACTCTCTTCATGTACAAGTCTAAAGCAAAGTTCTTACCCGCCCCCCTCCAGCAACCCCTTTCTCGCCCTAGTTAAAAGCAGAAGTGAAGGTTAGTTTGTGTTTGGTGTTTTTTTGGCTCGCATACCAACATGTTAAGGGATCAAGTGAGGCTACCAAGAACAAATGCCGGAGAGCTTGCTCCGCTTTCCTTCAAAGATAACTTGAGAGAGAAAGAGAGAGATAATGAAGGTTTGGGTTCGGGGTTTGAGGGTTAGCTGGAAAAACACCCAGGCTCATAATGTTTTCAAGTCGACCCTTTAAGCTCTATTATTTTGGCTGAACGCTAAGATCAATTTTTAAAAAAGAATACTTAAAAAAAATATCTAAAAGACCTTCTCTTGAATATTGAATATTAAAATATTTATTAGGAATTCATGTTTACATCAAAGAAGATGTTTTTATTTGATTTTTACTGCTTTATTCATCTATATGCTTAAATGGCATATCCCATTCGATTTACATCTTTCCCGCTTCGGTGGCTGCATGGTCTAAGGAGCTACTCTTGCAGTAGACTAGACTGCCAATGATGGGAAGATTGAGGTTCGAATCTCGGTCGAGTGTACTGAGGGTGCTTTTGCAAAACTGTTTTCCACTCTCCCTCTCTCCACGCTAATGCATAAAGACATTAATTTAGTTAGAACATGAGGTGGTAAGACGGGGTGGTTCAAAATCCATCTTGTAACAGGACGTACTCTTCGAGTTTTATAAAACATTCAATTTCTTTACTACCTTTATTATTCCAAAGTGATTTTCCGTTCTCCCTCCAAGTAAATGTAGGTACAGTAGATTTATTCCTAGCTATACTTTACTCATACCTACCCTCTTGATGTAAATACGTGAATAGCTCGGATGAGCAGTAAGATAAAACGTACAAAAGATAAATAAAATATCATTTTACTAAGAACATTGTTATTACTATTTGCCACAAGTATATTGTAATGTAGTCTATCTATCCATATGTGTAATTGGTTATAGCTGTCATTTTAAGATCTTGGTGATTCTGGTTCAATTCTGGGTGATACTAAGATATTTACTCTTTGGAAATGGTTTTGTCCAGCTATTCAATCAGTAGATGTATATATAGACCAATATGGATAGGAAGGAACATTCTTGACATCTATATAACAGTTTTTATTCATTTATACGTCGTCATGTGATTTTTAACTTTTCATAAATAATAAAATTACCTATTTTATAATAATAAATTAAATATTATCAATGATTACAGCAAAAAAATTATTTTATTTTTCTAAAAGGTCCCTTCCAGAGAACCCTATATAGGTGCTAGCGATAGATAAGCATATAGTCCTAGATAAAGCTAGTTTCTAAGTATTTTGTTGATATAATACATTATAATAAACAGAAAGTAAACTGTTAGTAACTAAATATCCTCTTTGAGGGCTTTATGTTAAAAGGCGTCACTCTTATATTGGACTAGACTACTATAATTGGTGGATTGAGTTTTAAACCTCGGTTGGGTATACTGAGGTTTCTTTTTCTAAAATGATTTTATATTCTACGTCCACGCAAGTGCAGGTACACTTCCTATAAATATAGCCTTTCTAATCCATGAAAAACCACTAGCGTAACTAGTACAAAGGTGTATAACTGCACTGTATTAATACTGAAACCTGGTTCTGTGAATAAAAACCAAATAAATAATCAATTAACAAACATAAACTCAAGAACTTGTATGTTCGTCTTATACTCGTCTATATCTCAGTCTCACTGTCTCACTGTCTCACAGTCTCACTGTCTCACTATCCTATACTGACAACCTAAACATATATAATACAATGCACTCTCCCTTTACAAGATAATAAGAAACTATAATATTAAATAGGGTAATACAATTGCACCACAATAAAGAGTCAATCTCTCTGGAGTCCTTGTCCTCCTGGATGAATGAACGGCCTAGGACATGGCCAGGTGCTGTCTCCGGAGTAGGCTGGACCGGAGATGATACGGGCCTTTGCTTAGCTAATGTTGAGATAAGATTTCTATCGGAGTTTAACCCTCCGCTGCCTCAAGATTTCTTTCCGTTTGAGGTAGTGGGGGTCTAGGAATTTCTATAGGCTCCTGTGGCAAAATCGTCAGTCGTTCTGTGGTGAGGAGAGCCTCAGTAAGTTGCGGCTCTATGTTTGGAACATCATTCATTAGTTCCTCAACTTATCTGCACGGAAAGGTTGCTCTTGTTTTGTTTCATTAGGGTAAACTAGGTATGTCACTTTACGGCACCTTTTAAGGACGACACCCATCTAAGCTTTTTATATCCTGGTATCTTTAGTTTGACGGTTTCTTATGGGAAGAATTCCTTCTGTTGTTGTTCTTGATAAATAATTGAGTCGCGAAGCTTACTGAAGCTTGGCTAAGCATGCGAACTTTATTTGGGGGTGGGAAGGGGGCGATTACAGTACTAGTTTAGCAGGACTCTTACCATCACCAATTTAGGTTATTTCTTTATTGAAACAAAAATTTTACTAACAGAAGGTCAAGAAAAGTAGCAGTATACATCTTCTTAAATTTACCTGCTGCAATTTGAACCAATTTTTCTGTACTACGATTTGACAGAGAATATTATGATGGGGACACTTTATTACTATGATTCTATTATTAAGGCAAAAACCATCAAATTCTTTGAATTAAAAGTTGAACCACTATCAGACACAGCCGCATTGGGCATACCTAATGTAGTTAAAACTACTCATTTTGGATACAGTTTCTTGCACCATAGTTATTTTAAAATTCAAGCTTCAATCCAAAACGAAAAGCAATCAACTAGCACTAGGATCATGTGATTCTGATACTTATCATAATCTAAATGGGCCATTTAAAATGTCTTATGTGTGATAGGCTATGTGTTCAAATACTTGTACTGTCCAAGGTTTTCTATAAACTGACACGTTTCACAGCCTTTTATGGTATCCTAAATATTGGCATCCATGATAGGCCACCAACATATTGATATAGCTAACCATTTACTTTTCACAGCTAGGATGATAATCATGCAATTTTTAAAGAACTTTGTGTCATACACTCTTAGGAATAACGACATGCAATTCCCACACAAGTACACCTTCAGATGTGAAAATTTCTTCTCATCTCCTAAAATAAGGCACAAGTTTAGTATTCACTTTATTTGGCCATCCCCTTTTTGAAATCTCTTATACAGCAACTAGAATATTGTCTTTTTCTATAACTTATTATAATTTTACACTGATATTAAAGGTTAAATAAGCACATATCTCTCTTTAATAGAGGTGAGCTTATTCAAGAGGCTTCTCTCAAAAGTTTCTTCACATAACATTGTCATGGTTGTTGAAGATTTGATGACGTTGGAATTAATTTTGCATAAAAATTGGGTAACACGAAGTAGGATTTGAGTTGTGTGACATTCTTGAGAGCTGGATATTTTAGAATTTCATCTATTTTCTGTTTGGTAGGTTTTATTCCTTCAGAACAAATCGTAGACACAATATACTCTATTTCAGTCTTAAATAACTCTGATTTATTTCAATTTATCTTAATATGGTAATCATTGAGACGTTTTCATGACCATGTATAGCTTAGTCATACGTTGTTATTCTGTTTCACAGCTGATAAGAACATCATTAATAAAGCACACCATTTCATGAATTCATTGCAATATTCTGTCCATCACACTTTGAAAAATATTTGGATACTTGCTAATCCATTCAGTATTCGATGATACATGTATCATCACGTACACACCACATTAGTATTAAAACTATTATTTCTCGTGATTCTGGGCTTGCTTCTAATTTTATTAATTTTATTATACAAAACCTGTGAGTTTGACAAATATATCTTGAATCTTAGGTATGGGTACTGGTAAATATTAGGCTGGATTCACAGTTGTCTTAAAACCACACACGATCGTACGGCTCCTCTTTTATTCGAAACAACAAATAAAGGGTTGCTATGTTGATTTATAGATTTGTGTGATAATTCCTTTTTTTTTTGCCATTTTTGAAGTGGTTTTTACCTTTTCCTTTAATTTACAAGGACCGTTACATACTTTTTTAAATACAGGTATTGCGAATTCTTTTATTATTAAATTTTCTTAAAATCCACAAATGTTGTCACTCTTTTGTTTAAAACAGTGTGAATACTTATTTTAAAATTGTTCTTCCAAGCTTACCAATTCAACAGATCTCCAATTTAATCACTTTACTCCAATTTGTTTCAAGCTTATCCAGCCACAGTCTTCCAACAAAGTCAATGCTCTCGATTTGCAAGCTACCATTTGTAATTCAAAATTGTCATTATTATGGTTCACACAAAATTCAATTATTTTATTTATTTATTTAAAGCGCATCTCTGCAAATAGTTTTGAGTACTAGATTAGATGATTGCAATGGAATATGCTGGGAATATTTCTTACCCATTCCTTTACTGATAATAGATACTACAATACTGTTGTCCCCTCCATCTCTAACGGCATGTCTTCTACTAACAATTAAATAACATGACTGCCACTTCACTGTATTTAGGCTAAACTGTTGATATTCAGATTTCCCATCAAATATTCTTCAAAATCGCTAGGTTCAGTCTCAATCTCAGTCTCTAAAGTAACTTTGTTTGATGCTTGAAACACTTATTTCGCGTTAAATCTATATATATATATAGTCTCTAACTCAACAATCCTAACTAGTATGTCCTTTTTATGGTATGTGTGACATCGCCACTTCCTAGGTTGACATTCATAATCGCGATGAGCTGTACAAAAAATTGTTACACAATGAACTGACGTTTTAAAAACTTTTATCTCTACGACGAATATTTTTTTTTGTTTTACCAAAATAATAGGCATAACAGGATGCAAGACTTTAATTTTATTTTCAGCTAATTCAATGCCGCGTGAATTTTAAACTGCTTGGATAAAGTCCTTCTGCATCCTCAGACAAAAAGTCGCTTTTGAATAGGTACCGTATTCACAAAATCTGCTATAGGCTTCAATTGTTCCCTTTCAGGGATATATTTTGCAGATTAAAGCACTAAAAAAAAAAAAAAAAAAAACTCACGTTACCAAAGCATGGATAACGTTGAACACAGCTGAGCTTGCAACTCAGCACTTAGCTGATCTTTGTCACTGAATTTTTCCATGGGCACTAGTACGACAGACGCAAACGCCACCTCTTGTTGAAATATAGCACACAGTCACCACGCTTTCATACGAAAAGATCAAACATAATTTTTCCTTTTCACTTAGTATTATCGTCTTCAGAAACCTCCTCGCCAGCACTTTATGCAATGTATTAATATTAGGAACGAGCTCCGGGAATAACAACAAAATAATCAATTAACAAACATGATCTCAAGAACGAGTATTTTTGTCTAAGCCAACTCGTTGGACTTAGTCCTACCACCTGTCTTACCATCATAAACTGACAATTCAAACACATATAAAATCATGCAATAACCGAACGGGTAGTAAGATGTGTTCTATCAAAAAGTACTTAGACAAAAAAATACACCACTATAGATTCTCAGATTAGGTATTAAATTCATCATTGGATTAATATTCTGCCAAGCTCTTTTCAGTGGCCTAATTATTTAAGACGTTACTCTCGCAATAGGATGGACTGCTGATGATGAGGGGGTGTGTTTCAAATTCAGGGGCGGGATTGTGTTTTGATTTCAGTTCAGTGTACTGAGGTTTTTCCTAAATGGGTTTCCACTATTCTTCCACTTAAATGTGGGTACACTTCCTCTAAATTTAACCTTACTCATCCCAAACACATTTGTGTGAATAGTTTATATATGTACACCCCGAACAGGTAGTGAGATGTGTTGCGAAAATAAATATTAACAAACTCACACTTTTAAACTCCACGATAGTTCAGTAAACAATCCAACCTACCGAGGCAAGATTTTAAGGTGGGGATGTAGGGGACGCGAGAAATGGTAAGGGTTTTTACAGTTTTTATAGCAGAGCTTTTTTTTTTTTGCTAACAGAAATAACATATTGCTTCAGTGCAAATATAGAATTTAATTTTCTTCACATGGTGATATTAGATTGGTTAAATATTGTTCATGAGCATAACGGCATTTGATGACAATATTTCTAAATTAAGAGAAAAAGTGGTTATTAAATTCCAGGACACCTTTGACAGATATTCCAGATCTGTTAAGCTCAACATGTGAAGAAAATTTAACTTTATGTCTCTACTTTGAGCAATATTTGATTTCTTTCGATCAAAAATATATTTTGATATAAAAACTGAAAAAAATAATTATACTGTTCTCCCTCGTTGGACAGAGCGAGTGAGGAGGAACCACTTTATTAAGGAGAGGAAGGGGGGGGGGGGATGCAATTTGATAAAAATGTCAGAAGAATTGTCATTTCTAAATGGCGCGTATGCGTGAATTCTTATCCCCCCCCCTCCCTTTTGCTCTATCAATTTGAATAATTGAGTGAATGGAGCCATTGCATCAGATGTTAGGGATTGATTTGATGAATCTGTATTATTATATTATTATTATTCTATTAGACCACATATTCTACCCGTTCAGATTTTAACGTGGGATCCGAACCACGGTGGAGGCCTGGCATTCCACACATTCATAAGTTGTTATTAATACACGTCTTGTCAGAGGTGAAGGAAGGATTCGTCAATCAGATAAATCTGTGCCGGGACCGAGGATTGAACCCCGGACGCCCAGCACGGAAGTCCTACACCTTACCCCTAGACCACCAGGTCACCTAACGCACCTCTGTAATTTGTTCACGGAACTAGGGACGTAGTCAAAGTGGAAGGGGAAAAGGATTGTATCATTGTGTGTACACCTCTCCCTTGAAATGTAAACCAAGGTAACATTTTATTCAAATACACCTTTTAAAGACATTGAATAAAAAAAAATAATATACCATTATTTAATAGTAAATTATCTATCGATTAGAATACTCTATGTTACAAGAAAAGTAGAGAACAAGGAAGATAGTGAGGCTCGACTGAAATCGGCTATTTTCTTGGCTCGCAATGTCACAAGCAATAAGGGCATGGGCTGATTAATTTAATAACAGCAAGCCAACATTTTATTCCAACATTGCTAGAGGTATGAGTGAGTGCTTTAATACCCTCCCCTTCCACTCCACCCCCTTCCTCCTCACCTTCCCATTCTCTCCCCACATCTTTCTCTTCACATACCCATTCACTCTCCCCGGGCTAGATTCCAGGTCGGGACAACATTTTATCAGTTGGTAAATGAGATTTTTCACGCTCAATAAATGGAAAACTTTTGTCGTGAGTTGTGGCTGTTTTGTTTTTCCTAAATTTAATAATAAAATTCATTATTTATAATTTATAATAAACCCTAATATCAGAAGCTTAAATTATTTGGCATTCGAGAACAAAATAAATAAGTACGATTTCAAATAAATGTATCACCATTCTAAAAACTTGGCTGGAAAGTAAAAAGTAAAAAGAAAGTCTAAATCAGTATATCTATGTAATTAAGGCTCTTAAGATAAGAATCCCTAAGTATAAAACGCTCCCCTAACTTATGGTTTTAGACTAAATTAGTTTCTAGTATGCTCCTCTTTGTAACGCAAAACAAGTGTACTTTCAAATGCTTCTTTTTACAAAATTTTTTCATTGTAAATAGTATCATAGATAAAACTTTTTTTTTCAGCTACGGAGTGAAAGCTAATAAAATTTAATGAGGGATCTTGTCTGCCTGTACTTTTAATTGTATTTTTTTTAAAATGATTTTGTAACTAATTTATGAGTTTCCACCAACTTTTATACACGAAACAAATACCAAATTATTAATATAAATTTCTCCTAATGCAATAATTATAATGAATATTACTAAAAAAATATCAAACTGTACACTAGTATGGAAACTAAGTTATGTCTGTGGTTTGCTCTCGACTTTTGTACTTATATTACAAGTATAATTATCTAAACCCTTATAAAATTCGTTATGAATATTTTAAAGTTAACCTTTTATAAGTTGTGTTATATACTACACTTTTTCAAAAACCGGTGGTAGCATGGTCTGAGGCATCAATCTACACGGTAGATTGAATTTATGATGGGGCAAAACTCAAGGTTCCAATATCGAGCAAATATACTAACGGTAGTTTTCCAGATGTGATCTATCATTGTGATTTACTATATTTTTTTCCACTATGATGCTGGTGAACTTTATAAAAACTGCCCTCTTGAGTTATATCTCTTGTGTTAAGCCATTGATATTTTCAGTGTTAAATGTAAAAATGAAAAAAAAAAAAAGTTACCGGGTGTTAAATCTGACAATCGGGGGAGGCCAGAGCAACATTGACAAGTCCTCTTACCTGGTATGGGCGATCCAACTTCCCTGCCGGTTGGTATTCAGGTGTCGACGAATATACCGGCGGCAGTTACCATACCCAGGCAAGAACTTGATGCCATTCTCCTTCCTATAAATCCGTTATTTCTCGGATAGCATTTTACATCACTCTGACTACAGGCTATCTGTTTTGCGCCATTACTTTTGAATAACTCTGTATATTTAAGAATCAAATAGCCGAAACTATTATTTATGCTTTTTATTGAGGAATTCTCCATCAAGATATCATATTCTGAAAATTGAAAAATGACATAGGAATCGAACCCGTTACCTTTGGCTTAGTACGCCAATGCTCTAACCACTGAGCTATCCAAGAAACGTCCCGTGCCCAGAGTCATTATCCACTCATATTTTAAGGCAGAGTCTATGATGGACGTGTGATCCCTTACAATTATAATAATTGTACTATTGGTTGAAGGTGGCTGAGTTATCTGATAGCTCGTGATCTTAATAAAATCACACATTTGTAGCCGATGATTTCCGCACGTCCATCATAGACTCTGCCATAAAATATGAGTGAAGAGTGACCCTAGACACGGAACGTTTCTTGGATAGCTCAGTGGTTAGAGTATAGGCGTACTGAGCTAAAGGTCCCGGGTTCGAATCCCGTGTCCAGGTGTCATTTTTAAATTTCCAGAACCTGTATATTTAATTTAGCCTTCCTCTATCAAATACCGCAATATTTAGAGGTTCACAACATAATATTTTAATATATTTGAAGACTAACAGATATATTTCCTCTTTACCTTGCGATCAAAAGTTTCGTAGTTCATTTGTGAGTGAAGGGTAAAAGGGAGTACAAGCTTAGATACAATAAAGAAGTAGTTCCAGAAAAAGACACAGACCGTTGTATTTTAAGCTGTGTAGCCAAACAGGAATCTATACTTTCTCGCTGATTAAGGCGGCAGTATTAAGTGGTAAGCCTAAGATTTGGAAAACGTATTTATTAAAAACTAACTGGGTGACCTGGTGGTCTAGGGGTGAGGTGTCAGACTTCTGTGCTGGCGGCCGGGGTTCAATCCTCGGTTCCAACACAGATTTATCTGATTACCAAACCCTTCCTTCACCTCTGACAAGACATCTTGTGAATGTGAGGAATGCCAGGCCGCCACCGTGGTTCGGATTCCACGTTAAACTGTAGGTCCTTCATTTCATCTCACAATCACCCTACCATTACACATTAGCGTAAGTGCGTATAACCCGAACGGGTAGTAGGACGCGGTGCTAATAATAATAATAATAATATTAAAAACTATAAATGGTTTTTTAAAAATAAAATAATAAGGTCTACTATCTACTAGAAACAAGTGTACGAGCTAACTGTCCACAGACACTTCTCAGGATATATAAACCTATAAACCGACTGCAAAACACTCTTATTTTATCAGCGGGGTGATGACGTCAGTGGTAACGTACAGACAGTATCAAGTTTTTATAGCCCCGTAAGTCTGTCGAGAGGGTGTCCTCTGCCTCACCCCTCGCAGTGGTGAAGATGTATGCATGGTGATGTTTAAGCCCGCCGCTTCATGGTTACAAGCTATTGATCCATATCGCCAACGCTGTTAACTCCGTGAAGTGTGTATAAAATCCACCATCTAGTTAAAAGTAAACACGGGCGCTACCCGGAACGAGTCTGCAAACTAGGGAGTCCAAGTCAGCAAATAGGATTTTGTGTCTCTTTGGAGGTAGAAGGAACTATGCGACATATATATAAATGGGCAGAAAAAAACACACTATAGGACAAGTGTTGTTGTTGTTGTTGTTGTTCTTCTTCTTCTTCAATGGTGCGTTTCAATAACAAGGGCTATATTATTTTAGGGTATTTAATATGCAATTTTTGAATATAAAGGTTATATCAAGACCTGACTTACAAACTAAATTAATTCTATAATAGACACAACACCCGATACACAAAGTCATAAAACTATCAAAGCAAACAGAAAATACCCTAATAAATCTAAACATTGATAATTTTGTTTACTATTCCGGGAATTGAACACGGGACCCGCAGCTTAGAAAGCAGACGTGCTACCGAATGAGCTAAAGCGTTTGACAACACCAAGATTATAAAGGACTTAAACTTGTGGGTAAATATTGTGAAGGTACTTCAGAGAAAGTTTATTAGTTTTTAAAGCACTACATTTGGGTTATAAACCTACGTACTAACCACTTTAATATGTCAGAGATGAGGAAGGTTGAATTTATAGGATGCGTCCCTACATTTGCGTGGAGGGAGAATGGGAAACAATTTAGGAAAAGGAAACGCTTTAGTGACCGAATTGTCTAAGGTGTCACTCTAATGTTAGACTGGCTGCTGAAGATGGGGAGATAAGGGTTATAATCCCGGTTGGGTCTATTAAAAATTATTTTTTCTAATTATTTACCACTTTCCTTACATACAATTGTGAATATATTACCCCTAAAGTGCTTCTTTCTTCATCCTTAACAAATCAGAGTAATAATCATATATGAGTACAACCTGAACAGGTCGAAAAATAGGGTAAGATCTTTTTAGAAAACACCACACTCAATACACCCAACCGGGATCAAAACCCTATCCCCCCATCATGGGTAGTATAGTCTATTGTGATAGTGACGGATTATACCATGTGGAAGATTCCACTTGTATTATTAATACTCATATTTATCACCGCGTCTTACTACCCGTTCGGGTTATACGCTTTAAGTACTAATTACGCTAATGGATTAGGAATTGGTAAGGTTGAACTAGAGGAAGTGAATCCGCATTTGCGTGGAGGGAGAGTGGAAAACCATTTAGGAAAAACCACCCCCAGTTCACCCGACCGAGATTCGAACCTCGATCTCCCCGTCATCAGCAGTCGAGCTCAACACGACAAGCGCGTTAGCCAACTACGCCACTGAGGCGGGTCCACTCGTATTAAAATGAAGAGATGTTCCCATTGCCAAGATCGGAACCTTGACCTCTCGGTTACCAAAAATACAATATGTTGCAGTGCTGATGTATTAGACTGAGTGCAGGTGTGAGCCAATTGTCTTTATATAGGCCTATATTTAAGTTTAACTAACACGGGTAAGTGTTCAAAACGTTTATAATAAACTGAAATACAAAATTAATAATAATAATTTAATTAAAATAATAATTTGGTTAAAATAATGGGTAAAGCATGAAAAGCCAATTAACTAGTCACTTGTTTTAATTAAATTAATTTAATATAACCCACTTCAACAAGCGCGTAGTTTTAGGCATCACACAATATTCTGTATTGCTGGTTTAGAGAAGGTTGGGGTTCGAATCCTGGTTGAGAATTCTGAGTGTGGTTTTCCTAAATGGCTACCCACTATCCTTTTACACAAATATAAGAATATTTTATTTCACTTATTTCTGACTCATCCCTGAGCTAATTTTATAAATATATGGACAATCCAAAGGGGTTTCCTAAGTAATGTTCTTCAATCAAATGTGGGAAGAAAGACGTCTCAATATTTTCACTAATATATTTTCCAGTATATAATTTTGATTAACACCGCGTCTTACTACCCGTTCTGATTATACGCCAATATAGTACTTATATAATGTGAAAATAATTAGTAAGGCTTAATCTAAAGGAAGTACACGCGAATTTGATTAGAGAGAGAGTTGAAAACCATTTAGAAAAACCACCCTTAGTGCATCTTACCGGGGTCGAACCCCAATCTCCCCGTCTTTAGCAGTCTAGTTTAACATGAGTGTAGCGCGTTAGACCATTCAGGCACCGAAGCGGGTATCTACATATTAATATTCTCGTCTTTAAGTTTATTTCACAATAGCTTTTACTTTTTCTCAACTCCTAGAATAGAGAAATGTTGTTATCGTAAAAAAAAACAAAAAAAAACAAACAAAAAAAACTCAAGATTTTGATAGATGTCGTCCTTTCATGACCCTCTGAAACAAAAAAAGTGGTTTTAGCGTTGCCGTCTGTCTGCTTGTCTGTATCTACGACTAGGGCCAAAACAACTTTAGCGATCGGGCTAAGACTTGGTATCTTGGGTTTATATAAGGTTCTACGTTTGTTTTTGGAATTAGTTATCTAACCCTAAAATTAAGGGTAATTTAATGAAGGGCAAAAACAGAAAAATCGATTTTTTCAAAATCAGCTTTAATGATTTTGATTTAATTTTGTATCTAAATAGAGCTTAACATTAAAAATTAATTGACGATTTTCATTTTACCATGAAAATAACTTTGAGGCTTCATAACTTAGGAAGAAATTTCATATTTTGATTATATCTTCCTAACTATTTGAGATACGAAATAAATTATCATTGTAAAGTTGTAGGACTGTTAAAATTAAAAATATTGTCGGGAATATATTTTTATAAAACCAATAATTTCCGAGCTATAAGCAAACATATACCTGTTTTACGGAATACTTAAAAATACGTAATTGATTGCTATGCTCCTTTGCAGATAGATATGCTCCCTTTTCTCAATGTTTCTGTAACAATGTACTCGTGTATCAATTCACTTATTCGCTTTGGTGAAGTGTTTCTGAAACAGTGTAAATGATTTGGTTTACTAATTTTTACGTGCTTTTAGTGAATGTCTTTGTTGTAAGATTAAACTGAGAGAAAATCTGTTGGTACATCGTACTATTTAATTTTAGTGATACTAATTTAGAAAATTGTAATTTTATTCATGATGCTCATCTTTTTTGTACATCAAAATCATAATATTATTTCTTTATCTAGAATTTAATATTCTAATTTAATTATTATTCTATCTTGTCTTATAAATAAAACAGAATGGCTAAATGTGTTGCTAACCGCAAAACTCGAGAACTGCTGAACCAATTCGGCTAATTTTTTTCTCTAATATTCGTTGAAGTCCGAGGAAGGTTCTTATGAAGAGAAAAATTGGAAAAATTGCACTGAAAAACGTAAAAACCACATTTTTCTTTTTCCCATTCAAACTGTTCCTAGCTGTCAATTATAGGGATGGCGAACTGAGATAGATTAATCGAAGAATCGATTTTTTTTTGGGTCGTGGAGATAGATTTGAGCAATGAATCAATTAATTGAATCGGTCTCAGACACCCTAAAATTAACTTTCAATTCAATTACTTACTGTTTCATTTTATTCAAATAAAACAAAAGAGTACCAAACCATAGTATAAAGAAAAAAACATTTGAAATTTAATTAGTAACTTTGAATGCATCCGTAGATTTGACACTTTCTCTTTATGAACGTAACCTTAAAATTAATATAAACTACTTGAATGCATCCGTAGATTTGACACTTTCTCTTTCTACGATATATAATTTGACTTTGACAGTTTTTCAGTAGATTCTCAATTAGTACGTGTTATTTTCTTGGTTGTGTTTAATATTCGCTTCTCAATCGACACATTTACTTATTGTTTCGTTTTATTCAAATAAAAAAAAGAGTACCAAACCATAATATAAAGAAAATACAATATTCAATTTGACTTTTACAGTTTTTCAGTAGATTCTCAATTTGTGCGTGTTATTTTCTTTGTTGTGTTTAATCTTCGCTTCTCAATCGACACATTTACTTATTGTTTGGTTTTATTCAAATAAAACAAAAGAGTTCCAAACCATAATATAAATAAAAAACATTTGAAATTTAATTAGTAACTTTATATTAATTTTATGGTTAAGTTCATAATTATAAACTACTTGAATGCATCTGTAGATTTGACACTTTCTCTTTCCACGATATACAGTTTGAAGCACCTCGATTTATCTTTGGTTGATTGGTTTATTTTGTGTGTGTTTCCATTTATACTCAGCCCAAGACTCATGCCGCCTATAAGACGCGGGTGGAGCAATTTGGGTCGAAGAACTCTAAATGCTAGGAAACAAGCTAATTTTCATTCTAATCGGACTGCATAGCAACGTGAGGAGCGAAATGAAATTGAAAGGATTCGGATATCACAAACCCGCGCAGCATGTCATTCAGCTAATAATCTTGCAGGTTTTAAACGAGCTGCTTTCAGTTACGATGTTTCAATTGACTACAGTGCCTACCAATGCGTTTCTATTGAATCTATGGACTCAGTTTGCCCACATTGTAAGGCATTGAAATACCAAAACGAAGCCGTTGGATTGTGTTGCGCAAATGTCAAAGTGAAATTAGTGCCATTGGTTCCACCACCAGAGCCATTGTACTCATTGGTTTCAGGAACAGGAACAGATTCAATACATTTCCTTACTAATATCCAAAAATATAACAAATGCTTCCAAATGACTTCATTTGGGGCAACAAATGTAGTTCGGGACAAATTCATGCCAACTTTCAAGGTAATATATAACAAACAGACTTGTCCCCCGTATTGCTTTGTTTATTTGATTTTATAGTTTTTGTAACAAAAGTAATAAACCTGTCTTTTTAATTTACAGATACAAGGTCAAATATATCACCAAGCAGGTTCACTGTTGCCGGTGTCAGATGGCGACTACAAATTCCTGCAAATTTATTTCATGGGCAATTCAAAACAAGAAATTGATCTGCGTTGTGCACATAACAGTTCAGTGAAGAGGTCTATTGTTGAAGAATTAGAAACTTTCTTTCATCAACAAAATCAGTTGATTACATTGTTCAAAACTGCACTGGATCTCATGCCATATGATAATCACAACATTGTAATCAGTGCTGATAAAACTCCTGTGGGCCAACATGCAAGACGTTTCAATGCACCAACAATGGATGAAGTTGCCATTGTTATAGTTGGAAAAAATTTGTAAGCCCGTGATATCGTTTTACATCACCGGAATAATCAGTTACAGTGTGTGTATGAAACACACCGCTCATATGATGCGCTACAATATCCCATCATGTTTTGGCAAGTTGAACATGGTTATCATTTCTCAATAAAGATGATAAATCCCCTTAAAGGTAATTACAAATTTGGTTTAGCAATGGAGATTTTGTACAAGTTATTATATGTATTATATGCAAGTTCAATCACTGTCATTAAAACAATAATTTATTTACAGGTGCCGAAATCAACAAAAAAGTCAGTTCAATGAACTATTATTCATACCGCCTGATGGTTCGTGAAAATGAAGACAATCACATCTTGAAATTTCGGTGTTTTTTCACCAATATGCTGTTGATATGTATGTCAAAATTGAAACATAGCGATTGACATTCATCAGGTTGAACCAGACCAAACTCCGTTCTTAAGAGTATATTCACCTTCGAGATGCGATTAATACTGATGAAAATGCAGAGCATATCGGCCGGATGACAATTCTTCCAGCAAAATACATTGGAAGTCCTCTACATATGTATGGATATGCTCAATATGCCATGTCGTATGTCGTCATTATGGCACAGCAGATTTATTTATCACATTCACGTGCAATCCGCAGTGGATAGAAATCAAACTTGAGTTATTCCCTGGTCAATCACCCATTGATCGCCATGACATTACGGCAAGAGTATTCAAACAATAGTTGAAATCTTTAATGGATTTCATTGTGAAACATAGCGTGTTTGGCGAGATTCACTGCTGGATGTATTCTGTGGAGTGGCAGAAACGTGGATTGCCTCATGCACATATTCTGATTTGTTGGTTGAGAAGATAAGACCAAATGAAGTTGATGAAGTGATATCAGCTGAAATCCCTGATGTACAAGTAGATCCAGGCTTGCATCAAGTAGTTATAAAAAACATGACTCATGGTCCCTGTGGAATACTTAATCAAAATTCACCGTGTATGGTTGATGGTAAATGTTCGAAGCGTTATCCACGGGCATTGGTAGCAGAAACAACTATCGGAAATGATGTGTATCCACTGTATCGTCGCCGATCGACTGGAGACAACGGAAGATCAACAATTGTCAAAGTTAATAAACAAGACATTGAAATTGACAATCGTTGGATTTTACCATATTAACCGATCCTATCAAAGACTTTCAAGGCACACATCAATGTCGAATCTTGCCATTCCGTGAAATCTATCAAATACATTTGTAAATATGTAACCAAAGGAAGTGACATGGCTGTGATTGGAGTTGGTGCAGAGAATTACAATGACGAAGTTACCCAATACCAAATGGGCCGGTATGTTAACAGTAATAAAGCAATTTGGCGCATTTTTTATTTTCTCATTCATGAAAGACACCCCACTGTTGTTCACTTAGCCATACACTTAGAAAATGGTCAAAGAGTATATTTCATGGCACAGAAAGCATTAAAACGAGCTGTTCAACCACCACCTACAACCTTGACCTGTTTTTTTGAAATGTGTCAGAATGATGATTTCGCCCGAACACTGCCATATTCTGAAATGCCAAAATATTATACTTGGAATCAATTCACAAAGAAATGTTAACCACGGAAACAAGGAAAACCAGTTCCAGGTTACCCAAATGTATATTCCATTGATGCAATAGGTCGAATTTATTCAGTCCATCCAAGCAGTGATGAGTGTTTTTATATGCGATTGCTATTTGTCAATGTTCGAGGCCCAACATCATTCCAACAGTTACGAACTGTTAATGGGGAATTGTGTGGCTCTTACAGAAAAGCCTGTCAACGTTTGCAACTGTTAGAAAATGACGCTCATTGGGATCAAACTCTCAATGATGCTATAATTTCTTCACAAGATAATCAAATACGAACATTGTTTTCTATAATTATATCAACATGCTTCCCATCAAAACCAATTGATTTATGGATCAAATACAAATATGATATGTGTGACGATATTTTACATCAAATGCGCATTAGAACAGGAAATCCAAATTTACAAGTCAGTGAAGAAATTTACAATGAGGCGTTAATATCAATTGAGGACATGTTCTTGATGATGTCAAAAAAGTATTATCTCAATTAGGCATAGCCGCGCCCAATCGCCCGATGCACGACGCTTTTAATCACGAGTTGCAACGAGAAAAACTGTACGATATCGATGCTTTAAGAGAATCAGTCCGAATAAATCTTCCACTCTTGAACCAACAACAAAAGTATGTATTTGATACTCTTATGTCAGTTGTAATGATGGAATGGAGGTATTTACTTCTTGGACGCTCCCGGTGGTACAGGAAGAACTTTTTTGATTTCTTTGATTTTAGCAACAATTCGCTCACACAATGAAATTGCACTCGCACTCAGGCATTGCAGCTACATTGTTGGAAGGTGGTCGAACAGCCCATTCAGTGCTAAAATTGCCGTTGAATATGCAAAGCAACGAAACTCTGATCTGCAACATTTCGAAGAACTCTGCAATGGAAAAGGTTTTGCAAGCAATGTAAATTGATAGTGTGGGATGAATGCACGATAGCACATAAAAAGTCTTTGGAGGCATTAGACCGAACCATGCAATATCTGCGGAACAATCAAAACAGATTTGGTGGGGCGATGATTTTGTTAGCAGGAGATTTTCGTCAAACATTGCTCGGGATTCCACGGTCAACGCCAGCTGATGAACTTAATGCATTTTAACGTCCTCCGTTTTGTGGGAACACTTAAAAATACTAAATTTAAGCAAGAATATTATGTCGAGTTGCAAAATGATTGATCTGGAGAAATATTTTCAAAACAACTCCTTGACATAGTTAATGGCAACTTCGCTTTAGACTCTTTCACTGGCTGCGTTACCTTTCCTGACAATTTTTGTCAGTTTACTGATTCAAAAACAGAACTCATTCAAAAGGTGTTCCCAAACGGTACTCAAAATTACAGAGATCATATTTGGTTGAGCAAACGAGCTATATTGGCTCCCAAAAACTTTATGTAAATGAATTAAATTTCAAAATTCAAAATGAAATTGCCGGTTAATTGAGGACATACAAATCATTGATTCCGCTACTAACCAAGATGATATCGTCAACTATCCACCCGAATTTTTGAACTCACTGGATTTGCCAGGATTGCCGCCTCACAATCTTCAATTAAAGGTCGATCGGTGATCATAATGTTGCGAAATATCAACCAACCACGTCTTTGTAACGGCACACGTCTAGCGGTGAAAAAATTACTGAACAACGTGATCGAAGCAACCACTGTAAAGGGAAAGTATAAAGGAAAAGACGTTTTGATACCACGCATCCCAATGATTCCGACTGACATACCATTTGAATTTAAACGACTGCAGTTTCCAGTGCGGCTTGCTTTCGTTATGACCATAAATAAATTCCAGGGGCAGTCATTGAGTGTTTGCGGCATTAATCTTGGAAACCCATGTTTCTCGCATGGCCAATTGTATGTTGCCTGTTCCCGTGATGAAAAACCATCAGCTTTGTTTTTTTACGTCGCCAGGTATTCAAACAAAAAAGATCGTGTACCATAAAGCATTACAATGAAAATATCATTTAACACAATATTGCTAAAGTATTGCAATGTACGAAATAGAAAAATGAATTTTGTAGGTAGTTGTTGTTTATGATTATGACATTAAAAATACATAGAAAAGTATATTAACATTATGCAAATTTATTCTTTACCCCACGGAGTTATTTGAAGTAAATAAATAAATTGATCACTCTGAAATACGTTTATATACAATTTTATGTTTAAATTACACATTTGTGACTGTGTAGTTTCACAAACATATCTGTTCTGGTGACCATTACTGAGAACTAAAGATGTCATCATGACATGTGCACTTTATAAGCGACGCCATCACCAGAACTTGACCAGAAAAGATAAGTTTGTGGGACTGCCACAGTCCAATAGCTTTTGACAGAACGAAGTCTGTCGGGTGAGCTAGTAGTATAATAAATCTCAATTTGACTTAACTGCCCCTTACTAATCAGACACAATTACGAAAATACAATATCATGTTTTCTAGTACAAGTTAAGATTAAAGTTTCATATTTAAACACCAATCAGGATTTAACCACCAAACTATTATTATATTGACGTATGTCGTATGATATTTCTAATTTAAAAAAGTTCCCGACACATTACTAAAAATGTCCCGTGCTATCCTATAGAAAACAACGTTTCCTCAATATCCAGGCACAACTCTAGACAAGAGCTTATTTTTTGGGGGTGGGAGGGTGGGGGAGAGAGATAACTACTGGGGCTGAAGGTAGAAGATAGCGAAGATAGTTTATTGAGGGGTTCGAACCCCAGTTGGTTGTAATGAGGATGGATTTTACTAAATGGCTCTTCACTCTTCCTCCACGCAAATTCAGATATACTTCCTCTAAATTCTACCTGTCTCCTCTCTATCCCATTAGTGTAAAATGTGGGTATCTTGAACGGATGGTAAGATGTGATACACGGACTATTTTTCTTATCGTTAAATTATTCTTAATGCGATCTAAACATTTTAAGAACATAGTTGAGTTGTAGATGTTATTAATGTTATAAGACACCAGAAAGTTATTAACATAGATAATGAAGAATATAAAAATTCACTACTAATACTATTTTCAAGGGGGTGAGAAGAAACAATGAATTGAACTCTTACCATCTTCCTGTTCTCCTCTTTATTATTTCCTCCCTACCAACAATGTCAAGTTTTTCTTAGACCACTAATAAACCTTCATTATTCACTCAGTGTAGGAATGTTTTAACACAAAAAAAACAACATAAAACCCAGGATGGTTGGGATGTATAGAAACCTCCGTTTGGTCAAATGTTGCAAGTAACCCAAACACCTCGTATATGCTTCTTTCCCTTACTTACAGAAAACCAACGTAAACCCAACATTTTCCACATTTGTTAAGGAGAATGTAATGTAATCAACTTTTGATAGTAGTTTTAATTTTAGCTAACATTCAACGTTCTTTCTAGCAAGATATGAAGCACTTAGGTATTTTTCTAGACATAATGGGAAATGTTGGTGGAGGGGGGAATATGGGGTTGGAGAAAGGAAGAGGCATACACAATTAAACAAGCTTCTCACACCAATAATCTTTGACAAAAATCTGAGAGTTTGGTCTTCTACTTAATGAAATTTAAAGTGAATCATTAAAATACGACACATAAGATAATACTTTGAATTACTTTGTCAATATTTGAGCTACACAAATTTTATTTGTTTTTTCTTAGTCTGTAAGGCGCCACCACATTCTGAGCTTTTATAGTTAATCTCAATAGAAATTTAATACATTATTGTTGTACACCATTAATAATACTTTAATCTCACTTAGTGCATTTTTGTCTTTGTGCGTCAATAACTTGAGTTTAACTGCTCAAATTTATCTAGCAGCCCACATAAAAACTTATATTTTCTGAAAGAGCAAGGTTTTTACATGTATATAAAACTTTGATTCGATTGAATGTCATTTCATGTCAAAACACTTAAAATAAGTTTGTTATGTTCGATGGAACGTAAAAATTATTTGGGTCACAAATCACGGCGTATAGACCCCTATATGGTTGTATTCACTTCGTCTATTACCAGAATGAAACCTTACGAGTATTACAATGAGCTATGGACATCCCTGTCGTTCAGTTACTATAAACATTTGTTTTTCCCTTTTATTCACTATCTTTTTGTAATTTTACGACATAAAGATAAGTTTTAAATTGTATGTGCACTTCCTATCCCCTGGAAGGTAGCAGCAGTTTTACTGTGACTAGCTAAACTATTTCCACTTCTTTTAAGCTATACCATAGTGGAATTCGTCAAGGTAAGACTTGTACCATTCAAAGTGCGTTTACCATTGAAAGAAGAAAACCTTCTTTGTATTTGGTTAAGGTATGCTACAATACAAGATAAACAGAGTTTAAGACCAATTATTTCAAATAAATTATCTTTTTTACAGTGAAATCAATCAGGTAAAAAAAGGCAGTTTTCACTAAGTTGAAAATTTGTTCAATAAAACTTAGATTCAAATCAAGGTATTTTTCCGGCTCAATTTTTATTTTTACCTAAAATTCTCTTCCTCTCAATATATTAAAAAAAAACTTAGTCAATCGTATTTAAAAAAAATCCCCTTTCTTGTCGTGCTAGATACTATATATATATATCTTAAATTATCAGCAAAATAGCGTTTTGTGTAAAAATATCTATTCTATATAAAATAGTCCCTAATTATCAAACAATCATACAATAATGCGACTTACTTCGTTTAGATTCTCAAAAGTAATAATCAGAAGTAAGTTTGTAAACGAATGCACATAATTCCCCGTAAACACGGGTGATATTTTACTAATGTTTCTCAACAACTTGTAACAAGTACTGCTTTTGCACCTCAGACTTTGGGATATTATTAAATGTTTGTATTATAACAAAACCACGTTGAAAGCAATCATTCAAAAAGGAGATGTTTTGAACTGAATCTTGAATGGCTACGTTTCTGGTTAGTTTTCAACGGGAACATAGCTATATATAGTGATATAGTAACTTCAAATAATTTCAGTTCATGAATAATTATAAGAGGTTGCCATTTTATGCTTTTTATTTACCATTGTTGAGGTAAAGTAATTAAGGTATGGGGCCGAAATTTAGTATAATTAGAGAGTAAAAAGGGTGTATCAAGTATTAAATATAGATAATATTAATATACAATAATAAATAATAAGGAATATACTTTAAGAACATACTGGAATTTTTCAAATATACATGAAACATTTATTATAATATATATACTCTGATTTTTGTTGCAAGTATAGTTTAGAAACAAACATTCAACGTTCAAACCTTTCTTTACGGCCAACGTCGATAACATTTTAATATATTATTTGTGTTATTTTTATAGGTATTCATAATATATATCAAAAGTGACAGCTGCACATAGTATGGATTGATATATGAATTTATTAATATTGTTTTAGTAAACCTAGTAACTAACAGGTACTGGTCCTCCTACAAAAATCATAATATACACAAGTTTAATGAAAATAATCATAATGCTGTTGCAAACATTAACTATTAAATATATATAAACACGATGATTGTGTGAATGCGCCTTGTCTTTTCGTAGTAGCTACCTCACTGGCTACTTTGTGATATTTTATTGATTTGATAATGAATAAAAGTGTATGTACCTAATTAAGTAGGAAAACTTCACAATTGTGTATGGGTTGTTAGAAAACCTCTTCGCCGTGGTAGAGAAGCCATTTCGCACGACTATGAGGTTACTGTCATCTGACTTACTTACCCCTTTGTCTCCAAGCTGTTCCACTCGACAGTGAAGGAAAGCTGTCTGACCCATGGCCGTGGTCACGTTGCGTGGGACGTTGAAATCAAAATACGGGGTGGTGCTGATATTACCACCAGACAACACTTCATCCACTTGTGGTAGACCTGTGAACAACACATGTTGCCTTAATACCTCTACTAGTGTTGATATTACCACCAGACAACACTTCATCCACTTGTGGTAGACCTGTGAACAACACTTGTTGCCTTAATACCTCTACTAGTGTTGATATTACCACCAGACAACACTTCATCCACTTGTGGTAGACCTGTGAACAACACTTGTTGCCTTAATACCTCTACTAGTGTTGATATTACCACCAGACAACACTTCATCCACTTGTGGTAGACCTGTGAACAACACATGTTGCCTTAATACCTCTACTAGTGTTGATATTACCCACCAGACAACACTTCATCCACTTGTGGTAGACCTGTGAACAACACATGTTGCCTTAATACCTCTACTAGTGCTGATATTACCACCAGACAACACTTCATCCACTTGTGGTAGACCTGTGAACAACACATGTTGCATTTAAGAGGCCAAACTAAGGTGGTCGATCTCTCATTCTAAGTTTCCAGGAGATAGAAACAAAAAGCACAAGGAGGTGAGAACAAGTTTGAAAGTAAAAGAGTCTTGTGGCTAGGACCCAAAGGTAGAAATATTCCAAAGATACAATGAGTGTTTAATCAGTCAGGCTATTTGAACTCAGACGATGCTCTCTGTTTACTAACTAACATCCCTTGGTAGACGTATTCTCAGACAAAACAAGGTGAGATAAGGACACCACGTTTTGGTACTAACATAAAAGTTAGTCAAGACAATGAAATTTTGTGTTGTGACCATATCATTTTTATTTTAACAAATATAAATGCAACGATATAATTTTAGCTAATGTGAATTTCCTTCTAGAAATATGGGAAATGTGAAAACACTCTAAGAAATAGACTATTTTTATTACTAGTTATGAGAATAATATTTACAATAAGTAGGATGGTAGAAAAGTAAAGAAATTCTTTAATGTTGGAAAACATTTTGTATGTTTTGAATATTTTGTTGATGTATTTTTTTGCACCCACGTTTTAATATCCATTCAGGTTGTACACCTGCGTAATAATTACGATAGTGGGTTAAGGATGAGAAAAGTTGAATTTAGAGGAAGTGTACTCACATTTGCGGCGAAGGAAAGGGGGAAACCATCTAAGGAGAAAACATCTTAAGTACATCCGACAGGGATTCAAACACCGATCTCCCTGTCATCAACAGGCTAGTTTATTGTAAGACTGACGCTTTAGACTATGCGTCTATCAAAGCAGGTGTTTTAAATTTAATTTTGGTTAAGCATCACTTATCTGACAAAATTGTACAAATTTTTTCCATATTAATTTCTCCTACCACTCGGGTAAATAATGGTAAGGAACTCCGCACGGACTTTCTCGCTCTATTGTTTAAAAATGGAGATATAGTTACTCAAAAATCGTAGTACATGTGAAACAAAATAATATACACTAGCAAACCCAAGCATAAATTACACTATACTTATGTAAAACTGTTTTTAGTCCCGGTTTTAAATTTTATAATTTTGTTTTTAAAGAATTAATGTCTTCATTTGTATGTTTGGGCCAATAAAAAAGATCAAGGGTCAACACTTCGTATTAAAATTTCAACTTCCGATTAAAATTTTCAACATTTTATTAGGTGTTGCAAATCTTCATGCCATTGCATTGCTATTAAATTCCTCATTTATAAATTTTGACCAAATAAAAAATGTAAATATTGATTATTGAGTCTAAAATGGATATAGATCATTGTTGTACAAACATTCTCCTATGAAGTTTAAGGAAAAACAACATACGCTTTTATTTAGAGACTAACTTATATTTAATTACTCTATGGCATTGGAGAATTATTGCGTTAACACTTAAGTAGTATTTCTATACAATTAAAGCCCACAAAATTGTATTATTATATTTGCCAATATCTCAGAAACTGTTGGATTTATAAAAATATATTTCCTATAAAAGTTTTTTATTTTTAATAGTACTACAATTTGGCAATGATAAGTTATTTAGTATCTCAAATAGTTGCGGAGATACGAAAGATTCTGCTTCTGTAAGGTACCCTAAAATTCATTTTCATGGTAAAATTAAAAGAGCCAGTTTATTTATAATCTTAATCAACACCTAGATAGGAATTTTAATTAAAATCATTAGAGTCAATTTTGAGAAAATCTATTTTTTTTCTCTATTTGCCCTTTCTTAAACTACTCTTAATTTTAAGTTTAAACAGACACACAGATAGATGACATTGCAAAGACCACATTTTATGGTTTGGGGGGGTCTTGAGACGTCGACATCCATCAACATTTCAGGTTATATTTTCTTTTGAGGTCGCAATACTCTTACCTTTTATGTCCAAAAAGTTATATATATATATATATATATATTGACGTATAGCTTGAAAGTTATTGGTTTTATAAAAATATTCTTCTTATTAATTGTTTGTATTATAAAGAAACCCACATATATGTAACGATAAGTAATTTAATATCTCAAATAAGGGTGACCTGGTGGTCTAGGGGTAAGGTGTCGGGACTTCTGTGCTGGGGTCCGGGGTTCAATCCTTGGTCCCGGCACATATTTATCTGATTACCACACCCTTCCTTCACCTCTGACAATACATCTTGTGAATGTGGTAAATTCCAGGCCTCCACCGTGGTTCGGATTCCACGTTAAACTGTAGGTCCTCCATTTCATCTCACAATCACCCTACCCTTACACATTAGCGTAAGTGCATACAACACGAACGGTTAGTAAGACGCGGTGCTAATAATAATACTAATAATAATAATAATAATAATAATAATAATAATAATAATAATAATAATAATAATATCATCTCAAATAGTTTAGGAGATATCAAAAAGATAATTTACGTATCAGACCGGAACGCTTAAAGTCATTTTGCCGAAATATTGAGGGAAGCCATTTTGTTTGGAATATTTATAAATGTTTAGTGATGAAATTTAATCAAAATCGTTAGAGCCGACTTTGATAAAACAGACTTTTTCTTTTTTTTCCCTTCAGTAAACTACACTTAATTTTAGGGTTTGATATCCAATTCCAAAAACTCCTCAGGGCAACCCTACGGAAACCTCTAGATATCAAGTTTTAGCCCGATTGTTAAAATAGTTTAGGCTCTAGTTGGAGGTACAGACAGACAGACGGAAAGTCAAAAACCACTTTTTTGGATTCGGGGTTCATGAAACGTCAAGATTCATTAAAATTCTGAGCTAGATTGTTTTGACGATAACAATACTTTCTCTACCTGTAAGATAGCGAGAAAGTAAAAAAGTATTGTGATCTTCAAAAAAATTGAATTTGAGATTTTTTTGGAAGTTGAGGTTTCTTGAATTCATGAACCCGAAAATAGTTTTTTGCGATGTCGTCTGTCTATTAATGGGACTAGAGCCGAAACCATTTTACCGATTGGCCTAAGACTTGGTATCTAGAGATTTTATCGGGATTCTTAGAAATATTTTTGAATCATCTACACAACCCAAGATTAGGGGTAGCTTATTTAAAGGTTATAAGAAATATAATTGATTTTCTTGAAACTAGCTTTTATTACATTTCGTATCTAGTCAGCTTTTAACGTTACAAACACAATGATAACTTTAATTTTCCCATTAAAATGGCTGTGAGGGTACTCTACAGTAAATTTCAAATTCTTATCATATTTCCCCAACTATTTGAAATACAAGATCGCTTATCATTGCAATATATTATAAATATATAAATAAATTATAATATAAACATCTTTATCGTAAATATATTTTTTATAAAACCAATAGTTTCCGAGATATCCGCAAACATTTTCTAAATTAAGGTCTGAAATATTGATTGCTATGTTCTTAGATCAACTGTTCTCAATGTATTTGTAACAGTTTATATTAATTAATTTATGTTCTTTTCTGGAGAGATTTTGCAGCAATGCGTTTATTTAATTTATTATATCTTAGGAGTTTTAAGAAACAGCTCAATTTTTAGGCAAAGGAGCGCAAATACTGCGTGATGCACCGTGCAATTTATTTAAAATTTAAATTACACAACCCTTAAAAATCTTTCATTGGTAAATAAAGTATTATAAACATATAAAATTGGTACTTATCCTATAAAAATTAATTGACCATAACAGTTTTATTTCATTCAACTAATTTTGAATATTTATATGTTATTTAAAAAAGTTAAATCCAACATGGGAGGAGTGAAAATATGGTTATAAGCACACAACAGTATATTATATGTAATTTGAGAAGCCCGTTTCCAGTAATAGAAATTACGAGGAAATTACAGAACAGATTTTGACAAACGACCCCTCATTTTAGATATCAAGAGTCCAGGATGTCGGGAAAAATAGTAGTTTTCCAAGAAAGCCCAATTTTCTCAGAAAACTTTCAGTTTTTCATTCTTTGTTTAATCACGATGGAACCCTTTATTTGCTGCATGGCTGTAGATTTCTAAATACAATATATCTCTTTGGCTAAATAATAATAATTCAATCTTTATTTGTTTGTCCGAAAACATCACAATTTTCTCTTTGGATGAATATTTATCTTTATATGCTGGTCATAACACAATAAATTGAGATGCCTAAGCCGGGGAAAGATTTTTTATTGGGATGTTGCTATCGTTAATTCGCATTTAAATCAATATTATTGAGCATAATTCTAAATTTTAAAGGTTATGTTAAATTCGTGAAAATATTGTTTTCATTTTGTTTCGCGCATGATACAATAATGTTTAAATATGTTTTGGTATGTATTATAAGCTCGATACGATAAAGTGATCTTGAATAATGTTTAAAAATAGCCATTTTAACTATTAAAGTGTGATTATTTTCTCTTCAAATAATGAGTTTTGATGTTCATTTTGTTCAATTAATGGGGTTTGAAGTTCATTTTAGCGAATAGTAACACAATGCAAATATATAAATTAAGTTACGTTTTCATTTTACCGCTTAAATTTGAGGATATGATATTTAAAAGTAATATTTTGTGTACCAAAACTATATTTTCACATTCTCTATCTCTATCTAACACTTTATCTCACGCTCTCACACACTCTCAATAACACTCTCTCCCATCACACACACACACACACACACACACACACACACACATTCTATACCACACTTAATCCCTCTCTATCTCACACACACACACACACACACTATCTACCCTCACATACACTCTCTATAACACAATTTCTCTCACAATATATTTATTATACTCTCTCTCTCTAAGTTCTCACTCAAAAGCTCTATATTTCTCAAACGCTCGTTTTCTAACACTTAAATAATCTCTCAAACTCACTCTTTTTCAAACTATCTTAATCACACTAACTCTATCTATATATCCATCTCGCTTTCTTTATTTCAAACTCACTTTCTCTCTCTTAAAAACTCTCTAACTCTCTCTCTCTCAAACTCTGTTTATCTCAAACTCACACTTTCAATTTTTCTCTCTAATTCTATCTCTAACTTTCTCTCCTTTCTCACACTTTCTGTTAAACTCTTTGTCTAACTCTTTATCACTCTAATTTTCTTTCTTTAAACTAATCTCTCCCTTTAAACCTTCTCTCTCAAACTCCATCTCACATTCCCCACATGTTCTCTCTCTTTCACAAAATTTCTCTCCCAAACTTCTACACTATATTTTTTTCATACACACAACACACACACACACTTACACACTTTATCACGCATTCTTCCTCACATATTCTATTTAGATCTTTCACACTCTCTCTCTCTCACTTTCTTTAATATACACACAATCCCTCCCCTCACACACACACACACACACACACACACACACACACACACACACACACACACACACACACACACACACACACACACACTTTTATATATAGTTTAGTAAGCCCATTTTAGGTAGTTGAAATTAACAGTAAACGTTTTTACCGATTTTTAACCAACAGTCACTTTAAAGGTTGGGGGTGCCAGCAAAAATATTAGCCTAAAACTAAAACTAAATTTTCCTTGTGAATTTTCCATATTTTCATTTTGTGTGGGCAGCGGCTAAACTGTACAATCATTTTTTGTTTACATCACCATGGAAACCATTGAGTATTATTGTATGTCGGTAAATAAAGTATTTATCTTTTGTTAAAAATAATAACATCTTAATCATTCTTACTTGAGTGTTTTGGTGCAACAATTAGATAGATAGAGAGAGAGAGGAGCTGGGAAAGGGGCCGTTTTAAATTTCTCCTCATTAACGGAAGAGGGAAAATATAAGTTTTGATTCAAATCAAACAACGAAAGCTAAATATCCATGTGATTCGATAGCCTTTGACGAGTAAACATTTAATTAGAAAGTCAGGTGAGGTCTTATTACATATATTTTTCCCCAATAAAAATCTAGAATACATTTTAGTGCATTTATGCAGGCATCGATGCAATGGTCCACTAGTTTGAGAAAAATTTACTTTAGTCCATATCAATTTGGAGTGTAACTAAAGCTCCAATGAATGTGGTTGATTTAAAATAATACCTTCCTCGTAGACATGCTGAATTTTATGGAAATAAGTGGATCAACGTGATGTTGTTTTATTATTATAAAGGACATAACAAAATAATACAGCCATAATAACAAAATATTGGAAGAAAAATACTAAATTTTCTCCGATAAAAGACTTATTTTATGGAAAGTAGTAAATGTGATTCAACACAATGTTGTATTAGATATAAAATGTCTAGACTATACCTGATATGAGTATTTAAAAACATTGGCAGCTAACGAGAGAATGAAATATATACTTCAGTGGGCAAAGCTGTTTTTTAAATCTCCTCTCTCCCCATCATCCTAGGAAACCCATCAAATGGGTCTGGCGTACACTCAATAGAGCATAAAACATGTACACTTAATTAAAATGGAAGCAGGGAATAAAGGAGAATACATGAATGACTAGAGGCCTTTCCTACCTCTGTTTCCTAAATAAGGGGATAGGATGTTATTTGAAAAGAGCCATGTCTCTGCTAATTAAAAACAACCACGCTACTTTAACGACTTTATTCATTACTATGCTGTAGATATGATGAAAAGTTCCCAAAGAATTTTATTTCAGCATTTAATTTCTCGTTATATGGGAAGGGAAAACTAACGAATGCGGTTTTAGTTGTCCGAATGTCCTTCGGCTTTTGACATTTGTTTTTAAATATTTAACTTATTTGTATAAAACTTAATATAGGCCTATGCACACGCGCGCGCGCGCACACGCACACATACACATACACACACACACACACAACACACACAGTCCCTTGTAGAGGAAAATTTCTGATACGTAATTTGTTATTCCGACAGTCATTTTAGCTCCCGAAGGTTCGATATTAAAAACAAAACAATATATTATGTTTGGAACATGAAATAGCAGAAAAAATACATGATTCATGTTTTCTTATCTTTCCTTTTGTTATAGACTTTTATAATACTAACATTTGAAATATAAAGTGTTTTTTTAATTGTGAGCCACATTTTGTTTATTACCGTAGGGCATATGATGACCAAATATGGTATGAATGTAGTGAACATATTGAGTTTACATCATCATACATATTATTTTTGCATTATATCAACTCAAGTGAACATTTTTTGTAGGTAGGATTTATTTTAGGTCAAAGATAGAAAATATACAAGTAGTGAGAAAAATATATTTTGATAAACCCCAAGAAAAATTACAGTTTTTTCTTTATATTAAACAAAGGATGCATTGATAATAATTCAATACCAATGATATTTGTTTCAGTGGCCGAATGGTCTAAGGCGTTACTCTTGCAGTAGACTAGAAGCCGATGACGGGGAGATCAAGGTTCGACTCTAGGTCGAGTGTTCTGAGGGTATTTATTTCAAAATGACTCTTTCCCCATGAATGTGGGTACTCTTCCTATAAATATAGCCTTCCTCGTCCCTAGATCCATTAGCGTAATTAGTACATCAGCATATAGTCCGAACGCGTTTTAGGACGCAGTGCTAAAAAAAATGCGCTAATTAGTGAAGATATCATTTCATCCATTGGAAAACACTATATAATTTACGTATTTAACGCCCATTTTACGAATTGACATTTTATATCAACACACGACTTACATGCTAATTAAACCTTTTGTTATACGGCTAATCAATACATTCAACCTATGTATGAAATGTAACCAATTTTTAGTGTCTGTAAACATGACATTCATAATGTTAATATATATATATCTTAAAAATATAGTGCTTTCAATAAAATTACAGAATGAATACAACATAAAAAACCTAATTTTTCTTAGCACTAAGTTTCACTACCCGTTATACGCCTAAATTACTGATCAACTTCATAATTTGTGTTAAATACATTTTAATTATATTTACCAAGAACCAATTTTTTATAACTCCTGTAGGCAATATTAAGATTTACATCTATCAAATTTTATATCTATGTTTCATTCCAAGGCTGTTTCTCCTACTATCCGATACTCTAGAGAGCTGAAATTTGTTATGGACGATATGGAACAAGCCATCTTTATGATAAAAGTCCTAAACTGGAACAAATAAAGATGGCGGACCTAATATGGAGGACAAAACGTACAAATTGAGTTCTTTAAGAATTTAAAATTTGGAATGGATGATATGGTGCATTCTATCTTAACGAGAAAAATTTGAAACTTTATAAATCCAATGAATGGATGGATGAATAGAGGACTTCATATTTCCTAACCTATTAGAATTTTTTTTTCTGTGCAATATGAAATTTACATTTACGGTATTTTCTTAATACAACTACTCTAAAACCCGCCTATGTGGCGTAGTTGGCTAAGGCACTTGTCGTGTTTAGCTCGACTGCTGAGGACGGGGAGATCGAGGTTCGAATCTCGGTCGGGTGAACTGGGGGTGGTTTTTCCTAAATGGTTTTCCACTCGCCCTCCACGCAAATGCGGGTTCACTTCCTTTAATTAAACCTTCCAAATTCCTAACCCATTTGCGTAATTAGTACTTAAAGCGTATAACCCGAACGGGTAGTAAGACGCGGTGCTAAATATTATTATTATTAACTACTCTAAACGATATTTTTTACAAGAAATTTCAAGTTACTCCGCGGAGATAATTAGTCCAATAACAATTATATAGTTCCTCCACAACACCTCATGTCACCTCAAGGAATGTATTAAAAGTAGCCTGATTGTAATAGCCTAGTTCCTGCACTTTTATGGGGCTGAGCGGTGGTGGTGGGGTTGGGGCGAGGGCAGGATTATCCCTCTCCCCTAAGTTTCATGGAAGTCCACGGGAAAAGAAAAAGCTCTGCTTAGAAAACTGACTAAGAACAAAATCCATAAATGCATGAAAGGTTAGGTCTAGTTAGGTTTGGTAAGAGCCATTTATTATGTGTAGAAATTTTGGAAGGCTTGAAAGCTTAGATAGTATCATAAAAATTAATTTTAACAATATTTTATGAATTCATCTTTCTAACATAAGCCAAGTATTCATAAACGCTCGAAGGCGAACTATGGAAGGTTTGACTACTAAAGTTGTATAGTAAAAATATGTTTTAACATTATTTTATGAATCATTTTAGAAAACATTCAAAAGATTGGTTAAGTAAGGAGTAATGAAATTTTGTAGTTAAGACTTAGAACCTATAAAGCTAAGATTACAAATGTGGTAGGTCATATAATAAAATAAGTTAAACACTAAAACAATATTATTAAAATAAGAATATACTATCAAAGTATTAGAGAAACCATACGCAAAGTATGAATTTGCTAAAAAATATAAGTTAAAATATTTCCATTAAAAGAAAAAAGAAAAAGATTAAGTCATATATTATCCTTCATCATTAAAACATTCATATATCACATAATATTTATAATAATATATTAGCGAAAATGTCCCTGGATAAAAATCTAAACAGACATATAAAAAGTTATCAAATGTAAACAATCAAAGTATTGAGTATTGAAATAAAGATTTTTAGAATTAAAGATTATAACATAATAAGATGTCTAAATTCCAAAATAAGCGATGTTACGAAGTCTTAACATGAGTTGGGTTCCCTTGCTCCTTGGTTGGCATCGGCGTGTTACGTCGATTAATTTATGTCCTTTATGTCCGACATGTCTCGATATTCAGTGTCATAATCATGGCGCTGAAAACGCTTAGCTTTATAGGTTCGAAGTCTTAACTAAAAAAAAAAAAAAAAAAAAAAATTATGAATCAATCTTCCTACTATGATTATCGTATTCATCCATTCAAAATGAAGAATGGCTCTAGGCACGGGACGATTCCGGGATAGCTCAGTGGTTAGAGCATTGGTGTACAAAGCTAAGGTTTTCTGGGTTCGATTCCCGTGTCCAGATGTCGATATTAAATTTAAAGAATATAAAAATCTAGGTTAAGTTTATTTGGGTAGGAATCATAATTATATACCGGATCTTTATTTGAAAAGTTTCCGCCAAAATATCTCGAAAACAACGCATTGAAGATAAAAATATTTTAAAAAAAAGCTGTTTGGTTTTGAGGGTGAAGTAAATTGGTAAGACTGGTATTACCTTGGGTGCCGCTGCTAAGGTGACGTTAAGGTCACTTTGATTTTTTTCAATTAGACTACATATTTTTTATTATATATTCCTGTAGCTTACGTTGTGCTATTTTCAAAATGACCCTCTTCCTCCTTGATCCAGTTAAGGAACTCAACGCCCCATCCCCGGTAGAGGAATTTGAGCCCCGTAGTGGAGTAACTCGACCATAGAGGTAAAATGTTTTTTTCAAATAAGGGATTAAGCCAGTTATAGTGGAGGAACTAGACCATTTCCTAAAACCCTACCCTAAAAAACCAACAGATACAGATAGCATAAGAAGTAAAATAAACTAAAAATAAATTAACACAAAAAAATAAGGATAATCTAAAACGGGACTCATTATCATTACGATAATCAAGGGTGAAAACAGCGCGTATCTTGTAACGGAGGAGCAAATAATAAAATAATAGTAACATAATAATTATATAAGGGAAAATTTTGCTTGTTTGCAAACCATGATACTCAATTTTTAATATGTTTGTGTAACAAAGTCAATTATCTCATTTATGCTCTTTGATGTACTGTGCTGCTCTTATTTTCCTATACATACGTTTCCAAAAAATTCGAATTTCAATGTAAAGAGAATATAAGGTAGGGGTCAGAAGTTGAAATATATCTGATTGGATGAGTATGTAATATCACTTAGTACACAAGCCAACGCGTTATATACACAATGGTATTTGGAAGACAGATTAAGTGGTTAAAAAAAACAGTGCACATTTTGAGCATTAAATAATAAATAAGCCATTAAAATCCACACCAATATCCAATTAACTTTAATACTCTACTCATTAACATACTATTTATATTTGGCTATCCTATTAAAATAGAGCTACTGTATACTGGATGACGTAAGCAACGACATACTCATATTCCTCCAAGTGGAACTACCTTTCTCTTCTCTTTATATTGGTTTCACTCATCTTATGATCGTTCTTAGGTCAAGGTACACTGATTATTCTTTCGTTTTGTCTTGAGTTTGCGGCTATAATTGTTGCGAGGATTTATATTGGTCTTGACTCGAAATGAGCTAGGTATTAATGGATGGTTGTGAAGTTGATTGAAAAATGTTTTTAATTTATTTTCGTAAAGGTTAGTGTCCGATTGGGAAATAAAGGAATTACAATCTGTACAAACATTTTTTGTTAAAATAACATTAAATACTTAAGAATAATAGTTAGGCTTTAGGGAAGAATCCCATGGCATAAATCTATATTTTCTGAATTGTATGTCTTTCGGGGAATTTACTCTATACATCCCGATAACCACCACCTTGGATACAAATCTCGCTACCTGCTGTTATTACTTTGTATTAATATTATTAGGTGTTCTGTCAAACGACAGGTTTATTCTTTTGTCAGTGAACTCAGACCACCAATCCAAACTGTCCTCTGCCTCCCCCTCCAGATAACGAAACTTTCTTATTTCCTTAAAGTCATCCAATATTTGAATCCTCCTTCTTCCTAAGCTCCTCTTTCTTCAAACTTTTCTTCTATAAGCATTCATACAGAAGACATTTCCTCTTGAGAAATCTTACAAAAACAACAAGCAAAACTTCGTAGCACATGCAGTTTTTATGTTGCAAAACTATACTCCCGGTTATTAAAATATACCATAACAACCGGCCTCTGTTAAGAAGGTTTGAGTGTTTGAAAGTGTTTGCCATATAATTAATGTTTATAAATGGGTGATTACAACCTAAATATTCACATATTTATAATTTGGGACAATTTTTTAGTGATTAAACCTTATATTCCCAAGAACTACGTAGAAATGCTGTGATACATTAACGTATGAGGTGTTTAATCCCCCCTAGGGATAAACTAGCAATAACCGCCCATTAGTGCTGAGTCCTACTATCGTTGAAACCATTGCTCCATTTTAGCAATGTCCTGATTAAGTCGTTCCCCTTGTTTGTCACCAAAGGCTCTTGGGTTTTTGGGAAAGCAATTCAAAGGTGAATGTAAAAAGTGGGTTTCTAATGACATCCGACATCCCAGCTTCTGGTAATTACGTAGTAGATCTTGTACAATTTCAGGGTAGTTGCCCTGCTTTTTGTTGCTTAGAAGGCCGTGGATTACTGATTTAAACATCTGCCATGTAGCCAATTCAATTTATTTTAGTTTACTTTTGACATTTTCGTCGAACATCGCTTTTATTTATTGAGGGCTGACAAATATCCCTTAATTAACTTTGGCATCACTTAGATTTGGTAACTTGCTGTGCAACTATTAAAATCTTTCAACACTTTTGTCAAAGGCCTTAACAAAATTTTTCATAAGCTCCAACTATATGTGCAGTGGAGGCAAAAGCATATTTTCAGGTTTCACCATAGGTGCGTTATTAATATTATGTTTTCCTGGAACAGTCTTCTCTGGTTGACCGGTACTTCAAACGTTTTTCAATGGATTGACTGTCCTACAGGCATAAACAACAACGATATTTTGTAAATCCTGTTTGCAGTCCGAGTAAATGTCCAATCATTTTCAGATTCCCAACAATAAAAAAACTTGTGATTTATTGAATTTAGTAAAGTGACATGCCTTCATACGTTTCTTTCTTATCAAACGAATATGCAATAGGTTTGGATGAGTTTACATTACCATTGTTTAATTGAACAGCTTTCAAGCTGAGTTTTTATGGGTGGGTCAATGAACATTCTATATGCTTCTGAATTTAACTGAAATCCCAGTTCTTCCATGAAACCAATTACACCCTGCAGACGTAAAGGAATCCCAGGAATCTTTAGTAAAATGAAAAATTTTCATGCCTCTTCAAAGGAACGATAAGCCTATTCTTGTATTTTTAGCCACCAACATTCATTGTTGCTGTCTTGATACCAAAATCTCTGCTTGCTGCTTAGATACTTTTCTTCAGATAAAGTAAATTCTTCCCAAATGCAAGGTGGATTAGGAATTGGGAGTTTGTCCCCACGTGGCACTGCTTTTATTGCAGATGGAATGTTTGGATACTCTATTTTATCTTTGTTTTTCTTTGAAATATTCCAGATTTTGTAAGACAGAAATAACAGTCTTTAAAGCGGATAGTTGGCTCACGATAGATATACCATTGAAATGGCAAAATACATGTTATTATTTTTTTCTTTAATAGATTCCATTAGAGTCGCATAGCGTGTGATACATACAGCATGTGGTGCCAAACATTTAATTTTGATGATACCCAAAATATGAATAATAAGCTGTCTTCACTGTATTTGCTATAGACCCACGCTGGGACTTTACTGTGAACTGTCGCGAGATGTAACCAAAACTAGTTGATGCATTTACACATGCCTGACGTTTTTTCTCAATCGTGATGTCACAACTATAAAACTTCGATTTCATACAGACAATGAGACACGAACAAAACCACTACCTTTAACAAAGATATACTGAGTGCCACTAACACTCACTTTCTTGCTTTTACAATAATACAATCCCACATACATCTGTGAAGGTGGTGCTTACACTCCACGCGCCAGAATAATTAGAAATAGGTAATATAGCGCATATCAAGCACCTTCTCAAGGCCAAATTCACTGGGGCAGAGTCAAGTTTGTGGTAGTTCGCTAATGAAAATTATCTACAAATATAAAATATTATTATTATTATTATTAGCACCGCGTCTTACTACCCGTTCGGGTTATACGCACTTACGCTAATGTGCAATGGTAGGGTGAATGTGAGATGAAAGGGAGGACCTACAGTTTAACGTGGAATTCGAACCACGGTGGAGACCTGGCATTCCTAATATAAAATAAAATCTTATCCCTAGTAAGAAAAAACCAGAGGCCACATTTTAGTGAAAGAGAATTATGTCATCTTTTATGTTTTTATGTACATATGTAGAAAGAAAAAAAATATCAATTTCACAGAAAATATAGACTAATATAACTTTTTCAGTTATGAAACTGATATATACTCACAATATACATGAAAAACAGTTATTTAATTCATGTTACCAACATTTTATTAACTAATTATATTAATCGTATTGGTGAGAACAAAGACTTAATTTCAGGCTCCCTCAACTAGTTTGGTTTCCAGGTGATGAGATTGGGTTTCAAACTCCAGCTGAGTGTTCTGAGGGTAGTATTTCCTAAAGTGTTTCTCGATTTCACTCTCAAAATATCTGGGTATATTCAATTTATATTTAACTTATTTATCGGTACCAACAGAGTAGTTAAAATTCGTACAACTACGACTGGTATTAAGACGAGAACGGAAAAAAATATCATTGGTGGACACGCTGGTCTGATGTCAGGTTCATTATTCTGTTTTGCCGTTGATGGAAAGGTCAGGGTTAGAATTACAGCACCGTCCACTGAGGGTAGTTTTTCTAAATGGTGTCTCACTCTCACTCCAGGAAATTGCGAGTATATTTCATCTAAATTTTACTTATTTAATCCAACCCTCCTACCCCATTGTTGTAATAAAATTAGTAGAACCAATATCGGTAGTAAAAAGTGAAGAATAAAAATTAAATATGACTGTGTCAAATTTACAAATAAATTAATTAAAACTTTCTGCCTGTTAGCCCTAGAATTGGGGCACTTTATACATTAATGAGTGATACATTTACGAATCCAGGTTGAGGATGTGGAATACTCACAAAATTTGGTGCTTATACCTATTCAAATTAGGTGGATGGAAACAATTTGTTAAAAATATATGTGCAATATTTATTCAATATTTAATACTACTACCAGACCACCTCTGTGGCTTGAGTTCCCAGACTTTATCCTCGGTGCTTCAAGCTGTTTATGTGAAGCACTTGTTCTGGAACGGTGTCAAACTCAGCCTCGTGAAGACAAATGAGGATCTACTTGAATAAATACCTTGTAACACCTATCTATAAAACTGGACTAACGGTCGGGGAGTTCATTGTGCTGTCCACATGAAACATTCTATCTGCAAATGTTGACACTATCTTCGCCATGATACGGTGGCCAATGGATTGCTTGCGGGCTAACACTATGGTGTTTTATTTTTATTAACACAACAATAGCTATAAAAATATGTAACTTAATTTTGGACTAAAAAATTGAAAATAGTTCAAACTTTTTTCATTAAAGCCAATGTATGTATGTATAAACATATAAATGAGTGGTGAATTTAAACAAAGAAGTTACGACACAAAAAAAATCCAAACTTGAACGTGAAATACTTCAAATTTAATTTGAAAGTTTTCATTACTTGCAACTGTGATTTGGTTTGAAAAGAGAAGAACGCAAGGGTGTGCTCCCTTCCTATGATCTACCAAAACATACCCCTTCTTCTTATCTTCTAATTCATTCATTAAATTTCCTAACTTGTTTACATGGACTGTTTTAAAATTAACGTCGCCATCACGTAATCTTCGGGGAGTCTGTTACATTCAACATAGCGTTTGCTTAGCTTTCAAGCTGCTTCATTTGGTTGAGGATGTACTTTTGGATGTTTTGTAATGTTTAAACTTTTGAATTAAGAGGATGACCAACTCAAATAAATTATACAAATGACAGTTTAAAAGCGTAAAAATAAATTTATGGCTATACATTAAGTTTAAATAAAAGGGGAAAAAAACTTTAATCATTGTTGGACACTAAAAGGTGACGTCACTATCAGTATGTAAACATTGACAAATAAAATTTAAGAACTTGAGCACACACTCTTTTTACAACACCTTAACTCAGTTGGTAGCGTGTCTGCCTTCTTAACTAAGGGTCCCAGGTTCGATTCTAGCATTCCCGAAAATATATTATTAATATAAATATGGGTTTACTCATTTACATTGATAAATTTACGGCTGGGGACTGAATATTGTGCCTATCCTAATCTTAAGTTAGATTATAAGGCATATGAAGCTATTAAATATATTACTTTAATAAAAAAACTGACCCAGACCATAGGCTGGAAACTGTAATGGATGTAAAGTAACAGCGCTTACTCCCCTCACCATAACGAATCAGCAATGAGTAGATCCCCTTAGTAAGGCTTTAAACAGTTTTTATAATTTCTACGACAGGAGCTATATTTTTATGAATCCGAGTATACAATCTCTTTACCAGAATATATATTTTTTATGAAACAAAGTATACACCCTCGTCGCCAGCATTAATCAATACAATCTTGTGCTCCATTACTAAATCAGATACTTAAGGCGCCACTTTCTTGTGTGCTTGAAAATGTTTTTCAATTCATTTCTTAAGATAATGGTTTCAATAAACGTAAATATAAAAACGTTCTACAGAATTTTGCCGTTTAATCATGTCGCATATTGGACCAAAATATCCCTCTATCAATAGGGAAAGAAATAATTTTTGTAAAGTTTGAACAAAAGTTTAATAGTGTTACTTTTGATGTTAGAAGCAACGTCAAGATATAGTGAAATGAATACATATTTTTTTCAAAGATGTATTATTTTTATTTTGGATAAGTATTAACCTATTTTAAAATGATTAAAACAGTACTATCTTAGCACATGGGACATCTTTCACAATCTGGGATTATTTTAGCTTAAATACACGGGTGGTTTGTATCATGTTGATCATAGGACGTTTATTGCAGCTGTGTAAAACCATGAAAACCCTTCCTTGTGTATTCGTTTACTTATAAGCTAGGACTCACCTTTATATAGTCAGTGTTTGTTCAATTGTATGAAAGTTAAATTAGGTTGGATTAAGTTTACCAAAATGAAAGGAAACTACCTGATGTGTAAGCTAGGTTATGCTATGTGAGGTAGGCTCTGTTAAATTAGGCTAAGACTGCAAAAATGAAATTATTGACACATGGTTGGGCTTGTTTAAGTTAGGTTGAATTAGATTATGTTAGGTTAGGTCTGCATAGATTAAAGGAATGGTCATGAAAATGGTCATGAACAAAGTGGCAGGAAGACTCGTGGAGGAAAGATTGAAAGCCATGATGTTTGCTGATGACTTGATTGCATGGGAGGGATAAGGAAGAGGAAGTACAGGAACAACTACAAGAATGGAATGAGGAAGTCAAAGAATGTGGGGTGAAATTTAACATGGCAAAGTATGAAGTGATGTAATGAAAAGGAAGAGGGTAAAGCCTAATAAAGCAATAAGGTTGGATAGAGAAAATCTGAGAAAAGTACAGAAAGTAAAATATCTTATAATCGTGATTGAGCAGAAAGGTGTAAGTATAGAGTTATTAAGAAGACGACCGCAGGGACCGTTGTTCTTTAGGTGTGTAAGAGACCCATGGAGAAAAAAAGTGCCCTTAAAGTGTAAGGAAGTGTTGTACAGGGCGTACATTGTGCCCATTGTCACATATGTTGCAGAAACATGGGCATTGAATGTAAGAGAGACTAGGAAAGTGGAGGCCATGGTAATGAAGTTTGTGAGGAGCATATTAGCTGTCACGAGGAGAAACACGACTAGGAATTAAGTGGTACGGGAAAGAATGGTGGTACAGGGAGTACATGAGATAGTAGAGGAAGCAAGGCTGAAATGGTATGGGCATGTAATGAAAATGGAAAACAGTAGGAAGCCAAATAAAATGTTGAAAATGAAGTATTTAGGGAAACTATTAGACAGGGGGCCAAGAAATAGATAAGAAGAACAGATAACAGAAAGTGTTCATGTGAGAGGAGAAGAATGTAATAAATTAAAGGAGGAGGAATGGTGGAAAAATAGAGGAAATTGGAGGCATTTTACTAAACTGACCCAGACACAGACTGGAAAGAGTTGATAATGATGATACGAGAGCAATCATTTTGTCTATCCTAATCCATACGTCCTATCTTGGTTGCTCCAAAATACCTCCCGTTTACTTACTAAATATACAGAGTCAAACGTCCTGTATGGATTGGTCAAAACGGGTCACTTTTCAGGGGGATTGTGCCAAACGGTATATGGCCCTATTTTATACCCATATCGCTGCTTAAAAGGTATCTAACGCATAACTCTCGTATTTTATTGGGTGACCAATGACGGAGAGGTCAGGGTTAAAATCCTGGTCGGTTGAACTGAGGGTGTCTTTCAGTAGATTTATCATTAGCCTCCCTCCACGCAAATACGGGGATGCATATACCCCAACTGGTGCTTAAATGTGTGTGTGTGTGTGTGTGTGTGTGTGCACGCGAGCGCGTGGGAGGGGTGGAAAGGAGAGGGCTGGGCAACTATGTTACCTCTAAAATAAGGACTAGGATTAATCTGAATAAATAATGTGGAAAGAAGGACACCTTAGAAAATTTATCTATTTGTTATTATATTTATTTCTATGTAACAAAATAGTCTAATCATATTAGGATATAAAAAGCTATTATATTAAATAGATAACCTAAATGGGAGACTTTGCATATGCATAGTGCTAGTGCACAGTAATAAAATATAAAAAATCAACACTCGTACATGCTGTGCTACGGCCACCATCTTAGAAAGGTCTCTTTAATGATTGGTTATATTGAAATGTCTTTCATTCAAAGGTTTAAATAAATTACATTAACGATAATTTTGTTCGTTATCATTTTTGTATTTGTGAAAAAAGCTTCCAAATAAATCTGGGAAGAAGGGATAACTCATCAAATAACTATTTTTATTAACTGAAAAGATGTTTCTTGATCATCAAACAAGAAATATGTTACCTGCTTAGGTAGAGATTTCAAAAGATTAATTGAATTTTTCTTAGAAATTTTTATACCTCCTGTAGTGAAATTACATTAAATACGTAGCTAAGAATTTTTACTTGAACAACTATTTTCTTTTAACAGAGCCATCAAGGAATTAAAATACAAAATATATAAAATTTGACCAGAAGTGAAGCCAACAAAGAATTACTTGATACATTTCTCAACTCATAATAAAGCTTGGTAACAAAGTCAGGTGAGTTCTCACACTATAGGCCTTGTACATTTCTGAGCACAGAAGACTTGCTCGTTTAAACACACAAGAATTACAAGTAGTCTTATATCCTCACGAAATCAAATGCAGGAGTTTTTCTGACGTTAGGGAAAGAGTTGTTGGTACTGGTTCCAGTGAATCATCATTAAGGTTCCGGCCTCTTTGCATGGCTATATATAGTTGCCAATCACCGCTAAACTTAGTAATTAACTCTGTAGTAGTGTCGGGAAACTGCTGCTGTTGAAGAAGGAAGTGTGTCTTGGTAAAAGTTAGCAAGCAGCTTTTGTTTCGCTGTCTGTTGGTGGTAAATAGAGAATCTCCGTTCAATTAATATCTTCATTTTTTATTTTTCGTATACAGCTGTGATGAACTCCTAACCTGTTTTAGCGATGTCATCCTTAGTTGAATTATCTTGATTGAACATAACAACTTGTTTTCTTAACCACTCTTCCCTTTCTAATAACTTCAGAAACTTAACTTTTACTTTTAAAAATATACCTGCTCTTGCTCGTTGTGGGCTCCACCCTCAAACCCCCAGTGAATGTAAACTAATGTAATTCCAGCGTTGTTTTGAAAGTTGATTTATTTTTACAATTTAATAAAATATAATAATAAAATATGTGTAAATGTGCAAAATTTAACTACAGTAAAAACTCTAGCTCTGGTGCAATCTGTTTTTTAATAGGTCCTACTGTTTAGCCACAAGAATCCTCAAAAGAAAGGTCCGCACCGACTTTAAAGATGCTCTGCCATTTTAAATTGTTTTCGGGGGTTAAAATTTTTCTTTTTACTTTTTGGAATTTTACCGTCAGCTATAGGCTAGAAGCTCTAAGTTTGTCAATTTTCAAGTTTCTAGCTCATCTGAAAGTGGGTAAACATTAATGTCAGTGAGTGAGTGAGTCAGCCATGTGGCCTTTTATTATAGTGAAGAGATGACTAGATTCTGTGTTACACCCTGATACTGCGTGAAAAAATAGAACATTATTGATCTGTTGATAAACCCTTATTGCTTAGAGATAGTAAATATATTGATATTTTATTTCAAGCTCGTTGCTGGAGAAAAAAAGTTTTCAGTGGTAGAGCGTGAGGTCAGTAACACTAAAATATCTGTATCCTGCCCAAGATTATGACATCAGCATCCGCTGTTGCTTGATGTAATTCAATTCTGGCTTTGAAGAGATGAGTACTTAGGGCATTTATGAAAGTCTTCTTGTTCTTGACATTAGAGAGAAAATTGATTTTGGGTAATGTAAGTATGGTCATTAAACTCAACTACATGTGCTTTAATCTGATAGCGAAAACTGTTGTGGGACTGTCCGTTTAATAATCAAAAACGATTAGGGCCCCTTTTCCATTTTTTTTTCTACATATGACTTGAATGGATCCATCACATTGGTATATGTACCTGGTCTTGGCCTAACCACACAGTTTACCAAGTGTTCTCAATAACATCTATAACTTCCAGTGGGATTACAACATTTTCCTCCTCTGATACATAGGCAGAAATAATAGAAGATTTGGTTCCTTTCCGCATGTATAACTCAGTGTAAAGGGCAGGGGGTCTAGGAGCTAGTTCATACATTAAGTACGCTTTAAGATCTTCTAGACTACTATTAAGGCAAATTATTCTGTTAAACAACTGTTGTAAATTGACTGGAAAAATGTTTCCCTTAACTTTACTGCTAATGTAACTAATCTTAATGGTATCATTATAGCTTTTATTGGGATAACTAAATCTACTAAAATCTTCCCAATCAATGCGTTATCAATTTCTCTGCGGCAAGATTGCATTCCACAGTCCAACAACACCGGAAGAGATACTGACAAAGTGTTTTGATTTCTCAAAAGGATTGTGTTCTTTAAGCAATTTCATATGTGTCTCTTTTTATTTAGAATCGATTCTCAATTGCTAAATATATTTCTCTTGAAAAGGGAGCACTCAGAATCTATATAATGAAAGTGTCATCGTTCAAGCCACGTCCCGTCCAGATACCTAACCTCTCCTTCTATTGTTATTTTACAGTGAAAAATCTTCAGTAGTGAATTTTTTAAGGTCATCATGTGACATACAAGGTTGAGCCTCCATCATTTGCTGTAAGTAAAGTTCACAGGACTTAGAATTAAGTATATGACCAGCAGAATGGAGAAGTGGCATCATTAAGGTAATCGTTGATATATGTAACTTACAGCTTCCTGTCTTCTTACCTTGAAGGAATTATAACATGAGGAACACTACTGGTACTGGATGACGGAACACCAGCCGCAATTTTATTGTTCTGTTCTTGGACTACTACTACTACTACTACTACTAACTACTACTACTACCTACTACCACATCCACTGCCAATATGTGCTAGTACACTTGCAGTAAGCTGGGTTTGCACAGCACCCCTGGACATCAACCTACCTAAAAAGCTCCAACCCTCCAACCAGAAGGGTGGGATGACCTGGATCAGGCCGGATACCCGGAGAGGCGAGAATTAACTCCTCCCCCCATCAGTATACACTGGTATGTCCAGCACCGGGATTCGTGCCTACCACCTATCCAGTGTTTTACCTGGAGCTGTTTACTTCCATTACAGAAATGACTTTACGATCTCCACGCTTTACCGTGTGTGGAGGAATGGGATTACGCCCGTTTCTTGTGGGAAAGTATGCCACTACTCGTAGTACATCTCATGCAATACTAACTGTCCAAGTTAGCACCGGAGCTCTAAAACCGCTATTGCACGAACGGAGAGGCCCAGGACCACAGGCCCAGAGCCCTAAGCACCAAGGCCTAGAGGCTCAGAACGCCAGGGGCCCAGACCCCACCGCTCTGCCAACGTTATCACTCGTCGGTGATTAAACTGCACTGCCCCACGGAGTCCAAACCATTTTTGGGGTAGTGCCATGAGTATAGCCCGTGACGTGGGCTTACGGCCCAGCCCTGTAAACTACTTATAACGAAAGTAGTCAAATGGAGGCATACCAACCCCACAGGCCACTCCGAGAACCTGTAGGTAACCTACTCAAGCATCAGTCTCTCTAGACGTGTATTGTGTAAATTTGAAACAAACATTAGTAACTCCTCATTTTATAATGCTTTATTTCATGTTACTTCACGGCTGGACATATTTGAGAGTAGTGAAAGTAGGCTTTCATACAAGCCTTCTTTATCAGGATAAATAATAAACTAGATTATTACAATAAAACAAAAGCAAGATGTGTGCACGAACAGCACGTGAAAAGGTGTGACCTATCAACATATATGAAATCGAACTTTTGGCGTAAACTGTCGCCCATAGCTCCTCAACTCCACTTCCTCTCATTACATACCCAAATGAATCAGACACCAACAAATTAAATCCACCAAGTCCCACAATAACAGAGATTATATGAATGGTTCTTATCAGCATATACCACTATCTCAAAACATTTTATGAATAATGGTGCAAGGGTGATGATTTTTTTATTGCTCTGAAGCAAAAAGCAAAGCTGAATACAAAATGCAGGTTTAAGGGACTAAGGTTTATGAGAGGAAGAGGTGATGTCCTGGTGATACTCCCTCAATATTGTGCTATAACTGACTGTATGATGCTACTCAAGAATGACTTTTGCTCTTCTTTATTAGTGTAACTAGCTGCCCAAAGAAAATCAAGTGATTAAGGTTTTAATTATATTTGAGCCTCTCAAAAAAAGGAAATTTATTTCACTTTGATGATTTTGAGCCCAAGTATAGGATTTTTTTTTTAATTTTCACAGGCATCTGGTTTAATTGCTCTCAACTCTAATGAAAGTGTTACGTGGAAATGCAGATGCCGTTTTCACACCATGCAAAGGCGTTACACATTGTATACTTCCAAGAAAACAGCAAGTTTAAAGTCTAGTTAAAGTTCTGATATTAAAGTCAGGATTATCTAATAAATATTGAATAAATGCTGATTATTCAATGAATGAAGTGTTGTGAACATTGGCAGGATTCAAATATATTTCTGTTTCATCCTAATAATAGCAGACACTAAATGAATGAAATAAGTTTATTATGAGCATTGATCCATATTTTCTGTACAAATTAAATTATAAACCAATATGAATTGTAGAGTGAAATGATCTGGTCTGTAACATGCTATTAGATAATGTATTATGAGCGTTTGCTTTCTGCGAAAACATTTTTCAAGTTGCTGCTCTTAATCTTTGCTATATTTTCAGTAAAACATTTGACTTTAAACTGGATTCATATTTCCACGATCTTCTTTAAATGTTGAAAAAGATGATTAGATATCTTGATCATAAAATCTAGCACATATGTCATCACTGATTATGGTAGCAGCAGTAGTCACAGTTCATAGCCTTTTTTTCTCCAGGATATAATATTCTTTCAGAATTTCAATTCGAGATTTTTCAGCATTAGCCTATCTTGGAAGGCAAAGATGCAGGACCTGTGTGTTAAATTCAATCAGCAGACGTTGCACCCATAATGATTATTGATGAGATGTTTAAAGTGTTTTTCAGATTAAATGTCTACATGACCCCCCAGAAAGTTCTATCATAATTCTCTTTAACTGATCAAGAGTATATTGGCACTTAGAATAGTCATGTAAAAAAGAACAAAACGTGTCTAGCACAGGTTTCATTTTGAGTCGGCTGACTTTTAGTCTATTGGCCACCATCTTAAATGAGGTCCAACAATCAAGAGATAGGGAGCTTCAGCAGTAAAGAAATTGTGTATGTATCTTACTGACGTTTTACTTGATACCCATACTCATCTTGACGTTGTTCACAATAGCTTACAATAGATTCACATATTCCATAAATTGTAATATTGGAAACAGTACATCGTCAGTTTTTTGAGAATTTTGTGTTAGGTTGCCCTGAACCTTTTTCACAAAATAAACAAAGGGCATTGAAGTCAAATTGTTGAACACTGTGATTTCTTTCTTGAATGCCTTGATGTTTGTTTGGCAGTGTACGTGGCAAACAGGTCTATAACATTCAACAATTATGAGAAAAACTTTTATAAACCAATTCTTTGATAGAAAAAAAACATGGTGCAAATATTATGCGGTGGTTAAAATTATGTGGTGAAATTCAGTATTCTTTTAATTTTCAGCTATTTCTGAAACAAATATTACTAGTATTACTTAATCTTCTAAAATTCTCTACTTAAAGACAAATATACTATAGCTACTTAATACTAAGACTACTATAGATATAAGTGATGATTCTTATGGTGGAATATGGGAGATAAGATGGGTTGGCTGTGTGATAAGGGAAAGGAAAGTATTAGCCACTGGATTAGTCATGTGAGGATGTACACAAGATACAAAGATTAATGAAACAGAGGAAAAAACAATAAGCCACGAAGGGTTGGGATAACAATGAGTGAAGTACATAAGATGCCTTTTGAAGGAAAGATTTTAATCAAATAAGAAATAACTAGATATAAATGTGAATGGCAAAAAATGCCATTACCGTGATTTCTAATCTAATTTTTCATGGTAATAAATCCAAAATAATTTTTATTATTATTATTTGGCATATAACTTGGTACCGTTGCAGTTAGAAAAAATGATAATGTAAAATAACATGTAATAATTTATTCTCTTCGAGCCTTGAAGGACATTTTTTCGATATTTACAAACGTTCATGATATACAGATGAAAAACCGAGTATCGGCCACCATTTTCCACGATGGCTGCCGTAGCACAGCATACACGAATGTGGATTTTTGGTACGTTATTACTGGGCAATTTTATAAATATGCAAAGTTTCCCCTTTAGGGTATAAGTCTAAAAGTGGTAGCTGCCAATCACATCACATGAAGTATGAATATATAGATAGTAGTTTTACAATATTAAGTAAAAGTCAGATCCTTCTCCTTCTAATGGTTCCTGCTTTGAAGCAAGATGTAATAAATGTGAAATATAACTCAAAGTCCTCAATATAATATTTTTCTAAATTCGCCATTATATAAGTTTATGTTTCAGCTTAACTAAAACGTGTTCATTTGTTAAGCTCAACCACAAGGTGAATGAGCTTAGTTTTAGGCAGCTTACACCTTCTCTCACAACACCTCTTTTACGATATAGATATGTACTTGGGAATAACCTTATCTGATGGTTAAAAAATGTATTCTCGCTTAATGATATGCCAAGCCAAGCAATGTTTTGCGTAAATGTCCCTATTCCCAGTGTCTAATTCTTGAGAGTTGTAAATAGTGATGGACTGGCTCCAAGTTGACCTGGTTCCCGCATAGGTTTTAGGATCCTCTTTAGATTATAGTTTCCTGTGTCAGTTCTAGGCTTCACTTTGGTTCCAGGTTTATGTGTAAGTTCTAGTTTCCCGTGTCGTTTCTGGTTTCTCGTATAGGTCCTAGTTTCCCGTGTCAGTTCTTGGCTTTACGTTGGTTCTATGTGTCTGTGTAAGCTCTAGTTTCCTGTGTCGGTTCTAGTTTCCCATGTCTTTTATACTTTCCTGTGTCGGTTCCAGGAACCTGTAGCGTTCATAGGTTTCTGTATCAGTTCTAGGCTACTATGTCTGCTCTAGGTTCCCATGTTGGTCTTAGGTCCCCGATTCTCGGTAACAAATTTTAATCAATCCCACAAACACATATATACCCATTTTGGCTTCTCAATACGTGTTAACGTGTCATCACTGACTAACCAATAGTCATAATGTGTATAGTAGAATTTTCATAGGAAGAAACTTCTATAAAATACAAAGTTTTGCTTGTGGTCAACATTGACTACATTTTAATATGTTATTAGTGATAGGTTGTGATATTATCTGACAAAGGTGGCACCTTCTGATCACTTGACTTGACGTATGAATACGTGAAATTATATCTTACTTTTTAGAATACGTGAAAATAAATCTAACAAATTTTCTAGACCCTCGTGTGTGGCCTCATTGTCTAAGGCACGACACTTACAATAAAATAGATTGCCGAAATGTGAAGATTGTGAACATTTGGTGATGTTACATTATGATGTCATACTATCCACTCCTTATGAAACCGCTATATCAATAAACTTCCTGCAATAGTAAACTTCTCTATTGTAGTCCAATGTAGAATCCGTCTACATGACTAATCCATATCAAACAAGATTAAACTCCTTGCAATCAATTAAATGTTCATGTACTTACCCTTTGTATCTTCTGGTTAGAACAACCTTCAAGATTGGACTATACTCGCCGCGTCCTAAATTCAAGAGTGGGACGAATGCGCCTTGGTTTAACTGCATCTGATGTGCCAAGTGATTCCGATGGGACTCAGGAATAACGCTCACAACAGTACCGGAATTACGACTAACCTGCCAACCTTCAGGCAAGACGGAATCTACCTCCAAGACAGCGCGTGTTGTGTGTACGTCACTGGTGCTCTGGTCAAAATGATCTTTTGTCAACACTGGCGGACGTGATAAAGACGTATCGACTATTAATTTGGATGCCTTCAGAAGAAGTCATGTCCTAGACTATTAAATTAGACGCCTTCAGGAGAAGTCATGTCATAGAATATTATATTAGACGCCATCAGGATAAGTCCGGTCCTGAACTTGGACATTTTCAAGATGTTTTCATATTCTCTATATATTTATTTCATTGATATTATTTTAATAGACTTGAACTATGGCTTGTTCAAATTTGAAATTGAAGTAACGTATTTATTGGAATAAAACTGAATAGGCAACGTAAACTATTTACTAAAATTAATATTGTTGGTAATACTACATTTTATAATGAGACACCTAATTATTTTTGCCGCCAATCAGGTGTTAGTGTCAGTGAGGTTACTGAATATATCAGATTGCCATATTTTTTGAACAAATTTTTGTTAGAAATATTTTATTTGAATGGTCAGAATTTAGCTGTTAAATGTAAACTCATCTTTTGACGATGTTTTCTTATTTTGAATTGTTTGGTAAAGTAACGTAAAATTTTGCTGATGGATTGATTTTGACTTTGAATATTTTTCAAATTATTTAATTGAATCTAATTGTGGTTTATCTAGACTTCTTTTGTATGTTATATAATTTTTATTCACAAGTAGGGATCTTGTTAACGTCCGTAATTGTGTCAACATTTAATAGTTCCGCGGGAGTTTAACCTATGGTCTGTAAGTCAAACTCATGTGTTCCCCGAAATATTCGTACGATATTAAATTTAACATATCTTTTTTCTTTTTCGCCTGTATTCGATGTAGCGTAGCAGACGACTTTCGTACCAATTTCAAAGATGCCCATTAGGTTGTTTTCTTTTTGTAGTCAGTAAATATCTGACTGGACATTTATAAAGTAATTTATTTATATAGTCAACATTTTATGTTGTTTTGTCAATATTCACTGTTGTGAAACTGACATTGTGTTGTCTCTTCCAGACTGACCTAGTTGACTTAACAAGATGTTTCATGTTTGGAAACATTCGCATGATAGCACTGCACATTTGTTTAATATGATTTTCAACACAACCCCTGATGGATCTTTTAGTCCATGTAAATTATTGTTTAAATTGTTATTTTATTAAATAAAACATTCATATTTTTACCAAATTGTTGCTAATGTCTTTCTTCTTTATAACTTTTTGTAGCTTACCCCCACTTTCTTTTTAGTCTAGTATGGCCACTAGCTAAGAGGAGGAAGAGTGGGTGGTAGCAATTGGGGTTCGAACCAGAACGGGTGTGCTGAGGGTTCTTCAATCTCTCTCTATCCACGAGAATTTGGGTACATTTCTTCTAAATTCAACCTTCCTAGCTCCTAACATATTAATGTAATTAGTGCATAGGCTTCTAGCTCGAAAGGGTAGTATGACGCGGTGCTAAGGTAACCGTATGGCTGTCAGATAAGGTTCATTTTACGAAATATCGGACTGTACACATCCCATTTTTAAACTTAATACAATATTTACTACATTTTCATTTTAAGGCTGTATTTATCTCACTGTAGGCCTATGTATTTATTATATTTTTAAAACTTAAAGGATGTTTTTAAAACTTGTATAACTATGAACCAAGGATCGTACTTTCTAAGAATTTAAACATATTTCGTTTTTTAAAATCCCATATCATAACCAATTAACAGGAAATTAGTTTCAGGATTACGCTCGAATCAGAAAATGCATCAAGTGCGCTTTCATACCTTCATCAATTTGATAAAAGTGAGATTGTGATAAATTTAATTGGTTTTTAATTTTAAAATAATGATTTTGAAATTTTTGGTGCATTTTTTAAAATACCATTAAATAGTTTCACTGGTCTCGATTTCTCGGTTTTTCAATGTGGAATATAGGACACTACACCACTATGCAACGCTTGGTTCTTTATTGCAAACATATGATAAATATATTATTAGAATCTGATAATACTTTTTATTAATAATATAGTAAGAAAAACAAAATTATTTCACAATAGGTTGACATTAGTGATTTCCAGTCAAAGTTTGCAATAAAGAGCTTTCCACTACCTGTCATTTAGAATGAGTCAGTTCAGAAAATTACTCTAAATAACCTCTTTTAAAACTAATAAAATAAAATTATGGTCTATGATACCTTAAAAAGTCCATAGCTTGTCTACTTACTCAACCTAGGATCCCAGGTTCGATTCACTTTATGGCCGAAAAATATATCATTGGGGAAATGTGATTTCTCCTTTCATATTAATGATTACTGGATGTATGCTAGGTGTTGTGTCTGCACTATATTTAGGTTAAGTGATAAGTCATGCGCTGTTAACACCAGTCGGTTCAAAAAGTGCACGCTAAACTCCTTAAATAAATAAATAAAAATAAAGTTTTGGTGGTCCACCAAACTCCCAGTTCAACAGATAGTATATTAATATACATATATTAGATTACTGTGTACATATATATTTTTTTATCTAATTTAAATTGATTAAAGTAGAATATTGTTTAATTACTATAACTTGTTATAACCAGGACTCAAAACAGGAATTTTGCAAATGGGTTTGGTCAGCGTTTGAAAGTCAATATTCCACGTGAGGTAAAAAAAATGATCTCATTTCCACAAGGACGTGGCCAAGTTTCGAAAAAAATAAATAAAAAAATAGTGTGATAGATGTGGTAAAGGAGATTAGGTATCAAACGAAATCCTCCCAAACCAAGTGTCCGGCACACCATCCTTGCAACCAAACCCCTGGACTCACCTCACTTCTTAAGAGAACGGACTTATTCTGAGGTAGATGTGATACCAGATAAGGAAGAAAATACCCTAGTTCGCCACACGTGTTGGCAAACGTTAAGGGTATGAGTTTGGAGCAGGATGAAGGTAGTAAGGGAGTGTCGAGGGAGCTCGTGATTACTAGGGGTGGCTCGTGGATATGTCAAGCACCTGACCTCCCAAAACCCCCTGTCAAGGGCATAAGGAGAAAGTTGAGGGGGTAGGGGCAGAGAAGACATGCAGATTACCGAACATTGAAAGGATGAAGGGCTAAGGGATGGGTGTATAGGAGGAGGGGAGAAAGAAAAGAAGGTAGTGGTTGGAGTTGGGGGTGAGCAATTTCGCTCTCTTTAGGGGAGGCGAGAATACTCAATTACTTTCTTCACGGGTTTAAAGGGGATAAAGATGTCGGAACAAGCTACGGATCAAGTAGAGACAGAAGTAATATTAAAGGATATAACATTGAAAAAAAACATGCAATTCAAAATTTGTTTTTATCATTTAATTTTTTTTTTTCGATGCTCTCAGGTTTACAATCGAATTAATAAATTGATTTAATAAATGAACAATAATAGTTATATCCAAGTTTATATGAGCACATAGTTTATGAGTAAATGTACTATTCAAATTTAGGAGTGGTTTAATTAATTGTAAAACCCCACATTGGTGGGCGCGTTGACCAAGTTTTAGGATAGTTTTGTCTATGAACTAAATATCCAAGTTATTCTATTTATTAATTACGATTATATCCACCCTAGATATATTATTTAAATTGAAAAACTACACATGGACACGGGAATCGAACGGGGAACCTTAGCTTAGTACACTAATTATCTAATAACTGAGCTGAGTCGTCTCGTACTTAAGGTAATTCTTCACTTGTATATAAAAGTAGAGTATGTAATGGAGGTGTGGAAATTATCGGTTAAATATGAGTAATTAATTAAGATCATGAACTGCGTTATCTAATAACTCGTTAAATTTATTGATCACTCATATGAAGATGATAATTTCCACACCTCCGTTACAGACTCTGCCTTATATATGAGTGAAGAATGTCCTCAGGGCATGGGACGTCTTCTGGATAGCCCAGTAGTTAGATCTTTGGCGTACCAAGTCAAAGTTCCCGGGTTCAATTCCCGTGTTCAAGTGTCATTTTTCAATTTAAATAATATAATTTTGTATAATTTATCAATGGGTTTGAAAAATGACTTGAGACTAGATACGTACCGAAGGTAGTTTTCTAAAATGGTTTCTCACTCACCCTCTCTCCAAAAATGCAGTTACATGTCTTTTAAGTTCTATCCACCCCATTCTGAGAATATTATCGTGATTAAAATATGAACTGTCAAAACTTGAGGGTGGGGGAAGTGCTCTAGACACATATTCATTTTATTTTCTAAAACAAGATTAATTTTTTTATAGCTTTTGGTTCCTGAGCTATTATATTTATGTCTAATGCATTTCAATATAATTTAATTTGTATAATTTTACCTATTAAATATTAGTCAATATATATAAACCACTAGAAAGACAAGTTAGACTATATTTCGGCTGAAAATTTCATTTAGTCGTTTTTAATCCGTTCTTCTGGAGATTCTTTCACATTTTCTTGGGAGCTAATATTAATTAAATCGAGATTAAACGTAACAACCCAATTGCGAGGTCATTAATTTAACGTATAGTGAAAGAGTTACAAGCCCAAATTTTCCCAATGATCAGTATTAAAACCTGCATGAGTTAATGGATACCCAATGGCCAATCAACAGGCACGACTAAGCTCATGGATACAAATTAATACATATGAAATATTATTTGGAAAAATAGTAATTATATAACTAAATAAACTATTTGCCAACATTGGGTAGATTGTGTAGGCTACCGGTGACTATTAGTTCATTCATTGTTTATCTGAAAAATCTCATGAAAACACAAAATGAACTTAAACTACATTTAGTAGAAGTAAATTAAGCTTTAAGTACTGTACATCTATTCAAACTAAACATGAAATTACTTTTAAATTCACTGCTTAGTATAAAAACCTTGTATTTATCAACCCACGGGAATCTCTCAAAAGGACCTATTGACTTTCCAACAAAGCAACGCTCCTCTTGAAATGTCCACAACCTCCTTAGTTAAACATAAAACTAGTTAGTACTACACTTAATGTATTCTCTCCCCTCATTCATTTGTAAACGAGAAATTTTTATTAAATGTATAGCACACTCAAATACTTAAAATAATATTACTATAGTTTTGATGAATTTTTTTACAATCGCTTTAAGGCAGGGATGCTATTAAAAGTCTAACCACACTTATATCTTCTCTCGAATTATCCTCTAACTTTTGTCTGCTGCAAAAGGAATTTTGGCTGGGGTCTGTAGGAAGAGCTTAGTCAGTTTCTAACATTCAAAACACCAACTCTCACAAACATGGCTATGTCTAAATTAAACCTCATCAAAGCACACATTCGAGATTAACACACTCGCTATCCCTCTCACGCAAATGAAACTATTTCGTGAACTAAAGTTTACCACTTTAAAAAACATATATAATATTATGGATTTCTGTTTTTCATTTGTAAGTTTACTGAAAATGTTATTCAGAATTTATTTATTTATTTATTTTATCTATACGTCTTACTAACATTCCGGTGTGTACAAGGTGGTTCAAAAGTGAGAATTGATTAAATGATTGAAGTGTTACAAAATGTGCTCAAAATGTACATCATTGTGTAGAATTTCATAAGACAATTTGGTTTTCCGATTCCCTTTGAACTTTTTTAAGCACACCTGGTGTTATATGAGAGCGAGCGAGCAAGCAATCAATCAAGAAAGAATAGAGTACATATTATTTCCTATGTATTGAGATTTTATAATAATCCTGTATACATTTTAACTACGCTAATGAGATTGTAATAATGGAGGTAGATTTTGCATGCAGGGAAGGAGGAAACTATTTAAAAAATTACAACTCTAACCCGGCTTGGATTCAAATTTCGATCTTCTAGTTACACGCAAACCAGACTAGGATGATCCTGACATTTAGTATGCGTGCCCATCGATGGGTGTGGAAACTTTATCTAGTGGAAAGGAACAAGGATATTAGCGAATTGGAAATTTACTGGCATTTATGTGATAAAAGGATGGGGAAAATACAGGGATATATCACATTCGGTAAACCCACCTAAGTGCCCAGACCAAGATTAGAACTCAGATATCCTCACTAAATGCAGACAGTTGTGATGCGAGTTTAATACCTCATAATGCTAGCACCGCCCCCCCCCCTCCCTTTCAATTGGGCCATTCAATAATATCATTTACCCCATAAAAATATGAAATAATGTCTCAAACTGTAGATGAAGTCTGAACCTGCCACGTTTGAATTGTTTTGATACATTAATTTTTGGTAAGAAAACTTCTGTACTTTCTAAATTAACACTTCAAAGTGATTTTTAAAAAAAGCATTTTTAGGGTCCTTTCGCAATATTTACAATGTTACATAGTATAGTTTCACATATTTATTGAAGTTTGAGGGCTTTGGCAGTAAAATTTCAATAAACATGCTGGGTAAATATTAACATATTATAGTGAAAGTTTTCCAACAATATTTGTTCTATAATTATGAATTGAAATCAAACCAATCAAACAAAAATACATAAAATACCTGAAACCTTAATATAATATAACAAAGTGTTTGTTTACCATTTTACAGTTTCAAAACCTCACAAAATATGTAGCAAAGCTAAATAATAATCCCTTTTGTAGTTAATTGCAACCCCTTTAGCAAAACTTTTTTTTTGTCAATATATAACCACCGTTTTGCAACCAACCAACGGCATTGTAGATGTACAACATTGACATTATAAACATATTTACATTCCTCCCCATGTTTACACATATGCATTGTATTAACAAAATTACGCTTAGGCTTTTCATGAGAACCGCAAACTTAATTTGAGCCTCGTAACCGCACTGATATTACAACACATTGGTAGCAGCAAGTTTTGATGGGGGGAGGGAGGAAAGGGTGGAACTTTCTACTCTACGCCCTAACCCTGTATACTAGAGGCACATTTAAATATAGTGCACGCACTCTCAATTCTGCCCTTATCACCCCAACTGTATGGCCACACCTGCCTTTTTTCAACAAGCTTTTCTCGTGGCTTTCATTCACCCTCCCTCCCCTTCTAATGGCCTCAATCACACGATTTGCCGGCCGATAACCTCGCACCTCGACGCGTGTGTCGATAATCGAGGTCAACTTATCGAAACTGTCGAGACTGCACTTAACTACCTCTTTGTTTATTATGTTCTCCTAACCGATTGCACGCGGGAAACTAAATGTCTGTTTTTTTTTATTTGTCTTCACTACGAGGTGGACACTGAGAATGCTTTTATTTAGCACCACGTCTTACTAACCGTTCGAGTTTTACGGTATTGAGTAATAATTACTTTAATGGGTTAGGAATTGAGAAGGTTGAATTTAAAGAAAGTTAGCCCGCATTTTCGTGGAGGGAAAGTGGAAAACCATTTTAGTAAAAACCACTCCCAGCTCACCCGAGCGAAATTATAACTTCAATCTCCTCATCCTCGACAGTTTAGCTCAACACTAAACTAGCGCTTTATCTATCTAGCAACCAAAGTGGTTCACTGAGGGTGGATATTATTAGGTTGTGGGTAAGCTTTAGTAAAATTCAAGTGGAAGGGAACTTTAAGAAAATAAAATTTAATCTTTACAGTCAACATGGGTAACATTTCATGATATTATTTGTATTATTTCATAAGTGCTCTTTCAGTAGTTTTTTTAAACCCCATCTTACTACCCTGGGCTATACGCTTATGTACTAATTTCATTAAGGGGTTAGGGATGAGGGAGGTTGAATTTTAGGGGAAGTGTTCCCACATTTTCATGGAAAGCGAGAGAGAAATAGAGAAACCATCTAGTAAAACCACCCTCAGCACACCCGACTGGGTTTGAACCACGATATTCCTGGTCTTGGGTAACTTTTTAGCCTCAGGACCCGAGCTTCATGGGTTCAAAACCAAGCTGAGTTCGACGCATTTTTCTTCAGCAATGAAATTTCGTAGCCCAACTTTATTCCGAGGATAGATAAAGCCTTGGTCCCATGTCACCTGTGGCGTGTAAAAGAACCTTGGAAGATATGTGAAAGTATTACCCTTCAGGCAATATTTGTAGGTTCTTTCCTGTTCACTTGTTTAAATTCATGAGGGTGGTTTGATAAACCTCTCCATATGAAACCAATCTTTGTTACGGCCCGATTTATATATCGGAAGTAAAAGGAATTAATAATAATAATAATAATAATAATAATAATAATAATAATAATAATAATAATAATAATAATAGACCCTAATAATATAATAGACTAATAATAATAATAATAATATATTATTATTATTATTTCATAGGGGTTGATATTATCTATGAATAGTGTCAGATCATATAACTTGGTGTATATGGATTGTGGGGTTGACTGTTAAACTGGATTTGACCCGGAAGTGGGGGTCTGAGGTTCAGTGGCTCACCCAGGTATTTACTTTCGTGGTGGGTAGGTGGGGGGCGAGGGGGAGGGGGAAGAGGGTGGAGTATGCTTGAAATGTATCGAAGCTTTATTTGTGAACTTTTTTCGAAAATGGTAACTTTAGTGCCATTGCGATGGGTATAATGGTACTGTTAAAATATCAACTCTTAAGTTTCCCATTTAAAATTAATTTTATTCTGTGCATTCGTACCATATTCAGGGATATATATTATGTTTGTTTAGCACTGCGTCCTACTACCCATTCGGATTATACGTTTATGTACTAAATACGCCAATGGTTTTAGAGATTGGAAAGTTTATATTAATACGATGTGTACCAGAATATTCGTGAAGCGAGATTAAAAAATCATTTTGGAAAAAAAAGTTCAATACACCCAGCCAGATTTAAACCTCAATCCCCCGTAATCAACATTCTAGTCTACTGCGAGAATAGCGCGTTAGACCACGTGGCCACCAAGGCGGGCTAATGTATTATTATATAGATATGTTTTGAGCTTCTATTAAAATTATGTCATCTTGGATAGTACAGTAGGCAACTTAAACTAATTATTATCATTATTATATGTTTTATCAGATAATATATGATAATGTACTCATAGCCACCCCTCAGGGATCCAGAGTCTTATTTAAATTCTTGCTTCAGTAACCAAACTTTGTATAGGAATAACTAACAGTTCTGAGTGGTTATGTTGCAGATTTTGTACTCACAGTCAAGAGGTCGTACTTGAACCAGCCCGAGTGCCGTGTTTCGAGGCTACTACTTTGGTTTTCTATACTATATTTCATTCGTATGCGATCCGAGTAGGCCTACATGAAATAACTGATACGTTAGTATGACCGAAAATATTCTCTTACATTCTTGACAGCAATTATTCCAATTAAGGATTATTGCAGCCATATCTCACTGAGATTGGATTAGTTTTTCTCCCCTTTGAGATGAGGATGTAGCGAAATTAATGAATAAACATTATAATTTCAATTAAATAGTCATGCTTAAATCCAATACTTATTAATTTCCTTGGAAACCTTTATTATATTCTTTTTTTAAATTATTTCGTAATTTTATTTGGCGGCCGATTGGTATAAGGCTTCACGTTCCAAGCCCAGTATGAATTGATTATAGCAAATAACTAGTAACATTATACCTAGTCGAGATTTGAACTTTAAAAAAAAATATATTTTTCCTCTCTCCCTCAACGTACATTTGTTTACCGTTTTCTCTAAATTCCACCTTCATAAATCTAGGCCTATACCCTTTTTGGGTAATTTTTTTAAAGTTGAGTTTAACTTAACCAAATAAAAAGCACATAGTAAGATCCTTTCTATTTTATTGTAAAATATTAATTAGAAAGAAAATGAATTCGGGTTCCCGGGTAATACTAGACAATTACAAATTTTGTTTATAGTCCCTCCTAGGTATTTATTCCCAACTCATAATACTCCAGATAACTAGGCTTACCGATTTTTAAATTGTATTATATGCATGATCACTAGTTTATATTGATGCTTAGGCCTTTTTTTTAAAACGATTGCTAATGGTTTATAAAAGCAGTTTTAAAGGTTGACAAATTAGTACATGCTCAATAACTAATTAATAGTATGGAACTAATCATCCAACACATACTAACTTTAAGATCGTTTGGAACATGCTATGGAATAAAATTATCATAAAGAGACTATTTTAAACAAGTATTTAAGTTGTGTTATTGTACAGTACTATACAATTTACTGGATTGGGTATTATATATGGATATAATAGAATCATTTAAATACAAACAGGCTCCTTTTAAAAAGTTACAATACATTTAGAAACAATAATTAGAGCCTACGTTAAAGAGATAGAATAATTTAGACCTTAAGAGACTGTACAATCTAAACCTGACGAGAATTGATAGGTAAAGATAATTGCAGATAATTATGACTTCTTTACTGGCATATTGAATCACTGTTAAGTTGTCTACCTTCATGTAAAATTTATAAAATAAAATAGCTTACACACAGTATCCTAAACATTTTTTCAGGCCATGATAAGCACATCTAGATTCATATTAGAAATAAGTGTGGTCTACTTATTGTTGGTCTATTACTAGTAAGTCTAAAATAAAAAACATTTACAAATATTACTAAAAATTAGTTATCTATAGACCTACAATTAAGTAGACCCATATGGATGGTTTATTATATATATATATATAATATAATATATATATATATATATACACACACATACAATACTACTACCGCATATTATTATCCGTTCGGTTTTACGCTGTATATAATTATTATCAATTATTATTTATTATTATTATATTAGCACCGCGTCTTACTACCCATTCGGGTTATACGCACTTACGCTAATGTGTAATGGTAGGGTGATTGTGAGATGAAATGAAGGACCTACAGTTTAACGTGGAATCCGAACCACGGTGAGGCCTGTCATTTTCCCACATTCACAAGAAGTCTTGCCAGAGGTGAAGGAAGGGTTTGGTAATCAGATAAATCTTTGCCGGGACCGAGGATTGAACCACGGCCTATTATACAATAGTTGTAGCACTTTATCATGTTACTTACACGACCTTTGTTTCTATTGTGAGGACATAAATTTAGAAGTTTCTACCTTTGAATGTTTCGCTTGACGTTTGTTTAGGAATAAACTTAATAAAGTGATTGTCATACAAACAAATTAATTTTAACACTGTCTTAGAACTTTTAAACAACGGTTCGCTTGAATTCAAGTAGTTCTAAATCTCACAATAAAAACATTAACATAACAGTCGTAAGTGACCTGGTGGTCTAGGGGTAAGGTGTAAGACTTCTGTGCTGGGGGTCCAGGGTTCAATACTTGATCCCGGCACAGATTTATCTGATTACCAAACCCTTCCTTCACCTCTAACAAGACGTGTATTAATCACAACTTGTGAACTTGTGGAATTCCAGGCCTTCACCGTGATTTGGATCCCACGTTAAACTGTAAGACCTCCATTTCCATCTCACAATCACCCTACCATTACACATTAGCGTAAGTGCGTATAGCACGAAGGAGTAATAAGACACAATAATAATAAAATAGACTAATATAATAATAATAATAAATAATAATAATACAGGAATCGCATACGCCACCTTCGGTGTGGTTAAGCCATAGCAGAACGCAAATACATTGGACCTATAAACATGTGAGCTCCAAAGGCATACGTGGAAAATCTTCAGCATAGACCCTCAGGTCCAACGGGAGATTTGCTGCCCCATAAAGTGCACTAGTAAATATAGTATTATAAAAAGCGCTTAAGCTCCACTCAGTGATGTGTATTAGATCCGAATTACTTACAAGATATAGTTGAATTGATATTACTGGAAGGGTTTTTAAAACTATATTTTATACTTTTATTTTCTTGTGTGAACATATTTACTGTCATATTTTACCACTTTTTCACTATGAAATATCCAAGATATTTCATTATTATATTTATAAAATTTTATTACCATCCCTTACTACTTGTTCAGGTTATAATTCGCATATAATTATGATAGTTACTCTAGCGGTGTATGGGTGAGAAAGGAAGCATTTTTTAGAGGTTATCTACCCGCAATTGCATCGAATGAAAGTGGGAAACCGTTTAGAAAAACCTTTCTCTATACACCCAACTGGATCTACCCATCATTAGCATGTCAGAATAACACTAGAACGATTCCTTAATGTGAACGAGGTAGATGGGACGTCGGATTCAAGCCGATTGTGTTTAGTAAAATTCTTGCAGAAAAAAAAATCTGTTTGAAAAATACAAACTTTTTGTCAGCACTGATAATATTTTAGTGTTAATTAATCTTAATGTTATAGTTATGGACAATAACCATCAAGCTGCATGGCCCTATCTTATGAAAATTTGATTGTAACTTTGAGAGTCACACGTTCGCAGTAGTTTATGTTTACCCATGATGCACTGCAACGTCAAATAGAACCAACCTATTGTTAAAACTTTTAGTTCTAGATATATTTTTTCTTTTCAATTCAGTCTCACCATGTAAAGTGTAGTGCAATGGCTCACAAGCTCACTGATCTCTGCACTAATTGGCTCTCGAAAGAAGAGCGGGGGGCTCGGAACAGACGAGGTTGAATATATCTGACATAAAAAATCACATGGAGATCTTGTAATTTCTTAGTAAAACTAAAATATTTAGTATAGAGATTAAACCATTTGGTTGTTTATTAAACCTTTATAAGTAGATATTTTATCACATGCACTTTCTGAGCCGATTGATTATATCAGAGGACGACTTAAAGAGTAAATTAAATTTAAAACAGGCACAACACTTATTCCTCTGCCGTTAAATAAATAGTTTGAAAATCCTCCTCTGTGTGCACATACTCTTAGTCGTCAATCTCACAGTAGACTAGACTGCCCATGAAGGAGAAATTGGGACTAGAATCCCAGTTGGATGTTTTGAGGGGGGGGGGGTTCCTTAGTGGTTTTCCACTCTTCCTCTACGCAAATGCGGGTATAGTACCTCTAAATAATATAACCTTCCCTATCCCTTATCGTAATTAGATGATTGGTGTATATCTTTAACGGTTAGTAAAACATAGTTCTAAAAAATATAACAATTTGAAAAGGAAATCTTTAATTTTAACAATAATATTTTTTTTAGCCACACCGGGATTTAAACATGGGAATTTTAGCTCACTAGGCGGACATGCTACCGAGTGATATAGGGTGTCCACAGGCTAGTTATTAACGTATTATCAGATGGGTATGGATGAAGAGGATAATTTAAAGATAGTGCACCCGAATAAGTTCGGGAAGAGAATGGAAAAAAAAAGTGCGTGGAAAAGCACGCCCAGTTCACCTAGCTATAATTCAAACACTAAACTCCATGTCAACGGCAAGCTTGTGCTATATTAGTCTAATGTATTAAACCACGTGGCCACCAGTGGTTGATATATTAATGAGCTATAGCTATTGGTAAGAAATTTGTGCTTTAGCTTTTTAATTCAGGCTTATAAAATTTGCCGACGTTTCCCTACTTATTCCATTACTTATGCGCGGAAACACTATGTGTGTCTGATTTTTACTTTTTTCAAGCTCTAATATAACTATGAGCAGGATAAGTTGATATGTAAAATAAATATAATATTTTTGTTTTGCTATGTGAATCTACATTCAGTCAAGTGGTATAAAATTGCGCATCTGAGCTATATCATTCGAACCCCCCCGTAGTGGAAAGATTAGCCAGTGCTAATGTACCATTGCCTAGGGGACGCCCAAATGTACTAAGCGTAGGCCTACATTATTTTCTTGGAATATTTTTCCATGTCCCAAAGAGGTAAGGGGATGACGAAAGTGAATATGATGGGTTGGAACCAATGAAAATCTTAACCTAGCCTAAGCCTGATTAAACAAACCCTGGTGACCATGACAACTATTTCCTTTTCGAGAAAATCTTCCGGTACTAGAAGGAGATTGAACCCGGGACCTCTATGATAGAAGCCAGGGGCTCTGAGCACTATACCACGGGGCTGGTTAGAGTACGTAGTTTAAGGAGTATATGGTATAGACAAGGCTTTACTTGACGTCGTGTTAAGACCCTCAAAATTCGAAAATCCCCAAACATACCCCATGCTTGAGTCAATATTGGATTAAGTTTACACTATTGAGAGTTCGCGTGACTAAACGTTGGCTTTGTTTGCTATGTTACGTGTTGAAAAGTTGTGCAACGAATCTATATTAGAACGTTGGAGTTGACCCAGACACAATAACTCCCTATATTTAAAATTTCGCTAGCTATTTTAAAGTTCCAACATATAAAAGTTTCAAACAATGGCGGATTTTTTGTATGTTCTGGGCTTAATGAAATGCATTACATTTTTTATTCTGTATTGTCGTCCCCACATGAAGCTGGATATTCCGTTAGGAAATATGGACTTGGTTTAAACACGTGTTTAAACTTTATCAAAGCATGAAAATGTAGATAATCGACGCTTGAAGTGAAGAATGGGTGTTAAATATTGACCTAGATTATTTTTACTCGTTCTAGGACACAAGTTAAATTAGAGAGAAAAAAAAAATACAGGGACGTGATAGAAACGAGTTTCGCGGAATTTTTTCTCATTTACACTAGTTCTTTTTCTATTAGTGGTAATAGCTTTCTCTACAAGTGCTACTACTTATCTCTTTCAGTGCCACTATCTATCTCTTTCAGTGCCACTAGCTATCTCTTAAAGTGCCACTAGTTATCTCCTACAGTGCCACCAGTTATATCTTAAAGTGTCACTAGTTATCTCCTACAGTGCCACTAGTTGTATCCTACAGTTCCGCTAGCTATCTCTTATTGTGCCACTAGCGTTCTCTTCTGGTGTCCATAGTTCTCTCTTATTTTGCCACTAGCATTATTTTGCCAATAGTTATATCTTACAGTGCCACTAGTTATCTCTTACAGTGCCTCTAGTTATCTCATATAGTGCCGCTAGTTATCTCTTATAATGCCGCTACTTATCACTTACTGTGATGCTAGCTATCTATTACTGTGCCACTAGCTTGATCTTATGGTGCCAATAGCTGTCTCAGGTGACCTGATGGTCTAGGGGTAAGGTGTCAGACTTCTGTGCTGGCGGCCGGGGTTCAATCCTCGGTCCCGGCACAGATTTATCTGATTACCAAACCCTTCCTACACCTCTGACAAGACATCTTGTAAATGTGGGGAATGCCAGGCCTCCACCGTGGTTCGGATTCCACGTTAAACTGTAGGTCCTTCATTTCATCTCACAATCACCCTACCATTACACATTAGCGTAAGTGCGTATAACCCGAATGGGTAGTAAGACGCGGTGCTAATAATAATAATAATAATAATAATAATAATAATAATAATAATAATATAATAGCTGTCTCCTATTTTGCCACTAGTTATATCCTACATTGTCACTAGTTATCTCTTACAGTGCCACTAGCTATCGTTTACAGTGATCCTAGTTATATATTATAGTAACGCTGGTTGTCCCAATGCTTCTCTATCTCTCTGATTTTTTCTTCAAAATATCTCATTAGTATTAAAGCTTTTTCAACCACTTCGCTCAACCAGACCAATCAGGAGTAAAATATGATGCACTTGGCTTCCTTATATAAGGGACATATTTGACTTTCCTTACTCAAGATCACCTAGTTTCATCTTTGAAAACCATCAGGAGAAGACGCTTTAATATGTAGAGTAAAAAAAGTCTTTTAGAAGAGGGGCGCGTTTTTAATACTTAAGTGTGGACGATATACATTCCGTTTACCCTGAAAATTATCAATCTTAGCTTAAGGTTGGGATGTAGGGCAAGAGAGAATAGGCAACAAAGTTTTTTTGCCCCAAATAAATAAAATATTGCTTCAGTACAAATATAGAGTTTAATTTTATTCCTATGGTGCAATCAACAGTTATGAATATGTATAATGAACATAGTGGCATTAAACGAGAAACTTTTTAAATGAAGAGAAAAGTGGTCATTACATTTCAGGATATCCTTAGCAGATATTCAAGAGCTGTTGATATCACCATGTGAATAAAATTAAACTTGATGTTTGTACTGAAGCAAAATTTAATTTCTTTTGACAAAACAAAAATTGCTATAAAATGCAAAAATACTGCACTTTTCTCACATCACCTACATCCCCACCTTAACAGATTACACAATCAATGGTCCCGTATGATAAACTGTGCCATAGTGTTAAAGTAAGGTAAGTTTGTTACCTTTCAAGGTTAGTTTGTTACCTTTCAAGGTTAACGAAGGGCTTACAGCAGTGGTTCTCAATTACTTCTCAGCGTGAGACACAGGTTTTTTTTTCATTAACTAGGACAGAGGGCGTGAAAACTTAATTTAAAAAAATTTACATAAGTTATCAAAATGAAAACTAAGTAAATAATATTATGAACACTATTTTTATTTTATAATTCATAAAATATAAATTATAAAACAAACTTTACTTTAGTAACCAAGAAAGCTACGAGAAAAATGAAGACATTTACTTAAAACATGTGTTAAAATTCTGGATTATAGCGCTAATCTTAAGGTGTTTTCAACATGAATATCTGTTAATTTGTTCCTGTAACAATTTTTTTATATTGTTCGTGTCAGAGACGCTTGATTCACTTTTGTAGGTAAACCTTAACTTAATTAAAATTAGAATGGCAAGTTTCTTACAATTTGGATAGCTAGTCATAAATTTAGCCCAAAAATTACACATTTACTCGCCCATAAAGTTACTTTTCAGTTCTTCTGAACATTGAACATAGATTAATTCAAATTGTAAGTCTCTTTGGTCCATATTAGGTAAATGACCTTCACCCTCTATTATCCCGTCATGCCTAGCAGAGGGTTGTCAGACGTTGGGTGTAAAAGAGTGTTGTTGGGTTATATATACAGTATATATATTTTCAGATTAATTATTTACCGCAGGCCGGACTGATATTCTTTGAGGGTAAGGTGTGGCCCATGGGCCGCCTATTGAGAACCACTTCACTATATTATTTAAACCATGAATATATTGACTTGTTTTTTAATTTTACCATTTTCTTGTTTCCTATTCAAAATAAACATAAACAACCACTTACTTTTTTAATCTACATTCTGGCAGGAAAACTTCCACAAGCTATTTTTGTGATCAAGCCAAATAGCCTAAGTTGTAGATAATTTATAAAAAAATACATCTACAAAAACTACTTAAAGATAAAAATAATAATTTGTGACATTGTAGTACTATTTTTTGAGTTATTTAAGAATATATGGTTTATTGTTTCAACGTTGTATCTTTAAAACTCGTTGAGTAAACCATAAATTCATTAACATGGGAAATCCTTTCTTGACAGGCTGTGACGTCACAGGTAGGCAACGTCCTTAACCCATCATGAGTGTATTCCACAAGCACAGACACGCACGTAAACGGGTGCAGTGGGCAATTCAGGAACCGATAATCCCGTTATTGCCATCGATCCCTGTCGTCGCCGCTGGACAGTTGGGAAAGGCTTGTGTGTCGGCCTATATAATATTAAACTACTAATGAAAGTGAAGGTAAAAGCTCACTACAGTAGCCCCATGACTTCTTTGGTGCTGACCGACAGCTGACGGCTTTGAAAAGTTACCAGACCAAATTATGTATCCCTACGCCGAACCATATGATCTTCAAAAAACATGTGTTTAGCAGCTGTCACTTCTGATGGTCAACATTTAGGTATATACCTAAATTTTGACTGTCAGAAGTCAGCTGTGAGCTGTCAGTCAGCACCAAAGAAGCCATGGGGCTACTGTACAATGCCGGTAAGACTGTCTTTCCTTGGCAACAAACCACTAATCTACACTGCATCAGTGTGTATGTGCGTATGATCAAATTACTAGTTAAGGGGAAGGTAAGTGTTATTTATAAGAGGCGGGGATTGAGAGAATAATTTAGAGGAAATGCATCCAAATTATCAAGGAGAAAGAATGAGAAACACACAGTAATAAACCATGTGACTAAAAACACCTCCAGTTGTACCCGGCTTACTTTCAAACCTGGACTTCCCTCTTCATCTTAAACCTTAACCAATGTGACCCACCTCGGTGGCGTAGTTGGCTAACGCACTGGTTTCGTGTTGAGCTAAATTGCTGAGGACAGGGAGATCGAGGTTTGAATCTTGGTTGGGTGAACTGGGGTGGTTTTTCCTAAATGGTTTTCCACTCTCCCTCCACACAAATTCCGGTAGCCCATTTGACAACCAGCGCGGGAACTTTCCTAATAATGTTGATGTTGATAAAGTCATGATGGAGAACACTTGGTCTGGATCTCAAGTTCATATAGTTTAGTTTGATGGTGATCGTACTTTGTGGTGTTTACTAAATAGTTGCTCACTCTCCCTAAATGCAAATGAGGATACATTTACTTTAGCTCAAACCTTTATCATCACTCCTAGACTAGTGTAATTAATTTAATATGTGTATAAGTAGATCGAGTAGTAAAATACGCTGAAAAAAAGTTGATAAATTACCACAATGTTGACCACATAGGATATACTCGTAGCTATTTGACAAACATTTATTAATTATTATTATTGAACATTCAATATAATTGTAAGTCTTTTATAAAACACAGTTAATTTACTAGAATTAAATTGTTTCTTACCTTCCATCCAATTTCTATCAATATAGATGTGTGTTTAAAGATTTCGAAACAAAGTCAAATCCTTTCTTTTGTATCGTGTTTTACTTCTATTAAAGCTCAAAATAAATTGATATGTCATTTACATAGCTGACAGTGCTTTGTTCGCTTACATTACAAAGAAAAACATTATTTTCAAAACCTGTATATGATTCTTTTTCAAGACATTTAATATTTTATTCTAAGTAGAGACCACTGGCTAACAACGCCTGTCATTGAACCGATCATCTATATTTTCTTTGATAGATATTTATAAACGAGTAAAAGGTGGATTTTAAAAGTTTCTACGATTTTCTTGAACCCAAATTTCTAGTATTGACGTTTCGGAGCTACCATTTTCTTATGTGGTAGTCCAATGTTCTTTGGAGAGCAAAAGCTGTGTGGGAAATGAATGTTCCCAAATAGAAGAGATTTGATAGAAAGGGCATAGGGGACCGTCTGTGTATATATATATGGGTATGGGGGGCAAAACTTTATTTCTTGTGATGGATTGAATAACATGTTCATTTGACTTGAGCACTGCTATAAATTGGATTCTCTTGTTTGTTAGTGGAGTCTAATTTACTTACAGTGTCCCAGAGCAGGCACGTCTCCTCTCTTCTTCCACTCTTTTAGTCCCTCACACCCTTTTATAAACCCTCGTAACAACATTTCCCACCCCTTCACCCACTCTTCAACAACCCCTAAATGATTTCCCCATATCACTCTCTCACCGTCTCACTGACTTCAGGGGAAGAAACATTAGGACAGGAATTGCTTTACTTTGTAGGACACGGGGATATTTTTTAATGTCGTCAAGCTGTTGGCGATGTTTCTGCCACACTTTGACGTCATTTGTTAACAGCCCCCAATATTCAGCCTTGTGATGAATGGATGAGTTTTATTTTGACTGCAAACAAACTTGGTATCACTAGCCATAGTGTCTTTCCACCCGACCTGCTTATATGCATCACGATCACATCAATAATAGGGAAACGATAAAAATATAATTTAAATAAATTGTATCTGAATTTTCTTGGGGCAGTGTAAGAAACCATCAAGGGAAAACCATTCTCAAAACACCGGGCCAATATCCGAAAGCCAACCCCTTTCCCCCACTAGATGAGTTTGACGTTTAGTTCACGTGCCCATCGGGGCTTATCGAAAATTGAAAGTGGTGGAAAAAGGAGCGAATCATGAATTTATAGTGATGCTCGTCTCCATGAGTGAGTAGTTATAGGGGTGCAACTATAGAGGAAGATAGTTCTATTCCGGGTGGTGCTAACCAAGATAAATGATGTGTGTTTATGAGCCCATCTATCTATCCCCTTAGTATATATCTAGATGTTAAGAATGGATGTGTAGTATTATCTATACTTATAAAATAACATGTCCTGACTGACTGACTGACTGATTCATCATCGCCGAGCGCAAACTATCAAGGCTACAAGCATGAAATTCGGACTGTATATTCATTTTGTTATGTAGGCACCCACTAAGAAAGGATTTTAGAAAATTCCACCCCAAAGGGGTCAAAATAGGGATGATAATATGTATGATAATATTTATGAAAGTCCGTCATTTTGAAAGTTACATAAACAAAATTTTGTATTTCGGTTATTGACTTAAAACAAATAAATACGTGTTTCAGGAATTTTGGAAATTTTATTTAATAAGGGATGCAAAGGGGGTGAAAATTTTATCGGGCTTGCATTATTTTGGATCTGAGGTCAAGTTATGGTCATTAATGCAACGTAATATTTTAAATTAATCTGTAAATACATATGTATATTTTCGTATTTGTATATAATCAACTTCCACGCGAGCAAAGCCGCGGGCAACAGCTATCTAGTACAATATATTGTACTCGACTATAATCGTTTGTATATCGTGTGCTGACATAGCCCACGTGCTTAAAAACAAAAGTTAAATGCTACGGTTGGAAGTATACTGTACATTAATTATCTAAGTGAATTTTAGCTCACACCTCGGATATAAGTAATGGTTTGAGATATTTATCAAGGCAAACAAGAATCAATAAGACAGCAATAACAAATTGTTTCTACATATCTATTATAAAAATTGCCGTTAAAGACAATGTATACACAACCATCCCCTACCTTCTCGTATGTCTGATTGGTTAAACTGATAATGAGGGATGGCAGCATTTCACAGGTAGATTCCTGAGCTATCCTCGACAACAATCCATGATACATCGGAGCACCGATGTGTTTTTTTTTTCTCTTGTTCATAGACACACAGTTCAATCCCGAGCTACTTCCCCGTGTGTTTTATTCTCTGTATGTATTCCTATTATTACGCTAGCTGAATAATACTGTAGTTTATTAAAACGAATCCTGCTCATTAGTTAGACTAGTTAGCCAATACTTATACCGCCATCTGAATTGATTGAGAAAACGCAAAATTAGTTTTTTTATTCAATAGATAGATTAGTGGTATTGCTTTTTTTTTTTTCTAGACAAACCTTGAGCCGTGTCATGACATGGCATATGAACCTTGATTCGTATCATTACCTTCTTGTTTACGAACCTTTGTTATGTTAGTGACGTAAACTCTACTCATCCGTCCCTCCTCTACAACAAGTATAGGGAGTCAGTTTGCTATAGTAAGACGTAATTACACGTAATATAACATTTGTGACTAGAGGGGAGTAATGTATTTTGTATTGCTGTCTCCTCCTCCCACCTCCATATCCTTCCTTATCAGACGGCAACAATAAAGCAAACATCCGTCAAAGTGTAATATCCCTCAGCAGATTCTGTGGCTGGTGATACAAACCTCGCTATTTGCATAATAATACTTGCTAATACTACTCAACATAAACGAGAAAATAAATTCGTGGGAAAAAAAACATTTTGACTGGCAATGGTCGAGACCGAATACCGACTTTCCAATTATAGTCAATTGTTCCTACAATGTAAGCTAAATATATACATAATGTATACTATAATATTGTGCTTTAATTTATTTGAAAGATAAGACATATTTGGTGACTAAAACTAAGATGGTGATAATTAAATTAAATTAATAATTTTGTTGTGCTTCTTTCAAAATCTAGGAAGTTTGATGCTACTTTTTTGGAGGATCAGGGGATAAAATAAGGGGAGGGAGCTATAAAATAAAAAGGGGAATTAATTACCATCACCAAAATTACTACCTTTGATGGAATACATTTCAACCAAATCGTTATTTGCTTTGAAAGTATATCATTTTATGCTATTTGTCATTAACATTACGATTAATTTCATATTTGCTCTTTAATTAGTTTGATTAATTATATATGTTTTTTATACAAATGGAAAAATGTGTATATATAATACACCTACAAATATGTTCTTATATTGCATATCATTTAAATATTTGATCAAGCAAATGATTCGTTGGCCGCCTCTGTCCTTTAGTCGTCAAAGTTCCTGGCTACAGAGCTAGAGATCCGGGGCTCGAACCCCAGCGATTCATTATTTTATATGAAGCAGAAGAACTGGGTCAACTCAGCCTCACGAGGAAAATATGAGTGACTTGAATTAAAAAGTAGTGGCTCCGGTCTAGAAAATTGAGATTATAGTGCAGGCGGTTTGTTGTGCTGATCATACAGCATCCTTTATCCACAGAAGATGGTACTATCTTCGACAACATGCGGCGGAAGTTGATATAGTTCTCGTGTGGGATAAATCCGTGGAGTTTTATCATTGGCTAGCTAAAGAAACTCAGATCGAACGAAAATATTTTTACACATTAGTTGTTTTTTCATAACCGACACTTTGCCATTTTTCTGCTATGACACGTACACACGGTGATGTTTACTTACTTAGTTCAGTATTGGACTCGATACAAGTAACCATTACGGTGTGGACGACCAGATTTTCATCGTAACTATTATGAACATAAGTAACTATAATATAAATTTGTTTATAATTTTGTAGTAGCACGGGTGCATGAACACAAGATATAGACATTGTCTTAAAACTTAAATTAATCAATCGAACCACCTTTGTGGTCTTTGGTGAAGTGCTCACGTCAGGACCCGATGTTTGTGGGTTCAAACCCAGATGGGATTAACGGATTGTTTTTGAGCTATAAAAATTGCATCACCATTTCTCCTATTTGATAGAAGAAGTGACGAATACAATAACAAAATATATCTAACAAGGAAGGAAAGGAACAAGCATAAGAGAGTTTTAACAAATCAGTTTATTTAAATTCAAACAATTTGATAGAATTACATATTATTTTACGAGATCTTAAACAAGACAGTCCTTTGTTTACTAAGATCAATTAAATCAGTTACTATTGATATAGTTATCCCAATGAGGAACATTTGATTGAACCACCTAAGTTATACCTACAATCAACACTAAGGTAGAGTCTATATTACGAATAGGGGTAACTGGTTAAAATAGAACTAACACACATTCCACTACGAAGGTGTGTCAGTCTTAACACAATTTAAATTGGAACCAATTATTAATTTAAGGTTAAGCAACAATACATAACACCACATCTGACTTACAACTACTAGACTGTATACTAATGAACATCTAAAAGAGTAACAGTTAATAATGCTTAAGTCTAGAAAGTCCTAAATTAAAGAGTTACAACGTTGGTAGTTAAATGAGCTAGCTAGAATGAGTTAACTCCATATTGAGTTACGAGATACCAAGGTTAATTTCCTAGAAAAGTAACTATAGGTTTAAAAATAGTTAATGGCAAGCTACCAGGAATCTAGGCTTTTAAGATACTATGACCTGTCTATCACTCATCAGTACTTCTTGGTCATTCAATAGTATATTTAACATTCTACCCATGTATGGACACACTATATCTAGTCCAAACAGTTAAATATTAACAAATACAAACGGTGCCTAAAAGGGGCCGAACCAAATGAACTATACCCTGCGGGTCACTGCTGTAGACTAATAGCACACCGACATGTTGATCACCGTTGAAAGGTACACCATAAGAAATATTAGAGATTGGTTTCTGTCAAAGACCCAAATAGGTTATGGACCAAAGCGATAGATAACCTAATTTCCACCATTTTATGGTCCTAAACATTAAGTTAGCCGAAGCACGACCATACATTATAAGCCGTATGGGTATCGCCCAGGTATTTACGACTTTATCGGACATAGAAAAATAGAGAAAAAACTCTAATATTCAAGACTATGCCTTATGGGCACAGAAAAACAGGTCAGAACTCTGACATATAAAAATATGTCTTATGGACGTATAAACATAGAGCAATATTTCTATCATTCAAAATTATGCCTTGTAGGCATAGAAAGAAAAGTCAGCAACTATAAAATACAAAACTATGTCATATGGATATAGAAACATAGCACGAGGACCCTAACAAAGATTACTAATCCAAATACTCATTGTGACAGACGCTGCTACATCTGCGGCAAAGAGAAGAGACCGATGCCTTACACATCGTGATCACCAGTTTCTTAGCTCGCTGATCCTTGGTTCACATCCAGGATATTCCTTCGACGAATCTTTACAATAGAATACAAAATGTGAAGTGAGAGAAGGTTGTTTTATACAAGAAGGACTGACGTATTCGGGAAGGGACATTTAGAAGGGAAGGGGTGTGTGGTAATTTTGCAGAATTGGGCATGAAGACAACTAGTGCTAGGAGACGGCGCTGAGCACAACACAGAGAACCGACTCGTCATTACTGTTTGGTCTTTCAAGCGTTCAAAATGCCCTTTTGTTGTAGCTGCAGGATGTGTTTGCACAATCAGCTGGGGCACTTTCCTTCCTCAAGTTTGGGTGTTTCCAGCAACATGATTTCACCGTGAGAGTTCTTGTAATTATAGTGTCAATAATATATATGGTATTTTGAATTTACGTATTAATGGGCTATTTAACACGTTACAAAATCCGTAGCACAACTTCCTTCGGAGGGGAATAAAGCCGTTACTCATGTGTCGATTATAGCAAGTATAAGAACTCTGGAAGTTATGTGAACATACCCTTCCCGGCAAAATTGGTAGGTCCTTTCATTCTTTCTAATAGAAATGATCGTGTTCTGATATAATCACTCAGTTCAGAAAGTGCATGTAAAGTACATACAATAAATAAGTATTCAATTTTAAAAAAAAAATTCTTGTATTTTAAACAAAACTAAAACGAGATCTCTTTGTTTTTAGAAATATGCTCAGATTATTTGGTTTAAATAAAATGTATTTGATATATGTTTTCATTGATTATTAAATACGCCAGTTTGTTTCAAAATATGCATTAAAATGTAATCTTATCTAGACACAAACTATTTTTGGTAAGTTATTTTATTTTTCTGGTAAAATTAACCACCTACAAACAAGCATGAAATAAGTGACCGCGTGAATGGATATTTAATATTTTATAATTCTACTTCACTAATTATTTCATTATAACTGATGTGAATCTCTAAACTTAGTGATTTTATTCTCAACGAGTTTAATATCTATTGTAAGTACATCCTGTCACCGGTCAGCTTGTAAGTGAAAAGCCAGGAGTTTGGAAAAGGATCCATTTCGAGTTAAAGTGGCACGCTGGCCGATTGCCGTTAGTCTAAATGAGACAACAGTAGATTTATGGAAATCGCTATCTCAGGTATCGCCTGATTTTATGACGTGGATAGAAGCCCGTTGATCGATGCTTAATGCCGTCATCGAAGGAATCTCCTATAATAATAATAATAATAATAATAATAATAATAATAATAATAATAATAATAATAACACTGCGTCTTACTACCCGTTCGGGTTATACGCTTTAAGTACTAATTACGCTAATGGATAAGGAATTGGGAAGGTCGAATTAGAGAAAGTGAACCCGCATTTGCGTGGAAGGAGAGTGGAAAACCATTTAGGAAAAACCACCCACAGTTCACCCGACCGAGATTCGAACCTCGATCTCCCCGTCCTCAGCAGTAGAGCTCTACACGACAAGTGCGTTAGCCAACTACGCCACCGAGGCGGGTAATCTCCTATAGTTGGAAGATTCTAGTTCGCTGTCCTAGAGCTGGGCTCTAGAGCGTCAGCGACACACAGTTGATTGTGGGTAGTTGCACAAGCGTTAATAAGTGTAATGAAGTATCTTATACTATTTAAATGTGCGGGTTTTTATGTGACACTAATTTAGAGAAGTTGCAGACACTAGGCTGAAATATAAAATGAGACTTGAGCTCAAAGGTGACCGGATGACATGTTATGTTATATGACATATATGATGACAATGTATTAGTTGATTAATTTATTTTAATAAACTCAATAGTGTTAATTGTCAGCCATTCTTTCAAGCTACCCTATTGACCCCATCACAATGTAGTCTCACAGGGGGCCACAGGGCTGCGTCCACACATTTTGGTGATCGTAAAGACCGCGTCTTTACATATTAGTGATTGTTAACGTGTGGCCTCACGAAATCTTTACCACTATGTATGGGGGATAGTATTTGAAGCCAGCCTTAAGCACGCTTTAACATATATATATATATATATATATATATATATATATATATATATATATATATATTATATAGTTATGAGTTCTTCAAATTTAAAAGGAAATTATAAGTTTGGGATCCCACACTTTTAACTTTGAAGCTCATGCCAGGACACTCCTCTTAAAGGAATAAAATATTTTTATTTAAGAGATATATATTCTCATTTGTCTATTGTTTACATCTACTTTCATCTTTATAAGAGGTGGGATTGTGTAAAAACGAATAATAAATTAATTGTAAATCGATTATTAGCTAGAAAATATCATGCTCTTAAATTAATTTAAAAAAAGTTTCATTCTATTCAGAATAATTTGATTTTAGTCTTTTGATGAATTAATAAAAATAAGCACAATATTATTATACTGCTTCTTTGGAATTATCATTTTCTTTAACGCTGAAGGAATTCTATTAAATAATTTACTTTGTGTTGAGAATACAAAACAAGTTGGAATTAAGACGTGTCTTTATACATTTTCGGTTTAAAAGTGTTTATTTTTAGAATTAGTTCCGTTTTAAAACCCATTTGTATTATTACATAGTTTTATAAATTATTTTTATACAACCAAGTATAGATAAACTAGAATATTTTGGTAGTAACTTAAAAACTAGCAAAGGTTTTCATAAATAATTAATATAAAATTTAAACATTACTTTTGATTTGAAATTGTATCATAAAAATTATTTTCTCAATAAAGTATGATTTTTAAAATATGCATGTGCCTTATCACGCTTGTTTGATTTATTATTATTATTATTTGCACCGCGTCTTATTACCGTTCGGGTTATACGCATTACGCTAATGTGTAATGGTAGGGTGATTGTGAGATGAAATGAAGGACCTACAGTTTAACGTGGAATCCGAACCACGGTGGCGACCTGGCATTCCACACATTCACAAGATGTCTTGTCAGAGGTGTAGGAAGGGTTTGGAAATCAGATAAATCTGTGCCGGGACCGAGGATCGAACCCGGCCGCCAGCACAGAAGTCTGACACCTTACCCCTAGACCACCAGGTCCCCTTCACTCTTGTTGATGACTTCAAAACAATATCTTAAGTAAAAATTAGTTAAAAAAATATTATTAGAGTAAAAAACAAATGGTATGGTCAGTGCAGCATAGATACTTTCTCGCTGCTTTATCTAAATTATACTTATAGCTCGTAAGATATGTGAAACATAATAATATACAGTGTTGTAGACATATTCTAATGGGAAAAAGAGCATCACATTCTACCAAAGAGCATAAAGATTAAATATACACTATTATTTGAAAATATTGAGGAAAGCGTAACAACTTTGTTCACTTAAGAACATATTCAATTTCACAGATATCCATTTAACATAATTAGACCAATAGATATGAAACTATTGGTTTTATAAAAAAAAAATATTTCAAATAAAGCTTTTATTTTTATTAGTACTACAATTTCTCAATGATAGGCTATGTTTTTATTATCTCAAATATTTGCCGAGATTTGATAGCAATTGGACGTATTAGCTTATGTAAAGTATCCTCTAGAGTCTAGAGACCAAGTCATTTTTCTGAAAAATTAGATGCACCGCTTTGTTTGAAATATTAAAAAGTGTCTAGGTAAGATTTTTTAATCAAAATCGTTAAAGCGAATTTTAAAAAAATATATTATTTTTAGGGAGTGAACCTTTTGAAAATTCTATGTACCAAGATTAAGCCCAGTGGGTAAAATAGTTTCGGCTGTAGGTCATGAAATTTTAATATCCATTAAGATCTCTAATTCAATTTCTTTGGACTATCACACTACTTTCTCTAGCTAAGGGGCCGTGATAAAGTAAAGAAAAAGCTACAAATCATAGCAAAATAAAAGACGAGAACAAAAAGTATAAGTTATAAAATGGATGACAGTAACATATTTTTAATTTTATTTCCAACATGTAATAACTAGGAAAATAACCAAATGGTTAAAACAATGTCAAAAAGTAGAAAAGGCACAAACATTCTTATGACCGAATAAAATACACGAAAGTAAAAAAAATCTACCATTTATATTATGGTTTTCTTTTAAAAAGCTTGAAGTAACTTTTTAGAAAATACTATATTACATTGTTTGATTACCCTTTTTATTACTATATAATATTTTTTTTGTAATCATTTTACGTGCTTTTTTTTACTTTTAACGTTTTTTCATCTTTACTTCTTGCTTAATTATTTCTTGTTAGAGTTAGACAAAGTAAGAAAGTTTAAACCTTTTTTTCATCAGAAACAAAATACAACAGAAAATTGAAAGTAATCATCACTAAGGGAATACGACCAAAAAGAGAGAGAATACCATAAAAAATGGTAAAAAAAGAGACGATTGTTAGGTACCGACACTGCTCCGTAGCTTGAACTCCTTTGCGCAAAGCCTTCCTTACCAACATAAAAATGCATTCTCAAACTTTCCCTCTTCCCCGCGCAGACTAAAGAGACGTACGGTCCCCTAGATCCAGACGCAAGTATGATCAGGCGGTTCCGGCTCTTTTGCTCCCCTGTCCGTTCCTCTTAGCAGTTGGACCCCCAAACCCCACGGGGGCGATTCCCGTTCCGCCCGCTTTCCCTTCATGAGCAGAGAGGTACGAGAATTTCGCAAAAAGGGAACGTTTGGTTGGCGAGTAAAACTGGTAGAGAGAAAAAGAATCTTTTTGACTACGTGACTTTTCCCCCAGCCTTTCAGTGTGTAGTTTGACTTGGAAGGGAGGAAGAATTTTCTCTTCTACTCCCTCTTATATTGACCCGTGATTATCCATCTTTCCCATTCTCTGCCCATTTCTTTTCCACGAATCTTTCTCCAACCTTTTAACTTCTTCTTTTATATCCCCCCTTTTTCTTCTCTGGGAAAAGTTTTAGGCCGACTTTTGATCACGAGAACGAATTCGTGGTGAGTTTCACTTTACAGTCGAGTTAACCCAGCCTCAGAATAGAGGCGGGCACAGAATGCTCGAAGACCTACTGGATTAATTGGGGCTCAAACATTATCCCCTAAAAAGTTTTCATTACATCTGTCCCCTCCGACTTTGACATTCTAGGTTTGTACGGAGGGAAAAAAAACTTCTATGTTTATTGAAAGATGTCGACAACTTTTCTTTCTAGATTGATTCTTTTGAGACCAGTTCATTTTGGGAGCGTTCAAATTACTTTTACTATACATAGCTAGATCACTTATTTGTAGTTGAGTGCTTAAAGAGGAAGCTTTATAAGTTATATGTTGTTATAAATTCTTTGTTTATAAAAAAAATGTTAATTTCTCTACGATAGTAAAAGTTAAATACCATCAAATAAGTATTTTGAAAAGCCCGTTTCTGGTAGTAGAAATTTCGAGAGAATAGATGAACATATTTTGACGAATGACATCTCATTTTTAAAGGTTAGGGGTCCAAGATGTCGAGAAAAATAGTAGTTTTCCACAAAAATCAGATTTTCTCAGCCAATGTTTAGCTTTTCATTCCTTATTTACATCACTTTGGAAATCCTCAATTATGAATGATTTTATACCTATAAATAAAATATTTATCTTTGTTTATAAATAATAACTCAACTGTTACTTCAGTTGTAGAGTGAAACAACCATAATATATGGTACAGTGCACTGCAGAGACTCTCTGCCACTTTTATCTTAAAATATACATTTACTAAAAACTCTTAAGATTTGTGAAACAAAATAATATAGCACCACACATAAGTTCATAAATGAAATAATATACATTGTTACTTACTTTATGGCATTAAGAACTAGGCTCACCATACAGAAAAATTGAGAAAAGAGAAATATCTTTGTCCACCAAAGAACATTAAAATCAAATTAATGTTCAACGATCTGAATTGAAAAATATATGATATAATTACATATTTGCTATTGGTTTTATAAAAATATATTTCAAATAACATATTTGTAGCTTTAATAGTAATACATATTTAGAGTGGCAAGTTATTTTGTATCTCAAATAGTTGCGGAGGAATGATGAAAATTGGGAAATTTCCCCTGTGTAATGTATCCTTAAAGTCATTTTCATGAGAAAATCAGAACTGCCATCTGTGTATGTATACATAAAATTTAATCAAAACCTTTAGTGCACGTTTCGAGAAAATAGATTTTTTCTCGTTTTGCCCTTCAGTAAACTACCCTTAGATTTAGGGATAGATATATAATTCAAAAAGTCTCAAGGGGACCTTATGAAAACCCCAGATACCAAGTTTTAGACCAACAGGTAAAATAGTTTCAGCTCTATTCCGAGGTACAAATGGACAAATGTAATTGCGAAAACTGCTTTTTTGGTTACAGGGGGTCATGAAACGTCAACATTTATCTAAATCTTGAGTTCAATTTTTTTTGAAGATTATTATACTTTTTTATTCGTTGTGTCTAGAGGAAGTAAAAATTATAGAAAACATTCTAATATATTAAACAAACCAATGATAGTTAGTTAGAAAAATATAATTTTATATGCATTAATACATTTTCTTCTTTATTTATGAATATTTACCTCTGATCACAAAATAGTATTCATAACAATTGGTCCTAGAACATATTTTTCCTAAATTATTTGACTGAAGGAATTAATATTTTAGATTGGGGGAACATTTATGGTTTTTGGAATGTTGTCATCGTTAATTCACACTTAAATCAACAATAAATTATAATTCGCAAATCAAAAGGTTGAGTAGTCAATAACGCGAAAATATTTTCTTAATTTTTGTTTCGTGCATGAACTATAAATTAAAAACGATACAATTATGTTTAAATATGTTTTGATATGTATTATAATTTTAAAAATTTATAAAATGGTCTTGGCATGTATTTAGATAGCAATTTTAATTGTTAAAGTATGACTCTTTTTGTTCATTTAAAAAAATAATATCACAATACCATTAAGTTCAGTAATGTTTCATAGCTATCATTTAATTTTGAATTTATTTTGATAATATTTCAAGGTAATATTTTATTTATCTCATTTTTCATATGATCTAAGTATAGGTTTTGGTGTTTATTTATTCAAATAATATTCCATTACAATTAATAAGTTCAATTATGTATCCATATTACCACTTGATGTTGCATGGAAATTATTTCAATGTAATGTATTTTACCCGCTTCGGTTGCCGCGCTACTCTCACAGTAGACTAGACTGCAAATGACGGGGAGACCAAGGTTCGAATCTCAGTCTGGTGCCCTGAAGAGGTTTTTTTCAAAATGGTTTTCCACGCATATGCGGGTACAATTCACATAAATATAACATTACTCATCCTTTATGTCATTAGCCTAATTCGTACATAAGAGTTTTGCCCTAATGGGTAGTAAGATGCGGTGATACATTTTCTGTACCTCATCTATCTTCTCTCTCACTCACAAACACACTCATCCACAAACTTAATCTCACTCGCTAACACACTATCAGACAAACTTACTCTCTCACACATACACACTATTTCTCTAACACACTTTAGCTCCCTCTTACACACAATCTCTTTCAAGATTTTCTCTCTCACACAATTTTTTTTCATAAACACACTCTTTCTCACACACTCTATTTCTCACACATTCTATCTCTTACACAAATTTATATCACACTCACACACACTCTCATAAACAATCTCTATCACAAATTCTCTTTCAAAAAATACTCTCTTTCACATACACTCTTTCTCACTATTACTTGGTCATACTCACTAGATCATTATCACTCGATCGTTTTCTATTTTCCATTATTACTCTTTCACACTCACTTTCTCCCACTCACTCTCTCCCCCTAGCAATCTCTCACTCACTCACATTATTACACAATCAAACACACTCACCACTCACTTTCACACTCACTCCTCACTCTCACATTTTCTCAATATCTCGTTCTCTACCTCTTTATATATCTTACATACAGTTAGATAAGCCCATTTCCGGCAAATGAAATTACAAAAAAAATTGTTTAACATATCTTAACAAATTAATACTCATTTTAAAGTTCATGGGTTGAGGCTGCGAGCAAAACTAGTAGCCTAGAACTAAACCCCAATTTTCTTATAAATATTCCATCTTTTCCTTCTGTGCGGGCAATGGCTCATTCGTACAATCATTATTTGTTTACATCACCATAAAAACCATAATTAGTGTATTGGTATTGTTTTGTTGTTACCATTTACACTGCACGTCCTTCCCACCGTAATCTACGAAATTTGTTTATCCTACTAATGTATTGTAATGATTACATGGTGCGTAACTAATAATTATGTATCCTCCTCCACTCCCCAGTATCTGAATATAAAATATTTCTCTTAGGTTAAAAATAATAGCAGATCAGTTCTTACTTAAGTGGCTTGGTGCAACAAATAGATAGAGAGCTGGGAGAGGGATCGTTTTAAAATTCTCATCGTGGTGTGAAAATATATGTTTTGATTCAAACTGAACGCTATATATAATATATATATAAAGCTTATATCCTTTGACGAGTAATCTTTTAGCTAAAATTTTGAATGAGGGCTTATTATTTATATCTTTTTCCAATAAAAAGTTAACTATACATTTTAGTCTAATTAACTGTAGCCATCACTGCAACGGTCCATTATTCATTATTTTAAATATTTGTTCTATGGGAAGTAGATGCAATTTATATTACTCTCTAGTACAGTGGTTCTTAACCTTTTATTACTTGTGGCCCCCTAAATATCCTAAAATATGTTCGTGCCCCCTATTTTTACTAAAATTTAATATATTAAGATTTATTCTAAAATAGTGGTTTTACTTACTGATTATAATAACAAACAAATAAAACAAGAGAAATTAACCTTCCTAACCATATTTTATGGGACCTCTGCTTTTGAACACTTTCCACTAATTTTCCCATTCTTGTTTCGATTCTATTACTAAATTCTATTCGCATGCAAGAATCAATTCGGAATTGATTTCACTGCTTCGTATAGATATTTACCACTGTGGAAAATAACTTTTCACATAAATATGTAGAAACAAAGGGCAGCAAATTTTAGTGGTGATGGTAAACAGATGGGGATTATTTGTACTAACCCTTAGTTCTATTATCCGTGTTTCCCCTTCCGTCCATTAGCCTGGAAAATCGAGAGTCTGCTGTACTTAAATGTTTCAATCATCGATGTCTATCTTTCAAAACGTAAATTTTAAGATAATTGACTTCAGTAATAAGCAAATAACATTTTAAAATATTCTTTCGAGGCCCTTTAAAAAGCCTTTAGCAATCCCCCAAAGGGCCGTGGCCCCCGGTTAAGAATCACTGCTCTAGTAGACACAGGTATTCCAATAAGTTAATTTCTTACTTTATGGTATTTGGAACCCGAAAGTTCATTGCCACACTTACAAACTACGCCATCTATCCCTTTCTTGAGCTAGTTCTATTCAGTCCATCTCATTACACACTATCCCTATCTTGAGCTAGTTCTATACAGTACACCTCATTATAAACTATCTCAGGTCTATTATTATTTATCTTCCCATCTGCATCTAGCTCTTACCAATGGTCTCTTCCCATTGGGTTTGCCAGTCAGTATCCTGAACAAGGTTCTAGAATCTACCATTTGCGCTCTATGTTCTGCCCACCGGAACCTACTAGACTGGATTATCCTAACAATGTCTTGTGATAAGTACATGGGGTCTAACCCATCATTATGTGACCTCCTCCAATCTCCAGTATCTTCATCTCACTTTGAACAAATTATCTTCCTAACCACCTTGTTTTCAAGCACCCTAAATGTGTTTTCTTCAAACAAGTTAGAAACCACGTTTCACACCCATAGAGAACAACTGGTATTTTTTTGTGTGCATATTCTGAGTTATACATTACTTGACAGCAGGCGAGATGTCAACAACTTACTAACAAAGTTATTGCATGCATTTACTGAATGTGTTATTTTACTAATTTCTACTCTTACATTATTATTGCTATTTAAAAATGTTCCTAAATATTTATACTCAACCAATCTGTAAAATGATATGTTGATCGCAGAAATCTCTAGAATACCGTTCTAAATCTGTGTTATCTCTGTGACCATACCAGTCTTTTCAATATTCACTTCTTAACCAATTTCCCTAGTAGCCAGTAGCCTCAACAGCTTCATTACCATTGCCCAACAAAGCCAAATCTTCCGCGTATCCTAATATAATACCTTAGTTTTAATTTAGGTTGAATAAAATTAGGAAGCTTCTTAAATAGCAAATTGAAAGGCTTGTATGTTGTTGCCAGTGCAAACCAAGCTTAATGGAACTGTAACATTACATTTTCCCCTCCTCACTATCCATTAGGCGAAACATACAGACAAAAGATAAAGCCATTGGTGAATATTTGTGTTTTACAGGCTAAGTTGGATTTTAAATAGGAGGCTACAATTATTTTCATTTACAGTCCCGTCAAGTCTTACTTGCCTTGATAACAACCCACAATCCACCACTGAAGAGGATAAAATTAGTAACAGCCCATATATCTAGTACAATTATTGTATTAAAAAAATACAATTTCAGTTTCCGAGCTAGAAAATAACAGCTTACTTCCCTTGGGTAAAAAAAGGTATATTTATAAATTAAGTCATATCAACAAGTTAGGGATAAAAAAATCCCTCACGTAAATTGTAAGTGGAATGAGAGAGGGATTGGTCGAAATATACGTCTCCTCCCTCCTCTTCTCTTCAATAAAACACACCAGCCCCTTTTGACTTGAGCACGGAAGCTGTCAGAAAACTTAGGACGAACATGATACTTCATTACACTGTTCTACTTCTCTTTGGGTTTACAAGATTACAGCAACTTACTTCTCAGCGAAGAAGAAGAGACGTGGATGAAGAAGAAGAAAATGCACGTTCTTTAAGACTTGACATTGCTCTAACTTCTACACCCCCTCCCCCTCATTACTTCACCCATAGAGGGCGAGATGTTCCAATGACACATGATGCGTGCGTTAAGTTGTCCACATAATTCACCCACCATGTTTTTAATGTAACTGTTTCAGGTGAGCTTGTAATTTATGGATGTGCTAGACCATAGCAATATGTCTTTTTAAAACAAGCATTTCAATAAAAATAAAATTCAACTCGTCCAAATAATCGTTCGTACTATACGTACGTCATATAGTAATCAAGCCAATAGGCTAGTGATGAGGAAGTTAGAAGTAATGTACTAAATTTACGTGAAGGTAGAGTGGAAAATAATTTTGAAAAAATCCACAATACACTTAGTTGGAATCCAAACTCCAACCTTTCCGTCACCAGCAAACCAGACTAAATAAGTTTGATATTTAGACCATGTGCTCACCGCTATACAAAAAGTTAACGATTTATTTTACTGATTTATTTAGTGTACGGATGGGCCTAAAAAAGGTTTTGACATTTGAAGTCTCAAGCCTACATAATTTTGCTCATTGATAACTACTGTACTTGTTTTTAAATCTTTGTCTTGCTCTTCGTGTAGATAATTTCAGTGGTGTGCTGCCAAGATAGTTAGATTTTGTTTGAAAATATAGTTTAGAATTGTTCTCATCATTCAGTTGAGCACTAAGTGACCAGCCATCAATAAATATACAGTCCTAATTGGGATGTATAAATAGGGGCTGAATGGTTGAAAAGTTATCAAAGGTACAGTCCTAACAAGACTCTGATTATTCTGGGAATATTATAGTCAATTAAATTAACTCGAACCCCCCCCCCCCCCTGATTCTCCCCCCAATATATATAACCACGTATCAAAACTTTAATAAAAGTAAATGGTACTGAATTTTAAAATATAACTTATTTTTTTTGGAAATAATTTTAAAATATTTCAAAAATTTAAACAGTTTTTAGATTTAATAGATTAATTTTACTCAAATTAGTTTTAAAATAACTGTGGTATAATTATTTTTTTAGTAGGAAACGTGCCACTTTTATGCCATAATAATATATGCGATTTATTTTAGCCAAAATGGTATTTTAAAGAAATAAAGCAACCGTTTTATACCTAAATAACACTTGGATTCATTATTCTTTAAATCTATTCCCGAGAATGAAGTCTCACAAAAAGAACTTTCAATTTTGTTCTTGTCTGTATCTTCTTTTAGTGCACTTAGGAAAAAAAGAGAGAGAGAGAAGAAAAGGTAGGAAGAAACAGCCACGGCGCTCTAGACAAAGCGGGGAGAGTCTTTAGGAGCTGATCTCGTGATTCGGGAAATTTAAGCGGATCAGGGCGGGATAAAATAAAAGGAGATTCCTGATTCAATTTCTCGTTACTATCGGGATCAACCAACCTCCCCCACGCGAGCCTACTACTGACCAGGGGTGGACAGCTTATAATGTTAGAACTATATAAATAATATATTTAAAGAATGTACACATACACACTAAATAATTTACTCTTATGATACATACATACTGAAAAAATTAAATATATAGAGTTTAATTTGCATTTAATATGGTAATGTTCTTTGATATTCTGAAATGTATCTATCTATCTGTCTATTCATTAATCTATCTATATGCCTGTCTGTCTACCTCTATGTCTATCTACCTGTCTATATGTCTGTCTGTCTGTCTATCTATCTGTCTATTTATCTGCCTGTATATATGTCTGTCTATCTGTCTGTCTGTATATCTATATATCTAGCTAAAGACCTATCTGTATATTACTTTGTCTATTTATCTATTTATTTCAGCCCGACCATCCCTCCCTATGTTTTCCTATCACCCGTTCCAGTGGTAATGTGGACAAAGGTGTCAGTCTCATATTATCCAGTTTGCCACCGATGGGTAAGTAGAGGTTAGAATTCCAGCTTAGTGTACTGAGCTTGTTTTCCATATGTAGTTTCCCACATTCTCAAATTGAGTGCAGGTTCACTTATACTTTATATTCTAGTCATGCCTACTACAATAGTGTCAAATGTGGATAATTTGTACAAGTAAATAAAACTCGACGCACGATTCAACACCATGGATTAACTACTTAAGGACTTAACTATCTAAGGACAGTGATTGTATATTATATTAAATGTGCCCAAGCTAGTGTAGAAAGAGTATAGGAACACCAAAAGGAAAATCCAGGTGGGGGATAACAACCCCCAAAACACCCATGTGGGTCCAAAATATTGGCCTCCCGGCCACCAACAATCTATTTCCAATAATATATTGACGCTTTAGACAAAGTGACCAAAATTGCGGGTAGTAAACAATAAAATGTAGGCTCTGGTTATCAAGTTGTAAGTTATTCTGTGTGTCGAATTATAAAGCAGTGCGAGTTTATCCCATTTGCAATTTGTATCTTGCTAAGTGATAGATTTAATTTATTTATAATGTATGTTACAGTCAGGATTTTAAAACACACTAAAGAGCCTTCCATCTTCGTGTGCCTCTGATAATTTCCCAATGGATCAAAATAATAATTAAAAAAAATGCTTTTAGCTTACAATAATGGAGGCAGTTAAGGTCAGATAGTAGGGATTGCTAGTGAAGGGCAATATTTCTGCAGTTTTTGTCGCAAACAATTTTTTTTTGTTGCAAAATAAATTAAGTATTTCCCCAATAGAAGCCTCGAGTTTAATTTTATATATAATATAATCCCATAATCTCTAGAATATCTCTCACAAGGTGACCAAAAATTGATTAGAGCTTTTTCTCTTCATTTATTAAGTTTATCATAAAATGCTCATTTGCGCAAGACATATATTCAATATAATGTTGAAATTTCAATGTGTAGAAAATTAAACTCTACCATTCTACGGGAGAACTATTTGATTTATTTTATCTAAAATAGTTGTTCGCGTTGTAAACTGAAAAAAACACTAATATTTTCTCGCGTCAACTTACGTCTCACACTAACGACTTGGTACCAGTGGTTTTAGTGAAAAGATTTGTACTCTTGAATCTGTCCGGATCAAAACATATATTATTTAAATCAAAATTTAAAGCATATGAAGTACTACTATAATAGCAATCACTTAAGAGGGGATGAATGAATGATCAACATTTTAAGATTAGGAATACGACTTACTATCCAAAAGGTGTGTACCGTTATAAACATTGAAGGTGGTCCTAAATTACCCAAATGGGAAAAGTACTTCTTAGTAAGTTCTGAAACACATTGTATGCCCTCCTTGAATATATTTCTGAGTGAACAACTGGTTCAGGAAATACCAGGCTTCAAACCTTACTGAGTTTAATGGAGTGATACAATCCATTTGTAAATTAATCTCCTGTTTCCAAGCAAATGTGACTGGGTCTCTTAAAATTAAATGACACACTACCTACTCAGTATATTTAGATTAGACAGTGCTTGCTGCAGACATCGGTAAATGGAATAAACAAATAAAATACAATATATTTAGACAAATACTTAAGAATTAGGAAGGTAAGTAGAAGAAACCACAGCAGCACTAGTTTGGAGAATGTGCAGTCACACTGTGAAAAAAATCCCTTCTCCCACTTTCCCACAAGTACATTGCTGAGATTCGAAAATTGACCTCCTTTATTTAAGAATCATTTATTAGAGCTAACACATAACTAACTATACCTCTTGTGTGAAATTGCAAACCAGACACACACAACTACACATTCCTAAGAAAACTACTTTACCTATGACAGCATCCCTGGTCCTAAACAAGTCAACACTAGCGCACACTTGGTGATAAAATTTGCTAATGCACAGAGACTGACCCGGGGGAAGAAATGATTCGATACTTAAGAGTTGTAGTGTCTTCCCGCCACTTAGCTACGAGGACTAATACTGTATTATGAACTGGGCAATCATTGTTAAGCGAAATTAATGTAAAAGTAGACTATATATTATAGAGTAATTAATGATGGTTATAAGAACACAAATATAATACATAGGCCTACCACATTATTACGAAATTAAAAGAAGAATAAGATATTTAACGTGCCTACTGATTGGATAAGCACAAGAGAATGTCTATGAGCGAGAGAGCTATGACTGGAAATCCGACACCCTTGCTCAGCTGGTAACGTGTATATTTACTGAGCTAGGGGTCACGGGTCCAATTCTCGGTATAGCCGAAAATTATATCAATGGTGAAATATGGGTTTACCCTTTCACATGATGATTTAACGGCCAGGGACTGCATGTTGTGCCTGTCATTGTATTTAATTAGATTTTAAGGCATATGAAGCTACGACAGGCCTAGCAAGCCAATAGTGGAAAAATAAATGACTTGAATAAAAAACTGACCCAGCCTGATAACAGTAATTGAGGTAAAAACCTTTTACCAGGAAAGGTATTTTCACATACCTTCCAAGGTTATTTTACAAGCCACAATCGACATGGGACCAACAGCTTTACTCCCCTCAGAAGGAAGTTGCGCAAATAATTTTTATCGCTCATACGGGGACACGGCAGTTGGTCTAAAAGGCATTTGGCCTAAAAATGAAACCAAAAGTCATTTGGCCTGAAGGCGTTTGGCCTAAAAGGCATTTGGCCTAAAAGCATTTGGCCTAAAAGGCATTTGGCCTAAAAGGCATTTGGCCTAAAAGGCGTTTGGCTCAAAGGCATTTGGCCTAAAAGGCATTTGGCCTAAAAGGCATTTGGCCTAAAAGGCATTTGGCCTAAAGGCAGTTGGCCTAAAGTGTTTGGCCTAAAAGGCATTTGGCCTAAAGCAGTTGGCCTAAAGTCATTTGGCCTAAAATGTAAATTTAAAACCTTCGGTTATCTTCGGAAAATAAAAGGTACTGTTAGTTGTTTCATCTGAATATAGATAGCACAACTGATGCAAGGTAGTTACAATATTTCTAAAAACATTGACAATATCCTCCATACAACTAGATCAGTAGTTCACAAAACACTATATCACCTTTTTTATATATAGGTTTCCGATATTATTTCCTTGTTAATATATCTCACGGTCATAAAGTTAACGAAAAACAATAAGAAAATCCCATGTTCAACATCGTTTACGCGTGGTAAAATTATATGCGTACATTCAAATTATGGGGACTTTTGACAACTTATTCCGAAAGGCAAAATGAAAGTGGAAACCAATATTCAACCCACACACTTTAAATTTGTCTGAAGTGACGCCCAATTTTCGTTTAGAGTTACTGAGATATATATATATGAACATTTTTTTTATCTATTGTATTAATAATTAATATATATAATAGTGATGCATTAAAAAAATTTCGCCAGTAAATATTACAATGGTTATATCTTAATATATATAATTCTTCTGTACGTGTGTATGTCACTGAACTCCTCCTAAACGGCTGGACAGATTTTGATGAAATTTTTTGTCTGTATTTGTGTGGGTCCATAGATGGTTTTGATTCACAATTGGACCCGGTAGGTGGCGCTGCAATCGGTTCTAGGATTTATTTTTATTTCTTAGGGAATTTATTTGAGGGGATATTTTTAAAAGATTTTTTGCATATCAGAACATGTAACCTCACAATTTCACTCCCCCACCTCCCCCCAATATTTATAATAATTAATATAATATGAATAATTGAACGTTAAAACATTCTAAATAGTGAATAATTGAACTTCTGAGAATAATTCATAGTTATATTTGTGTACCAATAGGTGGCATTGATTTCGAATTCTGTGGTATTTGATTACGCATAAATGAACTTCTGAGAATAATTCATAGTTATGTTTGTGTAACATAGGTGGCATTGATTTCGAATTATGTGGTATTTGACGTACGCATCAATACATGCGCAAGTCTCTTGCGTCGTGGCTTGGCGTTGTTTTGACATTTCAATTTCTGTACGATGTGTTTCGATAATCCATGTATCACAATCGCGTGAATATTGAGTGTATTTTTAATCAAGTGTACTAAAATACATACAGTACATTGGGAAAATGTGTAAGGTGCTGTGTTGAAGTGAATATCTTACATGATCTTCCATAAATTTAAATTATATACATGCGTATTCAATGACAATCAATCTAACCTGCAAATTTTTATTTTAAGTGCTTATTTGTTTCGATGATTTTATAAAATTTACGGAGTGTTAAGCGTTTCATCGAAAAAAACAACATATAATCCATAAAATTCAAATATAAGTTGCTTATATTTAGGTGTTGTGTGTTTATTAAAGAACAATGCCACGTCTTCGTGGAATAGAAGGAAATATTGGTCGACGTACACAGAATTCACAAATAGTCCACACCTTTCGGTTAAATCGAACGGCAGAAGATCAATTGACAGACAATGCAAATTTAAAAGTCCAGGTTGCAAACACACGTGCAAATGAAAGTCATCAGCAACGCAACGAATGCCTTCGAGCGAATGCATTGAGACAAAGACAGGCGCGTCAACGAGCCACTGACGCACACAGCACATGAACCACAGCGCCTGCAAGTACATCGCGCATTAACACGCGCATCACTTCTCCGTCTTGCGTTCGAATATGAGTCGGACATCGACTATTCGTCACATTCACAAATTGTCAGCCGCGCTATGGACAAAGAATGCCAATCTGCCATGCATTCAAATACAAAGGTAAATCAGCCGGTTTCTGCTGCGCGTCTGGAAAAGTTGTACTTCCACAATTGAATTCGCCGCCAGAAATATTGAAAACATAATTGGCTGGAGCCACACCTCAATCAAAATTGTTTTTGCGTAAAATTCACAAATTCAATTCTTGCTTCCAAATGACATCATTTGGAACAACAAAAATCGTTCAGAATGAGGATGGTCGCAATTTTGAATCAACGTTTAAGATTCACGGCCAAGTATATCATCAAATAGGTTCTTTAATCTCAATTCCTGATGCCGATCCAAAATTCTTGCAAATCTACTTCATGGGCGATGAGGAGCAACAAATAAACGCACGCTGCCAGTACAACCACATCGAGCAGATGGAGGAGCGAGAAATTGTGATGACTTTGGAACAAATTTTGCGAAATCACAACCAGTTGGTCCAGTTGTTTTATACCGTTTCAAACAGACTGCAAAACGACAACTACATGATCGTCAATAAAGCAGACAAAGTACAATTTGGAGAGCATGCGGGCTGATACAATTCACACACCGTTAATTAATTTGCAGTTGTTATGGTTGGCGACGCATATGAACGTCGAGATATACGGATCCAACACAGAGATAACACGGTTCACACAATTCAAGACAGTCATCGTTCTTACGACGCTTTGCAATATCCGTTGATATTTTGGGTAGGAGAAGATGGATATCATTTTAACATCAAACAAATATATCCAGTGACAGGTACAATCTACATATTATTTACTTTTTCTTTTTCTGTAAGATTAATTTCTTTTTGTCTTATTTATATTTTTACTTTTCTGGTGCAGAGACCAACAAGAAAGTGAGCGCGATGAACTTCTACGCATATCGGTTGATGATTCGTGCAAATGAAGACAATAACATTCTCCGATGCCGCCAGCCGTTTCTCATCGTTGATATATATCCGAAAGTCGAAAGCGAGCGATTACGGTACATCAAGTATAATCAAGCGAAGCTGCGATCTGATGCGTACATTCATTTGCGTGATCCTATTGCCGGTAAAGTCGGTAACGTTGATGGAACCACTAATAGCAATGACATAGTTACCGCATATATTCTTTCATCATCATATATTGGTAGTCCGCGTCATATGCAAGAATACATTCAAGATGCCATGACTTTTGTGCGCGCGTGCGGCCGACCAGATTTGTTCATTACATTTACGTGAAATCCTAACTGAGATGAAATAAATATTTTGTTATTGCCAGGTCAAACAGCAATGCATCGCCATGATATCACTGCACGTGTCTTCAAACAAAAATTAATATCGTTGATTAACTAGATTACACATCAATCTGTTCATTTATACACCTCAGGGATTATACAAAAAACATTGTTCATCAACTCGCATAAAGATAAAAACAAAACTATCTTTATTGATTTTTCGGACCGTTTTTATAACATCACAACCTTAGGTATAAGAGGGGGTGAGGTTTATATGCAGCTGACTGTACGTATCATCGAAATAGTATGTACTTCGTACAACAAGTATATACTATTTAGATGGTACTTTATATAGGTAAGTTGTTCTGCTTAAGCCCGTAAAGGTTCTAGGCCCAAAACAGTATATGTTTTGCACTATGAAAATAGAAACAATTAAAAATAATTTGACATTTGTCATATTTGAAGGTACATCAATAAAATAAAATTAGCTGTACCCGGCATACAAATTTGTAAGCAAGCTCGCAATTTTTTTCGATACAGCTGATATTTGTGGAGTTGTGGGCGAAATTCCAAAAATTGTAGGGATCACTATTCCATATATTATTTTTAATAATGGATACCATGTATGTATAAGCGTCTAGCAGTTCCTATTCTAAGTAAAATTTATTAGTTTCAGAAACAGACAGACGGAATGGGAAGCATTTCCATTACTGTGAAACAAAGTATTTGTAATGTACTATGGTCTCAATATAGTTGATTTTGAGGAAAGAAAAGATGTTTTATTTTGTATGTTGTCTGACAAACCCCTGAATTTTTAATATTTGTGTAACTCAATAATTGGAGTTCATTGTGAATTTGTAATTGTGATGATCACATAGTGTTTGTTCTATTATCGAAATCAATTATGCCACCCAAACGAAAAGCCAACGTTCGGGCAGGACAACGTCTGTCGGGTCCACGTGTATATATATATATATATAAAAAAACTTAAATTATGGTTTTGACTAGATCCTTAACTCTATTATTATTGTTAGAATTATTATAACTATTATTATATAAAATTAGTACAGTTATTTTTTTCAAACAGTGTAACTATTTTTATTACGGTGATATTATTAACAACATGGTCTATGTTAACACAATAGGTCCTTTGTTTAAAAACTATATACTAATTTCCCTTCTAGTAATTAGAAAAGCATTCTCAGGATTTATTTCAACTAATACTCTATTATATATATATATAAAACTAATACTCTAATATATATATATATATATATATAACTAATATTCTAATATACATATATATATATACGAATAAATATATATAAGAGCAATAAAACCCGTTGTAAAAAAAATACAAAAGATTTTGGAATTGTCGTTCTTTTTTTAATGTCTTTATAAAACGTAAAAATACAAAATGTGGAAGCCTTTACAGGATGATAACTTCCTAGGGCAAGAAAAACGTACGATGTAAGCAAGTGGACCTCCGAAAATGCCAATGGCTGCAGCAGAGGCCAGAGGGATAAATATGACGAGCTTTAGTTGGTAAAAATATCTCACCACTAGGATCACTTGTGTTCTGCCATACCAAAAAGTGACACTCTTATAGCCTAGAGGCAAACAGACGTGACTCAAGTTGGCCCGCCACATTGCCGAATAAAAATCTTTTTTTGTCTAATCGTTTGTGCTCTATTTGTGCTCAAATGTACCCGAACATGAACATTTGTGCTGTTAAACTGGCCAATTTAGAAAATATTTAATGTGGCGGGCCAACTTGAGCTCAAGCTAGCCCGCCACATATTGAAAAACACAACATAACAAAATTTATTTAAGTCAATCCATTGTGTTCCGTTTGTGCTCATATGTGCCGGAAAATGAATATTTGTGCTTTAAAATTAGAAAATCTAGAGAACATTTAATGTGGCGGGCTAACTTTAACCTTCCCTATATCATAAACTGTAGAAAAATATAGTTCAAGCTGCCCAGCCACATTTTTTAATATCAATGTAACAAAATTCTGTTGTCTTCTTTAATTTTTAATAAACTTCTACAAAGATATTATCAGAAAATAAAGAAATCAATTAAATAATAAAGGTCTCATTTTTGTATTTTAACGTAAAAAAGTTATTTTATTCTAAGAATAAGAGTATTAACAATTACTTTTAATGTTCATATAAGCTAAGGCTCAAGAGCATAGAGTTTGAGAAAACCTGGTTTAGATGATTTGCTAAAAATAAGATAATTTACCCAACTAAATGTGAGCGAAGCCGTGGGCAAACTCGAGTAAGTTAATATGATTATAAAAAAAATGAATGATCGATTAATTAATTTAGCAAAATTAATAAACAAATATACTTAGAAAGACTGATAAAATATACTTTGGCACTTAATTCAAAATAAAACAAAATTATTAAAGTGGTTTGACCACTTGTATGTGCTAATTAATAAAAAACGGTACGGGTACAAAACGGTACAAAAATTAGTACAAAACCTTGGCAATGTAAAAAGTTCAACATACAAAAGTGGTACTACAGGTTAATGGAAGTGCTGCTATACCTTGGGAAGTAGTAAGTTGAGAAAAGACTATATATTTTGAAATGGTAGTATATACTATTTAACTAAACACTACACACCTCGCCATCTATTAGCATCACTACAAATCATAACGAATGTTCTTGGAGACAGCAAAACATATTTTAATAAATGGTCTAAAAATTAACTTTACAAAAAGTCATTTGGCCTAAAGTTGTTTGCTAAAAGGCATTTGGCCTAAAAGCATTTGGCCTAAAGTATTTGCTAAAGGCATTTGGCCTAAAGTTATTTGGCCTAAGCATTTGCCTAAAAGGCATTTGGCCTAAAAGACTTTGCCTAAGTATTTGGCCTAAAGCATTTGGCCTAAAGGCATTGCCCTAAAGGCGTTTAGCCTACACTTGGCAATGATGGTACCCACTCATACAATATCCGTCGACCCCAGCTGGCTTTTGAACCCACGATTATCGGGTTCTGAGGCGAGAGCTTTATCCCAAGACTTCTGAGGTTGATTACATGCTATGTTCCAGACCGTTGTCGTAAAGCGAATTTCTTCGTAAAGTGAATCATTGTTCTTTTTCACTTGTCGATGTATGTACTGTATTACCATCGTCATATATGTGCATAGATGCATCATGTATCATGTCTGTAAACGAGAGTCGAATAGGAAGCCATAAAGCAAGCAGCGTCATGTCGCTAAATCGCTGTATAAGCAAGGTAGTTGTCAGATACTCGGGGTAATGTCACAATTTAAACCACCGTATGAGTGAAGCGTTGCAAAGTGAGGTATACCTCTATAATCTGCTTTAAAAAACAAATAACTACCAATATTAATATTGCTCGTCGTGAAACTAATATATTCAATAATTTAACTTCCTCTTAAAATATAATTAAAATAAATATAAAATAAATAACTATTAATAAATGCTTTAGCAGGGACGGGTAGTAAGATACATTGCACGTGTAAGCACATAACATACATTTTAATGTACTGTCCTTGGATTGGATTTGAGTTGGAAGCCTCGGTAAAGGTTAAACTACCTTTTCAAATAATGAACAAAAATAAAGAGAAACTAAATGAAATAGATTACCTTTTGACTTCTAATGTTTTTAAGCTCATTATTCAAAGCCATTGACATTAACTTTTTGGTTTATTTTCCAAGAATAAGGTAATCCATCTTAATTGAATCGGCCATGCCATGGAAGATGTCGAGGAGAAAGATTATTAATTGAGGTCATCTTTCCTCGCCTAAAAGTGGCAACAATCGCTGGCTTTATACACATCGTTCCCTCCATCTCTAGCCCATTTGTTAAAAAAAGAAAAAAAAAAAGAGTCTCTTGATGGATAGTGTGAAACCACCGCAGACTCATTATTTACTTTGCATTTCAATGGAGTCGCGATCCGTCGCACTCAAAATTCCCTCAAGTACCTTTGGGTAATCGTCTCCATTCAAGTGTTCGTTAGACGTCGGCACAACCACTGGGTGATAGGGGGTCTGGAGAGGGGGGGGGAAGAGCGGGGTTTATTTGGGTACAAACTTTAACCGGACAGGTGATGAATAATTTATCCGAGAGAAAAAGTTTTTAAATGGAAGTCGAGAAGAATACCAAAATAAAATAATGTTGTCGAGATAGGTATATAAACCTCATTTACGAACAAAAAGTAATTTAAAACATCGTGAAGAATTCATCTACATCATTTTATAAAGTTAAATTTTCTTATAACACATTGAAACTAAATGCTAAATAGTTAATGATTAAAATTAAAAATCTTGAGATGGAAATGTGCTTTTGCTTAAGTTGATATAATTAGGAATGAAATATTTAAGAATTTAGTTAAGAAAATAAACTTTAGAGGCTATATTATCTGAATAAATTGGCTGATCAGGTTTATTTCTAGGTTTATATTTATGGTGTTTATTAACCTGAAGTGAAAAATAAGAGGTAGGTTTGTTTTAACTTAAATTAGAATATCACTAATTAACAAACATAAAATAAATTTCGTTGAACTTATATAATGACAAATGGATCCCCATAATATATTCAATTGGTTTGCATTGCAAGGAAATTCAAACCAAGTTCCTCTTTTGATGTTATTTCACATCTTTAACAAGATTTTATATTTTTAGCACTATGTTTTTAGAATTTATATCTAACCAAAATGTACATTATTGTTAACAAAATTTGGAATGTTTCGTTACTAGGTTGACTTAACAAGCACCGTTTAATTTTCACCAAATATATTTTTATATCAAGAAATACGAATAATTGTATCACACATCGTTTATTTTATACAACCAGAGTTCTGAAGGGGATGATTAAACTATTTACTGGTTTTGTTAACATAATTATTTCAAACAACTTCTGATTGTATATGTATCATTGCTATCTTGTGATGGTAAACCACTGCAGTGATCGGTATAAGAGCAGCCATGTAGGGAAATAATATTATAGAGGATAGATTTTCGTCAGCTGGGAAATTACGTCATCAGCCAAGCGGCTAGTTTAAATTAAACGTGGATATGAACCTCTATTGTTTTAACATTTTATAACCATTATAAAAATATATAGTATGGAGTGAAGTATTGAAATCATTTTCTTCAGTAATAATATAAGTTTTAATTGACACAAATAATTTGTATTTGTTTATATATTATATATTATGTTTTGTACCGTTTTGAAATTATATTTACCTATTTCGATGTAACATATATTTAAATATTATCTTGCTAATAGGCGACCATAAAATTGTTTAAAATAATTCAAGAATATATGAGAGATCCATATTTTGGAATATAAATCTATTTGAACATATGAGGGTTGAAAAAAAGGAACAACTCAACAACACATATATAATTAAATATTATTCTTTTAAATAACAAATAATGTGAGAATAAACCACATTAGGATTCTGGTTATCAGGAAGTGAGGCCTAGTCCCACCAAGAGATAGTAAATATATATATATATATATATATATATATATCTGCTGGATGTTTACGGGCAACATTTGTGGCATGTAATGTGGTTCCATTTGTAGCAACAGCAATCAAAATCGCTTTGAATCTTCCAGCAAATTCTAGCTCTGCAGAAAGATCGTTAGTGCACTTTGGAGACTGAAAACCTGGTTGAAGATTTTGATGAAGTCTCAGAAAAATGTTACTATTAAGTGTACACAAATACAGGTTTAAAGAGCACGAAGAAAATAAAATTTCAAAAACCAGTTAATTGGACTGGTAATAAATATCTTTGCGTTGCAGCCTCAGAGAGAGGCCTTTTTATTTTCGACAAATTACATTTAAGAGAATGAGTATCTTAATTTGAAAGAAGTGCTGTGAATACTAGTGAGGGAATGGCACTGGAACATAAACTTAGTTGAACGTTTAGAGAAGTTGTTGGGAGTAGATTATGTCAGATAACACTGATATGTTTTTTTGTTTGTATTGTGTATTTTAAAAACACTATCTTTCACACACTTTCTCTAACATATTTTCTACTACACAATGTCTCTTTAAAACATTATTGCTCTCTCTCACACGTTCTCTTACGTTCACAATAATTCTCACACACTCTCTCTGATACTTTCTCTATCCCAATCTATATTTATCACAATATCTCTCTCAAAATCTCTCTCACACACAATTTTTCTGAAACACACTCTCAGATACCCTTTATCACATATTCTGTTTCTCTCACACAGTTTCTCTGACGCACTCTCTTTTTTCACGCGATCTATTTATACACACTCTTTTTTCAATATTCTCTTTCTCACACACACTCTTTCTCACATATTCTCTTTCTCACACGCACTCTTTATCCAATATCATCTCTTTCTCTCACACGCTTTATCTGACACACTCTTTTTTCACACGATCTTTTAATCACAGACTCTCTTTCTTACACACACACTTACTCATACACTTTATTTTACATACACTCTCTTTCTCACACACAATCTTTTTCAAACACTCCACTCACCTTCTATCACACACTCTCTACTATAAACACATTATTTCACACATATTCTATTTCATACAAACTCACTTTCACACAACCTCTTTCTCACATTATTCTCTCTCTCTCTCTCACATAAACAATCACTCACAAACACTATTCAAACTATCTATTACACTCTCTCTGTCACTTTCTCTTTTACGCTCTTTCTTTCTAACACCTATCACACACTACTATCTCTTTGCGCTTCTTTCCCATTACACACACTTATTTCACTATCACTCACTAACACTCACTCGATTACACTCACTCGCTCACTTTCACTCTTTCACACTCAATTTCTCCCACTCACACTATCGCACTCATTTTCTTTTACTAAAAATTGCAATCTCACACTCACTCTTATATTTTCTAAATCTCTCACTCTTTTAGCTCTATAAATCTTATAATTTGATAATCCCATCTCCAGTGATTGATATAACAAGAAATTGATCGATTTTGAAACAAATAACACTTATTTTAAAGGTTAGGGGTTCAAGATGCTGGCAAAAGTAGTAGCCTAAAACTAAGGCTATATTTGAATACTCTACTTATGTGACGTCGCCTTAGCTCGTGCCCTTGATAACTGCATTGACACTCACGTGACCAAGTGTAGATCTGTCAGAGTAGTCACAAAGGATGCCTACGGAACCTTCTAGAGCTCTGCTCGAAGTCTTGGTAACCATGGATACGAAGGCTACCAGCCGTGCGCTGCTCTCACGTTGTCGGTTGCGGTGTTTGACTAGCAATTGTTTTAGTATTATCGTTTTGTCTGATAGAGCACCGACTTAGGTTTTCCGACATTTTAAATAAGGTATTTGCCGTTAGAATAATTTGATGCATTCTTGGCTATGAACAGCGCGAGAAATGTAGAATCATTAAGATTGTATCAAGCCTAAAACTTAAGGGTCCAACTAGGAAACCTTGGACTATTCAGATACAGCCCATAGCCCAATTTTCCTAGTGAATCTTCCATTTTTTTCCTTCTGTGTGGGAAGTGGTTCGTCTGTACTATTATGAATTGTTTACATGAAAATCTTGATGTGTACAATCGAAAGTTGATAAATACAATCTTTCTCTTTTTAGTTTAAAGAAAATATAAGTTTTGATTCAAATTAAACATCAAAAGCAAAATTTATATGTAGAGTTGATAACGTTTGACGAATAAACTTTTAACTATAAAGTTGAGTGGGGTATTGTTGTTTTAGCGTTTGGCTACAATTCTAGAAGAATCGACTAAGAAAAATTTATAAAACTTACCCCATTTCAACAGCCCTGCGTCTTGAACTACGAGTTGGGAAGAAAAAATAAACACTACCGAGCATAAGCACGCCGCAAGTAAAACTAGCCGCTGCTCTCAAGTTTCGATCGGCGACCACCAATGCGCACCACACAAACATGGACAATCTAAAGAGTTTAAGATGCGAAGAGATGTTGTTCTTCCAAGTTCTCGATGCGTCGGGATGTTTGGAGTATATTGTAGAGGTTTCTGTTGTCATGCACGTTCCCCCCCCCCCCCCCCCTCTTGGTGATCCATATGTTTACCACCACCTTTTATCCCGTTCTCCAATGTTATCTGGGGGTTTGTATATATATGTCCAGCAAGGCTATGTATGGCCACTCTTGCATTTAGCTTGGACGAAGGTATTGAAAGCTAAGGCTTCGGGATTGTTAAAATGTAAGATCTAAATTCTTTTTCGACTTAATGTTTTTTTTTCCTGGTTATTAATTTTTATTCCCCTTTTAACTTTTCAAAATTCTCTTTCGGCTTCATTATATTAACTTTGTAACTAGGGACTTATGATATATATAGATTTTGATCAGTGTTAAACTTCGGGTCAATGAATTTGTATGGATCTCGATACTTTATTGAATTCGATAGTTAATTCATTTATGTGGATATCGATACTTTATTTATTTTTGAGATTATCGATTATTTTATAGATATATCTCTCGACCTAATTGTGAGACTGAAGATATATTATTATTATGGTTATTATTGGTAGTTTTGGGACTAAGTTTTCTTTAACGAGGATTTTTGACAGTTTGAAAAAAGAAATCATAGACAAATTTCACCTGTAGTTAAAATGCTTACTCCGGGGAATGCCTATTGGCCGTACGGTGGTACGATTGTGTTAGATCTTAGTGTATAATGGGAATATGTATGGAAGTATAAGGAATAATAAGCGAATTTTTGAGGGCTCATGTTGTAACTTATGAAGGTAGATATGAATTTCGTAATGGATATTTGTTTTGACAAAGATCACGTACCTTTAAAAACTGGTTAGGTGCGGAAATAATTGATTTAGGTATTATTATACTCTTCTAATGTAACTGTTTTGAGTTAAAGCCGTATTTAACTGTGATATTGTTTTTTGCTTCAAGCATTCTAATTCACAATGAAAATCTTTTCACCAACTCTACGGCTATCTTAATAATTTTTAAGATCTCTATATATTGTTCAAACTTATTAAAATGATAATGCTTATATTTATATATTTAATTATGATACTTTTAAACAAATATCAACAAATCTACTCCAAGTCTTTTTTCAATGCTAAAAATAGAAATAATACCCTTAGATTTTGTGTGTTTTGGTATATCTTTAGTTTGGGTACATATTTATATATTTAATTTTCCTTGAGGGCAACCATCATTATATTATTCCCGCAACTGGTGTGAGCTGCGTGATCAGGGTTTTGAAGGTCAATCTCAGATATTCAAAAATTCAAAAACAAGAACTCCAGCCGCCAACTCCTATCGCCATTTTTTATTTGTGATTTGAACCTCCTATTATATTATGATGTTACTAAAGACGGTTCATTGTATATAGATATTTTCTTAATAAAAAGCTTAGAATATATTTCATTGCAATGATCTGCAACCATCTCTGTAATTATCCAATGGTACATTATAGTATCTAACATCAATAGGTGTAATAATCGTATAGTTATTTTTAAACTAACACAAGATAAAAAAAATATACCCTAATTTTAAAATAAACAAATTAATACCTTTCACTGTTTGCTAATTATGTATATTGATTTATTTTTATTAGTTTATTAAACTAAAATGAGAAATAATAGAAAATATACTGGATATTTGAATTAAATAATTTAGTAGTGTAAACTAGAACTTTGGTTTAATATGTAAATATTTATTGGTGTACGCATCGCATTGCATTTTCTAGTTTACAAATTGTAAAGTCCTTTGATGATCCTGTTTTCACTAGTAAATCTAAAAAGAGTTAAAAATATAAAATAAAATATAATTACGGGACTATATGTTATAAAAAATTACAAACAGATTAATTAAAAACGGTTTGTAAAGTTAAATTTTGCCGTATAAATATTTGAAGAGTTAAACACGATGAAGCAAAATACATATAATATGGTAGGAAAGTTAAAAAAGTCACTAGAGCTACCTTAATATACCCATGTCTTGTCCTGTGATATGCAGCTGCAATTATTGATAGCTATGATCAATACCTAAATAATAGTACTAATAATACTGTAAAATATTTTCAATACTAACCGTCAAATAATATTTTTCTACTTTCTAAAATTTCCTCTCTAATACAATTCTACTACACCCTAGTTGTAGTGATATATCTGAACAACCCAATACTATTTGAACAACTGCTATTAGAGATTTAGGCTAAGTAAGCAACAAAGGGTAAGTAATTGTGTGGACAAGATCGTATTTATATTCAATTGGTAAACATCTAAACCAGGGAGGGCTCGTCAGAACATTATTTGATTTTAATTATTATAAACCTATGTTAACAAAGTATTCGTTAAGCCTATAATAATTGTTTCGACTCTATTGGAGCAAAACATAGCTCAGTCTTCCACTACAAACTCTCATCTTATCAACCACTACCAAATGACATTTTCAGATATTAATTCACACTATAACTCGTATCCTTTATCAAATTTTCCTGCTCTAAGATATATAATATAATAATAAATAATAAATAATAATAATAATAATAATAATAATAATAATCATCATCATCCTCATCAAAAGTTTCTAGCCTATGGCTGGGTCAGTTTAGTAAAATGCCTCCATCTTATTCTATCTTTCCAACATTCTTTCTCCTATATATAAAATATAAACACATCTTTTATTTTGGTACGTCAATTATAAAAAGATTATTAAATCAATACTTTCATAAAGTTTTTAAGCTATAAAATTATTAGTATTAAATTTCAACTTTAGTTTTTTAATTTAATAATAATAAAAACCAGTGTACGTAATTGTATCTATGGATGAAGAGAAGGAGTTACTTTTCAGTGGCCCATTGTCCTAACGTTCAAGGAATGAATGAAATTGCTGTCATAACAAATTCTATGTTCTGTAAAATAAGTTTCATACAACTTTGACACATTTTGAGTGCGTTTCAATTATTTTCCTAGTCTTTTACATTGAATTCGCAGGTATAACATATTTTCTTTTTCATATTCATTCAAGTATGACGTTTCCTAATATATTTTTTTCCTTAGCAAGAAAGAGTGTTTCCTTTCATGTGCCGGAAAGCTTTATAACAGCATTTTCATTCCTCAATGTGGGAACAGATTTTAAAAACCTAGCGTGTTTTTTTTTTTTTGCTATGAATATTTATTGAAATGTATTCTTCTGAATGTCTACACGCGTACACGCCACAGACGCAGAGGTATTGATATTTGCCGAAATAAAAATACTGGCGCAATTCATCGTGTTTCTGTTTCAGAAAGCATGACCGAATTTATGTTCACTCAGCGCTACTTCGCATGGCTGCTTTTAAACGAAGATAGCTCTATATAGCCATTCATATGGTTTTGTTGAGGTGAACATGTTTATTTATGTTTTTTTATGCGTAGGATTATTTTACAGGGTGGGGCAGAGATTGTTGAGACATAAAATAACACTATATCACTACTATTTCAAGTATTACATGCTTCAAGTTAAACTTAAAATAACAACAAATATTGACAATTCTATATATACCCTTGAGTTATTATTTAAAAAAATAATGTCTTAATATGGTAACCATACTATGCAATACATTGTTGTATGCGTTCCTTGAAACTTGACACGGTTTTACGCAATGTCTCTTGATGAACTGCTTAAACTTTCATCACAATTATTTCTTTAAGTTCATGAAGTATTCTTGACCAAGTTGCGTAAACATGACTATTTAACATGCCTCATAGTAAAGAGTCCGGAGTTTTAAGTCTAGTGAATGTAGTGGCCAGAGGGATCCCAAAATCGTAAAACAAGGTGAACAAGAAGGGTTTTGAGAAGCATCTTAATTGATGTTCGGGCTGCGTGAGCATTCGCCCCATCTTGCCGGGACCACGGGCTGTAGGTATCCATTCCCTTACGTTAAAGTTCATGGGTCAGAAAGGTCGAACATCTATAGAGGTGCTTTGCAAATGTTTTCCCTGAACACCTAGTTTCAATATTCGGGGACAATGCTTGACCACCACGCTCACCAGATTTAACATACCCAGACTTTTTTTGGGGGGGCATGTTAAAGGCTCATTAACAATTCGAATCTTAAAGAAATAATTGGCGGTAAAGGTTGAAGTAATTCAACAAGAGGCATTGCGTAAAATCATGTCAAGTTTTTGGGAGTGTATACAACAATATGTTCATATCATGTTGGTCATCTTAAGAACATTGTTATTTAAAAATAAATGATTCAAAGGTATGTAGAAGTTGTCAATCTTTTGTTGTTATCTATATTTAAATCGAAGCATTTGGTAGTTAAAATGGTAAGTATATAGTTTTATTAATGTATCAACACTTTTTGCCCCATCCTGTATTAGTCATATTAAAAAAAAAAGACATATCCTAAACAAGTATAAAAATAAGATGTATATTTTTACTCACGTATAACCACTAGTTTGATATATCTACATTTAATTAATGGTAACTAGAAGGGAAGTACATGCATAGGGAAGGTGTACCAGCATTTGCATAGAGAGAAAGTGACAAGCAATTTAGAAATAATATCTTACTACACTCAACCTGGATTTGATCCGTGATCTCCTTGTCACCTGCAAACCAAACTTGACGAGCTTAAGGTTTGTCCACGTGCTCATCATTTTGGACAAAAGACCACACAAAGGTGCATTTGGTTAAAGAAAATGTATTTATTCCTTTGAAAGTGCTTTGCATTATTTTCTGTATTGTAAACGGATGATTCCATCCTTAAATATTAATGTATTACATTCAACCTCTATGATAAAGCTAGGATACCTTTGACACGGCTTTGATCACTTATCACCACCCATGAAATACATCATTATTAATTTAATGTTTACAAATTTGAGTGTAGATATTTTACTAATTTTACATTTCCTTGCAACCTATAATTATTTAATATAATTAATTATATTTAATATATACTTACACATACAAATACACGTACAGTACATTTCAATTAACCTAAAATGTTGCAGTATAACTTTAAAGGACTACACTATGTTCCTATCAGAAAAGTTATCCGATAGTAGAATAAATTAAGGTGAGCTTATATGTTAAATGGAGGGTACATATTATGATGTTGATCTTTGTGTTCTTAATGACGTATGCGGAATTAATAAGCAACTGAAACACTTACCTACATACATTAAATGCAAATACCCATTTGAATTAATCATTTATTTGATTTAAATACGTTATTTTTGTATCATTCGCGTTTGTTAGTAGCATAAATTGAAACAATTTTAAATATATGTTACCTCCTTCAGCGTTCGAATGGTCTAAGACATTATTATCGTGTTAGACTGGCCTGCTAAAACGAAGAGATCGGGGTTAGATTCCCGGTAGGGTCTAATGAAATTTTTTCATAAATAGTTTCCCACTCTCCTTCCATACAAATACAAGTATGTATTGTAGCATGTTAAACCGGCTGTTTAATATGTACTATAAAAATACCATAAATAATACAATGAATACAAGAGTTAATATATTCTAAAATGTGTGGCGGATATTAACTCACGTTGGATTTATGTTGCCGGGAAACGACCAAGCTACAAGAAAACTCCCCCAGCTGACTATGCCGAGAACATCTGTCTTTCTCACAAGTGGCGTTTCGAAGAAATGGTTGAGATATTATTCTCTGGTGCCACACCATCAAAGAGCGCTAGTGGTCACTAAGCGCAATTTCGCAACTGGAACCCCTTCCCCCTTAGATGTCCTGATGCAAACCTACCCCCGAGTTCATCAGTTCTGTTACTATATAAGCGTCATTCCTCGCTACACACACACACACACACACACACACACACACACAATATATATATATATGTATATACTATTCAATCAATTTGATGGAGGAAGAACTAGGATGTTAATCTAAGTTACCGAAGAAACTATTAGTGTCTATGAGATGTGAGGCGTAGGTCTCTCCACCTCGTTGCAGATGAAACCTCGTCTGAGATTATGAGTATTTGATATTTAAAATAGGAGTAGAGTCATAGTACTCTTTTTTAACTATGTCCATAAGACATAGTTTTTTGTGTCAGAATGTCTGACTTGATTTTATATGCCCATAAGGCATAGTTTTTGATTGATTAGCTTAAAGCTCCATGTAACATGGTCCACATGACTTTATGTACTATGTTAGTGTGTCTGACTTCTTTTTCTAAGTCCTTAAGACATAGTTTTATATATTAGGGAATAATAATAATTCTTTAAACGGTATGCCCATGTTTAAGATCTCTTTATGGCGGAAATCAGGTTATCTAACATTTTTATCGATGATATAGTTAGGTCAGTGACAGAGTGCAGTCACTAATAAAATTTTTTGTGTACCTACTTACAGTGTGCAACCTGTGGGAGCACTATTAGGCCTTAGTAGTGGCCCACTGGGATAGTGTTTTGCCTCCAGCCCCTTCTAGCGCCGTTTGTATCAAATAAAATAAATATTGTTTTTACTATTTAATGTGTGCTTGATAATTGAAAGGACCAGTGATATTTGCGTTTGGGTGCAGCCTAACACGTGGCCGCCATGATTAGTGCGGGGACCGTGCTGTTAATTTCATACTTAGCTCATAGATGGCATGAGCTGGTTCTTTGATGGGTTTTATTTTCCCCCCTCTCCCTTCTAGCCATCACAATGCCGTTTCGCTTTATAGGATTTCAGGCTTTCCAAAGTGTTGCAGTATTTTTCTCTTTTTTATTGTAATTTGGTTTTATTATCAGTATATGTTTAAAAGTAATTATTATAATATATTATATAGGTTAAGATTATGTTTGTCTTAAATGCCCGATCTTTTAAAATGTACACTCTTTATTTTGTTAGATATTTAAGGATAGAAATCAAAGGGTGTTAGGGATTTTTATTGTAGATAGTTTCGGGAAGTGAGCTATACCAGAAAGGATTTTTTTTTTTTGTTTATTGTTTCGGGGGACTGGTGAGCAGAGAGGAATACCTCTAAAAAGTGTGAACAAAAGTAAAAGACAATGTTTCTAAAAAGGATAACTTGTCCAGCCCTCAATACATGAGTTCGCCTGTGTTAGTGTCCAGTGAGTGAGGACGAGGGAAACCTCATTTTTCTTAGTCCCTAAAAAACAACAAGGGATAAAGAGAAGTACCACGTATTTAACTAACAACATTTGGTGGCCGACCACCTCAACTTCACTGAACTAATGGGGTGGAAGGTAATCTCTACTAAGTTTTTTCTTCAAGCAGGCCACATGACTCTTTGATTTTGAGGAAGTTCTCCACCTTTCACACCAGGAGCACAGGCATTGTGTCTGGAAACTAACTTTCTAATATTTTGTTGGCTAGAGACGTTTGAATATCAGACACTGCTAATATATGGACTATGAGCCTATACACAGTAAATATGGTAAGCCCGATCAAAAGGACATTTTAACGTATTTTTTATATCATTACTATTTTATGTGTTATTTAAACCTTCATTATTTATGACTATGTTAGTTATTAAGAGGTTATGTTTGTGTATTCTAGTTTAATGCTACCTCTACTTAAGATGGCAATATAAATTTATTGGTCTATTTAAGAGTTGATTGAGCATTGTTATTCATAGCTTTGAAAATTTTACTGTCGAGGCAGATGTCTCAGAATTGACAGAAAACCTCTCCTTTCAACCGTGGCGAGTTCAGGTACCCAGAAGCACGAGAGTAAACCCGGATGTTCCTTCACTGGCGCCAGTCGGGTAGGTTTATAAATATTGTGTAGGAACAGGGATTCGAACCATTTTGAATGATGTGGAGCGGAGAGGGGGAGACGACCCTTACATAATGGGTGGACGTATAAATATACTATTGAATGCCCAGGCAGTAGGGGGTCACGGTGCTTAGTCATAAGGAACCGGCCCGACGTACGGTGGCCGGGACGCGATCTGGACACACGCATGTTTCATATAAACGAGCACTAGACTTTCTTTGCCACCTTACGGTATTGACCGATCTCTAAAAATCCTGTCGGGGTGCCTCCACGGAGGGGCCCCTGGGAAATGTGGTGGACGCTGGAGTCCTGCATAGCTAAGACCCCGATAAAGTCATCTGTGTTTAAGGAGAATGGTGAAAGTCCTGGGAAAGAGGAACGAAGGTTTGAGGAGACGACTGTTCGGAGACTTAGGTCCTGACTTCCTCGTGATTGAGTGATCCCTAGGAGACAACTCCTCCCTCCCTCCGGTCCTAGTGGAGGCTTTTTTCCTCAAGTAACCAAAGGCATGCTGTCATGGAAGGGCTGGTACTTGTGTTTTAGTGGGCCCTAGTACCGGAATGGCACTCATGGACCACGTTCTATGTCTGGCAAAAAGGTTCCGGTCCTGATGGGTATCAGTAGTTGCACTGTAAAAGGCCTCTGAGCCTGGGACAGTGTAGCTGGAAAGCCCTTCGGGGGTCTCTTCGGAGATTCAGTTGGATATCTATGACCCTGGAAACACTCTTCCCATCTCTCCCTTCTATATGGCGATGGGTTTTCCCTGGTGACGTCATCACTCTATCGCAACCCTGCTAACTCATGCCTGGCGTCAGTTTAGAGGTTCGACAAGACAAGTCAAGACAGGAATAGATAACGACCTTATAATCGTGACCTTGAAACAGAGAGCTAGTATGTTAGTTCATTGACCCTGGCAACACTGGGGGTCATAGTGCTCAGGCGTAAAGGCAGGTTTATACGCTACGATAAATTGTAACGATGTGATTGACAATTTATTGTTCAAATAAATCGAAAGAGTGAATACTGTTTACATGCAACGATTTCTTGTCTAATATTCACTGTCGACCGTGGTACACTCGGTTAATTTTTGCCATGGAGGAAGTACTGTTGTGGTCGTTATATATCTTTTGTTTACCAAGAAAAGTGAAAAAGTCGCGAAGACTAATAAGAAAGTGGAGCTGTCAGTGGTGGCTGTAGAAAAGGGTATTTTATCATATAACATTATTGAAAGATTTGCGAAATGAACCCAATGACTGGCAGAATTACTTAAGACTGGATGAAGAGACTTATTTTTAGTTGTTAAGGTTAGTTCCACCGTTTATTGTGAAAAATGATACTGTTATAAGAAGAGCGATATCTCCTTACGAAAGACTTTCAACTACCTTACGATTCCTTGCTTCGTAGTGATGAATGGCTGCTACTTGTTTACACGTTATAACATGTTACGATTCGCATACATTGATGCTGGCTGGCATCAACCATCCAATCCAATTCAAATTCCAATAAATCCCTGCAGTGTCCTGTTTACACGCAACGATAAATCGTAACAATTCGATCGTAACGATAAATCGTAACAATTCGATTGTAACGATAAATTGATAGCATTTATCGTAGCGTGTAAGCCTGCCGTAGGACATCGACCCGACGTACGGTGACCAGGACACGTTCTGGGCTCGCGCACGCTTCATATAAGCGAGCATTAGACTGTCTTTGCCACCTGCTGGCACTGACAGATCTCTAAATATTCTGTAGGGGTGCCTATGCGAGGTGGCCTCTTGGCAATCTGGTGGGCGAGGGACGTCATAGCTAAGACCCAGATGGGTCATCTGTGTGTGAGGAGAGGTATAATCCCTTCTTGACACACACTAAGTGGTTGGTAGTGTGTGTTGGTCAGGCCACCTCTTCAAGGTCCCCATTGGGCAAATTCGGACAGCTTAGTCTGAAAGGCTGAAGCAGCATCAAAGGAGGTGTGGTGAAAGAAAGAACGGAGATTTTGAGAATAGAAGGTGAGTGAAGATAGCTGTTCGGAGGCTGAGCTCCTGACCTCCTCGTGATTGGGTGATCACAAGGAGAAGCCAACTCCTCCCTCCATTCGGTCCCAGTGGAAGGGTTTTTTCCCAGGTGGCCCAAGGCCGGGCAGGGCTGGTACGGTTTTTTCGAGTATCCACGTGTTCGGAATGGCACTCGTGGAATTAGGTGCATGTCTGGCGAATGGTACTGGTCCCGATGGTCATCAGTGGTTGCACTGTTAAAGCCTATGTGCCCATGTACAGTGTAGCTGGAATGCCCCTTTGGGGATTTCTTAGGAGTCTAGAAGATACGAATGATACTGACAACCCTCTCCACCTCTCCCCCCTTATATGTGGCGATGGTTTTTCCCTGGTGACGTCATCGCTCTGTCTCAACCCTACTAACTTATAATTGATGCCAGTTTGGTGGCTTGACAAGACAAGTAGAGACAGGAATAGATCTTATTTCCATGAAGACATGGAGTTAACGACCTGGTATCCTCTGTCCCTCCTTCAATGTCACAAATGTTTATTTCTATTGCAATGGAGATGTTTCCATTTTACTTGTTGATATTATATGAGGCAATGGGTTTTCCCCGGTGCCGTAATTGCTCATTAAGGTGATATCACAACTAAAAAGCATTGACACAGCTCTGATTATGCACCATCAGGGTAGTATCTCCAAATGGGAGCCTCACAGTGATTCATAATCCTCAGTTAGGGGCCGTTATCCCCTCGAAAAAGTCTACTAAAATTGGTTGTATGGTATCTACAGTCAACATGTGGGGGTGTAGGTATCCACCATACCAACATAAACTACTGTTAGTGAAGATAAGGTGGTAAGAAGAAATATGGTAGAAATGTTCCAGTGGTTACATGGAGTGAGGGAGAGAGAAACAATTTAGTTAAAACTAGTGACAGTACACCTCAGTGTAGATTTGAACTCCCAACCTCCACTCCTATAAATATATTAGTTACACGCAACCTTTCTTGCTAAACGTCAATATATTAATTAAGATAATGTGTTAGGGATGGTTCAGAAAATGTTCCAGTATTTTACCTGTAGCTACCAACAATTTACTCAGAAGGGATTCGATTTCAACCTCCCCTAGAATTAGATGAGTCTGACATCTAGATGGCGTACCCATAGTGATTCGATCCTTAATATCTTTCGCAGGGCTATCACCACTAATGTCTGTTAAACGATAATCCAATCAAATGCTTCCTTCCAGTGGTTGAGTGCACCTCACATTTGCGAGAGCGAAAAATAAGGCGAAATCATAAATAAGTTAAAGCCTGTCGACCAGATTTTCCGTTTGATATTATTAGACCAGGTAGAATGAGTACCAGCATTTGGTGTGGGGAAACAATTCAAGCATGTTCCCCAACTGGCAGATTTCTGAGATTACATAAACATTCGATGGATGCGAAAGCACAATTGACATTTAAATATAATTTAATGCTCGCAACCATATTTTGTAGACATAATAAATAGATAACTCTTACATAAATTCATAAGTAATATCAAACACAATTATGAGGAACTTGAATCAATATTAGAAGTGCCAAACAAAACAAAAGAGCATTAAAACAACAAGGCTTGATTTGTATATAATGTATATAGATTTATTAAAATAAGTAGAAAAAATAAATATTATTATTATTATTATTATTATTACAAATAGTTTCACCGTTTGGATAAAGTTTATATATTTAACTTAATTTGGTTTAAGGTAAGGTGTCATGTTCACACACAACACAAATCTAGCACATTCATTTATAAATTGTAACTGCTGTGAAGGTAGAATAATACCAAAGGAGAAAGTAGAAAGGAACTAACTTTGAGAGTAGGATATCAAATTCACACAGAAGATCTAACATATTCATTTTTATTTATCAATAATTGTAACTGTTGTGATGGTAGAATACAAGTTAAGTCGTAAATCCCAGGATATTCAAATACTGGGAAGAAGTAGCAATCAGCCTATACATGCCAAGCTAGTTTGTTTGTTGGAAGTGTATAAAATTTAATTCACTAATAAAGTGTTATCTTTGCTGATTATGGTGGTAATAGAAATGACGAACAAAGAAGTTTTATTTTTAAATATAATTTAAATATGGTCTCAACCATATTTTGTTTACATAATAATAACTTTACATTAATTGATATTTACTCTCAAATACAATTATGGGGACCTGGAATCAAATATTTTAAAACAATCAGTCAATGATATACACTTGTGTAGTTGGGAATTGGTAAGCAGATTAATTGAATAAATATGATGTTATAAACATGTCAAACAAAAACAAGTTTTATATTCAGAAATATTCTAACGGTGTCAAGCCAGAATTAGAGGAAGTGTACCCACATTTTCATAGAGGGATAATGGAAAGCTTATTATAAAAACCTCCCTAAATACCCCTGACGCTTATGAAGGAATTTATAATATATCATTTAAATTCAATACTATGGCGTGGATTTGTTTAGCTTACCCTGAATATTTATTAAATCTTATAATGTCCGTTTACAATACTCACAGAGAGACCCATCGTTTTGCGTATCTAATATTTATCACAAGAAGGAAGTAAGGCTGAATAAATTAGATTTACTAAGGGAAATGTATCTCAATTTTCCAGAATTGGAATTGGGAAATGATTTATGAAAATTTACCCAAAAATAACTTGCGGTGGGATCAAACCCGGACCTTCTTATAACTATTATCCTGTTTATATAATGTAAACTCAAACGTAGTTATCTGGTGATCTGGCACACATATTATTTATAGATCACATGAACTTGACACATTTATTATAATTATAATTATTATTATTATTATTATTATTTAGCACCGCGTCTTACAAACCGTTTGGGTTATACGCATAAGTACTAATCACGCTAATGGATTAGGAATCGGGAATAATAAATTTATAAGAAGTTAACCCACATTTTCGTGGAGGGAGATTGGAAAACCATTCAGGAAAAACTAACCCATTTCACCCTACTGAGATTTGAACCTCGATCTTCCTGTCCTTGGCGGTCAAGCTCAACACGAATTGAGCCCGTTAGCCAACTACGACAACGAAACGGCTTAACTTAACAATTAGCTTGTGTAGCCACAGGGGGTTGGCCTTCAGGAATGTTCACTATCCGTCTACCATGCAGCTACCCCTTGGTGAGACCTGTGGCATAGAGTGCCAATTGGCGCAGTGAGGAAACAAACCCGCACTAGCGTAGAAGAAGAGCGGGAAAAAAACCCGCAGTACACGTAATCAGAATGTAAACCCCCCGATTACCCCCGTGTGAGGGAGGTTATCTGTAGAATGGCGACTTTGGGTAGATTTTCAATAAAATTACGTTATTAATTTATAACTAATATAATATTATTGTTGTAAAAAACGTACGTTATATTATCGAAGTTGAGTATGAAACAAGCGCGTTTGACCACGCGACCACCAAAGCGTTTACGAAATGTTCGACAAACTGTGTGCCTGTATGTTATTTAACAAACTTTTCCTAGTAAACAAAAAACATATTTGCTTCTAAACGTATTATTAATTTGGTTTGCAATAATCTTAATTGGGTCATAGAACACCATGGTTATCAAGAGCTTTATATTACAGTAGTTTACGGTAATTTCAAAATATATGTATCATCATTAATATTAAAAAGTCATGAGAAAATACGCGTGGAGTCACAGGCCAAACACATATATATAGGCCATAAAAAGGAGTGAATTTCAGGGGGTGGGGGAAAGGTGCCACCATTCGTCCGGAAAGAAGTTATAATATATTCTTCTTCTCGGATCCTTTATTAAACAGGTTACTTGAACAATAATTTACATTCGATGCCCAAGATCAATCAGCTGTGAGTCTTCTTACGGAAACAAATGTCTTAGGTTCGATTGGCGGCAGTTGAAACCAGGGAATTTATCACGTTAAAATTAAATTTTCTCACCACGCCATGTGATCTTTGGGATGGTTTCTGGACCGTGGATTTCAAATCAGTGCCGCTAGGTAGTCTCACTATAGAATACTCTAGAATAATTAATTGTGAGCCACAGATCTAAAACAGCACACTCACAATATACCAAACTGTAGAGGGGTTCGAATCCTGGTCCACTGGCTGCCACCCTCTTTGGTCAGTTAGGGGGTCTCCAGCTCAAATGATTATAGGTTGACATAGGTTTGGTAACAAAATACTTTCTTTTATTTTTAAACAATGAAAATTACTCTTAGGGGGTAAGGACAAGGAATGACTACCACATATACGTAGTGAGAGAGACTGGGAAACACCTTACTGTAATTAGAAAACCTATCTCCCATACCTCCACGAAAATGCTGTGCACTTCATTATTATCATATAGTATTTTTTTATAACTTTTAGAAGTGTTCGTTAGATGAGGGTTTGGATCTCTGCTAATTAGTGTTTAACTTATATCCTCGCAATATATCAGACAACCAGTAACGTGGTGATAGTACTGTTCAAGGAGTAAAAATAATAGTGGTCATATATCTGTCAAGTGTACTAAGATCAATTTTCCATTGACGGTCCACCACTTTCCTTTTCACGCAAATGTGGGTATATTAAATTCCTAAACTCTATAAAATTAGCGCATATTGAAACCCGCTTGTAAAATACGGTCTCTGTGTCTGTGAAGAGAAAATATTATCACAATATTAAATCGGAGGGCGATTTTCAATCCTAGGCAACAATTAACTATCATGTAAACAAAATGTGCATTGTACCAATCACACTACTTATGAGTAATATATTAAATGTAGAAACTCTTTATTTTTACTTCAAACATTTTATCAATCTTATTTGTATGTGTGTAATTCTATGTTAATATATATGCCTTTTTTATAGTCTTTAAATGATCTATACATTCTCATAGGAGCAACTTTATCGAACCCACATTGGTGTTCATATATTCTTAAGGGTCACTTTTGAAAAATACCACATTTAAAATGATGCGTGTTTGTATCCCGATAGTGCTATGGGTTTTTTCCCCTAAACTGTTTAACCCTCTCCTTATACGTAAATGCGGATACATTTCTTCTAAATTCTACTTCACTTGTTCCTCTAAATTAGAGGCTTACCCGACGACCGTCTATTAAACTTCCCGCGCAAATAAAAACTAAGTGTTTTCTACATGTAGTTAATACGGGGCAAATAAGAAAAAATTGTTTGTTATTAAACATTTTATTAATATATTTTAATCAAAATACCAAAAGAACAAGGATTTTTCGTGAACAAAATCACATACCTGGATATAAACATGTTTAATTTTTTTTTAAACCTGTTTTCTCATCACTTTCTTGGCGATTATAAATATTAAATCCAAATATATTTAACTATTCGATTGCTTATCGACACAAAATATAATATTAGTTATTGATATCCTAAACACCCACCTCATAACACGAAGTATCTTATTAATAAAAATGTATCCCTCTTAAATAACTTTTTGAAGTTATACTTCTTTAGGCGCGTTATGAAAAAATGATGAGAGTGAAATTTTAAGATGCGCGCGCATCAATGTAACACAAAAGTAACAGGTTGAAGCTAAACCGCTCATTAAGTCTCGAAAAAAAAAAGCTACCAACAAAATAGAAATAGAACCTCTGTTAGTCGCGCATGTTGGTACGCTCGTCGCCTCTGATCACTGTTTTCATATATATAATATCTATCCACATGTTTCTAGTATCTACATTCACATCACGTGTTTTAGTTTCATACAAGTGCGAATTATATATGTGCTAATAAATTATATTCAGTAGTGATTTAAATTGAATATTTTGATACATATTATTTACTATTCGTAAATATTAGTGAAATAAATTGTGCTTATAGACTTTTTCAAGTGCTCCAATATAATTGAGGTTAACTATCCGTATGTATTATTTATTGATATAAATTAAAATATTATTATTTAACATAATTAATACTAAATATTATTAAATTATTATTGTTAAATATTTATTATTGGTTATTTAATATTTACAAAATAGAGAAACAAAATTAATAAAACATTTAATAAAAATTTGTGATAAAAATTTAAATCGAACATCAAATTAAAATATTAATTTTTAATATTTATTATTAAATTGAATAAATAATAAATATTTATAAAAATAAATGAACAAATTTAATGAATACTTTTTGATAAAATTGAAAAGTGAATATTAAATTAAGAAAATAATAAATATTTAAAAAATGAATAAACTTTTTTTTAATGATGCCAAAGAAGTATAACTTCTCACGCGCGTACATAAGTACACACACCCATTTTATTTTTTCTGTGGTTATCTTTTTAAATAAAGATAGTTTTTATTTTTGGTTGCGTATAAAATAATCTAAACCTTTTCAGGTCCATTATTTATTATCCACTTTATATTTACAAATACTTATTTGATTAAAAACTCTTATAAAATAGAAACCCTTAACGTACTGACAATGTTAGGAAGTAAAGCTATGTAGAAAGCAGTGCAGTGTAAGAGATAAGCAAGCCTGACCCAACTTCTGAAGTTACAATTGTGTTGGTTCGAGTATGGGGTATGTGGGGGTGTGAACATAGGTAAGAAGGGGCGGTTGGGGTTACTAAATAGGAACATCTGTAATTGCCAACATCTGTAACTGGTTCCTACGACGCTGCGAGCTATGTTTAAGGTAGAGGTTTCATTAGAACAATGTTTTGGTTGCTTTGAAGCAGAATTTACCCCCCTACACCATTAGGGATATTTAATACACTTTTCTGAACCAAATTATTATATCAACAAACGACTCACAAAATAGTTTAGTTCTTAAAACAACCCGCATTGGTGGTTGCGTGGACTGAAAGTCAAGTTTATTTAGTCTGATTTGCGAGTGACGGGAAGGTCGGGGTTCTAATCCCGACTGGGTGTATTGAGAGTCGTATTTTTTTAAGGGGTTTTACACAATCTCTCTCTATATCCACGCAAATGTGGGAAAATTTATTTTAAATAAGACTTTATTCATCTCTAATACATTAGCAGAATTAATAGATGTATTTATAACCCTAGAAGAAATTGAGATGCTTGTAAAACGCTAGAAAGATCAAACTCAAATCACGGCTGGGTGTAAGCCCACTAAGTTTTCTCATAAACTATTTTTCACTATCGACCCAATCAAAAACGTGTTTACTTCCTCAAAATGTTAACTTCCCAACCCCTAACTAATTATTGTGATTAAATATAGGTGACCAGGGCAGATAGTAAGATTCGGCGATAAAAATAATATAAAACAGATACAGCTTCTGGTACCTCAACTATTAATTTATCCTCGGGAAAAGCGTAAAGCCCAATTTAATAAATTTACACATTTCTTGACCCCACCGGTACTCAAATTTGAGATCACAATACCAGAACACAACTGCACGAAATACTTAACTAAAAGCTTGGCACACCTTTATTATCACGTACTAACCGCAAAGGTCCTACAACCATTTACACTATTGGTGTAGGATTGAGAAGGTAGAAATTAGGAAAATGTAACCATATTAGTGCGAAGAGAGAAAAAATATCTTATGTTTGTTAAGAAGAGATCTGGCCCCCTGACCTCATCTTCACCTGCGAGCGATTCGGTTCGTTGCGAGGAGTGAAACGTCAGATCATTCGTCTACCATTGCTATTTATTATATACGTTATGAGAACAGAAAAAAATAGTTAATATGTTTGATTTAAGAGAGAAAATAAAACAGTGCATCGAAAAGAGTTTGAATTGAACTAGGCCCTGGCGGGTCGGAGTTAGTCGTGTTAACTCCACGTCTAACATTGCTGGCCAGTACCTCATTAGCAGATTATAATAATAATATATAGCACCGCGTCTTACTACCCGTTCGGGTTATACGCTTTAAGTACTAATTACATTACTGGATTAGGATTTGGGAAGGTGAATTAGAGGAAGTGAACCCGCATTTGCGTGGAGGGAGAGTGGAAAACCATTTAGGAAAAAACCACTCCCAGTTCACCCGACCGAGATTCGAACCTTGATCTTCCCGTCCTCAGCAGTAGAGCTCAACACGAAGCAGATTATAAAGTTCCGCAACCACTCGATAATATTACTTGAGAGAAAATTAAGCCCAAGTTGTAAAACAAAGGAACGCTAAGTATTCAAAATTTTCCCCTATACTTATTCCTTCTCTCTCTCAGGAGGGCCTATAGGAAAATCCTCCATGACGGGAATGCCGCAGGGGGAAGCATATTGACCAGAAGTTGGTCCCGGCGCAGGATTGGGAGAGGTCTCCATTTCCGAGTTAAAATTGTTGATTAAACTTTTAATTAGGAGACATGAAACGGCCCGCAGGCAAACCAATTGATAGGTCGGGACCAACTTATAAATGAGTAGCAAACGGGCAACTCAGATCTTTTAGAATTACGACATAGTTTCCCTATTAACTAATTATATTCACGACCCTGGCATGACAAAACGGGATTGAAGAATAGGAAAGGGGGGTTTGGGTGGGAGGGTTGGAGTGGAGGGGAATAAACCAAATAGAAATATGAGAAATATATATATATCGAATACTATGAAATCGAAATATATATAAATGAAATCGATATATATATATCGAATACTATGAAATCGAAATAACTCATTGTTATCCTTTGGTGTGCCAAGAAATTACTCTTCTTAGGTGAAGTGTTTCTGTAACATTTTATATTATTTTTCTTCACAAATCTTATGAGGTTTTAGTAAATGTCTCTTTTTTAAGATAAATGAGAGAAGAAGGTGGTGTGGGACACCGTATAATTTATCTTTGGTAAAATATACTTTGTTTACCGTACTAATTCAATTGCTGCCTTTATGAGGTATTTTTTTCCCTTTAGAAAAAATGTTCATATTAAGTAGTGATGCAACATATAGAGTTTCTGATTTCATCCATGCTCCTGGAAGGTGGTTTTCTCCGTATGATTTATCATTGTGTAGTTTCCCAATCACTTATCCTTACTGATGCAGATGCATTTTCTCTAATATTCCCTTCTAATCCCCCTAGCCACTAGATTAAGTCGTAAATAACATTAGTATTGAACGTAACAAAAAAAAAAGCCAAAGTTGGCGTTAAAAGTTCTGTAACCTCTGTAAAGCGGATTGTAAGCCTCTCTGATTCCCTCTCTTATGTCAACACACACCTATAGAGGACGTAATTACACAGATTGTTCATTGTGTGCATGCCCCGTGTGTTGATAGCTATTGCTTGCCTATAGATTCACGCCAACTGACATCGATTGACAAGTTGTCACTGCCACGCTGTTGACACAAACACGCCGACACATACAGACACACACTCAGAGGTTTGCTTTGTGTGGTTTTGAGTTGTAACCAGACCCCCTTCACCCATAGCACCCCTCATCGTCTGTTCTTCCCCTGCCATATCCTATACTATCCACCCTCCTGCGCTACGAAGTTGGCTACTCTTGAGACAAATGGGACCAACGTGTGTGTTGTACACGTGACTCACTTTAACCTCTCTGCCAAAACTCCTGCTTTCTAAATTAAAAATTTTCCTTTTGTTAGGAATGGGTTGTAGAGGTTTGTTTTGAGTCTATGTGGGGCTTAAAATAGTTGAATATTTTTTAACTTAGATTCGTTGAGCATTATATATAGACCACTTCAGTGGCCACATGGTCTAATGTATGACTCTCAAAATAGGCTTGCCAATAACAGAATATTGAGGCTTAAATCCCCGTCAAGTGTACAATAGTGGTTTCCTATAAATCGTTTTCTACTCTCCCTCGATGCAAATGAAGGTACACTTCCTCTACAACAACCTTCCTCATTCCTAATACATTAGCGTAAATAGTACACAGATGTACAAGTCAATGGCTAATAAGACGCTGTGCTAAAATTACAACAAATTACTCATATACTGGATTATTATTCCTATAACCAGGTTTTTATAGTGTTAGAAGCGCTGACATAGTTGAAATTAACTGTTTAATTATATCGTTCAGTACCAAAGCTATTTATTTTACCTTTTTACCGTGGCGTCTTAATACACGTTTGGAATCCACGCAACTATCATATTTGAATTTGGAGTAGAAAGGTGGAATTGAGAGGAAATACACCCAAACTTTAAATAAAGGAAGCCTAGTAAATTATTTAGGAAGAAATACCCTCATTACATCCAGCAGGGATTTGAGTCCACGTAACCATCATCAATGAAAAACCAAACAAGACGCACTCAACATTATTTTGAGTGCTTATAATTTGGTTTTGGTTATCAAACAAAATCTTTGACCATTTTCAAAAATTATGGAATTCATAAAAATCACTTATCAGTAACTACCCTTAATTTGAGGGTTAGGGTTAAAATCAAAACTATATCACAAGGTACTGTCCTAAAACTTCTATATACTATGTTTGAACAAAATCCATCAAACCATTTCAAATCTTTCGCTAGGGACAGACCGACAGGCAAACAAATATGGGAACAAACAGATATTGTATAATTAATTTTTTGGGTTCAGACGCACATATAACGTAATGATTCATTATTATCTTGAGGTCAAAATTGTTCATGATTACAATATTTTCTGTTAATATGAGAAAGTAAAAAGATCATATACTTATATTAGGGAAAATATGTGAATGCATCTTGGTGTATAGTTTCTCAAATCAGGGTGTGTGTAAGTTACTAAACTTGATCCTGTTTATTCACTGTGGGCCAGCATCTTAACTATGCTATCCCTAGTGTGCGGCTTCGGGGGTAACTGGTCGATGTCATGATGAAGGGTCGTCTCTGGGTGACGTTGTGCTCAGACACGTGTGAGAAGGGGTAGGAGAAATGTCGGTGAGTGTGTCGTGTGTGTGAGTGTGGCAACGTTAGTCGTGTTGGGAAAGAAGGATGTCCCGGTGACGTGAGTCACGGAGAAAATGAGGAAGTTCCAGAAAGGTGAGTTGCAGTGGGGAAATAGGGTGATGGTCCCGGCAACGTGAGTCGTGGTGGGAGGTAGGGATGGCGAGAATATTAGACAATACTACTCCTTCGTAACATCACGTAGCATCAGAAAATTTAATAGCTCTTTCAAACAGGTGGCACATTCGTGTTGGATAGCAATTTTTCGACCGATTCTGAGCCACATTTGCAGTCACATATTAGCATGGTCTAATGCACCCTGAAGAGGAGCACGAGAGCAAATCTCAACACGTACCAACCAATTGGTCACACAATGTGGTTTCGGATACTAAAACAAAACGGATTGTCGCGTTCGTGAAGGTTCTGAAACAAAGGGAAAACATATTATTAATACTAAGGGGGGAAAAAGAGTATAATGGGAAACCAAATAAGGGTTTTTTGAGTTACGTGCGGAGACACTACTTTATGGGGAGCTCGGCGAGAGCCTAACAAACCACTGTTTGACACTTCTCGCTTATCCGAACGGGGCTTTGGGACATCGGTGGCACCCTCCAGGGTCGATGACGTAATTCCCAAGCCCATGAATAAGAGAATTGGCGGCACCAGGAAGTATGTTGTAGAAGGACTACACCAGCTTCCAGAGGTGGTCCTTGATGGTAGACATCTACAGGTCACGATGCAGTCACATTCAGAACGTACCAAGACGCGTCCACAATATTCCTCAGAGACCTGCTCTGGAATTCCGCCTCCTCATCATACATTTTCCCTCCAGGGGGCCCCAAGCGGGACCCGCATAATCGACGATCGATCTGAACAACTGCTTGTACAGTGTCAGACCGTTCCTCGTAGACAGGGTGCTACGCCTATTAAGCAGTGCGCCTAGAACTCCCAACCTTAGCCTCGCCTTGTTAAGTCTCTCAGTGCAGTTTAGTCACCAAGTCAGTTTGTGTACAGCGTAAGTCCCAGGTAATTAGCACTGTTCGCCCATCTGATCTGCTTTCCGAGCATCCAGAGTCGGGCCAGCCTGTAGAACTTTATTTTCCATGTGAAGAGTACTGCTGTGCTCTTCTCCATATCAATACGTGTCTTCCAGGTGATCAACCACCCTTCCAACTGCATCAAGTGAGTCTGGAGTTGCCTCTCTATTAGCTGCCCACGCCATGACTCCACTACTAGAGCCGTGTCATCCACATACAGTGCCAACTTGGTGTATGGGGATTTTGGAATGTCGTTCACATACAAACTGAAGAGCACCGGGCCCATGAGGGAACCCTGTGGCACTCCATTCCGAATGCTTCTGGCTTGGGAAGTGGCGTTCCCAAAGGTAGTGGAGAAGGTGTTGTGGGATAGATAAGATTGAACAACCTTAACTAGGTAGAAGGTCAGGTTCAGGGAGTGCAGTTTGAATAGGAGACCTTCATGCCAAACATGATCGAAGGCCTTTTTCACGTCGAGAAAGACAGTACCACTCAGCCTGTTGATGTTGAAGTTCCTCGTGACCTGCTCCACGAGACAGAAGAGTTGGTGAGACGTAGCGTGTCCCACCCAATAGCCAAACTGCTCGTCTACCAAGATGCCCACCTCGTGAACATGTCAGATCAGTCTCGTCAGTAGAGGTTTATTGAACAACTTTACTGACTCTGAGTGAGGAACCATCGTATTAAATATCCTCCACTGCTCCCTGATCTTGTCCATTTGGGGGAAATTGGGAGTTCTCATTGCCACGTCAGAACGTTAGGGACAGTGGCTGCCAAATGAGCCAACAGAAGGAGGAGTTCTTATTGGCACTGAGTACACAGGGCAACTTGTCACGGATGTCTCAGAGAACATAAAGTGTGGGGCTTTCCAGGCAGTATAGAGGGTGGTTGGTACGGTCGGTGCGGTTGGTGCCTGTGCGGAGAAAAGGTTCAAGGGCCAAACAGTGAGGCACAACAACCACTCGACCATGAAGGTGACGAACTTACCATGTGTTTTATCCTCAGAATCGCAATGTTTGAATCTTTCAGAAGATGCAAGCTCAGTACATAATACTTATTGTTTATTTCGAAATAATCGTTCGAGAACCGTTGATAGCTTTAAATTAAAATAAGCCTTTGAGCACCCAGCTCGAGGACACCTCATGTTCCTTGGGTATATGTGGGTGGAGCGAAAATTTCGCGAACCATTGAGTATCCTATTGCAGGCAATGTATCTTCAAGAATGGTGGGACATCAACTGATATGAGACTGACCTTCACATCAGTTAACTCTGGAGAATTCTCCTTTCAGACTCTGGGATGGTTAAGTACACTATCATGCAGAACCCTAAGTTAGCCAACTCATGGAGGTGACCAGGCCAGCTTTACACGTGATTTGGGCACATCATGACTATCTATTTACACTGACGAGACATTACTTTTAAATGGGTTCCTCCCTTTTTATAACAAACTTGCACTTTAATCTCAATGAACGCACAATAGGCTACGATGTTATTATGTTTTTGGCTGGTCAAATTTATGTTGAATCTTAGAGGACAGTTTACTAGTACAGTTACGTAAATTGAAGCTTTCCATGGCAACAGCCTACTAACCGTTGAACATAATTAATATAAACCAAGAAGTAATCCATATAAGTTAATAAAGTTGATGATTTTTATTAATATATCGAACATCTCCCCAACAGGATTGCTAGTGTTTTCCCACCGTAGTAAATGAGATTTTGACTGTCACTTAGCTTTTTTTTAAAAGTTTTTTCATTCCTCCTCCAGCCAACAATGTCCTTGAAGGGCAGGATAAATATAATAAATTGTAGCTCCTTCCTCCTTAATCGTGCCATCATACTAGTGCTTTCTAATCGTGAAATATGGAACTAATGTTTAAATTTCTAATAACCATATATACCTTTATTCATTTCCTAGTGTGCTCTTTGATTATTCATTAAATACACAAGTTAAGTCTACTCTATACTAGATTATATTGAGCCCTTCATTCTTTTTGTATCAAACACGATTGTTGAAAAAATAAATTTTAACTCATTTTAAAACCTTTTCAAAGGAAGCAACGTCTGTACACGAGATGATCAATTGTTCATTAACGAGACAATACTAAGTTGTGTGAGTAAATCGTGGATCTAGTGTCCTACTGTAGACCATGACATCAAAGATACCTACACAATGGCTTACTGCGAGTACTCAGTAATATCGTGGTCACTCGACGGCTTAATAGGGTCCACGCACTACCCGTGTCATCCAGAAATTCTCCTTTCTCCTTTTATTTGGTTCACCACATTCCTCATCCCTATTCAAAAGTTTCAATCCGGTAGGGAGGTCACTCATTAGCAAACCCTCACTACACTATCATTGGTACAGCCCCCCCCCCCCATTCTCTTCAAGCCCTACGTCATCCCCCACAAACCAAAACCCCTCTTACCCCCACTCTATTAGCCCTTAGCCCCCGTCTCTCAAATTGAATGTGCAGACTCCAAGTCAGCCCTCTCTCTCAAGTTTAAGTTGGTGGAATGTTCCTGCGGTATTAATTAGAGAATATGACGGGTGCAATAACAAGATAAGAAGAGGTTAAATAGGAGGGTGGTCTGAAAATATTACAATCGTTACTCGCACCAGTAAGAATAATAATGAGACGTTTCCATTTTAATTATTTTAAGGGATTTCGTAGGTAATTAAATTGGGATCAGAATCTTAGATGTAGCTTCTAGGGATTTGTTAAACGGGTTTTAGGGGATGGCGGTGCTTTGTAAGGGCTTACTTAACATTGTTATGAAACATGAATATATGTATTTAGTTATAATATCTTATGTACAAAGTAAAGAGAGATTATTGTAATGCCAAAATAAATCTCTCTTTCTCTCCTGATTTCTTAACAAATTTAATTTGTATGTGTCCCCAATGAGGAAATATATTTTTGATAAATGTTAGTTAAAGTGTACTTTCTGACTACACTAATTATTTTGGCCAACGACTATAAATAACCTAATGTTAGAAACGACACAACCCCAAGCCCCACTACCTAAAATTCACCAATGTCAAATTTTCGGACATTTTGGGAATCGATATTTATGTTTTATTGATATTTCTGCCACATACTATGCATGTAGGAAAATACAGCAATGTGTAAAAAATGTAATAATTATAAACCACATTATTAGGTGAATTATTGAAGAAAAAAATTAGCATAGATTTTTATGTCTAGGAAAATCAAACTGAAATATACCTTTCCATACAAGTGTTGGGAGCCGAAAGGTGACCAAACAGATTTTTAACAGGATATATTTAAAATAAGGAGTGCTCAGATACGGAAACACATAGTTGCAACTAGGAATTATTATTGGAAATCTTAGGATTGCTGTCAAGCTTACGATGATATTCCTAGTCGTGCAACAGTGGTTTCTGATCTGTGAACATGCACATTCCTGGTAGGGATGAATGGCCGGTTCATGACCCAGAGTTCTCAAGGGACAAACTGACAGAATAGCAATTCAGCTTAGTCCGGTGGTTCATTAGTGGATGTAGTTTAAATAGGATCTCTACATGGTTTTAGGCTCATCAAGTATTAAGAGTTATTTACCCATTGTCATGTCCGTAGGCCTATATCACTCCGATAGTTTTGTACTTAGTTTCATATGTCATTAGTTTTCCCCCTCTCACCCGTTTAACTACTCGTCCGGGTTATATGCTTAAGTAATAATTACGCTAATTTGTTTAGGGATGAGGAAGGTTATATTTAAAGAAAATGTATCCGCATTAGTGTGGAGAGAGAATGGAAAACCATTTAGGAAAAACCACCCTCAATACATCCGACATAGATTTGAACCTTTAACTCCTCGTTATTGGTAGCTGAGTCTACTGTGAGAGTCGCGCGTTAGACCACGCAGCCACTGAGGCGGGTTATTTGTTATTAAACTAGTCAGTTTTAAAATAGTATATCTTTCGTTTTTATTAATTGTGTATGTGTCCCATCCTCAATGAATTTATGACTGGCCACAACACAAGAAATTAATTGTGTTATTTTGACACAAGAATATCAAATCCACCAAACAAGTTTTCTTTATTAAAATTATTGATATACTATCAAAACTAGTTTTAGCACATATTTTATTGAATAAATACAGTTTACTTAGAGAATTCTTTAACTGACATGTTTTAACTTTTCAAAAACTGTAATTCATTATATTCAAAATCGCACGAATAAGTTTAGATGCGGGTCAATTACAAAAATCAAGGGTTCACATTTTGAAATGACGCTAAGATATTAGCAAGGATGGAAGTTGGAATATAATTATATTTCTTCCCGAAGAAGTTTCGTTTAATTTAGCTGCAATTAATCTCAAACAAACTCGGATTGGCAAAAAACACGTGGGGTTGATGTGGCGTCAGAACAAGGAAAAAGGGAACTCTTACCTCCTTTCTTTACATGGCAATAATTGACCTTAGCTTTATTAAGGGGGAGCCGTAAGTGATTTCACAATTACTTGTGATATTTAGAGTGGTGTGTCATGGAGTGATGCCAGGGTAAACATATTTAGTTTAAGGTGGGTATGGGGCAGGTAAGGAATGCGAGAAAAGGCAATTTTTGAAGCATTTTTTTTTTGGTCAGTAGAAGCAAAGAGTTTTTTTCACGCGATTATAGCAACAGATTGAACATCTGTCATTAACATAACGGCATAAGATGAAAACCTTTTTAAAGGATAAGAAAAGTTGTTATTAAATTCCAGGACACCCTTAACTGATATCTAAGAACTGTTGATATCACCATTTGGTGAAAATTAAACTATATGTACAAAATAAATAGTTGATTTATTTTAACAAAAAAAAAAGTCTTATTATAAAAACTGCAAACACGTTGACCTTTTCTTATGTACCCTACATCCTCACCTTTTACAGTACCTGTGGTATGTTCCCATCATTCAGCGATACAATCATTGGCCAGAATGGACGGAAATACATTTCTCATGTGAAACATGTAGATCAGAGAACACGCGCGATTTCTCAAATGGGATACAATGTGATAAAATATAAATTAAGTACAGTTTTTATCAAACTCTGCTCACCATGGCAATCCTCTTCACCATACCATGTCACTGGATATTTATTTGATACACAATATTTTTAGCTTCATTTATCGACAACGTTCAGTTACATAAAATAGCATCATAAATTCGTGATAAAACCTTACTCAACATCAAAACAAAACCCTGAAACAATCATTGGATTTTCATTTCTATGATACACCCAATTTTGACTCAAAACATTAAAACACCTGCCTTAAAATATGACCCTGGGCACGGGACGAATCCTGGATAGCTCAGTGGCAAGAGCATTGGCGTGGTGATGGGTGATGGTGGTGATGGAAAGGTCAAGGTTTGAATCTCGACCAATTTCCTTGAGGTTGTTTTTCCATGTACGATTTATCACTGTAGGTGGTCCCTGCCCCCTACTTCATGTTGCAGGTGCACAATCTATAAATAACCTTACTCACCCCTATTGCTTAAATTAATTTATGGTACCCACTTCAGTAGGCAAATAGTCTTAAGACTTCCAATAGAGTCTTGAAGGGGGAGTGTAGAAAACGCGAGTAAAGGTCAGTATTTACAGTTTTTGTAACAGAATGTTCTTTGAAAAAAAAAAAGTTATATATAATATGCCTCAAGTTGGAACATAGTTTAACTTTCTTCACATGGTGATATCAGCAGTTGTTAAATAACAAAGCGGTATTAGATGAGACACTGTTTAGATCAAGATAAAAAGTTGTCATGAAATTCAAGGACAGCCTTTACAGTTGAAAAACCGCGGTGCTATTTATAAAAAACAACAAAACTGTTGAATTTACTATGTGAAGAAAATTAAACTTATGTTTCCACTGGAGAATTATTTGATTTATTTGAACTGAAAATAGGTTTTGATATAAAAATTGCAAAAATACTGCCCTTAACTCATGTTCTATACACTTCCACCTTAAGCATTGCCTTCCCAGGTTGGATATTAATTTCTTGGAGCTCACTAACAATATTGTTCAAAGCTAAAATAATCCCAACCTATGTATAGTACTTGAATACACCACTAATAATGTTGGATTAGATAGGACTATCTTTACGATTATTTTCTGGAATTCATTGTAATAATAATAATACTTAGCACCGCGTCTTACTACCCGTTCGGGTTATACGCTTTAAGTACTAATTACTCTAATGGATTAGGAATTGGGAAGGTTGAATTAGAGGAAGTGAACCCGCATTTGCGTGGAGAGAGAGAGTGGAAAACCACTTAGGAAAAACCACCCCCAGTCACCCGACTGAGATTCGAACCTTGATCTCCCTGTCCTCAGCAGTCGAGCTCAACACGACAAGCGCGTTAGCCAACTACGCCACCGAGGTGGGTAATTCATTGTAAGAATCAGCTTTAAGATAAAACTTTGATACACAGATGGGTACACATCCAAGGCATCAGGCTCGTTTTGTCTGGTTTGCGACTGATGGTAGGTAGTGTTTGGAATCCATTTTAGTCCCCGAGGTATTTTTTCTTCCTTGAATTGATTACCACACTCTATACATAACATGAGGTTACACATTCTCTAACTCTTCGTTCACCCCCCCCCCCCTCCCCCCATTAGTACATCCAAGTACCCTGAAAGTTAGTGGTCTTACCTTGACCGATTACACTTACAGCGTGGACCTATCTTATAAGTTGTACCATAGTGAAAACCAGGGTCTTTCAACCAACGCACCACGGCACATGGTGTGCTAAGAATGGTCAGCAGGTGTGCCGTGGGAGTTTGGGCAAAGAGGAAAAATAAAAGAGAAATTTTGTCTAAATCAATGATCAACACTACTTTTTATTATAAAAAACACACAATTATTAAAATTTTAGTAGTTGAACTCTAAGGCCAGTGACAGACTGACGTTTTAGTCACTGCGACACAAACGCCTTGACCAGGTCACTAGTGTATTGCAATGTTTCATATGAGAGGGGTCGGTCGCTGCGCCCAAGAAACGCTCACATCGACCTTTTCAAATCTGTCGTGGCGTTCTTGTCACTAGTCTGACCCCTCTAATATGAAACAATGCAATATACTAGTGACCTGGTCAAGGCGTTCGTGTCGCAGTGATCAAAATGCGAACAAAACGTCAGTTTATCACCGGCCTTAGCACAATTGAATACTTTCTTAAATTATAAAATATCTCCTTAAGAAACTGATGGTGTGCCTTAGAAATTCTAGCGCATTGTTATGAGTGATTTGAGTTGAAAAAGGTTCAAAATCGCTAGTGTAATCCATGTAGGTAAGCTTGCTATCTTTCAAGGCAAACGGAGTGTACATTTTTGAAACAGGTTGTAAAGTAAAGTGATCGTTTCAAATCCACTCTTATATTATTGTAGCTGAGACTTGGAGATATCGTGTGGAAAAGAGCACTAAGCCGGAGCCTCGGAAATCTTTCTATGATAAGGTGAAGGATTACACCAATTATTTCATTCAGAGGATAGATACAATGAATGTGACCTACCACGAAGGCTCCCCCCTAGAAACACAAACCCTTATCGTATAAGTGTTTTTTTGGGGGGGGGAGGGGTTAATGTTTGTGGTGACTCACGGTGAAGTCCCTCAGAAGAAAACAATGATTTTCTGTTTAGATATTTAATTCCTCTTGAAGCAATTTTAAGCGTTTTAAAACATAGTTGGGAATTTAGGTCTTATAAATGTTACAAACCGACACCTTAGCTAAGTCAGTAGCGCGTCTTCTTACTCAAACTAAGGTTACCAGGCTTGTTTTCTGTTATTATAAAAAATATACAATATAAAGAAGGGGGTGGTGGGAAGGCTTTCCACTCTCAAAACGATTAATTAACTCTTGGCGAACTTAGTGATAAATTTGTTCTAGAATTGAACTAATTTATGACATCATAAAGTGAAGGTTAAAAATACTGAAAATAAAAATTATATAAATTATATTAAACTACGGTGTCTTCATGGCCTAGGATGCTAAAGTGCCAAATACGGGAATATTAGGGTTCAATCCCAATCGAATGTACTGAGGGTGATTTTACAAAAATGGTTTTCCATTCTCTCTCCACGCAAATGCTGGTACACTTCCTCTAAATAATATTTTCTGAATTCATAGCAAATTAGTGTAATTAGTATATTAGCGTAAAGCTCGAACGGGTAGTAAGGCGCGGCGCTTGGAGACATTTTATTACAAAAATAAATTATCAATATTAATTCCAGGGCTAAGGGTTAAGAGATATAGGTCAATAGTATTAAAACATTTTTGCTCGCGTACCCAAAGTTTTTGGTGCATATTGCAAACTATACATATTCTATAATTTACATCTTGAAGAAATAGAGAGAGAGTGAGAGAGTGAGAGAAAAAATGACGCTCTTAGATCGTATGTCCTTATATTTGTTGTGACTAACTATAAATATGGTCCTTATTATTCAGTGTTTCTCGTGAACAACTTTATATATATTTTTTAATTTCTCGTACCCACTAAGATGTATTTACGGACCTCAGGGTTTCACATACCCCAGGTTGAACACTATCAGTTCCATTTTGACGAGTCACGCTGCTTAAACGTTATTGTTGATACAGCCTTAAGAATCCAGCTCACGGCTGATTAGCTGAGATATAAGATGCAAGATTATGTTACAATCAGAAATTATGTCAAAGGGGAGTTAAATTTGGCGTTTTAATTTTCAAATAATATATATATATACATATATATATATATATATATATATATATATAAAATTTGAAAATTAAAACTCTCAATTTAACTGTATGTAAGTGAAAAATGCGGAACACAATTTCTGGTTGTAACATAAGCTTGCATCTTATATCCCAGCTAATCAGCCGTGAAATGGGTTCCTAAAGCTGTATCAACAATTACGTTTAAGCGGCGTGACTCGTCAAAATGGAACCAATAGTGTTCGACCTGGGGTATGTGAAACCCTGAGGTCTGTAAATACATCTTAGCAGGTACATAAAATATTTAATATATATTTAAAATAATATATATATATATATTTAAAATAACACTTTCACTTGTCTAAATTAAAATCTTTTTTAATGTAGAAACACACTTAGGTGACTGAATGTTCTAAAGCGTCACTCTTGCAATATACTGTATTGATGCTGATGGAGGAGACCGGGATTCAAACCCTAACTAGGTTTACTGAAGGAAGTTTTTAATACATGGTTTTATACTATCCCTCCGCGCCAAAGCGGCTATGCTTCCTCTAAAATGCAACCATCCTCTGCCCTAACACATTAGCGAAGGTATAATTAGTACATAAGCCTTTAACGTGGATGGGTAGTAAGATGTGGTGCAAATAAATTAAAGTATATTTCAAAACACTACACCCTGATGTGACGTCTAGTTCAAGCTGTATTACCTACCAAAGATATGTGCTATCCAGGGGTTGGGGTGTATGGGTTGATGGGGAGGGTAATAATGGCTCTCTAAGTGTCACTTTCATGGTTCGTCCCCCAGGTCTTGTCATCTTCTTCTCGCTAATCCGTGGTACGACGTGATTCGTTCATGTCTGGTGCCCAACCTGGGCGTTTTGCCAAGATAGCGAAATACATTCTTGAGTTTGGTGGGGTTTAGAGGGGGGGATGTAACATCAACCCTTCCCTTCCTCTTTCACCCACATTTCTGCCTTGATCAGGAAGCCCGCTCGACCGTGAAATGAGTCTGTGTTGGCTAGGTACTACTACTCCTGGTGCATTAACTTACGTTTACTTCACAAGTGAAAAGGTTGGGAAAGGAAAAACCGACCATTTAGGCCATAACATTTAATTTTGCTCAGAGTCTCACTTCCTATCTGGGAAGTAATAATATTTACACCCGAGGGGTAGGAAGGAGTAAGGTAGAATTTTTGAGAAGATTATGCGTATTTGCGTGGGAGTAGAGTTTGAATCCATTCAGAGAAATATCACCTTCAGTACACTCATCAAAGAACTAACCAACCTCTACATCACCGCAAACCAGAGTTGATAGGACAGATAGATGCCTCTGACTGCATGCTCCCAAGTATGGGTCGTGGGGGTTACTCCAACCCCCTTCCCCTACTCATGTGATTTCACCTCCTCTCTAAAGATTAGAGCTACTTCATCACCCTAAAGCAGTGTACCATAAACTTACATTTCATCTTACAATCACCCTACCATTAGACATTAGCTTAAGTGCATTTGACCCGAATGCGTGTTAAGATGCGGTGCTAATAATAATAATAATAATAATAATAATAATAATAATAATAATAATAATAATAATTATTATATATATATAATAAATAATAATAATAATTATATATATATATATAAAAGTACATACAAGTTTTAACAAATCAAACCCAGGGACAGTTAGACAGACTGACAAGGGAACGGACACAAAACTGTGAAATCAATTTTTTGGGATTCAGGGCCAAATAAAACGAAGAGCTTCATCATAATCTCGAAGTAAAAACATATTAAAAACACAATAATTTGTCTTTATATGAGAGATTAAAAGGGCATATAATATATTTATATTTGAAATTTTAGTAAAATTTAACAGCATCAGTGAATAAATCGTCTAAACACATCCCTCGCATTATACTGGATTGCTGGGTTGACAGTGAGGTCGTGGTTCAAATAATTGTTGGGTCTAATGTGAATTTTTATACTAAATATGTTCACACTTTCCCTCCAATCAGATTTGGGTACATTTTCTATTGTTATGGAATATATTTTCAAAAAAGTGTGGAATTTTACGACACGACGACTGCAGTCCTAAATTCAAGCCGAAAGTTGCAATTTTGAGCACCTAATAAAATGTTTTTGTTCCTAAGCACCACGTTTTGCTACCTGTTTAGGTTATACGTAAATATACTAATTATGCTAATAGGTTAGGGACTAGGAAGGTTTAATTTAGAGAAGGTCCACCCACATCTGCATGGAGAAAGAGTGTAAAACCATTTAGGGGAAACCAACATCAGTATACCCGACCAGGATTTAAACTCCAATCTCCCTGTTTTTGGCAGTCTAGTCTATACCGATAATATATTTTTACCCAGTATCTATAAAACTGGGTTCTGTGGACCATTGGTATAGTGAGCTTAATTATACTATTATGTAGTATAGTATATAGAGACTTCCCAGCTATACATTTTAAACAAAATCATTGTGTTAATTTCAAAAATTACCCAGGATTAAACTGTTCTTAGTTTGAGGGCTTCAATCTAAATCAAAACAACATCCCAAGAACAAACCTAGTTGTTTTTGGGTTATGGGGCGCATTAAACCTAGGAATTCATCATAGTCTCGAAGCCAAAATTCTATACCCTTACAATATTTTTTTCTCTTTGTTAGAAAGTAAAAAGTTAAATAAAGCGTCAAAGCGTACCCTAATGACCAGCTAACACCACTAAGTTAGCTATACTTTGTTCTACAAGTGTAGTCCAAATTTCCTAGTAAGAGCCGACATTAACAGAAATGTTACTACATTATTAGTGTTATTTTTTTAATAACATAAATCAATAGTGATAGATCACATAAATTAACTTGAAAGTAAACTTAGGGCCAGTTTCATAGTCAAATTTAGTACGCCTCAAGTGCGGCGCTACACTAAGTACATGACGACACCTACCTAAACCACAATGGAATGGGCCATTTTCCAATGCGAGAACGGCCCATTCCATTCTGGTTTAGGTAGGTGTCGTCATGTACTTAGTGTAGCGCCGCACTTGAGGCGTACTAAATTTGACTATGAAACTGGCCCTTAGTGTCATTTCTAACTATTGTATAAGGCTCTTCCTATGAAAATTGGAATATAAAATGTATTTATGAAACAAAGTTATAAAGTTGTATTAGAAAATTTCCTGCTTCGGCAAGTGAAATATAGGTAGTATATTAAGGTGGGTAGTACGCGTGTGCATCGAACGCTTATCAAGTGGTCAACCATTGGGAAAAGATTTAGAAACACTGCCGTATACCATGTAGAAACCAAATAAGGTCCCTATAATGCTAAACAGCTCCACATTATGGGAGAACAAACAATACTATAACTAAAAAACAAGGTAAAATGGGACAAGTCACACCTGCTTATATTAACTAATACTATTAATACATAGCACCGCGTCTTACTACCCGTTTGGATTATATGCTTACGTACTAATTACTCTAATGTGTTATGAATTGTTAAATATAGAGGAAGTGAACACGCATTTGCATGGAGGGAGAGTGGAAAACCATTTAGCAAAAACCGCCCCCAGTTCACCAGAGTGAGATTCGAACCTCGATCTCCCCTTCCTCGGCAGTCTAGCTCACACTAAACTTCTGCGTTAGCTAACTACGCCACCAAGGCGAGTTTATATTAACTAATTTAATTGTTTTTGTGTCTCCTGTCCACCATTGAAGTGGATCCCACATGTTACGATATATCCTGTGTATCCATATTATATATAAATTTAAAACACTACTTCTTGCTACCCGCTCACGTAATATGCATATTTACTAATTACGCTAGTGTTGCTAGGAATGAGAAAGGTTTAATCTAGATGAAATGTAACAGAATTTTCGTGTTAAAGAGAGTGGAAAATCATGTAAGAAAAAGGCACCCCTCAGTATACATTCGTCCAAGAATAGAACCCCAATCTCCTCATCATTGGCAGTACTCTATTGTGAGAGTGGTGCTTTAAACCTACTGCCTCTGAAGCTAGTATGTAAAAATATAAAACAGATTTCTCTTATTAGTTTATGTCAGTAACAAAGCCATAAGGATATTGAAATAAATTTTACTGACACAAGAAATGTCCGGAAAATAAAAGTAGCATTCACTTTTACAGCCTAGCTGGCAGGCCATACAATTCTAGCTTCATATATAAAGCTCTTTTATTTTATAGTACATGAGTCGTCTTTACACTAACAATGTGCAATTGAATGTAAATCCGTTCCTACCGTTTGGACGAGGAGACGCACGGAAAGTTGGTGGTGGGTCTCACTGCTATGTGACAGAAAATGCAGAACACCAACAATTTGTTTCTGGCTCTAAGGATAGCAGTGTAAATTACCTTTGTAACGTTTTCTTAGTCTGCCGGAAGGATGGGCTTCGTTGAAAATGTTCATCTAAAGGCCGTTTATTAATATCCGTGTATAGCGGCCATTGTGGCTTGAATTTATTTCTTTAATGTAGAGAGTTAACCAACATTATGTTGTGGATGCCACAAAAATAAAACTATAAGTTTTTCTAATTTGATACTTACTATAAAATTAATGGTTTTCTCTCCGTTTTCAAGATATTTTAAACGAAAACTCCACCTACACTAAAACAGAGGCGCTGGAACAGAAGGGGTGAAGTTGCAGACGAGCACTACCCTATGTAATATGTTCACCCCCCATCTCTTCTGGAAATATTTCTCACCCTTTATATTCTCTATTATTAAATTGAAAGCTAACCTTCCATCAAACTTTTAATAGCTTCTAGAGGCATCCAACTTTCAAAAATTTGCCGGGAAATGACCACTCCAAATGGTTTATAAATGAGTATAATTTTCAAAAAAGATTTCTAGACAAAGGGAACCTATTTAAATAGTTTTTAAAGGCATCCAATTTTGAGGGTAAATATTACAATTTGTTCGTAGAGAAGTTTAAATTTCAAAATTTCGGGATAAGAGCCATTCCATATAACTAATAGCGCATCCAATTTTAAAACATTCCCCCTTGGACAACTCTTTTGAATGGTGGGCACAGACACTCAAATACCACTTTAAAAAAAAATTGCCACCATTCTACACAAATAAGGTTTCACTGTCACTGAACTGAAATGTAGTAAGCAATCTTATATTTTCTGCCAACACTATGACCCTATTTATAATTTGTAATTATGGAACCAAGCTATTTTTAGTGTAAATTGAGAGAAAAATGTAATTTTAAAACTCATAAACATATCAAAACTAAGAATGTATTAGTTTCTTCAGAGGTGAATTTTTATCTTAATCCTATGTCCTTAAATTATTTAAAGTACGTTTCAGAGATCTTGGATGAATATTAAGACGCGTTTCAATAATTCAATAAAGAGATATCATGATAGTTGATTTTATTTTAAAAACTTGCTTGACGGCAGATTGGGCCAGAAGAAAATTGACGACAAATACAATAGCACCGATGGATATATGGCCAACGGTGTCTGGTATAGTTCAGCAGTGACGGTGAGGTAGGGGCTTGAATACTAGGCCAAGTATACTGCACAAGGCTTTTAAGAATGGTTTTTATATTCTTCCAAAAAAATGCTGGTACATTTTGCTTTAATATTACCTTCATCATCCCTAACCTGATTAGTGTAAATATGTGAATATCACGAACGGATAGTGTGATGGGGATGGGTGTAGCCCACATCAGTTGGTACGCGGAATAATTGTCAAGGTACTCGTGTCTGGGCTGTTGGAAGCGAGTAAGATAAGGGTTAGAATCTCCAGCTGGGTGTAAGCAGAGGGCTTTGTTCCTTACACTAAAATGCGAGTACGATTCTGATAAATCCTATCTTACTCATCCGCTACCCTATTTGTTTCAATATTTGAATGTAAAACATGGAATTACAAACCTTACAAAATCTACTTCTATTTAATTGCGTTTGCAGTGTGAATCGGTCGCATGCACATCTTACACTTGTGGTCCACTACAAGCTGGAACTGAATCTCGCATCCCTCAGAGTGTATTGGAGAGGGACAGACGAAGCGTTTGTACCCTCTGGACTTAAAACAAAACCGCAAAGCCGAGACCTCGCCCACCCCTCAACCCCCAACACGCCCTAGCTACTACCAAAGGGTTGTTTATGGTTCCCAAGTTGGTCATGTGGCCTTACCCTCCCATCCGTTCAGCCGACCCAAGGCAGCCCCACGGAGTGGTATCCGGGAGCTTACAGCTAGTCATAGGCTCAGACAAATGGGGAGGTTGATAGGGAAGGGGGGGGGGGGCACTTGACGTACTCTAGCCAGCCCAAGTTGTAACTACATCTCCGTTGTTTACGCCATAACTTGACCATAGTTCTCACTTCATTAGCGGTGCAGTCCTCGAAACTCTATCTTGTCTCTCAGCCGTGACATCACTTGAAAGCTTGGGTCGGTGTGACAATTTGAGAACACGAGTGTAAGTGAAACGCCACATCTGTTAGAATCAGTTTTTCTGCCCGTCCTGTCTATTCACATATTTACACTAATAAGGTATGCATGGCTAGAATATAAGAAGAAACGTAAACGTATTTGTTTTGAGGGAGAGCGGAAAATGATAAAAGGAAAAAAAAAACCTCAAAATGCCTGATCAGGTTTCAACTTCCGATATCCACGCTACCAGTACCATGTAATGTCTAAGTCAATGCATGCGTCTATCGGTGCGGGCCTTAAAAGTTAGGAATTTGGAAAATAATTGTTTGGAACCATTTTATTGTTACGTTTTTTAAACTTCAACACTACACCACCACCACCACCACCACCACCACTACTATTAATACTGTTTTTATTAAATTACTGGCTGAAAGTCAACCAAAACTAAGCCAGTACTGAAAATGTATGACAAGGTTACAGATATTTAAAATAAATAAACATTTAGTAAGATAGGCTACATTACCAGCCAACTAGATAATGTGAGACTGACGCCCTTGTACAAAAATGCCCACCGATGTTTGTCACACTAGTACTAAGGGTAGCATGTAAGCCAAGGACGAGGCTTAGTGTTGTTTGAGGACAAGCGTAGTGTAGTTTAAGGACAGCATTTATTTTAAGGAATGTACTCTCACACTGTAGTATTTCCTATGATGACATTTCTGATGCTTTAAAACCATTTAAACATTGAAGATATGTGGTTTACTCGTGGAGTCCTGCGTTGGAAGCCCTACGTTGTCGAAACTTCGTTGAAAAGAGATGTTTTTAGGGAAGTTTCTGTGAATTGAAGTCGAGCTGTGGTCGAGTATCTCGTTGTGAATCTTCATTGGGATCCGGATTTATGATTATGATGATGATGATGATGATGGTCAGGTTTTAATTATACTTATATGTGAATGCAGCTATGCGGAATAAATTTGTTTGTATTGACTATATAAATATTTTATCCTAGAATTATTATATTTGAACAATAGATGTGGCTTGAAAGCTTTGCGCGTCACGGACAGTCTTATTGTAAGGTTTAAGATCGAGTGAAATTTAGAGAGATCAAATATATCGCGGACCATTCCCCAGCATTGAGAAAGGAGCATTCTTTTCAGGTATATTAGTCGAAAGAAATAATTCTGAAACAATCTTTCTTTCTTTCGGTTGCGCCATGTTCCAGAGAGAAGGGGGAGAGAGAGGTATCTAAGCTGTTATGTTTTACAAGTATTTGCGATAGGAGTGGGGGACTGAGAACAAAAGAGCTAGATTTTAAACATATAATAAATAAATAAATGATCACCCAGATGTGTGAGATGATTTCCTAACACATGGGAATGCATTGAGTTTTATATTTTGAAACTATTCATTAATTTGAAATATATTAAGGGGGGAAATTTTTATTAGAATTATTATTAAATCAAAATCTATTTCATTAAAACATATTCAATTATCTTAGACTTTTCTGTTGAAACGCTATTAAAAGAAAGTGTTTATTTATATGAAAAGGGCTGGATAAATGTTTCTAACAGTTTATATTGATCTTAGAGCTTGGAAACTTTGAGTTAAATCGGAGCAGATTTCACCAATTCCTGTTTTTTTTTAGAATTATAAAAGCTTAGATATAAATTTTATAACTATATACGGACATTTTGATAGCTTTATCCTCCATTTTGACTTGAGTTTCATTTTGATATAATAAAACCTTATTAAATAACACAATATTTGTGGATGTCTGCAAGGCATCTTAGCACTCCGGTACTCAGCCCTCTTAAAATGTCACTCGCGTTGAATACAGTGCGGTGCGACACGTTGACACTTGCTTCCTTATACTAGGATTAAAATTCAAGATTCGGGATTTGGAAATAAAATAAAGAATCAGATAATAGAAAAGGTGAATTCAACCCCTCACTATAAAATACACAGTACACCCTAATTACTATAGGCCTACCTTAAAACTTGTTGAAAATCTAATTACTCATTTCTGATTTTAGTCATTTCTACTATTTTCACTTTATTTTGAATGTTACAGCCAGATCCCCTCTCTATATTTTCTTTCAATCCATTCTTTACAAAATAAAAACAAAGCCTCTCAGTGGAAAACAACATTTATATTCAACTCTAAAACATCACATGAGTATTACGTTGGCACGCTTTGCTAATGTTATCTATTCTTTTTAACGAGTTTTGTTATTAATTTCCCTAAATGTATGCTGTTCTAACAAACATATTAAAAAAGAAGGTTCTATTTTATAGATCAGTGTTCATTTCGAATGAGATAACCACTACATGGTAAATAAGATCATTTTGTTTACAACCGTTTACAATAAATAATGACTATTTCTAGTTGGTTCTGTAAGATATAGATTTGCCATTTTAGTAAAAAAAAAAGTGTGTACGCTCAAACATATCGCCAATGTGTGCTCACTATGAATTTTGGGGAATGAGTTGATATGGTTAATAATAGGAAATTCACAGGAGTTAGCCTGGAGAGAGATTGTAAAGCAATATCATGGTGTTCCCTCCTTGTCCCCATAACCCCACAGGAGGCGTCAAACACAGACTAAATAATGGTTTGTGTTTTCCGTAAGTAATCTACAGATTGAGCTATTTGAACTATAAACATATATGGGATATATAAAAGCTACTGAATAAATTAAGATTACACAAAATTAAAATAAAGATAATATTCAACCTCCAGCACGTGTATATCTCAAGCGCCTTGTCGCTATCAATCCAGTTACTTAACGCTTTAGACGGTGTAATCACTGGTGAGGATAACCGATAACCAAGTTAAAAATTAATCAAAGTTGTGCCAATGAAAAGAGTTGTGTGGATGGAAAGATCGGAGAGGGACATTATCACAAGGGGATAGCTAGCCAAGAAGTATAGCTGAGCGTGCTTAGTCATTGTCTAGCTGCTATAGCGAGACGATAAAATGTTCACATTTACTTCAGTTAAACTAATATTAGTTTGTGCCTGCTCGATAAATGTTTGCTCTTAAAGGCCTATCCAATGATTCATTAAGGAATTTCGACTAGTTTGAGATATTTATATTTATTATATAATCTTAAGGAATAAGTTTTATCAAGACTAGATATGTTATTTAACATGAGTTTTCTTTAATGGGTCGTAAGATACTGCGACTCAAGTAAAAATGAAATAAAATATTAGTTGCTGAAAAGATTATTCATATACTTTGGGTGCAGAAAAAAAAATTGTTTAAAGCAATAATGTTTGTGAATTGGAAGCCCTTACCTCAGATGGTTATAATACTAATTAATTACATTGATTAAAATGAAATATATTACTAGCATATGTAAAAATTAACTGCCCCAAGGATTCAGCAGGTGGATAAATGATGAAAAAAACCTTTGTAGATAAAAAAATAGCCCAAAGGCACCATGTATGGTATTAAGTACCAGTTTCTCGAACCATTCAGGCACATGATTCATGTAGCCTGGTGAGCTTTATTAGAACCAGCATGTTATATATAGAAGGAGGGAGAGGGGAAACAACATTTGTATCTGTGATCATGATATTCATTTAAAGTCTCTCTTCTCAAATGTACTGGCTTATATTTGATCCTTTTTGAGCCTCTGGTATTATAGTTATTTTCAGGCAAGCTTATATAATTAAGATGACCAAGATGTAATGCTATTAGCTGTAAGTAGTTAAATATTAATTTTAAACTACCCAACCTCCAACCCTTTCTGCCCAACTGAAAATCAGCTTGACTACAAACAATCACAGGGTGGCCTCTTGTAAGACTCTCCAATGTTCTGTGACAAGAGTAAATTAGAATGATACACCAAAATGCACACAGCTTTTCCACCCCATCACCCCTCTTTTAGTATGGTACACATATGTAACTACACTTCTACATTAATCAAGAAGCTATGTTTAGGTGAAACAAACTAATTATAAAAACATCAAGGGTTTTAAGTGTACAAAGCCTTTGTTCGTATGATCGAGTGTTTGGGGGAGTATTAATTTACTGATTTAAGGGAAAATTGTTTGTGATCTGCGAGACATGAATATTTTAATATTGTTTGTTTGAACTTGATTTTCATAACCCATTTTTATAGATCCAAACTTTTGAAATTGAGATATGTATAGGCTCAATTGTGATGTTCTGTGTTAATTTACAAGTAGTTTGTAATTAATATTTTTCTGAGTCAATAATTTATTACTAAGTCCTAAATGAATACCCTATAATCATCATCATCAAGAAAAAACTTAGATGCAAACTGCCGTAATTACAGTGATTTCAGCCTGTTTGTTAATAATAATAAATAATAATAATAATAATAATAATAAATAATAAATAATAATTTGTATTAGCACCGCATCTTACTACCCGTTCGGGCTATATGCTTTAAGTCTAATTACGCTAATAAATTAGGAATTGGGTAGGTTGAATTAGAGGAAGTGATCCCGCATTTGCGTGGAGGGAGAGTGGAAAACCATTTAGGAACCCCCCCCCTCCCAGTTAACCCGATAGATTCGTACTTTGATCTCCCCGTCCTCAGCAGTCGAGCTCAACACGAAAAGTGCGTTAGCCAAACACGACACCGAGGCGGGTGCCTGTTTGTTGATTTTCATTAAAATTTCTCTTAGATTATAATCTTGTACTGTCTACTTGGCAGCATAACATCCTTCCAGAGTTGCAGATGACTGTGGTATCTGATGACTAGGGATACTATTGGTCGCTCATTTTGTAGCTGTCGATTTGTCGCGTTAATCACACATTCAGCCTTAATTTATGTGTGAAGAATGACCCCATTACTGAACGAATCAATGGTAGAGCATTGATGCGCTAAGACAAAGGTCCCGGGTTCGATTCCCATGTCCAAGTGTCATTTTTCAACTAATTTAAATTAGTTAGCTGCCTTATCCTAACACCATTGATGACTATAAATCTCACGTTTATTCAGTCAGATTCACCTTTAATGGGGAGGACGGTGTTCAAATTTCTTTCGGGAATACTACATTTTCCTATCTGTTTTCCACGTAGATGCATTTATATTTCCTCCATATTTTTTCCCTCCTCATCTCTACCACATTAAAGTGGTTTAATACAAGTGTACAACCCAAACGTGTAGTAAGATGCAAGGTAAAAACCATGACTTTGGGAAAATGAGTATAGGAAAAACTAAATTGATTAAAGAGGGTTACGTCGAAAATATAAAACCTTACAAAGATATGTTTATGTATGTTTTCAGTTTTTACTTTAAACATTTAAATATTATACCTCAATATGTATTCTAATGTATTTATATGATTGTAATATTTAATAATTTTTGCAATTTTCTATTAAAAACTAAATATAGTAACTAAATATTTTAAAATCAATTTTAATTTTCCTTTTCTTTTCCTCTATTAGAAAGCTGGCCAACAATTAAAAATATTTTTGACAGGCCGTACTGATAAATACATTAGAATACAAAGAGAGATCATTACTTAATAACTACCCTACGATACAAAACCTTACGAATAGTGACAATGAATAATATTATATTTACTATATACAAGACAAACTAGAAAGAAAAAATCAAAGATTTTTCTATTGAAAATTTAATTAAAATAAGAACTTAACGCCACTAACTTACTATACTTTGAGTTCGCTGCTTCATATAATTGATTTTTTGTATATACATTTTGAAACAACTATCCCAATGTTATGGCTATGATCGTTAATAATAATTACAACATTTAAAGTTTAAGTAATTAAAAAAAAAATTGTGTGAAATGGCTGACATGCATTCTTGGAACACTAGAGTATAACATTTTATTTTTGTAAAAATACATTTAATTTGAATATTTTACCATATTAAGTAGATTATATCTGAGAGGAATCATATAACTTTTTACCACCACGTTAAAATTGTATTACTTTCAAGAAAATAACAAAATTTGCTACATTTAACTCAAAATTAATGTCAAAATTAATGTATAAAACACATACAACTATTCTCTTCTCCTTTTAAAATTTTCGTAACGTGGCCAGCCAAGTTAGGCGTGTACTAATGTTATGAATTATTGTTATTCACCACAACAGGGTTCTATAGAAAATTATCATCTTTACTCTTCTCCTTTAGATTAGATAGAAAAATTGTCAATATCCACACAGCTGGATAAAACATAAAAGGCAAAATAACTTGAGGACAAGGAAAATTATGCCAAAGCAGATAATTCAGTTTTAATTTAAATTGAAAATGCATGATCTTGCTTTCCTGATCCATATTAATTAAATGAAGAGTGTGTGTTTGTGTGTTTGTCATGAGAATTGCGTAATATATATCGTACGCATAGGTCTGAAATTTTAAAATATGTAACCCCTCTGCACAAATATTTACACCTTGAATCCGGAATTTCAAAATTTGGATTTTTTTAAAGTATTATTATTATTATTATTATTATTATTATTATTATTATTATTATTAGCACCGCGTCTTACTACCCGTTCGGGTTATACGCACTTACGCTAATATGTAATGGTAAGGTGATTGTGAGATGAAATGGAGGACCTACAGTTTAACGTGGAATCCGAACCACGGTGGAGGCCTGACATTCCCCACATTCACAAGATGTCTTGTCAGAGGTGAAGGAAGGGTTTGGTAATCAGATAAATCTGTGCCGGGACCGAGGATTGAACCCCGGCCGCCAGCACAGAAGTCTGACACCTTACCCCTAGACCACCAGGTCACCTTTTTAAAGTATATTAACAAATTAGTTGGAAGAAATAAAATGAAGATACTTTTACTTTCTCTCCACATCTTGTAGATAAAGTATTGTGATTGTCAAAAAAAAATCGAACTCGAGATTTTGATGAATGTCAACTTTTCATGACCCCCTGAAACAAAAAAAAAAGAGTGGTTTTCACAATGTCTGTCTGTCTATCTGTTCATCTGTCTCTACCTTGGGCTAGAGCCGAAACTATTTTACCGATTAGACTAAAACTTGGTTTTTGTGCTTTTTATAAAGTTCCTCCGAGGAGTTTTTGGAATTAGATTTCTAGCCCTGGAACTAAGGGTAGTTTACCGAAGGCAAATATATATATAAAAAAAAATTCTTGAAATTTGCTATAAAGATTTTGATAAATTTTATATTTATATCATGACTTTGAGGATAATTTAATAGGGGGAATTTTCCAATTTTTTTCATTTCTCCACAACTATTGAGATACGAAATAACTTATCATTGTAAAGGTGTAGCACTATTAAAAATAAAATTATAGTTGAAATGTATTTTTATAAAACAAATAATCTCTTAGATATAAGCATATTTATATATATATAGTTTTTAATTCGGGTCTTTGATAATGAATTTGATTCTTATGATATTTCTAAATTTTTCTGTAACAGTGTTCCTAGTTCCTAATGCCACAGAGTAAGTAACGGTGTATATTATTTCATTTATGAGCGATGTTTCTACAACACCGTAAGGACCTATTATTTCTTTTCACAAATCTTACAAGTTTTTGGTAAATTTCTATTTTAACATTAGTAGATGAAAAATATCCAACGAACTGAAAACACTTGATTCAGTTTCAGTCTACCGACTAAATTGAGGCGTCAGAGACTAAAACGCTTTTTGTGGTGAGATTGAGGAAATAGGTTAACAAGTATCTTTGCGTCTATACGTTTGAAATATTAGACGTTTATTACTTACCTCAAAGTAGTTGGTATCCTTTGAAAGGAAACTTTGAGCATAGTAACAACTTCGCAACGGAGTCTGAACATCTCCGGGTCTCAGCTGACAAACAACATTCCTCTAGCTCATTACCATTTGGTTTGCCGTGGCTAGAAAATGCGCCTTGCCCGGTGGTTTTTGAGGACGAGGAAAGGGGAAAATGGTAGTCTAAAAAGATGACTCAAGAAAACTCGTAGAACAAACACTTGATTCGCAAAACTTACAAAGTTTGCCTCGCGGTTTGAAAACATTTATTTAAAATAAATATATATATATATATTTTTTTACGGTTCACAGTTTTTAGTTTTTGGATTTATTTTGTGGTATATTGTTTGTAACGTGATGAAATTTGTAAGGGATTCATGCATAGTTTGTTTACACTTTTGTAACTGAATACTGCGTATTAAGTAAATGTAAACATTTAAAATACTATTCATACATAATTTTTTTTAGCAACGCGTCTTATTACCCGTTCGGGTTGCATGCTTAAGTATTAAGTAGTCTACTAACTACGCTTATGGTAATAGAGGCTAGTAAGGTTATATTTAAAGGAAGTGTAGAAGTTTACTGTTGAAGGGGTATTGGGATCAAGCTTCCCTCCCCTTCCAAAGTTGACAAGGAAAACTGCCTTATTTACGGCTGAAACTAAACAAACAAATATAATGACTTAAATATATAAGCTATTATATTTGTTAGTTACAATTAGACCCGCATCTAGATATCATATTCTTTAATTTGAAAAATTACACCTGGCCTGGGAATCAAATCCGGACCTTTGGCTTAGTACGCCATTGCTCTAACCACGGAGCTATCCAGGAGTTGTCCAGTGCCAGGCTCATTTTTAACTCATATATAAAGGCAGGATCTACGAGGGACGTATAGTTTAGCTATTGAATCCATCATGAAATACTAATTCGTACAATTATAATTGTACTATTGGCAGCAAAAAACCAACCACCGAGTGGATGGTGCATGCGTTGTCTGATAGCTCGTGATCTTAATATTGATCACACATCTATAGCCGACAACTCCCACACGCCCATCACAGACTCTGCCTTAAATTAATACGAGTGGAGACTGACCCTAGGCATGGGACAGTAGTGATTAAAACATTGGCATATTAAGCCAAAGTCCCGGGTTCGATTTCCATATCCAGGTATCATTTTTCAATTTTAAGAAAAGAAATGTGAGTTAAGCTGTCGCTACTATTTTAATGTTTGAATATATTAAAAAAAAAAGTATGATTGTGTTTCTTAGTCAGGCAACAAAGCTTCATAATGGTTCATTTTATCGGCTATCGTGGACCAGCTCACACGCGCTAGTCTCATAGAGAACCGATAGACTTAGCTGCTATGAAGATCACTAGGTGTGATCCTCACATAGCTTTTTTTTAAATTACTTTCCTCTAGAAAATATATAAAGTTGTCTTCCTTAGAATTGTTTTTAAAATTTTCATGCCTCTAGATGATATTTATAACGGTCCTCGCCTGAATTTTTAAATTTTAACTTGATGCTCTTAGAAGTTAACCAAATTTTAACACTTAAATACTTACTCTTAGCTACCATACAAACATACTACTGATAACTTCTAAAGGCATTTAATTTTTTAATAGTTTATTTGCCCATGGCTTTAAGATGGCGAAGCCCTTCAGTCCTCCTTCCCCTGAAATGTTGACCTGGCTAAGGCCTTGATGACAGGTCTTGTGATTTACAGATATAGGTGTTGAAAATATATTCTAATAAAATCTATAAGATGGTACTAATAAGATATAAATTATTATCAATATTGTCTCCAAAAGTGTGTTTGTATTTCCTAAAAGGGGCTCTATATTAGATTAGTAAGAATATCAAGGTATATTTGAAATCTGGTAAATAACAGATAATATATCTGAGTGAGTTATAATTATTTTTATATAATAATCTAAACTTATTAAAACCTGGTATATATTAGGTCAATGTATGTAATATGTTGGTGTGTACTATTGTAGGTTCCCAATAATTTTGAAGCATTTTATCTATGATTTTTTTAAAATTATTGACACATTTGTTATTTATTTTGTAAAACATCATTCTGGCTTTTCTTAGATTTTGGAATTTTCTTTTAATTTAATTTTTAGAGAAAATGAAGCTTAATGAACTATTTTATGTCCATACTGTAAATAAAACTATTTCTATTTTTTTTGGGGGAGCATAATATTGCTTCATGGCCCCTAAAGTAATAAAAAAAATTCTTCTTCAAAATTTTACCACTTCGTACTTCTAAATATAATTAAGTTAACGTGTGGATCTAGCCAGAATATTGATCAAGTCCGTAGTCCAGTAAACACACTTCTAATACTACCAACCCTTCCCGTCTCCTTAAATCCCCCCACACCCCAACACCTCCAACTTTCCATGCTTCCAAAATCCCCGCTCACCCATAACAACCTCATTGATTCTAGACCCGGCCCCTGGATCAGTGAATAGGGGTTCATAGCACACACACCACTTTCTCTCCCCTTCAACCAACCACCCACCCTCCCTCCAACTTCTACCCAACCCCTAAACCTTTATAATAACCAACATATCTCGGGGTTGAGGGGTAGTGGGTTATGTTAGATGGGTGGTTGGGGGTTTTTGCTCAAGAAAGAAGTTGATTCCTTTAAGCTTGAGGAATAAATCTTACTCACGACATGCGATGTACCCTACGTGCCATATTTCCTCTTCTTGGATCAAGCAACCGCTTGCTCTTCCTGTTAGCCCTTCCTTCCACACCCCTTCTAAAAAAAATACTCTACAGAAACCCGTGGTTAGCCCTTTGGGACCACTTTCGTGGAAAGCACATAGCAAACATGCAAGGTGGATAACAATGCTTCCAGTAACACGTAAAGCACGCAAGATATTATGTGGAAATAGAGGTGGTTGTATTTTCAAGAAGTTTACAGGCTTAGATCCTCCTCCGCCCCTTCATGCCCAAATATGAAACAGTTTATGGCTGAGCTCATATTATAAAGTTTCAACCTTTTAGAAGAGAGATCCAACAAACAAGAAAACATCCTCACCACTGTCATGTTGATTTATGGAAATCATGTTCATTGCTCCGTGCATTAATACCAGTCCACGATATTCACATATTTACCCTAATAAGGTGGGGATGGGGATGGTATAATTTAGTGGAAGTGTACCCGCATTTTTGTTGAGGTAATGTGGGAAACAACTTTTGTAAAACTCTCCCAGTACACACAGACGCAGTTTGAGCACTGAACTCAAGAGAGTTTCCTTTTTTTTTTGAGGGGGGGGGGGGCTCTCGTTGTAACAAAGTCAAGTCCATATAACGAGTTATATAGCACTCAATGCATAAAAAACTCAAAGGCGATATACGATTTTCCTCATAGATGAGCCCATACAGTTCTCGATTTGCTTAAATGTATGACTGTCTCTTTCTTGCATTTGATCTAATTATTGAAAGACAAATCTTCAAAGTAATATGCACATTTGGAAAATTTAAATCAAGTTTATATTTTATTTGAGTTATTATATTTTCTCCTACAAACATTTTATCATTATCCCAGATAATATCACAAAATCACCAACAAAATCTTCTTCTAAGTCTGACGAATAGAGGTCGAATATCTACCCGGATTTTTGGAACGAACAACATATAATGATATAGCTTTATTTGAAAGAAAACTGAAGATATCATTTAACGATTTGTATGCTTTTTTTCATTTATGTGACTAGTACGTCTACAATACAATAAAAAAAACTTAATTTAAAATTCATATTCTGCACTCAATTCTGGTGCTAGTTCCTATGGTGTTTTAACATACAATCTCTTCCGTTTCGGTTTTCAGCATTTGTATTGACTGTAATCAGAATTTGAAATTTTTTTTAATTCTATTTCAAAACTTATAATTTTGTCAACCAAAATCCACAAGGACATCATATAATTTTGCAATTACATCTTAATTCCATGTTCTTGGAGGGATATATTTCTATACCAATATTTTTAAGCAAATTTTCCCAAATGCCTGTAATTAATTCAATTTACAAGCTATTCAGCTTTTTCTAGCAAAGCTTTTGATACATAAGCCACAGTTTGTTTAAATTCTTCACATTTTAAAATATCAACCAGCACTGAATGGATTTAAGTGTAATTTATTATCAATGATCTTGTAACATTGTTGCGTTACAAAGAATGTGCAAGGCGATTGTAAAATGCTGAAAAACTTCGCTGCAGATTTCTGCAGAAATGTTAGAGTTAGGCCTATAAATTCCATCACAGAAATATTCTTATTGGATAATGGCACTACTGAACTGCTGTAAAACATTTATATATTACAAATATATCCTCCGTATATATAATTTGATAAGCCCTTTTCTGATAATAGAAATTGCGAGGAAATTACTGAACATATTTTGACAAACAACCACTCATTCTAGAGGATATAAATCCATGATCCTGGAAAAATAGTATTTTTCCACACAAAAAACAGATTTTCACAGTTAATTTTAAGTTTTGTTTATTCTTTGTTTAATCACTATGGAAACCGTTATTTGTTGCATGGATGTCTCTAAATAAAACATATTTCTTTGGCTAAAAATAATAGCTCAATATTTATTTATTGGTCCAAACACATCACAATTTTATCTTTAGATGAATATTTCTATTTGGCTGGTGCTCATAACACATCTAAATTGAGATTCCTAATCTGAGGAGTCATTGATTTTTTATTGGAAAGTTGTTATCGTTAATTCGCATTTAAATCAATAATATTGAGCATAATCATTCCAAAATTAAAAAGTTAAGTTTTTAAATCCATGAAAATATTGTCTACGTTTTGTTTCACGCATGGTAAAACTATGTTTAAATATGTTTTGGTATGTATTATAGTTTATAAGCTCCAAAACAATAAAATGATCTTGAATAATGAAAAAATAATGCTATTTTAACTATCTAAGTATGGTATTTGCTATTCATTTTTTTTTCAAAAAAGGGTTTTGATGTTCATTTTAGCAAATAGTAAATCAATACAAATACGTAGTTAATCTATGTTATCATTTTACGTATTAGTTTTGAGGATACATATTTAAAAGTAATGTTTTGTGTATCCCAAATATATTTTCACATTCTTACAAATACAATGAGTTCATTTATGTTTCCATGTTGATACTTAATTTTGAGGGAATTATATTTCAATGTACCTTAATATTTGAGTACCACATCTATAGTTTCACGTTCTCTCTCTCTCTCTATCAAACTCTCTCACGCTCTCACAAATTATCTCACTCTCTCTGCCCTTACACACACACACACACACACACACACGCGCGCGCGCGCGCGTGCACTCTATAAATCAATCTCTATATTATAATCTTTTCTCATTCTTTCTCTCACTTTATTTTTCTCTCACACAAAATCACTAGCCTCCCATACACTCTTTATCACATTATTATCTCTATTATTCTCTCTCTTTTAAGATCGATCTGTCTAACATGCTTTCTCTCTCAGCTACTCTATCTTTCTCAAATGCTCTCTTATCTCTCAAACACATACTCTCTCTCTCTCGAAAGATCTATTGCTTGGGCGCTCTCTTACAAACGCTCTTTCTATTAAAATCTCTCTCTCAAATTCCCTCTATCTCAAAATCTCTCAAACACTCTCAAACTCTTTCTCATCTCAAATTCAAACTCTCTCTCAAACCCACTTTACCTCTCAAACCCATTCTCCCTCTCAAACCCACTCTATCTATCTCTCTCTCTCTCTCTCAAACCTGCTTTCTCAATTTCTTTCTCTAACTCTTTCTCAGTCTAATTTTCTTTCTCTAAACTAATCTATCCCTCTCTAACTTTATCTTTCAAACTCTCTCTCACGCACCCTCACATTTTCTTTCTTTTTCCCACAATATCGCTGCCAAAATTTTACTCTTTCTTTCTCTCAAACTATATCACACATATTATCTCACACACTTTATCATGCATTCTCCCAAACATACACTCTTTCACTTTCCCCTCCACACCCTTTCTCTCACACACACTCTCTCTCCTCCTCACACAAACTCTTTTTCACTTCTCCCAGAATTTCTCTCTCTAACACATACACATACTCTCACTATCTCTCGCTCACACTCACTCGATCTCTCTCAATTGCTCATTCTCAGTTTCTTATATTTACTTTCTCACACCTCACACTATTTTTCTCACACTCACATTCTCATTTTCACACTCATTCACACCCTTACACAATCACACAAACACTTACACTCTCATTTTAACTATCACATTTTATCATTCTCTCTATTTTATCTCTTATTTATAATTTGATAAGCTCGGATAGAGTAATATCCATTATGAGTAAATGACTGAACAGATTTTGACAAACGAACACTCATTTCCGGTAGAAATAGTGGCTTAAAAATAAAACCCAATTTTCCTAGCGAATTTTACATATTTTCCCTCTGTGTGGGCAGTGGTTCATCTGTGCAATCATTCTTTGTTCACATCACCATGGAAACATGATTTGTATATAGCTATTTATTGGTAAATAGAATATTTGTCTTTGTTTAAAAATAATATCAGCTAAATATTGTTACTTGTGTAGTTTGGTGCAACGAATAGCTAGAGATCTGGGAAAGGGGTCATTTTAAAACTCTCATAGGGGCGTGAAGGGAGAAAATACATTCAAATTACACACCAAAATCTAAATATGTAAGTAAATTTGATAGCTTTTAACGAGTAAACTTTAAACTAAAAAGTGAGTGAGGGCTTATTATATATATCCCTTCTCAATAAAAGGCTTAGAATACATTTTAGTGCAATAATCTGCAGCCATCGCTGCAACAACCCACAATTTAGTTTATAATTTAACTCAACACTTTACCTTTTTACTTTCTCGCTACCTTATAGATAAAAAGAGTATTGTGATCATAAATAGATCGAACTCGAGATTTTGATAAATTTAAACGTTTCATGACCACCCAAATCCGAAAAAGTTTTTTTTAAATTTCCGTATTGTCTATCTGCCGTTCTGTATTTCGGTGTAGAACCTAAATTGTTCACCGATCAAGCCAAAATTTGGTATCTAGGGTTTTTATAGGGTTTCCCCGAGGGTTTTTTGGAATTGGATACCTAACCATAAAGTTGAGTGTAGTTTACTGACAGGCAAAAAGAGAAAAAATCGATTTTATCAAAATCGGTGAGCCCATTTTGATAAAATTACATTTCTAAGCATTTAACAATATTACACACAAAATGGATACTCTCAATTTTTGTCAAAATGACTTTAAGAGTTTCAGTCTGATGTGTAATTTCTCATTTATTTTATCATATATCTGACACTATTTGAAATATGAAATTACTTGTCATTGAAAATATATATGTCCATTTTATAATAAAGATCTTTTAACTGAAATCTATTTTTATAAAATCAATATTTTTCAAGTTATATGAATATATATATATATATACATTTATTTAACGTTTAGAACACTAAAGATAAATTATTGAGACCGTAAAAAAAATTTAACCCGAGATGTTGATGGATGTCAACATTTAAAGACCCCCCAAATCCTAAAAAGTGGTTTTTTCAATGCCATCTCTCAATGTATCTATTAAACCCTATGATTAAGAGTGGTTTAATAAAGTAAGAAAATAGAAAAATTCGATGTTATCAAAATTGGCTATAACGATTTCGATTAAAAATCATATCTAGGCGTTGATTAAGATAGTAAATAAAATGGATATTTTCATTTTCCCATGAAAATGATTTTAGGGTACTTTACATAAGTGGAGATTTCCGCATCTCCGCAATTATTTGAGATACTAAATAGCTTGGCATTGCAAAATTGTGGTATCATTAAAACAAAAAAACATGTTTATTTGAAATCTATTTTTATAAAATCAAAGTTTCAGAGATATTGGCCAATATATTAATACAATTTTGTGAACTTTTGTTGTAAAGAAATACTATTTAAGTTTTTGCGCAATAATTCTCTAAATCTCTCAAAAAGTACATGTTTATTTTCTTTTAACCTCTTTGAAGAAATGTTTGTACAGCAACGATCCATCTCTATCATTTTAGACTCAAAAGTCAATAATTACCTTTTTTATTGGTTTAAATTATTTATAAATGGAGAATTTAATAGCAATGTGAAAACCATAAGATGTGCATCCCCTAATAAAATGTCGACTATTTTAACCGTAGGTTTAAATTTTAATACGAAGTATTGACCCTTGTGGACCCAATATCGATATTTTTTATTGGTCCAAATATAAAAATGAGGACTTTTTTTAAAATAAAATTATAAAATTTTAAACCGACAGTAAAAGCATGTTTTACGTAAGTATTGTTCAATTTGTGCTCGGGTTTGATGGAGTGAGAAAGTCCTTGCAGAATTCCGTACCATTTATTTCTTTTTTCACTAACCATTTTCGTGTTTTCGCTTGTATCCATAATACATTTTAGGCCAGTCAAAGTTCAGTCACCATAGATAATTACAATAATAAAAAAACATTAGTGTGTATTCTACAAGTCTTTATTTAAAGTTTTATGTTTTTTTTAATGGGACATACATATTCTCTATTTAGTACCACTACACGTGCATATGAAATTACAAAATTGATACTCATTATGTCAATTTAAATGGTCCAGCATTAGTTTCTGTTGAAACTTGAGTTAATTTAAATTAAATGGTAAAGTGTTAAAATAGAATTAGCATGTGCCCCCTTCTTTTAAACATTTGTAATAAAAGCTCCTAGTCCCTAAGGGCACCAAAATATGACCCTGTCCATCATTGAGGATAAAATAATACTTGGAAGTTGTACTAAATAATCTAAAACATTTTTTCATTTTATATTATAATTAAAAACATACTAAGATTCTTAAATTTGTTTTAACAAAATTTTAAACTTAAACAACCTCTTTTAAACTAGTTTTAAAATTTCTCTATAAAAAAAGAAATAATTTACACTGATTTCCAAACGAAATAGTGATCACACGGTATTTATAATCAGTTTCACAGTAGACTGGATTGCCTATGACGGGAACGTTGAGGTTATAATCTTGTCCAGATGAACTGGGGTGTGTCCAAATATAATTTATTGCTAGTTCTTCATTCAAGTTAATTTTATATAATTATATTACTTTTCCAATTTAATACAATATGCCGTTAGTTGAATAACTCTTGTGTTAACTCGTATGAACCAAAATACTTATGATATATTGTGTATGTTTCAGTTAATTTAAATAATTTAGAATACTATGCGGTGTATTTGAATGTTTTAAATATAACACTCACATTCATTCTTTAAAGATTTTACTTACTAGAGGAAGCTATACTGATTAGCATACAAATGATATATTTTCAGCTGTAATAAAACATTACTATCATCTTCACGTAAATTGTGACCATAAACAGATTTGAATTGTTATTTTAAAATATTGAAATATTTAGTCTGCCATTTGATAATACACGTTATTAAACAGTAACTTCTGCGGAATAAAACTTGCGAGAGAAAAAATCAACTACTTTGCATAACTCATTATAAAATCATTCGATGAGTGAATTTTAACTACCAACTCTACAAAGCCATCAATCAAAAATATTTGAAGTCTCGTCACATGTTTCAAAAAGTTATAATAACAATACACGCACGTATCGATTGACAAGTTGAATGTAGTGATTAGTGATTTTATCGTATAATATAAAATACTTAAAAACAAAAACAAATTGAAAACCAATATTATATTTTAGTGACGCGTACCACTATCCATTAGGGTTAGAAGTATGTTAACTAATTATGCTAATAAGTTAGAGATGAGGAAAGTTTAAATTATATTTAGTGCACCCGCATTGAGGGGGGAGGGGATTAGCACCGTGTTGGGGTTGGAAGTTCATGGGTTTGAAATGAATTCTCGCCTTCGGGGCGAATCCCCTTACCCGCACGGGACAAGAGCATCCTGACCCTGCCTGTGTAATGTTCCTTTTCTGTAAATCCTTGCAGAGTGCCTCCTCGTGGTTGTCGGGCCACTTCCACGAGGTCTCCACTGGGCAACTTAGGGTGAAAGGCCTTTTAGGGTGATACCAAAGGATTGGCGTCTGATCTCTTCCAAAGGCACAAAAGGGGTGACATAGATAAAAAAAAAACCTTTTTATGGTGAAACCTATTATAAAGTTTTGACTCCCAGCAGGGAAATATAAGTTAAATTCCTTTTTTGAGAAAGATTGATTCCTAGTTTTTGTCTTAACTCCCTGACGTGTACGCCCAGCACTCATGGAAGGAGGATTAAACTCCTCCCACCAATGAATGTCTGGCCGAGGCGGAGATTTTTTGTCTAGCTGTCCGGTGACGAAAGGGATTGATGTCAAGCACAGGATCATAAGTTCCTAAATAATTGTCTGTTGTGAGCGTTTTACGTGCGTGGCTATGTTTGTAGGACCAGTCATGATGTGTTGGAGAAGCCTAGAAAGAGGTGATTGTTCCCCAGACACTGGTCACCTGACCCAATAAGTCAAGTAAGTTTCCACTTTGGAAAGTCTTCGACATTTATAAGATATCAAACCAGTGACGTTGCGGCGTTTCTCAAAGTATTCACATTTGCGCTGAGCTAGAGTAGAAAAAACACCTTCATTTTACCCGACCACAATTTTGTCCTTGATCTTCCCATCATAGGTAGTACAGTCTATTGCAAGAGTAACACCTTAAACCAATGTGGTCTATCTGACGGCTGACGCTCCCTGAAAATGTGGCCCTCCAAGTATCCTGGAGGAAATATGAAGGGAACGCTTCGGTGGCAGATGTGGGATAACCAATGATTCAAATACAAATATTTATTAAAAAGGGCCATGAATGGATTGTATTATCCATTTATTTGCTTAATAGAATTTAGAAATATCTATAATTATATATTTATAATTCTAAGTAGTTTTGTAAAGTAATTTTATGTGAATATTTCATAATACATTTAATACTTTTAATTTGTCAGTATAGTTTGAAATATTATACCCACCTAAAATAAAATATATGTATTAATCGTGTAAGTTGATGGTACTATCAAATATATCTTCAGCTAGTGATTCAAACTGAGGATCAGGTTTTAGCCTTGGGATGAAAAACGTTGTAACACACTACGTTAGACCATGCATTAACCGAAGCGGGTAGAAATATAATAATGGAAGGTCTAACATTAATTAATGATTAATAAGTGTGTATCTGTATCCATAAAATCATCAATCTTTTCCATCCACCTCTCTCTTTAACTATCAATCTACTTATTTATTTACATCCACCTTTATCTCTATATATATACAGCGAACTCTTTATCTCTACACATCTCTCTTTATCTATCTATTTATATCCATCCACCTCTCTATCCACCTATCTACCTCTTTTTTATCCATACATTTCTTTCCATCTACACCCATCTCTATCCATATACCTCTCTATCCATATATCTACCTCTTTTTTATCCATACATTTCTCTCTATCTACATCCATATCTATCCATATATTTACCTCTTTTTTATCCTAAAATTTGTATCCATCTATATCCATCTATCTACTTCTGTTTTATCCATCCATCTCTATCAATCCACCTTTATCTATCCATCTATATACATCTTTTTTATCCATTAATTTATCTATATCTCTCTATCTCCATCCATCTGTATCAATCCACCTTTCTCTAACCTTCTACCTCTTTTTCTCTTTGTCTATCCATCTCTCTCTATTCATATATCCCTGTTGTTGTACAGGCGTGACCCTTAGCTTAGCACACACGCCAACTAATGGCCACAGGGAGTCCTAAATACAGTCTCTGTATACCTCCTGATTAGTTAAAAATAAAAAAAGCACACACAGGTGATATATCCTCAACGTAAAGTTAAGGCAACCTAATGAATATTATCCTCTTTTCTCCACAACTATAATTTTTTTAATGTTTGTTGATATATGGGGGCCATTTTATTTTTAAAATAGATAATGTTGTAACTTGTAAAACTTCAATGTTTTAACCAAAATATTCTGGATTATAGTATCTTTAATTTTTACTTGTTTAAGGTTCATTTAGACTTATTCCTCCTCTCATGCAACATTATATGCGCAGAGGCATGCCCCTTTCGGTGCATCTTGACCCTGGGCTCTTGCATCTTGCCTCATACAATCAGAACGGTTTACACTTTTGCATCTGTTTCCATGCGTTATATATCTCGTCGTGGGAAATACTTGCTGCAGGCGTCACTGCAACTATCATCATTTTAAGACGTCAAAATAAACGAAAGCTTTGGGAGTTCTGGATAAGTCAGTTTCTAGAATCAATTTCATTAAGTGCGGGTATAATATCAGAAATACGTGAATTAGATAGAGGTCGATTGTTTAAGAACTTTGTATTGATCCCGTTTAATTGTATTGATTTCTAGTGTATTTAAATTTAGGTTGTGTCAATTTTATTTAGTCTGACTATATTGTTGCTCTTTTATTTCCGTACACATGCAAGCAGGTTACGGCTTAATAACATTCAGTTGGCTGTTTACAGCCCTCGCAATAATTAAAGAAAGACCTCACACTGTAGATGCGAGAAAGATAGCAATATGCTTCATTTGTAAATTATATTGTTTTTATATTCTTTTTCTAGAAGTAGTTTTACTTGTGTCCCTAAGAGCTAAGAAGCTCCCTGGAACAATCTGAGTTGGAAGTCTGATAATTAGTGTTTATTTTTGCTTTTAATAGACATAGTTTTAACTGTCGATTCGGGCTAAGACGTGCGTGTGCCGGTATAGAAAATTCAATATAATTATATATATATAAAGTAAATAAACTTTCAAGCATGTACTTTTTTCGATTATTAAACAAAAATGATTTCTGTAATTTCTAAATAAAAGTTATATTAAATAACATAATAAAAATGTGTTTATATTATAAGATATTTAAATCGCAGATGGCAGGTACGTGTTGAAGATACCGTATCGCGACAACTTCACAATAATGTCCCCAAGTGATTTTGATATTTTTCTGAGTATGGTTGAACCACACATTTCAAAACAAGATACTACATTTAGGGATATCATACCAGAAAGTACAGGATTATTGATCACTCTTCTTTTTGGCAACAGGTGACATCTATCAGAGTTTGATGTACCAATTTAAAATATCGTTGTCATGATTTCAGTCATAGTTCCAGAAGTACGAGTGCCATCATCAAGGCACTCTTTGGTTATGTGAAGGTGAGTTTAAAAAATGTCACAACTCTAGTACAAAGTACCTCTTAACAGTTATCTAGTGACTGTGAGGTAAGAGTGTTGTAACATGCTCCCCAAATAAATGGGGAGCACTTGCACCAAATTGTGGCTAGACGCACAACTATATTTGGAGCATGCACAGTCACATGCCCAACGTACCTCTCTGGTGCACCTAGTGGCATGCCTCATGTTGCACGAAAAAGGTCAGTCTTAATTCACCTTTAATATATTCTGAGCCATTTACTTCCCAGAGGAACGTTTTATTATTTTACAGTTATATGAGATTAAATACGATTTGAGGCTATAGCTATAATTATACAGGTTGGTACACGAAGTTTGATTATATAAGATAGAGTAATTAGTTGTAGAGTAAAAAAACACAACAGAAGATATAGCGAGCTTGGTTTTCTGCTGATAATTAACATATGGTCAAGGCACGTGGAAAGGTTGTAGGAATACCTATCTGTGCATGCGTGCTCTGTAACCATTTGGGAAAACACTGACCGACCAGAAATCAAATCGTGTCTCCTCACGGTGACCTCAAGGCTCTCAGTTTCCGTACACGTTTCTGTTCGTAAGTTGTTTGTCGAGCTTTCATTGGTTCAGTCCACCCATCAAGTGTCCTTGAGGTCATTAACTAACTTATTCACGGAGATTATTAAAGGTCAAGGTACATTTTATCTCAGTATCTACTCATTTAAATTAGTTAATCAACTACCCCTGCATTAAACATACCAACCAATAAAGAGTAACTCTGATTTCTTGGTCAGATTCATTTTAACTTTAATTTTGAAAAGGCATTTTGGAAGGAACTCTTTAACAGGCCTGACAATCCACGAAGGTGTCAGACTCGGATTGTGCTTGGTCCCCGTTGATGAGGAGTTTAGGGTTCGAATTTATATTGGGGTATGGTTTACGTTTACAACTTTTTCTTTTCCCTTCCTCTTCCACGTTAATGAAAGTACTCTTACTATATGTTATCTCCTCAACTCTATCACTTAGTTAATTTAACTTGTGGTGAAATTACCAATAAAATACATTTAATACATACCTAATCAAATAACAAAGTCAGAAAATCTCACTACCCGGTCGGGCTATACTCATATGAACAAACTAGGCTAATGTGTGCTAAGGGTGAGTAAAGTGAAATTTAAAAAAAGTGTGCAAGAATTCACGTGGAGGAAAGTAGGAAAATTATTAAAGGAAAACCACCCTCAGTACACACGGCTGGGATTAGGGTCTTGATCTCCCCGTCATCAGCAGTCCACTCACTCTATTGCGAGAGTAACGCTTTAGACCATCTGATCACTGAAGCGAGTAATTAGCATATTAAATATGACTATAATACTGATAACAATATTAATACTACTAATTAAACAGTAGTAAAGTCCAATTATACCAAATATGTTAATACTCCTACAAAGTTAAACCCATTAAGATTTTGATTAATAAACCCGCTTGTTTGTCAAAGCTATTTCCTGTTTACTAATGGACTAGATTTATAATCAAATTGCTTACCATTTCATGTAATTTGAATGACTAGCTATCTGATAACGTTGTATTAAGCTATCCTTTAAACGCAAACACCATTAGATGATTGGTTTTAGGTTTATCATTCCACACATTTATGACTCGATGAGATTACTATTTTGGAACCGAATGCCCCATGAAAATTGTTGCGGAAGTATTCTCAAGGTCGATAAGCCACTTTTACTTGAAATGTTTAGATCACAGCCACATTTTAAACGAATTAAAAAAAAAAAAAAATGGACGAGTCTAGATATTTCTATAAGACGTGCAGGAATTATTTTAATTGATAATTATTAATTGCTTCATTTGTAAAGCTATGAGCTATGAAAGGCAATATTATTTGTAATATTCCAATGTATTGGTTGGATTATCTCGTTGAAATTTCTCGATAATATTCACCCGTGTACACCTATCTAGATTCTACCCCTCGCATCTGGTGTTAAAGTGCATACATCTGCAGTACCAAATACCCTTAGAGACGCACCTAAAACCTTGCCTACCAATTATCATCAGTACGACACTATTAAAGGGTCCTTTGTGACTCTATCCACCCTAGCACCACGTGATCATTTACATAGCTACCTCATTGGATGGTCAGACATGAGACCGTACACAATGGGAGAAAATGTGGGCAAATAGGATAGGGGGGTTAAACAGTGAAACCAATACAAACATAGACGAGCTCTGTAAGCCGAGCAAATCTCTTAACTGCGGATCAGGAGCCACATGCGAGGCTGATGGAGTGAGGTGGATTAGTTGTGGCAAGCTTTTGGTCAATTATGTTTCGCAATGATACCAATGCTGTTCAAATAGTTAAATCTATTGAAATAGTTTCGTTGATTTCTACTGGACTAACAATCATTTCTTGGACAATAATTGTCCTTGGCTATAGCTATTTTTATGAATTTGGCTACACCAGATAATTGTTTGTTTTCACTATATTTGATAAGCTTAGACCCAAGCAATAATTTAATAAAATAATAGAGAAAAATTTATCTGGTATGGAATAAAATTTAAATTTGTCGTGTAGGTAATTATACCTTATTTATGTCTCAAGAAATAGTATTTCAAAATTGAAAACGAGAAATTTTAGAGCTTGAAATTGATATAACTATTTTCGGACCCGCTTAGGTGGCCCCATAGTTTTGGGCACTACTCTCGCAATATGATAGAATACTGATAATGGGGAGATCGTGGTTCATTTCCAGTTTGTTGTACTGATAATGGTTTTCCCTAAATAGTTTCCAACTCTATCAACGTAAGTTTGAGTGCACTTCCTCCAATTTCAACCTTCCTTATTCCTATCCCACTAGCGTCATTAGTATCTAGAAATTTTTAATCCGAATTGATAGTAAGACTTGGTGCTGAAAAAACTATTTTTGGTGTAGTTGAAAATTGAAATTTAGATCAACATTAGCAAGCCAAATATGTCTTTTAAATTTCAAATCAGAATGTGGGAACCAAAAAAGGTTATGTGGTTTAAGAGGATATAATAGCTTGGAATCCCTCTAAAAGTATCTTATAGTGTGGAAGAAAATTTAAATTTGGCAAGTTTGTAAAAAGCTCACCCAAGAATTCAAGCAGGGATTCAGGGGGGATAAAAGGGTCAGTTGACGCCCATGTGAAAGTTAGAAATTTAATACAAAAAGCAAAACAAATTAAAGTTCAAATTTTAGAAAGAAAATACAACACAGATAAATTATATAATTTTGTATCTTTTTACGTGCAGGCACCTTTTAAGCCGGGTCCACACATGCGTTATTGGTCCATGTTTATTCAATTTTCGACATGGCTCAGGCCAAGTGTGGAAAAAATATTCGTTTTCTTATAGGAATTTAGGTCGTGCATAGCGAGTAGCAAGCATTGTTCCGCATAGAGATGGTAGACTACCACACATCAAGAAGACCAATAATCATCTAAGAGCAGTTCATCCACGAATAGCGAATATAGAGTATGTGTGGACAGCAGGAGTGGTGGAACTGTGGGGGTTCTGCCACCTGGAAATAATTTGCCCCTCCTTGGAACAAATCCCCTTCCTAGATATATTTAAAATCCTCTGATATTATCAAATATAAAGCTGAAAGATGACCTTAAATCAAATCCCAAATGACTTCTAGATGCATAATACTGTCACAAATTTGCCGGAGAAGACCGCTTCAAATAATTACTAGACTAGAGGCTTCTAACTGGCAGATAAAGTCAGGGGAGGAAAGCTCTAAAGAGCTTCTAAGGTCATCCAAATTTCAAAAATGTCTGGGGGAGGACAACTCCAAATAAATTCTAGATGCATGTTATTTTGAAGAATTTTCAGGCGAGGACCACTGCAAATAGCCTAGTTCCTGATATAATTCATTTCTAAAATTTTGTCGGTGGAAGACCACTTCAAAGATTATATTCTAGAGATATCTAATTATCGTTAAACATTAAGGTGAGGATCACTCTAAGTAGCATCGAGATGCATCTAAATTTCAAAAATTTCTAGGTGAAGAACACTTTAAATGGCCTATAAATAATCTAGTTCAAAAACCAAGGTGAAGACTACTCATAGTTTCTATAGTGAACCATTTTTCCAAAAATTGTTGAAGGAGGGCCACTCCAAATATATTATAAAAACTATCAGATTTTAAAAATTTGGAGAGGATGACCACGGTTTAAAGCATACACTAAGATCAAATAAGAATGAGAAACTATTAAATGGCTTTAAACATAAATCTATCTTTGCAAGTAACTATGTTATTTATAATTATGACCCCCTTATGAAAATGATCTGGATCCGCCCCTGCCAGAGATAACATAACAATTTAAAAGTATGGTATTTGACACTAGGGTCAAAGAAATGTATGAAAGTTGGGGTACATCGCTTTCATTTGCTTGGGTGTTAGGTGAGATTTTTTTCGAATATTTATTTTTATTATTTGCCTTGGGATTAACATAGTTAGTTAACAATTAAGAATAAAATATCCAAAGCTATTATTTATGCTTTTAGTAAGGATTACTCCATCTAGATATCATATTTTGAAAGTTGACAAATTACACCTGCACACGACAATCCTCACTAAAACATTAATAATAGCTTTGGCTATTTGAATCTTAAATATGCAATTCTTACAATTATAATAACTGTACAAGTGGCAGCATTAAGACAACTACCGAGTCGAAGGTGGTTGCGTAATCTGATAGCTCGTGATCTTAATAAAATCACACATTTGTAGCCGACGATTACCACACGTCCATAATATACTCTGCCTTAAAATATGAGTGAAGAATAACCCTAAACACGGGACGATTCCTGGATAGATCAATGGCTAGAAAATTGGCGTACTAAGCCAAAGGAACAGGGCTCGATTCCCGTGTCTAGGCGTGATGTTTCAATTTTCAGAATCGTTCACAATTATTGTTCAAGGAGATACTTTAAAAAATATTGGTCGCTGGAGGTTTAACGTCCTTGTTTGATACCGTTTTGATAAGGCTTACCCACTTACACGTATCGATAAAGGATCTTCATATTTTATATTAATATTAACAATGGAAAGGTCAACCTCGGTGGCCTTGTGGTAAAGCTATTTCCTCGGGAACTGAGTTTCGTAGTTTCAAATCCAGCTAGCATCCACGCATTTTTATTGGGAGATAAAAATCTGTAACACAACTTCCTTCGGGGGAGTAAGTACGACAGTCCCACGTAATAAAAATACAAATAATAATAATAATAATAATAATAATAATAATAGGTTTTGGAATTTAACAGTTGAAATTCACATGAATTTACGTGTAAATTTATGAAAGCACTTTTAATAACCTTTGTAATTCTCAAAAATTTATCTTCATATTTAAATCAGACTATATTTATTTTTTTCAACTAGATTACTTTTATTTTAAGGGCATTTTCATTAATAGTATTTTGTATCTTTAACAATAAAATATTCAGGATATTAAGTGAAGAACTGTTGGAATAGAATAAACGAAAAATCAAATCGATGTAGCAATATTAATAAAAAACATAATTCATTGCAATCAAAGTCTATAAAAATCCTCTGGTAATTCAATTTTAATGGTAATAACATTGGAGTTTTCAAAACAATAAGTGGGGAAAAAACCAAACTACAAACAGTAGACAATATCAGGTGGTTTCGTTAGTAATAAATAAATTATAATCACAAAAGTTGCTTTTTTGAAATAATGAGTATACTGTACCTACTGTGAAACGTGGAATACATTCAAATATGTTTTTTTTTTCCTTTCTTTAAAAACAAAAACCTACTTCAGTTTGGAGAAATGGGATGTAAAAAAGGAGTAGGGAGTAAAGAAACAGAAGTAAGAATGAAAAAGGGAAACCTTTATAAAGTTTGACTTGAGAGAAAACAGCAAGTAGAAAAATGGTTCGAAAGAAGAGGAGGATGTTGCAAGGAAGTTTGTGCCATGTTTCTGGTTAGGAAAGAGGGGGTGTTGGGAGTAGTGGATGTGTTTGGAGGGAGGAGACAAGGTTTGTATCTTTTATTGCAAGGCGCAAGGAGTAGATGGGCTGAAGGTGAGGACGTATATAGGATGAAAAAAAAAATATCACAACATAGTTCTAGCAAACCTTTTTAAATACCTTAATGTCAATATGGACAAATAGAAACAAAACTTTTTTGTGTGTGAACATAATAATATATATGCAAGATATAATACGATTGATCACTAGAGTGACCTGGTGGTTTAGGGGTAAGTTGTCAGACTTTTGTGCTGGGGGGTCCGGGGTTCAATCCTCGGTCCCGGCAGAGATTTATCTGATCACCAATCCCTTCCTTCACCTTTGACAAGACGTGTATTAATCACAACTTGTGAATGTGGGGAATGCCAGGCCTCCACCGTGGTTCGGATTTCACGTTAAACTGTAGGTCCTCCATTTCATCTCACAATCACCCTACCATTACACATTAGCGTAAGTTTGTTTAACCCGACGTGGTGTTGTTAATAATAATAATAATAATAATAATAATAATAATAATAATAATAATAATGATGACTAAACCTTTCAATTTTTAAGACAAACATAGCAACAAGACCAAATAACATTAATTTGCTATGTACAAAATTTACTGAACCACATCGGTGTTCACATGGTCACTGGCGTTACTCTTGCATTAGATTGGATTGCCCATGACGGAGATATCCAGTCGGTCAACATTTGTTGAATATCTGTTAAGGATGTCCTGGAATTTAGTAACTACTTTTTCTCTTCGTTAAAAAGTTTGCCGTAAAATTCCACTACGCTCACGATATATATATTCATCAACTGTAAATATAATATTTGCTCATGACTGATATTCAACCACTTTAGATATTACATTTCCATGTGTAGAAAATTAAATTATATCCTCCCGTTGAGTTTTATTTAATTTTTGCCCAAAAATGTTTTGCAATAAAAACTTTAAAAAACACACAAACCTTTTCTTGTATCCCTTACACTTCCACCTTAATGGGCAGTAAGAAGAAACGTTCTTTATGTCATAAAATAATAGACGTAGCAGACTCAATGTTAAAGTGATACATTCTAGGCCCGCTACAGGAAACAAATCAGGGTTACTGATATATGAAATCGATTCATTCCTGAATGATATAAAGTTTATAGAATGAATGGGAATGTATGACCAATTAAGTATATGGAAAACAAAAATTGATATTTAATTTGTGAAATATAATATATTAAAAGATCCGTCTATTTGAAGGGAGATATCCACACACTACTGTGCTTATTATTAAAACGGTAGTTTTAAAGTTACAAAACTACTAAAACAGCTCTCAGTTATATAAAACATTATGTTGTACAAACTGTAAAGTAGTTAATACTATTTTATATAGTATTTATTTTATATATATTTCTTGAGATTACCCGCCTCGGTGGCGTAGTTGGCTAACGCGCTTGTCGTGTTGAGCTCGACTGCTGAGTGTGGGGAAATCGAGGTTCGAATCTCGGTCGGGTGAATTTTTTTACATGGTTTTCCACTTTCTCTCCACGCAAATGCGGGTTCACTTCCTCTGATTCAACCTTCCTAATTCCTTATCCATTAGTGTAATTAGTACTTAAAACGTATAACCCGAACGGGTAGTAAGACGCGGTGCTAAATATTATATTATTCTTTAGATTGCCAAAGTAGCTAATATTTCAAATTGATTCAATAATTAGAAATAATTTCAGTAAAGGATGTTTACGTTATTGTACCAATCATATTTCCATCAGCTAAGGACTTTAAATTTAATTTAATCTGCAGAACTGGATCTTATAATATACTAAAACTTATTATCTCCACTATTAAATTCTTGTCTGTTCTGACGCCGCGAGAGAGAAACAATACTATATTTAATACAGTTGTGTAATGCGGGCAGTATTACTATTCATCAAAGGATATAAAACCCAGTGGGGTTTGTTTCCAGTTTATTTGAAACTTGTTTTTATAGGCTAACATAACGATTTTTATTTTATAATCTTATTCTATGACTATAAAATAGAACAGCATTTTGACTGAAATTGTATGTCTGTATTAAAACTATCCACTCAACCACTAGATTTTAATAGTTAGACTCTGTACAATTTATTTAATAGCACATTATCACAAAACATTCGTTTTTGTTTTTAGAAAATGTAAGATAAATCAAAAAGTAAGTAAAAAACACGCGTGGATTATTATATCTTGCAATTTCTGGTCTACACGTGGTCTCCGATTGAATAAGATTCACTTCTAAAACCGATATAGTTTCATACACGAGTGTGATCACTTCGTTTGGGTTATCCACATATTTGCACTAATATGGTAGCCGTGAGAAATGTATAATTGATAAAAGTACAATGACATTTGCGTAAAGTAGGGAAGAGAGGGAGAGGGGCAATTAAAAACCATTTAGAGATATCCACCCTAGTATACGCGTTTATAATTCGAAGTCGATCTCACTGGTCTTGGAGTAAAGTGCTTGCCCCACGACCCTATGCTTGTGGGTTCGTTCCCAGCTTGGTTTGACGGATTTTTCTTCAGCGATAGTTCCCGTAGCACAACTTCCTTCGGAGGGAAGTAAAGCCGTGGGTCCTGTGTCAATTTTGGCCAGCAAATTAACCCAGGAAATTACGTGAATATACCTCTTCTGGCTCTCCATCAAAGACATTCTAGTGTCACGTCAGTTCAGAGTGTGTACATAAATACCCAAATAAATAAATAAAAGACAATTTGAGCCCATAACTCCCCATTAAAGGAAACTATACCAGAATAATTGACGCCTTGGCACGCATGCCCATCACTGCGGATACTGTTAAAAGTTTGGTGTGCACTAGTGCGCTTGACTTTATCCTGAGAGATGGATGGGTTTTATCCTCAACCGAGTGAATTCAAGGTAAATTCCCTTACTACAAATGTTTTTATATATTTTTTTCAAGTAAATATACGGCCCAATTATCATATTAGGGCATTAAAATAAAAACACATTTGTTTGCAACAAAAAATGATAAAATTTTACTACATTATCAGGTATTAATAATATATTATTTATCTAACAATGCTGATTACAAGAATTTACCTATACATCAGTGGAAATATATCTAGTAACATTCCTAAATGTCAAATTAAGCCCTTCCTAAAAAAATTGTATTAGGATGCGTTTCCTTCAAATTTCTCTTCCTCGTTCTGTTTCAAGAGATAAAACATTTTATATCCTTTAATGTTCCAACGAAACGGAAGAAAACGAATAAAACAATGAAACGAACCATGTCTGTCCTCAAATGAATCCTCTATATCTGGTTCCAACTGACTCAGAACCTAAGAAGGTGCAAGCGAGAACAGTTTGGACTTTCTCAGACTCGACGACCTCTAAGTTTATAATACCATAGCACGGTAATATACCAGGCGTAAACTCCTCCCAAGAGAGGGGAGTTGAGGAATTATTACCCTCCTGTTCAATGTTCCACTAGAGCTGAACCATAAATGACGTCACTAGGAAGGAGGGGGGTGAAAGGATAGGTTATCGTGACGGAACGCGAGTGGGCGGAAAGGAAAGTTCCACCTGCCTCTGAGCGCGTCAGTCCTATCGACGCCTTAAATCGTTTCATTGCCAAACCATGAATAGTGTACTATCAATCCAATCTACATCTTTCGGAATCTTGTGAATTGGAATCTTGGTTCATTACGTGTGATCTCTCATACAACACAACTAACACTTGATCTAATATAAGCACAAAACCAGCAAATTAGTTTAACTCTAGAGCAGACACAAGAAACAGCCCCCAGAACATCCGTACATTCTTGTGAAAATTTATGCTCAGAATTAACCAGAATACAGTTTAAGTCTATCCTGAACCTTAAATCAATAGGCAGAGGGAAACCAAATAAAAAACAATCATTGCATCGTATTCATATCGCTACAAGGAAAACAATGTGTTGGTTGTTAGCGTGAAATAAAACTTTAATTACAGTTAATTTAACAATTCAAAACGCACAAATTAATATTTATTGTGACCTGCTTCGGTAGCTATATGGTAAAGGCGTCACTTTGTGTTAGGCTAGACTGCCGATAACAGGGAATCGGGGTTATTCAAATTTTCCAAAATATTTTCCCTCTCCTTTACTCAATTGCTTTTATACTTATTCTAAATTCAAATTTCTCATTTATAACTCATTAGCCTTTAGTTGAACATAAACGTATGATCCACACAAGTAGTAATATTTGGTGTTATAAAAGTATTTATTGCGTAACATTCCCGTTTTAATTGGTTTTTAGGGATTGACTGGAAGTATAGGTAGGCCTGAATTTTGTATACGTGTTAATCCTGCTTTTAAATGAGTAAGCAATATATAAGTGATATAACCAGGTGTTTAGTAATAAACATAATTATATAAGTTAGTCTAGTTTGTAAGATAAGTTCTTATTTAAAATGTGAGTTTAAAAATTTACGTAAAACTCACAAATAAAAGTTTCCAGCAAGTCATTATTTATTTCACAAAGCAAAATAGTATTTTAATACCGACTACATAATTGCATTTAAACATAATCTTTTTATAATTAAAGATATATATTTGTATTATTATAATATATATAATTATTTGCGTACAACTCGAATGGGTAGTAAGACGCGATGCTAATAATAATAATAATAATAATAATAATAATAATAATAATAATAATAATAATAATAATAATATAATATAATTAATGGTGAGATATTTTTAGGAAATACATTTAAAGACCCAGGGAAATCTAACTCATTCACAAATGAGAGTATACTCAGATTAATATTTGTTTATAAAAGAATACACATCAGCATGATATTAAAATGATTCTCTTTGGTCGTAGCATTATTTCAATTCAGTTTGTAAGTCATATTTTTAAATAACTAGACATTTAAAAAGTGTAATTTAAGTACTCCAAATAAAAGTTTCGAAAATATTGCAGGTACAAATACATTAATCAAATAGTTATACTATTTTCATCATGGCTTAAATAAACACACAATTAAATACGGCTATGAGTGCCTGGGATTAGTAGCCTACAATCTATTACCACAGATTTGCTTCTTCATAATGCGAAGGCTAAACCTTTACTGCCATCCCTCCCTGTCCTTGGAATTGTGGAAGTGAAACAAAGTCTCTTAAAGGCTGTTAAATAAAGTATAAATCACAATACCTCAAATCTCTTACAATAGATGCGAGACTTTCAAAGCCCCAGATCACTTTTATAGTTTATTTCAAGACTTTTAAAGTATTCACTATTTACGAAGTGCCAAGCTAACTTAAATCTCTGGGAGATTTCAGGAAGTTTCAAAGGTTCAGCCCATTATGGCTCATTATCTTTAAATAAAAAAGGCAAAATAAATTACCATGAGCTATAATTAATTGTGTGATATCTTTAATACATTGATAAACATTTAAATAACCCAAACATAAAACATTTGTTGTTCGTTTCAGCGTGTCATCCACAAAAGAGATGAGAGTTTTGTGACACAATATTATTTTATTTTAAATTATAATTTAATGAGTCCTCTTATGCTTTACCTTACCCTTTTTCAGACCTCACGTTAGTCACAGTCCAGATGAATTATAAAAATCAACAAAGTGTAATGGTTAGTGAGAAATAAGCCTTTGGCTTTAATTATTATCATGGTAAGGTGAGAAAAATATTGTTTACTTTAGAAAATATTTAAACAGGATATCTGTTTTATTTTGACCATACCTAAAATATATTTTATAAAATAATACCGGGTACTTAGTTTTTAAACCACTTGAATGCTTAATAGTAAAAGCTAAGCCATTTCAAAACTATAGAGCTTATTTGTTAAAATTAGTATTTAAAAATATAACTTGACCTGCTTCTGTTGCCTAATGGTATAATGAAGTAAGATAGCTCAATCAAAAGTAACATTTTCGATTTTTTAGGGAATTTAGTTGATTCATAAAAAAAATGTGAGTTGGATGGAATTTAAAGTGTAGACTAAGTTTATTGTATTTTAATAATAATTTTAAAGCTAACCTCAAATGTTTTACTAAACTTTGAGATGTAAATAAAACTATTTAAGAACTAGGGAATCAACTTAAAAAATTAACGTTAGCACTATATTAGATAAATATTGCCAACTTATGTATATTGCAGTTATTTAATACTGATTACAAGAGTGAGGTGAGCGGGCCAATGAAACTTTACGCCTTTCTGCCAGAGATACAATTCTATACAATGTTTTTATTATTATTATATTAAAGCTAGTAAACTAAATTTGAAATTTAATAGTCATTTTTTCAAAGCTTTGAAAAAGGTGAATTGAAAATATTGACATTATAATGTTTCTAAATTAATATTTACTAATCAGAAGTCATGTTTAATTGGCTTTTAATTGAGTTTAAAATATTCAAACTATCTACTTGAAAGTTTCGAATTTGTATTAGTCATTTATCATTATCCACTCCTTTGTGTATCTTTCGTTTTTAATCTAATTACCTAATCCTTTTCTGTCTCTATAAACTTGTGTGACCTAGAATTAACTTTTGTGTGTGCATTTTATTTCTACTTGCATACGCTTTACAAAACAATCTCAAATACAGATGGAAAGCTATTGTACTTTGTAATACGCTTCTCTGTGTAATTTGACAATACGGGACACTTTCATAAAGTTTCTTATACCTCTTTGTCAACACACTAACCGAGATCCTTAGCTACTACAAATAAAGCAAGAATCTGCTTGTTGAGTTAAAAGTTTTGTAATTTACTTTTAGTATATTATCTTCAGTACCTCTTGCATATGCCTACACCAGATACACCTCCCCCCTTCCAAATGGAAAATGGTTACAAATTTGAGGACATAAATATATCCATACAGTATCATTCATAACTCCACGAACAACAATATAATGTTTGTACTGGATGATAAGACAAGCATGTTTTTAGTACCGCTTCTTACTACCCATTCGGGCTGTACGCCAACAAGACAAGTACTTCCACGTAATGAACTTGGGGTCAGCGACGAAGAACGGCAGCGCTACGAGATCTCAAGGTTGGCACTGTATACACCTGGGGGATGGGCAACATATGCAGCAACTAGCACAGGCATCCTCATCCCTCACTTCCCTTATACACACGATGTTGCTATCATAGCACTTCCATTTCCTCAGTCGAGAATATCTACCCTTATCAGTACCAGAAGCCATATCTTTGAAATAATCAACAATTCATTATTGGTACCGGTTATCAGTCAATTAAATGGCTGTTACTAGTCATAATTTACTCTACACCCCACTCTATATGTGTTGAAGATGGATCTGTTACCCACCCCCTTACCCCTAGGTACACGTGGTAACTCTGACGTGTCGTAGTTTCACTATTTGGCGTCGCTGTCTTCAAGTTCTTTACGAGGAAGTACTTGTCTTATCACCCTGTACAACATCTATAACGTTGTCCGTGGAGTTCTGAGTAACCGTGTATATGTAGTTTCAGTGCCAAATTGCCAATTTTTTATCTCTCTTGTAGTAATTTATTATTTAAAAATAGAATATATCACCAGAATCTGTAAGTACGTGGTCGATATGTCATGCTCATCATGTCTTGTTTGTTGTTGAAAGAACGGTAGTGTTGCGAATTCTGGCTGGGTGGCTGAATGTGTGGTGTTTTTTTCATGAGTGGTTTCTGACTCTTCCTCCAAGAAAATTTGGAAATATTCCCTCTAAATTTTAATTTCATCAACTCTACTACATCAGTGAAAAAAAAAATCGTAGGAAAACATAATTAGAAATTTGGCTACACATAATTGTTTGAAACATTGTTATAAATAAGCTAGAGCTAAAAGATTGCAAACAAAACACTTTAATTTAAATTAAATATTTAGAATAGAGTTATCTGTGTGACCATTGTTGGTATTATTTAATTATTTTAAAGGCCTAGAAAATATATTTCCATTTCATATTATATATATTTTATTTTATACTTATTAGCGTTGTTCAATTTTAAAATACAGTAGTATCTTATTAACTTTGATTAAATTAAATGTGAAAATGAAGCCTATCTGATTAAGCATTGTCTTAAATATAAAAGTCATTATTTAAGCTGAATTTAATATAATATATTAATTTTTAGGTGAAATGTCACTATAGCCAATTCTAAAACAAAATATTAAAATAGTTGTATTAAAACTTATAACAAAAATTAATTTAAAAAAAAAAGATACATAATTATTATCTAGACTACATTTTATAACATAAATACAAACATTATTTTTATTTATTTTTAATCTAATGCGATCTTTTTTGAATTTTTCTGAGTATGATTTAAAAAATCCAGACAATGGGCTATTAAATAATAAGCACGGATTATTTTAAATTGAAAGGATTGGCGCAGTGTTAATGAGTGAGAAAAGGTATATTAAGATTCGAAAACTGGTAATTTGGTTCTAATACCACCATAGTAAATTAGCATGAAGAGGGTATATTTAAACTACAGTGAAAACAACGCGTGGAATAAAACAATCCATTTCTTTATCCGTTATTCACATCCTACCAACGATGAGCAAGTACAATACGTCCAACGTTTTAGATCACTCGACCATTGTGGTCGGTGAACTGCTTTATTAGCTTCCCATAACATTTATTTTATAATCGGAGAAGGTTATTTTATTTCAATAAAAACCAAATGGGTAGTTATTTTAAAAAGGCTGATATTTTTTTCCTTTTTTAAAAAGACTTTAATGATGACAACATTAATGTGAATCACTTGATATTGTGCTACTCGCAACAATGGGCATGCAGCCTATATTTAAGGGTAATCTAGTGAATTTTAACAGTGTTGGGGAGGTTGGGGCTCAAATCATAGTCAGATTTACAAATATTTATTCCCGTAATTATTTTCTGATATCCCTATAAGCCAATATTGGTACATTTACCCTGAATTTTATATTAATAATCCCTACCCCTTTGACGTATTTGAATTGCGCATATCCCAAATAGGTGTTAAACAACACCAGGAAAAAAATTGCTCAAATGATTAAATATTGCAACAGTGGTATCACCCACTTCAATGGTCACATGAGCAATAATAAAAATATTTGTTATTTTAAATAAAATTTATGATATTCACTCAATATTATAATATATTATATTTTATAAATTAATTGTTACAGAACGACTAAAACATTATTTTTAGAAAAGATATTGCAAAAACTGTTGAAAAATGAATAAGTAAATATATAACTTATAAAAATTTGGAGTTTACTGATTGAGGATTCTATTAGTAATTCCTTTCTCCTTAAGTTTTGACGCTGCATAAAAGACCACCATCAGGCGACTAGTTTCTATGTAATATACATCCTTCTAGGGTATTTAATAGAGAAATACACAAAAACTATGGTTAAATTACAATGAAATTTGCTATAGTACCAATAGAGTGATAAATATAAAAAATAACTGATATAGAAATATAGGTTAAATAAATGAAGTTAATAAATAAGAGTATGCTAAACAAAGAAGCATATCTACCAGTGTTTTCAGAAGAAGATATTGTACCTCACTGAATGGTTGTGAATGAATGTGTGGTGTGACTTAGTACCAAGAAACAAATTTAAATGAACCTAATTCACTTGCATTAACATACAATTACTGAGAACATACTATGTGACTTCGGATCTTTAACTGACAATAATAAGGCCAAAGAGGCACGCAGTAAATTTTATTATTATTTATTCATAATGTTTGTTTCTATTTCAAAAGTCTTTGCCAAGGATATTTATAATTGATTTGTTGATCCTTCCAAACCCATCGATGGCAAGGAGACATACAAAGAAGATTTATATATTAAATATATAAATTTCACTCTTGATTCCGTGACTTAGATTTCATTTTTTCATTTCTCTTCTAAGGACATACATTGAGGTAGAAACTGAAATATATGGTTCTATTATTTTTTTCCTTAGAAAGTAAAAAGACAATAAGATAAAGTATTTTGAGTGCTCAGTGAGTAGATTTTTGGTGCCCTGCACCCTTGCCCTCCTCACAAAGGGGCAGAAGAACCTCACTTGCTTTGATCTGTAGAAGACATTACTCAATTTCCGGACCAACTTTCTGTGAAAGTCCAAAGTCAAGAGAGGATGAAACGTTGGATGGAGAAATGGTGGGGATAGAGTGAGATGGAAAAGGAAAGGGTGAAGGGTATCTTTCTACGGACGGTTGACAGACGGTATAGGGTGCAGGGGGAGGAGGGAGGTCCAAGCGACTGCGACGGACCGGTTCACTTCCGACGACCAAGTTTCGATTACACTAGGAAATGGCAATATAAATCACCCGTTGATGCACATTCGGTTCAGACCCCAACGTCGCTGTCTCCTCTCTTTTGCTCTTTGTGAACTTGTAAGAGCGGTTGAAATAGCGGCTCCACGTCACTCAGCTGAACGGCGTCGAGGTGCGCGTCGAAGAGTGGTTGACGGGTGAGGGAGTACTCATCCAAAACGGTGCTGACAAATGTGGCCCGTCAATCGGAGTCTTGGTCGAGAGAGCTTAGGTGCTAAGAGGCGACCGTTACTTCGCGAGCGTGCGTTTCTTTTTATCAATTCATTTAAATGATTAATAATTAAAACAGGACCCCACAGGGATGGAACCTTGGACTAGATCACAGGTTCATACGGCGTGGTTCTTCACCGGAAGTGTAATTGGGGGTTGAGATGTCAACCGAGTGTACCGAGGTGGTTTTCTTGAACAATTTCGCACCATCCCTTAACGCAAGTGTAGGTACACTTCCTCTAAATTCTGCCTCCTAGATTTTACCAATTTATAATAATTAGAATGCATATAGCTCAGACCAGTAGTAAAAGAGGTGTAAAAAAAAGTAAAATATATTCGAGAAACAAATAAATGTTTATAATAATTTTTTGATTTGTTCTCCACGTCTTACTACCCAACCGGGCTCTCCAAATATTTGCTATAATGGGTTAAGGTGAGGAAGGTAAAATCTATCTTTTCTTGCTCAGTACACCCAGCTGGTTCTCGAACGTTCTACATCTCCATCTGCAGCAAACTGGATATAACAAGATGGACGCCCTACATTGTTCTAAATATTTATGTGGGGTACAATGGTTTTGCGTCAAAGTCAATATAAATCAAACTTTAATAATTGATTGTTATAGCACTGCGTCATACTTCTACGTTTTTGCTATACTCTTATGTACTAATTACGCTGATGGGTTATACATCAGGTAAGTTGAATTTAGAGGAAATGTCTACCCATTTGAGTGGAGAGATAGTGGGAAACAATTTAGGAAAATACACCTTTAGTACACCCGACCGAGATTGAACCACAATTTCCATAATCGGACGTTTATTCTATTGTTAAGTAACGACCTAGACCATGCAACCACCGAAGCGCGTCAGTTTAATTTAATGTGCTTACTTTCTCATATAGTGGTATTTTCATAAAATGGGCCTTATCTGACTTTCAAACGTTATTATCCCTACTTTCAGGTATCTATAAGTCAATTCATTTGATTTGTAGCTGTCACTTTTGATGCATATTACCAATACCTATAAAATAACACCAATATATTAGAAAAAATATAAATCGGTCTGTATTTTATAAGAGGCTCTTCCCATGAAAAATGGATTTTACTTAGTCTACGAAGATACATGGTATTTTAGTAATTAAATCATTTGTCTTGAAACTTTGACAGCATTGTAGGTTTTGTGTGTAAATATTTATATTTTGAATTAAATAACACATCAATTGGATCCATCAAATATAATAATAAGTAATAAAGCAGTGGTTACATGGTATATGGTGTGTTTTTTTAGCACCACTTACTACCTGTTCAATTATACACAATCCATGTCTATGGTGTGAAAGTGGTGTTTTTAGCACCGCGTCTTACTACCTGTTCAGTCTATACACATGCTTATGGTGTTAAGATCACTATAAAATGTAGTGCTACTAATGTTGTAGTTGAGATTATAATCTCATATTGTTGTTCTAGGGGTGGTTTTCCACACATGTGGTTTATCACTGTAGTTTTCCATCCACCCTCAGTGCTAAAGAGATTGAATTCCTTCTAAGCCACCTTATAAATACATACCTCTTAGATTAAGTATTTAATAACCGGTGTTGAACGTACCAATTCAAAAAATTAGAAAGTTTGGTTTCAAATTCAAAATAAATAGTTTAAAGAGTGTGCAATTTAATATTTATATTATGTCTTAGCTATTTGATCCTCAACAAATATTAAAAAGTACTTAGACATATTTGTTCTATTAAAATTCTATGTTATTGGTTCCTTAAATTAAATTATTTTTCATTGAATTATTTATTATTTTCCTGTCTGAAAACTTAGCTCAGTTGATAACGTATCTCTTTATTCACTACGAGGTGACCTGGTGGTCTAGGGGTAAGGTGTTTGACTTCTGTGCTGGCGGCTGGGGTTCAATCCTCGGTCCCGGCACAGATTTATCTGATTTCCAAACCCTTCCTTCACCTCTGACAAGACATCTTGTGAATGTGGGGAATGCCAGGCCTCCACCGTGGCTCGGATTCCACGTTAAATTGTAGGTCCTTCATTTCATCTCACAACCACCCTACCAATACACATTAGCGTAAGTGCGTATAACCCGAACGGGTAGTAAGACGCGGTGCTAATAATAATAATAATAATAATAATAATAATAATAATAATAATAATAAATAATAATAATAATAATAATAATAATATAATTTATTCACTACGAATCCAATTTTTGTCATGGCTAAAAAAATAGATTATAACAATTTTTAAAATTTGGGCTTCCCCTTTCACAGTGATGAACGATGTAATGGGTACTGTGTCTGTTCTATATTGGTTCAGAAATTGCACGCCAAATACTGTGCCATGATAGTTAGTATCTATAATATTAGCTCCAATCATTATTGGTTTTGCTCAAATGGTATCAACCTATCTCTTTATTAATGAATCAGATAGCCAAAGCTATCATCCATGCATTTTAGTGAGGACAGTACCATCTAGATATTATATTATGAAAATTGAAAAATGACACCTGGAAACGGGTTCGATTCCCGTGTCGAGGTGTCATTTTTCAATTTTCAGAATATGATATATATTTCTTTATGTCAAAGTATATTCATGGAAGGACCTCACGTTGAATATATAATTATTTATTTATTCATTCGAAACTTGTATTCTCTGCTAATTCAATTATTTATGTGTCTAATAAACTGTCCAATTAGAATAGGTATGTCTTGATGATTGTTTTAAAGACTCTTATGTCCTATCTATACTTATAAAATAACATGTCCTGATTGATTGACTGACTGACTGACTGACTGATTCATCATCGCCGAGCGCAAACTATCAAGGCTACAAGCATAAAATTCGGACTGTATATTCATTTTGTTATGTAGGCACCCACTAAGAAAGGATTTTAGAAAATTCCACCCCAAAGGGATCAAAATAGGGGATGATATAGCTAGCAGCAGATTGCAATACCTTAAATAGTAATACAAAATATCTCCACGTTATCATATCCTAAACCTTTTTTATATGCTATCTAAACTTCCGATTTGTTCCATTCTATAACTAGTTTAACTGACTTATAGTTATGTGACTTCACGAAGTCGTCCAAAAATGAACGTTATGTGTAGAAATAAGTAAAAGGCTCCTTCAATAAAATAGCGTTTGAAGCTTCAGAATGTTGAAACTTGTTAGAATGTCATTTCTCCATCAACTTTTTACTTCTACAAGGGAGCATTGTACTGAATTTCAATGAAAATTGCTCTACGGAGAATGACAGCGCTTTTAAAGCTGTCTTTAACACAAGGAAGACAAATAAACAATATGTTTTCTATATTGATCAAAAATTTAGCTTAAAAGACGTGGCGTACTTACTAACGATACAGCTTTAAAATCACAATGATAATAGTGGAATAAAGGAAATTACCTGGTCAAGGTTAACTGCACTAAGAGTTGAAAATAATTTGAAATTTCTGTTTTCTTTTCAAATATTAAGGCTCACTTTTCTTTAAGGAAAAGAAATGTCTCAATTTAATTTTCCTATAATCATAATAAGTAGCACAGTCTAATTAATAAATTTAAAACCCGCCTCGGTGGCGTAGTTGGCTAACACGCTTGTCGTGTTGAGCTCGACTGCTGAGGACGGGGATATCGAGGTTCGAATCTCGGTCGGGTGAACTGGGGTGGTTTTTCCTACATGGTTTTCCACTCTCCCTCCACGCAAATGCGGGTTCACTTCCTCTAATTCTACCTTCCCAATTCCTAATTCATGAGCTTAATTAGTACTTAAAGCGTATAAACCGAACGGGTAGTAAGACGCAGTGATAAATAATAATAAATAAATTTAAACATTTTCTAAAATCTAGTTTCATAAAACTAGTTGCCTCCGTGTGACTCGTATTATGCTTTGTTCTCAGTGATGGTGGGAATTATAAATATTACACCAAGGGTCACGGGGTCTAATGCGTCAGGTTTGGAATAAATTGGGATTGTCATTGACTGGGAGATTGGATTTCAAATCTTAGCCGGTTGTACTGGTGTTGTTTTTGGTAAACGGTTTCCCACCATCCCTCCATGCCAATGATAGTACATTTCCTATAAATCATATCATTCTAGTCCCTACTCCATTATAATAATATGCAGATATTCCTGAGACGAGGTGAACTTAAACTAAATAATAATAATAATAATAATAATAATAATATAATAATAATAAATAAAATAATAATAATAATAATAATAATAATAATAATAAATAATATGTATAGATTCTCCACATTGTGGCTAAATAACCATGTGAGATGTATGATTTTAGATTAATATAATATAATATATTTAGCACCGCGTATTACTACCCGTTCGGGTTATACGCTTTAAGTACTAATTACGCTAATGGATTAGGAATTGGGAAGGTTGAATTAGAGGAAGTAAACCCGCATTTGCGTGGAGGGAGAGTGGAAAACCATTTAGGAAAAACCACCCCAGTTCACCCGACCGAGATTCGAACCTCGATCTCCCCGTCCTCAGCAGTCGAGCTCAACACGACAAGCGCGTAGCCAACTACGACACCGAGGCGGGTAAATTAATCTAATGGATTAAGGATGAGTTAAGTTATGATTTTAAGGCAGTATATCCACGTTTGCATATAGGGAGATTAAAGAACCCTTTAGAAATCCCCTTCCCTCAATTTATCTTGTTGAGATTAGATCCCGGACCTAATTGTCACCAGAAAATTATAATGGATAAATCCACATGTAGCTAAAGAAATTAGGATGAGAAAGGGAGCATTTTAGAGGTAACTTACCAATATTTTATTGGTAGTAGAGTGGGAAACCCCTAGCAAAAAACTACACTCAGTAGAGCCGATTTGAATTAGAACCCTGACCTCCCTATAATCAGCAGTCTTCACTAACAAGAGAGTGACGCCTTAGACTCTAGGCTTAGAGCATTTGGCCACTGAAGCGGGTGATTAAATAATGGTAATAATAATAGAAATAACAGTGGTACCTATGCTGGGTAGCATAACACAGTACATGACTAAAATTAGCCAAAAGAAACATGTCAAAAGTACAATTCCTTCCCATGCCTACTTGTATTCAATAGCCATCTATCACGCACATCTCGTCATGTAATCAACAGCTTGCCACCATCGTTAATCGTGAGGCATCATTGTAAATGTCCATGTACCATAGGAGAGGGGGTGGGTGAAAGGGGGGGCTAGGACCTGAAAGGTCGGGGAGACAGGTTGTCTAGGGATTGGGTAGAGAGGTACAAGGGCTACCTATCTCTGATCTACTCCGTCCCCCCATCCCCCTTAATACTCAAACGTTAATTCATTTAACCGTTGACGGGCGACCAGCCCTAACTGAAATGTAAACTAGAGTAACGGTAGCAACCCTGTTATCGTTGTACGTCATTCTTGTCAAAACGTCATAACGTAATTCAGTTACGATGACCTCGCTATGTCAGCTACAAAATTAGGATGGGATGACTCGTTTTGGTGTTACAAGCTTAAACTCCTCCCATTATTTCCCGTATCTCTCACTTTCTATTTTAACATACCTTTCCTGGGATTTGTTCCAATCCCCCTGCATTATGACTAAGGAGAATAACAATACAGGAGCCTTTTACTTATTCCGTAAATGTGGTCTATTTTATGCCAAATTCCAAAGTAAATTGACCAGACGGCACCACTGTTATTATCTTGAGTGGTGTGAAACTGCCATGTAGGCCCTACTAATGGGAATATTATACCAATTTTTACAAGTAAACATTTACTAATTTGAATTACACATGTAAGCTGTATCCTGGCAAACAAATACAAATATCAACACCATAGTAATATTTTTCCCCAATTGAGGGGAACTATCTTCACATTACAGTACACCCTTTAGAGATTGTTGTTCTGAAGGCTTAAAACCACTAAAATAATCCTCAAAACTCTTAAAATATCTGTTGTGACTCTGTTAAGAATAACTATAGTTTTTTTTGACAAAGGTTGGATGTATGTTTCTGACCTTTCTATTTTATCTCATAACTGAGAAATTTCCTGGGAAACGTCATTGAAAATAAGCTAAAATTAACCTTTAAATTAAGTTTATTTTAAATAATAAAATTTAAGGTTTACATTTTTATAAGGAAATGTTGATGATACTTTCCCCTCCATTTTGAAGTGAATTATTTAGAAAATATAAAAACCACTTCTTTAATAATGATTTTTTTTTTGACAGTGTTGGTAGCGTGCTTTCAAAAAACATGGGCTTTTGCGCTCGTCTAAAATAAGCTGTAAGTGTTCGCACCCGTTGGCGAGTCGAAGCCTTGATACTAGAAACTTGAAGTCATTAAGAGGATATTTATGACGTTTATTTTTTGGTCGGTCCTGTTTCAAAATTAATAATGAGAAGGAATATTGGTAGGCCAGATTAGGTTAGGTGGGTTAGGCTTGGTTAGGTTAGTTATTGACCTGATATAACTAATCTGCCGGGATAGGGGAATAAAACAAAAATTAAATGTTTTTTGAAGGAAATAACATAAATAAATTTTGTAAACACAAACATTTACCTCCCTTAGAATAATAATAAGGATTTGAATATCAAGTTGGCGCAAATATACGTGGTTAATTTTCCCAGGGTCCAAACGCACACAGCCGCGAACATACATGGGTACAACTAACACGTAGCCATTTTTTAAATATCTGAAACGCATTTCAGTGCTCCCCCCTTAAGACCCGTTTCCCCCCACTATTAACACCTAACTTAGGTAAGTAATACCGATTTAACCAGACGTCACATTCTGATGAGTTTTTTTTATGTATTATACTTAAAAACCCCAGAGAAATTGATACCAGTGAAATTATGTAATAGTATTTTAGAAAATAAAACTATGTTATAAATGAATTTTAAATAATAAAATCCATTCTTAACTGATCCCAAACTCGCTGTTATCAAATGAAGAACCCACAGAACAACAACCAGATGCAATTTCTGGTTCGAGCATATTATTGTATAAAATTTACCGGTTCACCGACCATTACACGGGTCTTTGAACGTAAATGAACACGTGCAAGGTCAATACACTCTAATGTAAGATGGAATTGTGACATTTTCGTATAGTTTCTAAGCTATTCTTTTATTCTTTACATAGCAGCGAAGTGAGACAAATTCCAAAACACTCTAATTAATTTATTGCTCTGGAGTACTTTAATAAATAGTTATATAACTAATATTTTGCAGAATGATTTCTCGTATACATTCAATAACACATTGTGCTGCTCTATAGAAGCACTAAGCATGAAATCCCTCCTAACATGCAATGCTCAATTAGTGATTTAAATTCACTATCATTACAGGAATGCTTTCTTTACTTTCAAGCACTGTATTGTATTTAATTTGTTTATAACTTTAAGCACTTATTGACAACCATTATATCAGTAATTATTGTAAATCATATGTTTGCATATAAAGACTTAGTGATTTAAAATAACTTAAATTGCACAATAGCATATTGACTAGGTGTATAACTCCCCCCCCCCCCCACCCCCACTCAGTGAGGTAAAATGTTGATTCTGGATACTTAAACCCATTAATGATTTGCCGAAATTAATCAAAAATAAGAATAAAAAACAAATACCTATAAACATGTTTATACTTTACATTTATATTTAATTCATATTGAGATTAAATGCACAACTTTTCATATTATTTCTGCAACAATTACCTACTTTACCAGAATGAGTTAACATATTGTACAGTAAATAAACAGAGAACTTGGGTATAATTTTGGCGAGAATTTTTAAACCTATATTTTATAGTTATTATAAGTTGACAAATATTTAATTTAATATAATCTTAAATAGTGTTTCTCACTAAGATATCTATAAAAATCTAAAATGGTTAAAATATAAATTTGTAATTTATATATTCTCTAAATTATCAAAAATGTTAATTAAAAATTGCTGACTGTGAAATAAACGTGACTTTAGAACTTTATTTTTCAATGTTATAAGTGAAGGTAAAATTATAAGTTAAACTTTTTAATATACTAATAACTTAGAATGAATTGTGGTGAGTTGGTGACTTTTATTTGCACCTTAATTATCCACGATTTAGTAAGATAATAATTTTGTTAATTTACAAATGAGTCATTTACTTCTGTTTTAAAACATATCAAATAATTAATTTATAATGTTTGTTTGTGTTGAATTCACACACAGTAAAAGGATTACATTTGATCCAACATTTAATTAGTAATAAATTTAACGTTTATGTTTAATGTTATCATTACTGTTGTTGTATAGTGTTAAAATTAACTTTGTGTGTGTGTGTGTGCGTGGCATATCTTATTATACGTATGGAAAATCAACATATTTACTCTAAGTGGTGTAAGAGTGAGGCCAGTATAATCAGAAAGAATGTACCCACATTTGTGTGGAAGGAGAGAGTAATTATTTTTAAAGAAAAAACACCTTAAGGAAACTCATCTGAAAATCGAACCTTAATCTCATTGACACCTTCAATCTCATTTATTATGAGAGTGACGCTCTAGAGTATTTGATCAGATATGTTGGTTTTAACGTGATAAAATGAAGTTAGATGAAAATCAAAGATTAGATTAAACTCACATTTCAGTAATAACAAAATAAATACAAATTCTAAAATCTCTGATAAAACGTCATTTTATTCTTACAAGCAAAAACATACGTGTAAAGCTTCTGATGATTTCCGAACTGTACGGTCTAATTGAATGTCGTTATAAAGGTTAATCACACACGTGCACACATATCCACAGTAAAGTATAAAACGTCATCAGTAATCAATGACAACTCATCCAGCAGCCCGTGGAAAATCCTACCTTCCCGCCAAGGGAAAGGTTGGGTTAGGGGGGAAAAGGTTGGCGAACACGACTCTCGGGGAATATGAGGGCATTGTTTAATTACCTTCCAATTTTTGACCAGTGTTCTTTTCTCTCGCCTCCTCCGATTCTCGAAATGGATTACTCAAATTGGCGAGCAGTTTACCACAAGCATGACGAGTGTAGAACAGGGGAAAAGAGAGGTGGATAGAGAAAGGGGTAAAAGCGTGAAGGGGGGAGGGGAGATATTTTGAGTTAGGCCATGGTCAAACCAGGCCTCCCACCCTTCCTAGGACTAATTGGTATTACACATCATTAGGCTTCAGCACAACCAAAAGCGGACTTTAACGAGAGAGGGACTTTGTAGGGCGAGGATGGTCTCATGCTTCATTAGAAATGAGACCTTACAAAACGATCCTTCACTCAGAAAACCAAGAAAAACTCATTAACAGAAACAGAAGGAGTGCCATTTGAATGAGGTAGAATAAAAATGTTGAGTGTAACGATGATGAATCTCACTTTCTTCTCCTTTATAAATAAAATAAAAAAGTGGTTAGTGAATAAACCTAAATTTAGTTTATTTGTAATTAGTGACCAACACTTCAATACTAGCGTGTTGACTAGTGAATATTTAAATTCTGCGATACATTTAAGCGTAATAACTTTTGGGGATTTTAACTTAGTGTTTTCAGAATTATCATAAGGAGAGAACTTAGGGAGACAATAGAAAACAGTTTTATGCATAAAATTCACTATCAGTGTCTTAAATTGAGGGTCAAAACCCTGTCTCACGAGATGACTAATTAATCAAGCGCACTGACCCACAAGCTTACTTTTAGTGAAATAGTATTTGGGGATGTGATTTTAATGCATTGAGGCTACTTTCTTTATACTTATTTACCAGTTAGAAATTTTAAGGGTACTTTAATATATATATATATATATATATATAAAAGTATATATATATTTGATACTAAATCGTAAGGTTGGCCTTTAAATTCAGACCATGCCTTCAACACATCTTTAGGGCTCTATATTATAATTTTATTTGATACTTTTCTTATTTTTTACTAACAATATTTGCAATATTGGGTGGAACAAATACCCAAATAGATGGCTTAGGGTGAGCCCTGGTTTTAATAGACACTTAAACTTCCAAAAAACATTTGGACAGCCCTTTCATAAATTAAACTATAAAGCTATTCATAAAATCTCATATACGTTTATTAAAATATATAGTCAAGTAGTAAGAATTCAGAATTTTAATTGGAGGTGTGTGCAAATATTTAAAAAGTTCTCCCCCTAAAACTTTTAATGAATTTAAAATTAGATCAAACAAATTTGAAAGGTAATAATTAAAATAATTTGTGTCCTCTCTTATATCTAAAATAATAATAATTATGTACAACATTATTTTTAAATCTGCAGTAGGCTACAAACTCATATTTTCAAACTAAGTGCATGGAAAACAGGTTTAACAAATTTAAGTTTATAAATTACTATTTTGAAACATTTCCATTACGTCATAAATAAATTCACCTAATCATATAAAACTTTTTCGATATCAAAGAAGTTTCCCTCTCGATTAGTAACAAAGTTAAGGCAGATAGTTTCCCTCGACCATTAGAGTTTTGACAGGAATTTTTTGGCCATTGAAGATCGTAATATTTTCCTTTAGCAAAAATCTGAGTTCATTCAATTGTAAAATATAATCTGAACAGTTCCAAAATCAAATGCAAAATTTATTTTGATTCATTTAAAACAAAAAAATTGCTGCAATTACTTGAGTGTATTTCTCTTTGAAGGCTCACATGCAATAAAAACATTTAATTATACCAAAAAATGCTCCTTATTTAAACTATACTCTCTATAGAGAGTTTAAAAAATGTATTAACAATTTCATCAACCTTTAAACGCTAGCTCTAATACATTAACTCATCAATATCATTTTCGTATGATTTGTAACAAACTTATTGTAAAATTATATTAACAAACGAGTAACAATATATATATATATATACACATTATTTAACTAAATCAAAAGGCATTTTATTTCCACCAACAAATATTAAAGGGATGATTTAGTGTCTTTACCGCTTTCTGAACAACAATTCCAATCACAATTGAAATGAAGTGACTTAACGTAAGTGTCGCTGTTCAAATATTACAGTGAGTTAACTAACACACTAAGAATTAACAAATATAAAAACACAAAATCGAAATTCCTTATGCATTTTATAATGAACTGGTTTTAAGACTTTATATGATAGGCTGGTGTAAATATTACCCAATCCAACAAAACCGAACCTTATTTGTAGATGCATGAAAAGTTAGGTTTTGTTAGGTTGGACTAGTTTTCTATAAAACTATAGTTTTGTAACTTAATTATACTAAATAATAGTGACTAAAGTGAAAATTAACTAAATAAGTTACATTTTTTATAACTAATTGAAAAGTAATTAAAATAACTCTAAAATAAGGTGATCGTATATATTTCCTGCAATTTATATTTGTATTTAAATTTGAAATAATTTGATTTGGTGGCCACATGGTCTAAGGTATCACGCTTGCAATAGACTGGACTGCCGATTATGAAGATATTGGGATTTGAATCCCGGTTAGGTGTACTGAAGTTGTTTTTTTTCTAAATGGTTTCCCACTCTATCTCCAAGAAAATGTAGGCACACTCCATCTAAAATTCAACCTTACTCTAATCTATAACACATTAGCGTAATTAGTGCATAGACGTTTTACCCAAAAGGGTTGTAAAAAGTAGGGATTAAAAAAATGAAATATTTCCTTTTAGGTTTTGGAGTTCTAGCGTTAACTCGTCATAAACACGTCGAGCACATTGATCGCTTTTATGTAGTTGACGATTTCTGCTTGTCCATAAAATACTTTGTCTCAAAATATGAGTTAAGCATGAACTTGTACATGGGAAGACTCTTAGATAGCTCAGTGGTTATAACAATTACGTACTAAACCAAAGGTCCAGGGTTCGATTCCCGTATCCAGGTTTAATTTTTCAATTTAAAGACTATGATATTAAATGTAGCTATAGGCCCTAACCGTAGTTAACAAATATAATATCATGGCTATTTAATCCAGTATGATATAAATACAAATCAAATAAATGATAAACACAGGTCACTGTATTATAATCTGCAAGATTATCTTTGGAGTTGAGACTGTAGTTGATATTATTTGTTATCCTGACTTTTGAAATGGAAATAACATGACTGACTAAACGTTAAAATAATTAAATATATCAAGTTTTATTTAATGTTACTTCTATCTTGGATTAATTTTCAAGTTTGAAAGTCTAGAGTGTTTCCTCTGAAATTTCACCAAATTTTAGCTTTGTATTTGATTAGAAGTACTAAAAATTCACTGGAAAATTTACATAAATATATAAAGACGCTATTAGACTTTTTTAAATATAGATAAGCATTTCCTAGGTAGGATCATTCTAATTCTACTTAATTAGGAAACTATTTTTAATTGTTTGGCCCCAAGTTGTCTAAAAATTTCAAACCATTATGAACAGTGAAGGGCAGTTGCCTCTTCTACCCTTTACCTTTTTATATCACCTTTATGAAAATATTCATTCATTCATTCATTCATCTTATTCATTATTCATTTATCTTATCACAGTGTCTTACTACTCATTCAGGCCATACGCTTATGTACTAATTACTCTAACGTATTAGGGACGAGTTAGGTTAATTTAGGGGAAGTGTACCAACATTTGCGTGGAGAGAGAGTGAGAAAACATTTAGGATAAACCTCATTACACCCGACCTGACCAAGATCTAACCATGATTTCTCCGTCATCAGAATTTCATCCTATTGCGAGAGTAACACCTTAGACCATGTTGCCACTTAGGAAGATATTATATTAACTAGGTTTACAATTAGCTAAGAAAAAATTTAATTCAAAATTTTAAAATCCTAAAGAGTATTCTATAAAATGCATTTAATCAAAGCAAACAATGACATTTTTGTTACTTTGTTTTACCTCAATTTTGGCTAGAACAGCCCTCTAATGATTGTTTATATTATATGCATTAAATTAAAAGAAACTTTTATAATGTAACTAACAACTTTGATTATATCAGCACACCGGAATTTCTATTAGCGAGAGCGAAAGGCCTACCAATTTTGCCGGGAAAGGTATTCTCACAAACTTTCCAGGGTTCTTTTACACACCACAATCTACATGGTAGCCGACGACTTTACTTCCCCTTAAAAATAAGTTGTGCTACGAGCTCAAGAAAAATCCGTCGACCCCAACTTAGTTTGAACCAATGAAAATCGAGTCCTGAGGCGAGCACTTTACCTCAAGACACCAAGTTCAACCGACAAAAACTAACTATACAATGGACCTCATTCATGTAAACTCAATTTACTCAGTAAGATATACCTTGACGGATATCTCTCTGAAGTAGCTTATAAGAGAGTGTCACAGTGTTTTAGAATGAACAGTCAATCAGCAACAAAAGTAAACTAGGACGACGAAAATCTTTTTAAATTTCTTAAGACAATAAAAATAGCTTCTCCGGAAGTATTAATAATGGTCAATGTTTATCTATATAATAATTAATCAATTTTTGGTAACAGTGCAAAAAAAAAATTGTAACGTATTTGATAGAGAATGACGTCAACCTTAACGAAACAATTATTACACTTCTCTGTTCATTTCTTAACATTTTCATCTCCCATCAAAGCTTTTCTTTACTCGGCTAAACATTATTCTTTCTAAAATTATATTTAACTGCGCCAGGATGAATAATGAAAAGAAGAAAGAAGTGCGAATGTAGCAATGAAGAAAAGTTTATTGTACACCGCTATCACCGTTCTGTTTGCTTTGGCGGATGTACTCCAGTCTAACACAGTACATTATCGCTAATGTGAGTCATTTGCTAAAACATATCTTGCAACCCGCACTAACATTAACATTTCCTCTAATTGTAAAGTGAGATTACATGCTTATCAAATTTTGATTTCATTGGACTTTATCAATAAAGGTAAAATAAGTATTTTCTGTGCAGTTATTCGCTGGCCTGTATTCAACAGCGCAAACATTTTACTGATCAAAATTAGTACCGAATCGACCCCAATATTTTGTATACTTTTCGTACAGTATCGTAACAAATTAATTTTTGGTATCACATTTGTCAAAATGTTTAAAACAGTTTTTAACTTAACAATAACTTTTGCATTTTTTGTGACCTTTTAGTAAAACTACTTCCAAAAGATCTTTATTTGTACTTTTATATAAGACAAATAATTTCAAATATTTTTGTTATTTTAATTTTTAAATATGTTTTGTCTATAAGTTTACAATAAAATGTCACTTATAGTTGGGTAATAAATTAATTTGGTAAAATTTGGAGTCGAGTTTGGCTCATTATATTTTTAACTTAAAAATTACTTTACCAAGTGGATCTCAAACTTAAATTTTAAATTTATAAATTCTACATAAAGATAGTTTGGCAGCAAAATATAATTTTGTTTAGATATATATATTCTATATAAAATAGTTTTGTACAAATACAAAAAATATGTGTGACCCTTTTTGGTTATGACAAGTATTTATTTTTTTAATGCCTAACTCAACTCTCATTTCAGTTTGCCTTTCTTCTCTATCACTTAAGTTGAATTATGTTATTGTTCACCAATTCCACATTATTTTAATATAGTTCTAATCCATTAGAGAAAGGCTTCACTTTATTAGCATAAACGCTTTTAACACTTTAACAAGAGAGAGAAAAACTCCCCTCACACCTATATCTCCTAGAGTTTGACCTCTCTTTGAATAAAACCTTCTACGTCACGGTGTTGTTGAGAAGAGATGGTCCCTCCAGGGGATTGGATGCTGCGTGCTAATTAGGCTACTAATTTAAATGTCCTCTTCATTTAATTACATAGCGCACGTTTTGCGATTACCGACTCTCTCGGTCCACTCACATTAGTTGGACTTGAGGGGGAAGGAGACTCGAAAGTAAGGGCTCGAAAGTCTCAAAAAGCCCAATGGGACGGTTTCATGCACATACGATGTCACATAAATATAATTATGATATCTCACTTCCACGTGTTTCATACTGATTAATTTAGTGCTATAACCAACTTAGGTGGCCGCATGGTCTAAGGCGTTGCTCTCACCATAAACTAGTCTGTTGTAATGATATTGGTTTGGAGCAATCTAAAATATATAAAAAGTCATGGATGAAGGTAGTATTTCTTTTAAGTAACATATGTAGAGTATCTTTTTATGATTCATCCATGAAGAAACACGCACTTCTCAGAAATAATGTGAGAAGAATTTTACCAACAAAATAAATATTTTATACCATTCTTCCTGTTAAAGGAACAACTACGCAGTATTTGGCAAAGACGCCAATTCCCTATACCAATAAGAAGCTAGCTATTTCAACACATGTCGCCAAAACTCTTTCAATCAGTTAGTTTTTACACTGTTGACGAAGGGAGAAAGATGCAAGGAGTATGTCATATATAAACCGTTTGTGCGTATCAGCCTGGCACCCTAAACAGCGACACCCAAACATCCACACGCACAAGTCAGTCAGAGCCACACACTGGCAGTCACAGTCTAACACAGTATAACATAACTAACATTAATATCACAAGTGTGCATTGATATAACGTATTTAATTTGAGTATGTATAAGTAATTAACAGATGTCATTTAAATAAACCGTGTGTGAATCAACAGCCATCAACAGTTCTCTTTCTTTAATTTTATCAATATACCGATTTAATTAGTGCTCGACCACGGAGCTATAGACAGCTGGTTAAACGGTATCTTTTCCGTACAGTGATGATAGGCGCTTGACCACGGAGCTATAGACAACCTAAACATCTTCACAGGTTTATTATATCTGGGAATTAATCCGTAGTGTTTCAATCGACACCCGACGTGACTCGATAAATTAAATAGTGCTACACTGTGAATGATGGGGAGATCGGGGTTTGAATCCCGGTTGGGTGTACTGAAAGGGGGTTTCCCAAATAGTTTTTCACTCTCCCTCCACACAAGTGCAGGTACAATTCCTATAAATTCAACCTTCCTCATCCATAACTCATTAGCGTAATTAATATATAAACATATACCTATATATGCATACAGCCTAAACAAGTAGTGAAACGCGGTGCCAAAAATATTGTGCTATACGCATAGCCCACATCATTATGCACGTAAGCTAAGGCGTCAAACTTGCCTGGCCTGAAATATCTGAAGAAAGGGAGGTCAGGGTTCAAGCCTTGGCCAGGTATAGCGACAACTAAAATGTTTAGTCTTTAAATTATTTCCCTTTCTCACACGTCTAGTTAACGCATCTACTCCTGCAAATAAAAATAAATAAACTACATTTAAATTACCTATATATTATGTCATTAAACTATAAAATATCTCAAAAGAAACAAATCATGTGACAAGTAGTTTTTAGAAGTACAGTATAGCTTTAATAAAATTCACCTTCTTCAGTGAAGAAGATTCATGCCTTCAACTACAAAACCTCCCATTTGACTCTTTACTAACTACCTCATTGTGTTCTCGTCTCAAAAAGTGTCACATTAACGACCCCGTATTGTTACCATAGAGGACCTACTCTGTCGCTCCCAACAATACAGAACAATTTGCCGTTCTTAAACACAATATATTGTTAAGTTTCTTTAGCCACACTTTATATATATATATATATATACATATATTATAAATATATATATATTTGTAGTATAAATATATATTTATATTATAAAATAGGAAAATATTTAATGTTACTCCTGGGGGCGATCGATTAGTAAACACCTGTCAGTTCAAATAAACCCTCCCAGAGAAACAGCTCGTCGAGTAATTAATGGACAAAACTATTCATTTGTTCTGATCATGAATGGTAGATCCCCAAGTGTTTACACTGCTACCCGTTAGACTGCGAGATGATGAAAACAATTGGGCCATGGTCAAGACCGTTTAGGTACTGTGTATAGGTGAGTAGAAGCGTGGAAAATGGAGTTAAATAAATGATGACATTTCATAATTTTTTAAATTGGTTCCTCACAAATAATTCTCATAAGTACATAAATTATGTTCATGTTCCCCTGGTTATAAAAAATATATATTTGATTGCTCATTTTTTTAGCCATTTTTCGTCACTTTAGAATTAAAAGTATTTTATTTGTTTGTCTCGTTTTTGAATAATTTTTAAATATTTTAAGGAATTTTTGCGTCATTTTTAGTCATTTGTGAGTTATTCATATTGATAAATTATGTTTTGAAACATGATAGATATTTTAAAAATGCAAAAATACACAAACATATATTTCTTCCTTCACATTGTTGTCGGAATGACAAGATGATGTAGACCATAAACTGTATACCCCTCTTTGCTTGGGTGAATATAAAATACACATTCCTTATGAGACTGCAACTAGGCTTGAGTGGGCTACGTTGGAAGGGGTAGCTATTACTTCTCAAACATTTATTTGTAAATCAATAATATAACCAGAAAAATGCAAGAGATTAGTTGGTAAAGACATTTCGTTGCATTTTACATTTTTGTAAATATCGCATTTGATTTAGTCGTGGGCATTTATTACAAACATTTGATTATATTCTTAGGTGTTTTTTTTAAATCTGATGTTATTTTTTAAATTTCTAGATAATTTCATATGTCATTTCTTAAATCATTTTTAGGTTATCCAAATCCGGTTCATGGTGATCACTCAGCTTAAACCGCCAGTCTTGCAATGGACAGCCTGGATTACGAGTGACAGGGAGATAAAGTTTCAAATATTATTTGGGTGATTTTTCACACTAGTTTTCCAAACTTCTTCTTACACTAATATTAAGCTATTCATAATCATGGTGTTAAACGAAATTATGAAACAAATTGTGTATCAGAAAGGAATTGTGTGTCTAGTTATTATTCCCATGTGGTCTAAATTAAGTCTTCACGATATTTGTAAGCAATTGGTAATAGTGACTAATTTGTCCATTTAACAACCAGGGAACCATTTTCAATATTTATCAACATAATTGGTTATTTATGATATAATTTGATCCTCAGACAAGTTTGAAAAGTGTTATTTATTTTTAAAAAAAACTCCATTGTGTCACATGGCATCAGTCCGTAGTCAAAACATAACGACTGATCAGCGGCCGTATTTTGTTGAAGCTAGTCCCAACTTCTATGGGTAGATAGTTTCATATGGACAGCATAACATACATTCCATCCGTTAATCTCAGTTTTATAAGCCAGGGCTACTACTTTCATATTCAATTAACTCCTCTCTTGTCTTCAAAGAGGCCTAGTCTACCCCGTTCCAGACCCACTGCTTCACATACACTCTGAAAGTGCTGGGGATTGAACCATGGAAGCCAAAAAGTAAATGGTTATTTTTTAGTAAAATTTAACTTTAACTCTCAGAGAGGGCTACATGGTCTAATATGTTACTCTTGTGCTAGACTGGATTTCGGGATTGGGGTGATTGAATTTAGAATCCCGGTTGGTGTACTGAGGGTTTCCCACTGTTATTCCACGCAAATGTAGATGCATTTCCTAAAATATACCTTACTCTTCCTATACCACTGGCGTATCGATGCATGCAGATCAAAACATGTACTAAGACAGGCGAAGAAAGAAAAAATCAAATTAAAAGAAAGTATCAAAAAGTAAGAAAATGGAAAAGAAATACTTGGAAAAGCTTTGAAATGTGGTGCTGGAGAAGACTTGAGAAGATCAGGTGGACAGACAAGGGGCAAACGAAGAAGTCCTAAGAAGAGTAGGTGAGAAGAGAACCATTTTGTGTGTGATTCTTTGGTGCGAAAAAAAAACTGGATCAGAGCCATCCATAGAAAGATCTGTTTTACGCACAACTTTAGGGGAGGAAAGTTTGAGGGAAAGAGGAGCTTATGAAAAAGGAGGATTCAAATGTTGGATGACTTGAAGAGAAGAAGAAAATCGGACCTGTCGCATGACTTAATAATAATAATAATTTCAATTTCAATTTCCTTTATTATAGTGCTGGCCAACACTCGTAAGACCTATAACAGGCCAGCACTGAAAAGTACACACTTACATACCTTACAATACATATATTTACACACGAAAAAATGATAGACAAAAAATGGCTTAATAATGTTATATACTGATGAATAGTTACGAGATAAAAAAAAGTAGTTAATAATAATAAGAATAAAAAGTAACATTAAAAACAAATAACTAAATAGTAAGCAGTAGTAATAGTAACATTATGCAAAAAATAGATCAGAATATTGTAAGTTTAAATAATATAGGCAAAACCTATACATGATAAATTATTGATTTGGGATAACCTTAAATAACTCTCTGGGTTTAGTTTTCCTTTTATGATAAAAGTCGAATTCGACAAATCTAGAATTGGCGCTATGGATACAAAGACCTGTAGGGTTCATCTTATAAGATCTATTGAGAAAAAACAATTTAGGATTACGAGAAGCCCGATAAGGGATATGAACGCCTACCTGATCAAGAGCAAATTTGCAAGAAATTTTGTTATTGAAAATATTAAAAACAAAAAGGGCATCACAATTAAGTCTACGCGAGAAGAGATTTTGGAGCCCTAATAGGTTTCGAATTCTGTCATAATCATAATAAATCCGGTTACTAAAGTATTTATCATAGCATGCAGCAACAAATTTTCTTTGAACGTTTTCTAACCTAAGAGAGTCAGTTAAGGTAATGGAATTCCAAGAAACAGTAATATATTCTAACTTAGATCTAACCAGGGCGTAATAAGACATAAAAAACAGTCAACTTTCTTAAATGATGAAGTAATAAATTTAATAAGTCCAAGTAATTTCAATGACTGGGAAATGACATGGTCAACATGATAGTGGAAATAAAGTTTGTTATCCAGGAGGACACCAAGATCATTAATGCAAAGTGCACGAACTATGTTATCACTGCCCAATTTATAAGTAAAAAAGAAAGGATTAGTTTTCCTAGTAAAAAGTTATAGATTTGGTCTTAGATTTATTGATAGACATTCCATTTTCCAAAGACCATTGTAAAATACCATTTACATCATTTTGTAAATCTATATAATCTGCAATTGATTTGATAGTTTTAAATAATTTTACATCATCAGCAAAGATTAAATAACTAGAAGAGTTCAAATACTTACCAATGTCATCAATAAACACATTAAAGAGAAGAGGACCTAAATTAGACCCCTGAGGTATGCCACAGGGTGCTAAAAATGTATTAGAGGTGTGTGAATCAATTTTAATTATGAATGATCTTTCATGCAAATAACTGCTGAACCAATTTACATAAGAGTGAGAAATAATAATAATAATAATAATAATAATAATAATAATAATAATAATAATAAATAATAATAATAATAAGAGTTTCAAAATAAAAATTTGATTTTACTAATATCAAAACTGTGATGAGGTATCTTAAGGTCAGTTTTTAAGCAGCGTTTTATTGCAATGAGTTTAGCTACCAGTTTTAAAAATAATTTTCAAAATAATTATATTAAAATAGATGTTAAAACGAAACTCATTTTCTGACTTATGTTCCTAACTATTGTGAATCAGACGCCTTCTGAAGAAGCAATAGAAAAGATTAGCGAACGGTAGTTTTAAAAAGAAACTTTAGAATTGTAGTTTTAAAATTAAATTAGGGAACTAAGGTTTCAAATGAAATTAAAGAACTGTAGGTTTAAAATAAATCAATAGCTTAGCCTTAAATAAAATTGGAGAATTATAGTACTAAAATGAATTAGGAGAAACGTTTTAAAGCTAAATCGGGGAGATGTAGATTCAAAATATTATTGGATTAATTTAGTTTTAAAATAAAATTGGATAGTTTTTTATGGAAACTGGAAAACTGTAGTTTTAATATTAAATATGATAGCCTTAATTTTAAAATGAAATCCAAGGACGGTAATTTTAAAATAAAATAGAAGAACTTAGTTTTAAAATAATCTGGGGAAATGTAGTTTTAAAAGAAATTGTATAGTGCTAGTTTAAAAAAAAATTTTTTCAAAATTAATTGGGAAAACTGTATTTTAAAATGAGTTTAGATAGGTGTACATTTAAAACTAAATTGTAGAACTATAGATTAAAAATTATTTGGAGAACTGTCGTTTCAAAAACAATTGATTAAGTGTAGTTTTAAACGAAACTTGAGAAATGTATATTTAAAATGAAATTAGAGAATTGTAGCTTTAAAATGAAATTAGAGAACTGTATTTTAAAATAAAATTGGATAAGCTCAAGTTTGAAATTAAATTGTAAAACTGTTGTTTTAAAATTAAATTACTTTTATTTATCGGTGGAAGCATAAAAAAATATTATTAAATTACTTTAAAAAATCATGGTTTATATTTAGAGGTTGAATAATACAAATAATAAAGGAGATTTCATATAAAATAGTTTTAATAGTGTATTTTCTCTTATTATAAAATAATTAAGATAATATTGGTAAGAATTCAGCTTTCTATTACATTTAATTTTGCCTAAAATTATATTTTCCATTAAAATATTATAACTTTTTGCCTCCACGTGAACATTATATTCAAATAACTACTCGTTGGGATTGTATCTTAAGTTAAAATATTAGTTAATTAAAATACATGGTAACATTATTTAGTTAAATTCTCCAATAACGACCCACCACTAGTAAGACTATTTTATATTTTCAAACTTTAAAAATTTTGTCCTTTAAAAATAAGCTAAGTCAATACATTATAAAATAACAAATTGCAATATTTGCCACTAGATACAAATTGTTTCATCCAGTGGGTATAAGTGTATTTTTTAACATGTTTGGGAAAGTACCTCGTTGTAGACAGCTAGCTTTATTCAAACGACAGGTCACGTTGACCTGGTCGTTATTTTTAACAAATAGAAACTGCTATAGACGCTAATACTGTATTATTTATATCGAGTTGGAGCTCCTGTTGGTTCGATCCCAGGAAGTGGTTAAAATAATTTATTATTTGTGAATGGAAAAACAACAAACGTCCTAATTTACCGAGGTTATAACTCCTAGTAATAAAGTGGAGAGATGAAATGCAGTGGCAGGTAGAGATAAATAAACGATGAGAGAGAAAGATTGATGGGAAAGTAAGGGAAGAGAGGGTGACAGTAAATTAGAAAAGGAATAGAGGAAATTAGAGTGATAAAGAGGGAGGGAGAGTAGTTTAAAGTAACGAAGAAAGCATTAAGGATTTTGAGATAAAGTGAGTAAGAGAAAAGGAGAAGTAAAGAATGACGGTAGCTTGATAAAAAAACGGACAAGTAGGAAAATGAACATAGTATAGAAAGGAGAGAAGGAGAAATTAATATGCGAAGGTAGAGAGAAGAGAAGCAAAGTTAAGGGAAAATAGTAAGGGAGTAGGAGGGACGGGGAAGGATTAAAATGTGATAGTAGAAATAAGAATTAGCTAGAGATGAGGCTATAGAAAGATTGTAATAGAAAAGGATGGAAAAGAATAAGATAGGAAGCAAAATATTGAATATGGATAGAAATATGAACAAGGAAATAGATCTGCATTGGGAGAGAGGGAGAAAGAAAAAAAATGCAGCCATAGAAGAATTAAAAACAATGTCATTCACAAGACTGAAAAAATCATGGCATATGATTTGTTTGTAAAAACCTTAAAATATTGGTTTTTCCTTCTTTATTTAAGAGGACTTTCAAAAACTGTCCGTAACTGGGAGATAATAGCTTTTTCCACTAGTACAGGATGACAGCCGTTTGTTCAATATCACCCTGGCCTAACACTTCTCCCATTGTTAATTCAAATCAAAGCGAGTGGAAGGAGAAAGGCTATCACTTCCTTGTAATGGTGGCTTTAAATAAATTAAGTAACGCTTGCGGGAGCCAATGTTACATGTGCGAAAGGAAAATGCCATAGATAAATCTTTGAACAGGCGAAGATTGTGGGATGGGAGTGAGGGCTAGAAGGGGTTTGAAGAGGGAAAATGAGGGTGAGGAAGATTGGGTGGGATTTCCAAGATACGCTTAACACAACGGAAAAACCTTATGAGTTAAATATTTGATGTGAGATTGAATTCTTACCAAGAATCTAAATGAGAACCTGGAAACTAAACGTAACGTTTACACCTATTTTTTTAAATAGGAAATGTTTAGTCTTAGTTGTTAAACCTATATTGTAATTGCTAATATTTTTCAAGTTAAACTTAAAGTTTACAAATTTAACAAATGTACATTTATATCTCTAAGAATACGAATCACAACCTTATTTTTTCTGCCAATTTATTTGACAACTATAAAATGTATAACTTCTATTCATAAAATGGAATTCACAACCTTGGTTTAATTTTTTCACTAAACTGGGCGAATTACCTAAGAAGCCAGAATTCGATTCCCGGTTATGTGACTCAATATGATATATTTTGTACCTTAAATGATGCGTAATTCTTATCTATCTACTAATGAATAATCATATGTTTTTAGTAATTTATTATTCTCAAGACGTTCTGTTATGTAGGTCACTTAAATTCCGTAGATCCAAAAACTTGCACAAAAGTTCCTTGATAGTATACAGCTTATGCAAATAATTTAAAAGAGGGTGTTAAACAGTAATTTGTACAGTTGTAATAAAATAAATTGGGTAAATTCATCGTTATAGACATTTATATAACTATGAACTAAACAATTTTATTTTATATATATATATATATAAATACGGAGATATACTGATATTCTTACTGTACATTTTTTGAAACTACGTCACCTGTTCAGCCTATAATTTATATGACATTTACTCTAATGTGATGGTGATCTAGGAAACGCATTTACGTGGAAGAAGAGTGGAAAACCTTTTAGTAAAAACTCCCCTCAGTAGTCCGACTGGAATGCGAGCCCTGTTCTTTCCATCATCAGCAGGCCAGTCTAACACAAGAGAAACACCTTAGACCAGGCGGCCACTGAAGTGTGTCATTAATCTATTGTCTCGTCTTTTAAAGTAGCAGTATAGGTTGTCGAATACCAATAATCTGAAAGAAAAAGATGTTTGTTAAAATAAAAGTGTATAAAAACAAATAATGGTTATAAATTGTGTTAGATTCAAATGTTTGGAAACTAATCGAACAAATGATTGCACAGAATTAAGTGTTAAAATTGAATCAAGCTTATATCATATTGATGAGTCAAACGGTTGAATATTATTTGTTCTTTGTCATAATAATATTAAAAGCGATCATTCATATTGATGGTCCAAACGATTTAGTAATGTATATTTCTTTGACACACATTATTAAATTATGTGCTTTTCCACCAGTTTTATTTTACTAAATTTATATTTAAAAAATCCGAAATACTTTATAGTATGCACTTTTCCCACGGAGGGAATCTACTTGGGACAGAAACGTTATGGACCTTACAAAACGAAAATTTGGAGTAGAACGAACGTATGAAAAGTCGTAAGCAATTGGATGGCAAAATAGATTACGATATCTATATTATACTTAAAATGAAAATTGAACAAACCAAATTGAAAATCCCTATAGAAACTACAAACACATTTGTATAAAATTTGAAATCGCACAAAGCCCTTTACTTCCCAACAAAACATTGCCTTTCCTGTATCCTAGACTCTGGAGCTATCATCTTTCTAAGCTACGAGTATTTCTTCTCAAGTTCTTCTTGCTTTATTGTCTTTGTGGCAGGTACTGCTCCTAGCAAGTTAAAAAAGAAACAAGCGCATACTTCCCACGTGGTTTGTTGAAACTTCAACTTTCAAAGTTTCCCTCGTCAGTTTCCTTCAGTGCGATTTCACAGTTGGATGAACCCACCGTGTACGTAAGCACTTGTTATTAATTTGCCGTTCTCAACGCCACCATCGCCTTTATTGGTTCGCGACAAAGTGGATTTCCCCAATGCCTTTTAAACTTAAGATGTCAAAAGACAAGTTTATAATGTTATGAATAGAAGCCACTCGCTTGTATATTCGTTATCCAATGCTTGTTAAATATGTAAACTGGAGTTTTTCTTACAAATTAGAGTCAGTTTGTGTCACCAATTGTCTTCGAGTGAATGACAAATGAAACAACTTCTGAGCGGATTGTTTGTTAGAAATAATAGAAAGGTGTGTGTCTCCTAATATATAAGAGCAATACAAACACATCGTTATGGAAACGAAAAGGGGATATCTTAAAGCAGGGGTTGCAAAATTGGTGGGCCAAGGACGCATTTTGTTGGGTCAGAACATTGTGTTTTTACCCGCTTCGGTGGCCGCATGGCCTAGGGTGCTAATACTCTCAGAGTAGACTATACTGCCAATTACCGTGAGCTCGAGGTTCAAATTGGGGTTTGGTGTACTGAGAGTGTTTTTTTCAAAATGCCTTACCACTCCCCTCCCCACAAATGCGAGTACACTTTCTTGAAATATAACCTTCCTCATCCTTAAAACTCCTACCGTAATTGGAACATGAGAGTATAACCTAAGCAGAGAGTAAAACGTGGTGCTAAAATAACAAACAAAAACACTTTTTTAAATTAATTAGGCCTAGTTTCATTTACCCGCCTCAGTAGTGTAGATAGCTAACGCGCTATTTTCATGTTGAACCAGACTGTCGAGGACGGGGAGATCGAGGTTTGAATCTTGCTCGGGTAGACTGGGGGATTTTTCTCCTAAAAGGTTTTCCACTCTACTTCCACGCAAATGTGGGTTCACTTCTTCCATATCCAACCTTCCCGATTCCTAACCCATTAGCGTAATTATTACTTAAGCGTATAACCAGAACGGGTGATAACTACTAAGTACCTAGTTTCATTTCTTAAAGATATATATTTTTTTAGCACCGCGTCTTATATCCGTGCGGGTTATACGCTTAAGTACTAATTACTCTAATGGATTATGAATTGGGAAGGTTGAATTAAAGGAAGTGAACCCGCATTTGCGTGGAGGGAGAGTGGAAAACCATTTAGGGAAAACCACCCCCAGTTCACCCGACCGAGATTCGAACCTTGATCTCCCCGTCCTCAGCAGTCGGGTCAACACGACAAGGGGTTTAGCCAACTACGCCACCGAGGAGGTTTAAAGATATATTTTAATAGAATAGTGAAAGTTTACTTTTAATGATTATTTCTTAGCATCACGTCTTATTGCCCGTTCGGACTATACGCTTTTGTACTAATTATGCTAATGGTTTTTGGGATTAACAATGTTATATTTAACGAAGCATAACTTCATTTGCTTAAGAGAGAGAGAGAGAGAGAGGAGAGAGAGAGAGAAGAGAGTGGAAAAACATTTTGGGGAAACCTCCCTCAATACACCAGATTGAGATAATAATTAATTAGAATGTTGTTGTAAGTAAATTGTTATTAAAAGTAAAAAAGTGGTTCAATTTAAACAAAAACTTAGAATGGAGCTTACTAACCAAATATTTGGTCTTGGTAATATTATAAAAACTGAATTGTTCATTTCATCGTCACTTCATCAACGGTATTGTATGATAATAATTTATGTTGTAGATTTTGAAAACCTCTTTTAAATTAATTATTTATCAAATTACTTGTAAAAATGAAGCTCACCTAATGAAACGCATCAGCATTTAAATATCTGATTAAATCCCATAAAAATCCGTCTATAGCAATGGTAAAAAGAGAGTGAGGAATTATTTTTTTGTAAAAATATATTTAATAAACGTGGGAGAACCAAAGAGAAAACAAGAAGAGCATGAGTTTCAAAATAAAATGGGAGCGTAACGATTTCTTTGTGGAAGCGAAGATCATTCCCGAGTGCAGTTTAATATGCAGACAAAGTATATGTGTCAAAATATGACATTATTGCACACAACATACTAAAAATTTGACCAGTATTGGAAAAGATGGGTAATGACAAATTTAATCAACTGAAAAAAAGGATTTACATTTAATATTAAGCCTTAAAACTTAACAATCTAAAATTCATCTCTAAAATCATACATGTTTGTAGGCCTATTATGTAGCGTGTTGACTCCATAATCCATTAAAAATAAAGGGTTTTTGTTTATATCTAAGCAGATTTATCTTACACTCAATATTTATTTTGTTAATTGACTGGCCCCTGAATTTGTGCTTTCACTCCTTGCCTTAAACTAAAGTTCAAAGCTTGAAAGATAGACAAATAATATTAAAAAATATATTCGATCAAAGTAATAAATAACATCCTTAGATAAGAGAAACTTGTCATGTGGAGGTTTGCAGAGCTGCTCTTGATAGCCATCTAGTTGGGTTCAAGATATATTTGAGAAATTTCCTTTACATTTAAGAACGATTGTATATCTGTTTGCTCCTTATTTATTCTTCATACGGATTGGTTTTCTTTTCTATGGAATTCTAACTTTTGTTGAAGTAAACTAAATTAATCACTTTTGGAGCTCTCAATATTTATAATCAAGATTTGAAATGTTTAACAGGGAGCTAAGATATAACTGGAAAACCGTTGTGAAAGGATTATTTATGAAAACACATCTTGATGTAAAACTGGTTTTAAAACTTTCTATTGATGTTAAACACTTAATTTTAACACGATAACTCAGTTTAATAAAAAGTATATTATTTCCTTTAATTTTGAATATAATGATCAAATTTTAGTACATTTAGGTAACCTGGTGGTTAAGTGGTAAGGTGTCAGATTTCTGTGCTGGGTGTTCGGGTTTCAATCCTTGGTCTTAGCACAGATCTATCTGATTGCGAAACCCTTCCTTCACCTCTGACAAGACGTGTATTAATCACAACTTGTGAATGTGTGGTATTCCAGGCCTCCACCGTGGTTCGGATCCCACGTTATACTGTAGGTCCTCCATTTCATCTCACAATCACATTAGCGTAAGTGCGTATAACTCGAACGCGTAGTAAGGCATAGTGCTAATAATATTATTATTATTACATTTTATACGTTATTATAGCTGAATGTTTCCTTATAAGTTTATTTTTAATACAATATTTTATATTTTCTTATTTCTGAATTATTTCTATATAATTATTTAAAAAATCCAAATGTTTGTAAACAATATTTATGTTGAATGATTATATATGTTTTTGCAAATATGGACACTATTAAAAGCACTACGTACGAGAGTGGGGGGGGGGGGAGGGTCAATAAATGGAGTAGTTAATTATCGTTGCCTCTTGAAATTATTTCTTATGTGGCCCAATTTTCAACTTACAACGCTTGTTAAAGGATATACCCCTCTTAAGGGTATTTGAATGAGCTTGGAATTATTTAAAATCAATTTGCGAGAACGTGGATATCATGGTTTGAATCCCCTTTGAATGGGCTAAAGGAATTGTTCTTAAATGGTTTCCCCCTGTCCCTCAACGAAAAAGTAGATTCGGATTCTATAAATTATACCTTCCTAAAATGTACAGATATAGCGCTGAAACTATTGGTATTTATAAAAAAAAAATCGGATATATGGTTTTTATTTTATTATTTCTGAAAATTGGAAAATGACACCTGGGCGCGGGAATCGAACCCGGGACCTTTGACTTAGTATGCCACTGCTCTAACCACTGAGTTATCCAGGATTAATCTCGTGCTTAGGATCATTTTTCACTCATATTTTAAGGCAAATATCTATGATGGACTTAGGGAAATCGTGGCTACAAATGTGTGATTTCTAATATCACGAGCTATCAGATAACCCAGCCATCTGCGACTCGGTAGTTGGCTTATGCGCCACATGTATAGTTATTATTATAATGGTTTGGGATGCATTTCATTTATGAAATGATTTCCCTCAGTCCCACATAGACTCTCTGCCTTAAAATATGAGTGAAAAAGGACCCCAGGCACGAGAGATTCCTGGACAGCTCAAGTGTTTAGAGCATTGGCATACTAAGTCAAAGGTCCCGGGTTAGATCCCTGTGTCCAGGTATCATTTTTAAATGTCAGAATATGATATCTGGTGGAGTTATCCCTCACTAAATGCATACATAATAGCTTCGGCTACTTGATTCTTTTTTATTATTATTATTTTCATCACCGCGTCTTACTACCCGTTCGGGTTACACACACTTACGCTAATGTATAATGGAAGGGTGATTGGAGATAAAATAGAAGACCTATAATTAATGTGGGATCCGAACCACGACGGAGGCCTGGCATTCCCCACATTCACAAGTTGTGATAAAATACACTCTTGTTAGAGGTGAAGAAAGGGTTTGGCAATCAGATAAATCTGTGTCCGGGATCCAGGAGTTTCTATCATAATCTTTGATATTTAAGCTTTCAATGTTAAGTGTTTTCGTATCTCATGGAGTTGTCAAAGATATCTAAAAAAAATAAGTTAAAATTGGAGATATATTGTAAGTAATTTTCCGGAAAAATGATATACTTTTTTTAAATCAATAAACATTGGCTGTCTATAAATTTTTATTAAAATTGTTTGAGCCTACCTAAAGAAAATAATATTCTCTTTCACTCTTTAGTAGGACCTATTAGGGTTAGATTAATGGTTCCAAACCTCCTCTTCCCCTCTGTTCCACCCTCCTACGGATTCTTATGTAAATCCTAGATACCATGGTCTCAGCTCTATGTAATGTACAAATAGATATCCAAGCAGACATCCGGTAATGTACTAAATACCTTTTCAGGTTCAAGGCGTAATCAAAAAGTCAAAATGTCATTTTATATAAAATTTTGTACGTTCCTAAGAGTCACTGGAAAATATAAAATAACAGTATTTTATTGAGATTTTGGTGATTTATTAATAAATCCTTACTAATTCTTACTTTTTTAAAGCCTCTTATAATAATGAGACCCACTTCGGTGGAGGCATGGTCTAACGTGCTACTCTGGCAGTAGACAGGACTACCGATGATGGGGATATCAAGGTTCAAATCTTGGTCATGTGTACTGTGTTTGATTTCAAAATGGGTTTTCACTCTACTCCATGCAAATGCGTGTACACTTACTATAAATATAACCTTCAAACATCCTAAAACCGTTAGAATAATTAGTATATAAGCGTAATATAACCCGAACGGATAGTAAGACGCGGTGATAGAAAGAATGATAATTTTAAGGAAGGATCCCAGCTATTAATTTATTAGTATATTATTATGTTAACATAGTTATTTATATTATAGGTTATTATTGTATAATAACAATTATATTATAACATAGGTTTTTTAATCAAGAGAAAACAAATAGTTTTCTGTACAAAAGTTAAAACTATAAAATAATTCAAAATTATCTGGTATGATTCAGGCTGAAATGGAGGGTAAGTATAATTTATTTTAATGAGAGACCTACTCATGTAATCATGTGATCAAAGGTGTCAGGCTCGTAATAGAATGCATTGAGGATGACAATTAGATCACTATCCAAATGTCATCGGGATCACTGGAGGCGTTTTACCATTTGTTGATTATCACCGTTTAATTTTACTTTCATTGCATCTTATCACTGGTCAATTTTATTCACATTTGATTACATTACTAAAACAAGAAAGAGTAAATTAAAATTTGTAGAAATTAGAACAGTATTTTCTTAGGAAACGATTTGGGAAATTCTCAATATAGCTCACTGGGACTCTAACTCCAAATTCAACTGAAAACTATATTTAAGGTGAGCTTGGTGTTTAATCACACTTTCACAGATGCCGGCGATGATAAAATAATATACCCAATTGGCAATCAGCTCTTGATCTTTATATATTTGTATACATCTGAAAGTATATAAAGAGTGTTCGGAAACTCATATCCCAAACTGCACATATAATTTGTTTGAACCAAAAGAAATATACAAATTCCCATATACTTACATCCGGAAAACTAAGATAGTGCCATTAAATTATGTTCAAAGCTTCAGCGTACATCTCAGGGAGAGCAAAGTTGTCTAATCACTAGTGTACAACAGGTTGCATAGGAGTTGGGTGCGTGGCACTACACATCTCGCCATCTTGGAACACGGCAGCAGAACATAAAATAATTAATAGTAAACACATACCAGTTCATCTAGAAAAGCAAGTACGTTCTGAGGGTCATCATTAACGGCACCTACATCACAAAAACTGATTGCCATTATTACATGTGAACTGTTGTACGCCTAACTCCTATGCAACTTTTTGTACATGCATGTTTGAACAGCTTTGCTCTTCCAGCACTATACGCTGAAACTTTGAAAATTATTTAATGATATTTTCTTAGTTTGTAGTATGTAAGTGTATAGGGATTTTTTTATTACTTTTGGTTTAAAACACGCTATATGTTCAGTTTGGGTTGTGAGTTTCCTAAAATACTGTATATTATATAAACTCACTTTAGATCACAAATTTACACATACCTCTGAAAAAACTCGTGGCAAAACAACATATTTCTGATTGGCTAATCAAAGAGACACTTAGAGACTTTTATTTTACAACATTTTCAGTTTGCAGAGTATCTGACAACTTTGAGACTATAGTCACATAACCTGATTTGGTGGCCGCATGGTCTGATTCGTCACTCTCATGCTTAACTATAAGGTCGATGACAGGGATATTGGGGTTTGAATCCCGGTCAAGTGTACTGAGGGTGTTAAAAATGTTCAACACGCTCCCTACCCTCAATTGTGGGTACATTTTCTTATAAATTCAACATTTCTCATACATTATTAATTAATTAATTAGTACATATGAGTATAGCCTGAATAGATAGTAAGACGCATTGCTAAATAAAAACGATTTACATATATTATATATACATATATAATATATAGTCACAAACGTCAGTAGCGTAAGGTGCGAATCAAATTGGGGTGCGGGGTGTGGGGGCATGAACATCCCTGCTTTACTTCCCATTCGTTCCGAATAAATTACTTATCTTAGGGGACATGAGATATAGTAGTACTAATAATACTTTATATCTCCTGGAATAACACACTGTTATCAGATAAGTTATTCAAACCATATAATATTCATTAAATGTAATTATACACCCTGCACGATAATATATTTGCTGTCCAAGGTGTTTTTCCTCTCCATAATGTTTTTGTCAGTTGGTTTTCTCTTCTGTCCAGCTGGGACTGCACTGCCTTATTTTATCTATATTCCTATATTATTTTCTTAATCTTACGCATGTTAAGAGGTCCGTCTAAGTAAGCGAGAAATTGCCACACAGACGTTCAGCTCTAACGCAATATTTAATCAGTGATGCGTCATTTCAAAGTAAGTTTCACGGCAACATAAAGTAGGAAGATTCTAACAGAGATCTTTTTTTTTTTTTCGTAACAACCCTTTATTTTTAATTTTATTTATATAAAAAATGTGTGAAAATGTGAAATAAGCTAGTTTTCAAATACTTTTAATCATATATGCGGACATATGAGATTAGGCTTTATGAAAAAGCGCTCTAGTTTTCCTCTAACACAGTGCTTCTCAAACTTTTTTTAGATTGTACCACTTGGCCATTTCTAAAAGTTTAATGTACCTCAAGGTAAAAAAATTGCCAAATGATAGGCCTTAGAAAATATGACCACTTGGTAAATTATTGATATATTTAATCTACTAGGAAAAAATATCCTTAATCAAAATATTTCAAATGAGAAAAAACTAATTAGAGAAAAATCCTACTGTTATAACCCTAAAATGATCTTATTGAAAATCGTTATAATCAGTTTAAAACTTTTTAGAGTAAAATCATGTTTTTAAACATTTTATTCACAAATTCGTTCAAATATAAATAAATAATAAAGAAAACTTAAATATACTATTATCAAATCAAGATTTTTATTTGTAATTCTGGAGCTGATATATTATGAGTCCCAAAGTTTTTCAATGGGATGGGTATGGCTGCATGACTTAGAACAACTGTGTAATGTCTGGTTATCCAGTTGAAACTTACTAGAGAATGTCATGATCCAAATTTAGCCTACTGCGATATCTATTTTCTAGGTACATCATTGATGAAAAACCACTCACAGAGAGATGTTATTGAGAAAGACATAATAAACTGCTAATGTAGAAGATGTCAAGTAGAGGGTTGAAAATTCTCAGAAATCGGTGTCCAGCTGAGAGCAAATACAGGGGTAAAGAGGGTAGGAAATAACGAGATACCAGTAATTGCCAACAATGTGGGTTTTTCATAAGTACCTTGTTATGTTTCCAATTTTCCCTTGAGAGCTGCTCGCGTACCCCCTAAAAGGTTCTAGTGTACCTCTGGGGGTACTTGTACCCCAGTTTGAGAGCCACTGCTCTAGAAAATTGAGTCGTATTTTAATATGTTCTCAAGATAAATTATTTTAAGTTATTATAGAACTAAAGGCGAGATTTCCTCTTTACCTTGAATAAGACGTTTCGTAGTTTTGTTTGCCCTGTTTCTTATTGAGATAACAAGATGATAAGGGTGAAAGGAAATATAAGCTTATACAAAATAGAAACACATTTCCAGAAAACTACACAGACCATTGAATCTTAAGACATGTGGCCTGACAGCGATTGATACGCTCTCTTCGGCCTAGATGACCGCCTTGATCTGCTTAACCCTAGGCTTGATTTGGGATGGAAGGGTACGCGAGTAAAGGCCAATGTTTTTGCAGTTTTTTTGGCAAAACGTTTTTGGTTAAAATAATAAAAATATTGCTTCAGTACAAACATAGATTTTGATTTTCATTACATGATGATATCAACCGTTCCGGAATATACATCATGAGCATAAGCAGCATTAGATGAGAAACTTTTTAAATGAAGAGAAAAAGTTGTCAATAAATTATAGGACACCTTGAGATATATTAAAAAAAATTTGAAGTCATTATGTGAAGAAAATTAAACTCTATGTTTGTAATGAAGCAATTTATTGATTATTTTGGTAACAAAAAATATTTTGCCATAAGAACTGCAAAATCACTGGAATTTCCTCGCATTCCTTTTCATCCCACATTAATGTACAACTAGTACCACACCCTAGTGTATCCTAGTTACACGTATGGAGGGATGATAAGTCAATTTTGCCCTCAAATGCGAAAGAGTAGGATACGTGGGTCTTCCAACCTCCTTTTATGGTCACAAATATGTCCTGACAGCATTGCCATCAAGTTCTTGGTCTCCTTACATCCAAGTGAAAACTTTTAAATGTGGACTAAGTTGAAATTATTTCGGATTGTGTTAGATCCTCTACTCCATTTTAAATTCCTGAGTGATCCTAATAGTGGATAGTTAGCTTAACATTATGCCCTATCATTTTCTTGAAACAAGATCATATTACTCGTTAGGGGCTCGGTATTCGTGATCTAAGAAAGACGAGTCAGAAATTCGTGGGGGTGAGGAGAATTCTAGTATGGATTACTGTCGCAGTTGTTACGACGAGACCCCCTGACCCGCCAAATGGTCTGGCGAAGCATGTGAGAGGAAGAAGGGTTGGGTTACCACCCTCGTATCACCATTTCACGATCTTCTATTCTTCTCCATAGTTTTAACATACACATATGTACTATGGTTGGAACACCATTAGTAAGAATCGTATTTGACAAATCTAACAGCTACTCTTTCCAGGGTGCAAATTTACAAGCACACCATTCTCGTAATGTCTGGAACAAACATGGATGCAGAGGTCAGGATTTTAATCTCGACTGGGCTTACAAAGGTAAATTATTTTTAGAAAATGCTTACAACGCTCTCACTTACAGTGCATGAGAATACATTTACTCTAAAATACACCTTGCTTTTTCCCATCAAATTAAAATAAATGTGGATATACAGCGGAAATGATACCATACTTGTGGGCATATGTTTTTCCACCTCTGATATTAGACAGGATGAATATAGTGATATTTTGCCAATGTTGGCTATTCTACTTTCTTATCTAATATCCTATAAAGGGTCTGACTATAACTGGATCACTAAAGTAGAACTTTAGCTGTACAAATCCACACTAACACATATTGTGTTCAGCCCATTTCAAGTCTGACAGTTGGTAAAAATCTTTGAAAGCTATATGTAATATAGATTAAAAAATATGTGTATTCTAAATACGTTACTTTTACCAACTAAATTATGGTTTTATAATATATGCTAAATTGGAATCAAACAAGATAAATTTGTTAATTAGATTGTATATACATAAATATAATCACATATTACTCGGGCTATACGCATATATAATACTACTATAATAGGGTAGGAAAGAGGAAGGGCGCATTTTAGAGGTAGTGTACCCCAATTTGCATGTAAGGAGAGTGAGCGACCAATTAGGAAAATTCACCCTCAATAGACCCATTTGCGATTCAATCCGCTTTATCCCCTTCATCAGCAGGCCTGTCTAACACGAGAATGACCATTTGGCCACTGAAGCGAGGTATATATTATTATTATAAATAATATATTATATTCATTGAAACAATATAGTCAAATAAAAATATCCATACACAACTTTTTGAATTTAATAAATCCTCAATAAGACAAGACAAAGCACATTTTATCAGGTTTTTTTGTATGACTTAAAAATACTTCTCTTTTACCGTTTTAAAATAAACAATACTCTGAGTAAAAAATCAATAATACAATAAAAATATATTAAGAAAAATATGTATAAAATTAAATTGCTTTTACGTTTTTCGTTTCTTTACTTCTCTAAGAAAAAAAACCGCGCATAAACATTTAAATTGAATCAGAAGCTGGGAACAGAATTTATTAAATTTGTTTAATGAAAAGTGTGTAAGGGCGTAATGAAAGAAAAAGTTAGACAAAACGTGCCAAACAAATTAAATAATCAAGTAAAGTGAAGTAAAATAAAAAATAAATAGTGGGAATCGCGTCAGGGATTGAAGGGGATAATATAGAAAAGGAATTACAATAATATAAAGGTGTACTTTAATACATTTCCGATTTGAAAGGTATAGAGGGAAGACATTTTGATTCCCCAGTTTCCGATTACATGTAGTCCCGCACGAGTGTTTAAATGATCCAACTTTTAGTTTAAAGGGACTTTGGTTTGATATTAAGAAAGGTAGGGGAGTTAAATCAATAAAATATTTGTTTACAGGTAAGTCCGTGTACCCAGATACTAGAATTATTGGGAATATTGTTGGCTGTGTAGTGTTGTATATCCTATCCTAGGCTGTAAATAGTTGGTAAATTGTGTTAATGCAACCACGCATTTATAACGTGATGAACTCCACACCAAATACAGAATAGCAATGCTTCCATCAGCCCGCTTTAAATCCATTCTAGAACATTTAATAGATTACTTTGTCTAATATTTTTAATGAACCATTAAACTGTTATTAAATTGACCGACAGCATTTGCCACCGGCAACACTTGCGTTTACGTGCCTTCAAACATCGGGTTTTATAAAAGAAAATATGAAAACATGGAAATTTTTGTGATTACAAAATATAATTTGATTTGTTAGTAACCAAATTACATTTTATTTGTTTAGTATTAAATCAAACCATGGTTTGGTTATTACTTTTAAAAAAAAACATATTATATTAATTCAATAGTGCATTTAATTATATATTTTTGAAAGCTACAAGGGTCCAAAGTATATTATTTGATGGTGAATTCTATTAAAATTAAAATATATCCACAATATTCTGCTATGACATGTAGATTTTATATCAAGAAGCTCGTTAACCTTTTAGCGGTTTAATGTTTACTATATGTGGTTATTTTATTTATATCTTTGTAAAGTGCGTTAAACTCATCGACGGAAGCTATATTGTGAGATAGTCAAGCGTACAGATCAAGAGTTTGACAAGTTTAATCTTTATAATGGGGAAGCAAATAGGTACAACTGCCACGATGTTTTAGGAATAACAATCTATTTGTTTTTTTAATTTTATAAGTGATATACTGATTCTAACCCACAACAAATACTGTATCATGATTTATAGCCTCTTTGTTGAGTTTCAACATGCAACACATGACAAAATAAGGCTAAGATAATCAACATTTATTGCCTAAAACTATTATTTAAGGATTATGTATGAATGAAAGTTTACCCAGAAGGTACATTTTTATAAAAACTCATAACCATTTTTTCCAATGTTATAGTATGGAGGATAATGCTGAAAATAATATATATTGAATTAACAACTATGAAAATAAAGGTCCATCTTTCAGTTCTGTCTTTTATAAAGTGATTATGATAAATATTGAAGTAATGAATAAGTTGTTCTCTAAGTGAGTAAAAATACTATACAAAAGCTGAGATCGTTTGATAAAGAGAGGATTTCAAGACCAGAAAAAAAATTCTCCGTTTGCTCCAAAGGTGAAAGAAAATATCAAAGACAGATAAAGACAAAATACATGCTGTACAAAATATAAATATTTCAGGAGATTTCTAAGAAACGGATGTGAGTCTACAATAAACTTTTACCATTTTCTTTAACGTGATTCCTAAAAAAGAAACTCTCAATTCAAATCTCGTTTTATTTGAAAATACATTTGTGTAGAGTTTTAGCTAAAGCTTCACCACAAAAAAAAAAAAAAAATAGAAAAAATAATTAACTATTAATATATTTTTTAACATAATTAGTAAATAATTTTCCTAGGCATATTGTTAAAACATCTCTATAATATCCTAATACCATATACCTTAACTAAAACGTTTCAAAAATGTAGGTTTAATATTAACTTGTAAAACGGGGCATAAAAATCTTATATAAAATAATGAGTTCAACCTTTGTATATCTTCGTCTAACCTTTAAAGAAATAAACTTACTTTGGAGTATTCCACTATGATATAACTTATATATATAATATAGATCCAGAGTGTCAAGGCAAGATCAATACCTTTTAGGTAGGTAGGAGTATGCAATCCTTCTTTAGCGAGAGTACAATTTGATTTAAATATAAAGCCTGATGGTGAAATAATATTTGAGTTCAAGTTCCCTTGTTTATTTGGGTCACAGAAAAATAAATATATGTACGCGTATATGGATATGATTACTATATTATTGTGTGTTGAATAATTAAACGATAACTAATAGTTTTATTTGCACCACGTCATAATATCCGTTCGGGTTATATGTTTATTATTAATTATAATTTAGATATTTAAATTTATCTAATTTTAAAACTTAAACTAGCTAAATAGGCTACACTCACTCTAATGTAAAGCACTTACAGATGTTCTAGAACAGTGGTTCCCATTCACCTACCAGCCAACGACCCCCCAAGAGGCTCTTTGGGATTGGTGGATCCCCCCCCCCCCATTTTTTTATAATCATTAGAATCTAATCCATTCTTTGTATAGAAATTATATCACCTTTCCTCCCCCCATATTAATAATTAATGTTAGAAAACTTACAAAACTGGGATTTTGGCAGTGTAAATTTGAGTCAAATGTGTTTTGACATAAAAAAAATTTTCACACTAACTCTAGTTGTAATAATAATGAATATAATAATAATAGTTAATACAAAAAAAGGTTAGTTAGGCCTACATGAAAATTTATTAGTTATAAAAAAGTTCAAATTGATTCATTTGGGTCTAGTATTATGGAAATAGTGAAACCTCTTCTTTTTTCTCATCACTTCTTGAAGATCAGTTGAAGGCTGGACACTTTGACTAGAAAATCCGAATGCATGTCAAGTATAGTTCTATAATTGTTTTTCATGTAACACTGCGCAGGAGGGTGAGGAGGAGGGGAAGATTTTATTGATTAAGATTAGACCTACTGTTGTTTAATTATTATTTTAACTTTTTATTTTGTTAAATTTCGATGGTTGTCGTTGACCCTCTCTAAACAGCTCGCGGACATTTAATCACAACCAAATATATCTTAATGTAAAAAAGAAAGCTGGTATGCTTATGAAAAGGCGATATTGAAACAAATTATTATTATTATTATTACTATTATTATTATTATTAATATATTATTATTATTACCGTTATAACTGAAGGGTGAAAAATAAGATATGAAAATATAGGAGTACCAGAGGGCTTTATACTTGGGCCATTCGCTACATTACTTAATACATAAAAGAACAACGGAAACTTCGTACAGCATTTTGGCATATTTATGTATACTTATGACACAGTTCTGTATGCTTCACAAAAATATTGATAAAGATGATAAAAATATGTTATAGGAAGATCTTACAAAACTGAACTTATGATAAACAATTAATAATTAGCATTGATATATACGCAAAAATTGCATATACACTACCGTATATTAAATAATATAAATTATATATAAAATCTCATGATTATATTGTTAACACAATATGAAACTACGTAACTGCTCAACATTTATGAAAGTCGGAAAATATAATTATCTTGGGCTAATGTTTGACCCTAATATACAATAGAGTCCACACATAGGCATAATAAGTAGGAAATTAATGTTGGGAAAATGTATTTTAAAACAAAATGGTGTATTTGATATTTTATAAATGGTGTATTACGCACTTATCGAATCACATTTAGGCTATGGTATTACTTTCTGGGGAAAGATAAAAATATATTTTAAATCATCTAAGAGATATTCCTAATAAAGTTTTGAAAATTATGATTGAAGACAAAAATAGCACAAAATTTTTGAATAATGACTGGAAAGCGTTAACATTAAAAACATTTCATTCTAAAATAATAGTTCACTATTACTTCTCAGAATCATTTTATTTAAGATAATCTCTTAGTCACAACACAAGGAAACGACAGGATAACATTCTTTTATGTATTATTAAGCTACTAAAAATCACACATTAAAATAATAATTATACTTTTTATCATGATACCGGATAGCTTTTGGGGAATATATAAACTATCCAATATTAAAAAAAAAGAAAACATTGCTGAAAAGTGGTTCACAGATTTAATAAAATCGCGGAAATGCTAGGAAATTGACTATTGGTTTTTTGGATATAGCTAAAAAGTAATATAATTTATTTTGAAATCTTAAATTAAGTATTACATTTATGTTATTTTAAAATAATAACTTAAAGGAATATAATATATTCATTATATTTGTAGATTATTACAAGTAGATCTTACGTGTGATATTTTTTGGTGAGGAACTAGCTGACAAGCGCATTGTGATTAGCTGGACCAGTATAGTAAATACATATTCTCCAGATATAAATAAATTAAAAATATAAAATTAATAAAATAGCGACCTTAAAGTTAAGGAACAATCAATATGTCTAAAGAAGGCAAATGTAGAAAAACCTATCCAAAATCCTTTGAAGTTTTGAAAGAAATAGTGTAATAAATATTAGAAATACAATTTTTTAAATATTTACATTTGAATATACCTCCATCAATAAGCAGACATAGGCCTCAGTCTCATCTATAGACCTTTTTTGCCATTGATAAGTAGATCAAGGCTCACATTTTTGCTGGGCTTACTCAGGAATTTATTCTTAAAATGATATTTCCTTCTCCATCAATTTAAATGAGAGTACAATTCATGTAAATCATACTTTCTCCTCCTTATCTAATAAGTCTAGATACGTGGATAGCTAAATATTAGGATGTGATTAAAAAAACCTTTGATCACGATGGATTTTACATAGTCAACTTTGATATTTTATGGATAACGTTACTTATTGAATAAGAAATATATAAAATAAGTATTTGTGTGCATACTTTATTTGATAAATAATTTCTTAGGCTCAGTAAAAAGTATTTTCTAAAATAAATCTTTTAGACACCTTCGATTTAGTATTTTGTTTAAATTCAAGTTCATTATGATGATTTTAATCGAATGAGTAACTTACATCCATCATAAAGTAGTAACGTTTTAAAATGTTTCATTTACACATGTCTCAATAAACATTAAGTGGATTTGAAGATGGAGTTCATAGAGTTTTCTGTTTGGTACTTGAATTCGTTCAACTGTATTTTCTTACCTTTTGTCTTATGTATTTCGTTGACTTAATCACCTTGTGAAAATTCAATCAAGTTAAACTGAGACTCCTAATTGGATCTCGTCAATTAGAGAAAGTACAAAAAGAAGAGGATTAAACAACAACAAAAAAAGATCTGAGCAATTGAAGAGTTTGTTTCGTTTTTTTCCTGCAAGAAGCTATCTCTTTGCAACAAAGCGTGTTCGAGCAAACTGATAACATCTTCCCTTCTGAGAAACACATTGTAAGAAGGAAAAGCTTATTTCTACTAAGTACCATAAAGCTGTTCTGATTCGTAATGTCGCAGAAAAGCCTCAGTACTGGTGAGTTGTTTTTGGTACCATCAGTCTAGACATCGGATAATACAGTCAATTACGAGCAAACAGTAACTTTATCACCAGGTCCCAAACATTTATAATCTAAAAATACCAATAAATGACCTGTAAAGAAAGATATAAAATGATCTAAAAGTTTAAAAACTACTTCAAATATACAATAAATGGTACAGAACACTGCACTGACCTTCTCGCTATACCATTTAAAAATATTTACACAAAATTCGTAATATATGTAAAACGAAATAATACTAACTAATAAAACCAAACAAAAATTGTGCTATACTTCCGTAAAACTTTTTTGAACCCCCGGTTTTAAATAATTAAAATCCTCATTTGTATATTTGTACAGAAAAAAATTCAATATTGAGTCCACAAGGGTCAACACTTCGTATTATAATTTTAACTTCCGGTTGAAATTGTCGACATTTAATTAGGGCAGAGGTTCCCAAAAATTTTGTTCCTTAGAGCACATTCAAAACTAACGGTAGTGCGGCGGGCACCATCACTTTTTACATTAAATTTACAGCCAAATATAATTCATAGTTCAAATAACACACACAAAAAATACATATTATTTAAAAAATATTGAGCTTAATTTTTTTTTAACTTGCATATAAAATAACGCAAATGGTACACATACAAAGTTAGTCCAAATCTAGTTTAACCAATTGAAACAATTTTCACCACACCAAAGTCAATGTCAACAAATTAAAGAAATATCGCATTATTTACGATTTTAACAAGACCAAAATAAATACACAAGAACATATTTAACTACCCACTACCATTTTAGTGCTTAGGTACATTTTAAAAATATATGTTTATTCTGTGTTTATTCAGGCAACAAAGCTGTGTAAAGCCATATCAAGATATTTACAATGTAAATAGAAGTATTAGCATGGTATTAGTGAGTAGAATAATAGTTCCGAATAATAAAGTACACTTGGAAAATGAGCCGACAAATAAAGAGGAATGAGAGGGAGAATCGGAAAGAGGCAACTTTCAATCACCAACTTCTTGAGAACAGCATACTGGAAATAAGCACAAACTTGATTTTTGTCGGAAAAATTACAGAATAAAATTATTAGTCAATAAATGTTCAGCTGTGATCAAAAAATGGTGGGCAGACGCAAGAGGTTCGGTGGGTGCCATGGTGCCCGCGGTGCATAGGGTTGGTGACCCCTGAATTAGAGGCTGCATATTCTCAGGCCCCTATTAAACGGAGCAATTTGTTGCGTGTAACTAGTTTAGAGCCAGTTGACCGGTGCTTGCTGCTGCACAAATTCTTATGTGCAACTAGTTGATGCAACCATTGGTGAGCGTCATATTGAGAAAATGGAGTCGAGGAATGAGGAACTATTTCTTCTTGCCTTGCTCATAAGAAAATAGAAGACGCAGGCCAAGAAAGCTGTTCGATATTTAAATACGAGGTTATCTTCAAGATTGGATAAGTGTCTGTACTATACGTTATTTGAAAATCTGTAAGCAATAACACTTTTTTTTAATTACTTTCGTATATCTAAATCATCATTTGATACATTACTGACCTATATAAAATAATACTCGACACTCAAATGAGATGGAGTATCCCAGTAGAAGTTTCAGTTGCGCACGCAATTAGTTGCATAGTGTAACAGGTTACATTTAAATCAATGCCCCAGTTCGAGTACGGACAACTAAGAATTGACCGTGTAATTTCACTGCATCGAAACTATTTGCAACTAATTGCCAACCGTGCAACTGAAGTTTCCTCGTGTAATGGCTTTCATTTAAACCAATGCTTCTTAACATTTTCATCAACTATTTGCATGCAACATGTTGGCCCGTGTAATAGGAGCCTTATAGTCTTTATTTATAAATGTTGACCAATAAAAAGATAAATATTGACTTTTGAGTCTATTATGATATAGATAGATTATTGCTGTACAAACATTTCCCCTAAGAATTTAAAGTAAAAAGAACACCAACTTTTTGAGAGACTTACTTAATTACTTAATTTATGGCATTAGGGAATTATTTCTTTTAAACCTAAGTAGTATTTCTATACAACTAAAGGTGCGTTTGGAATATTCATATTTTCATGCAACATGAAGCATGCAACATGGGGCATGCAACTAGGCGCACCAGATAGGCAAGTTGGGACATGCGACTGCGCATGCCCAAATCTAGTGGTGCGCCTAACCGCAGAAAGGAGCAAGTGCTCCCCAAATATTTGGGGAGCATTTTGCAACACTCTTGGCTCACAGTCACTAGATAACTGTTAAAAGGTATCGTCGTTTCTATTCAGTCGTTGTATAGTTATGTGTAGGGGTTATTTTCCGTGACAGTCTTTGTGTTGTGTTTACCGTGATGAAGTGGAGTGCTTAAAAAATCATTTAATCTATAAATTACAATCAGATCCAGCCATTGTTGTGGAGGTCATCACACAACGACTATAAAAATCGCGTAAACTTAGATACGCGATACATTCACTAGTTGAAACATACGACATGGATTCTAAGGTAGTATTGAACAAAATTAAGAGCCTTCATTAATACTTTCACCGAGAATACTTAAACATTAAGAAGAAAAGTCAAAGTGGTATGTTTGTTGATGAGACTGTAACTTCACCCCACCTACTAAACAGGAGAAGGTACTTTTTTAAAAAACGAAAAGAAGTGATGGTATCTGATGCCTATCAGTTTATGAGATCTTAGGGACACTAAGGTTGACCATTGTTCTATTTTAGGTGATTTAATAGCATCTAAACTACGAAGTTTGACTTCCTCGGTAAGACCAATTGCTCATCACAGTTTGCTATTATTAACACTGCTGGAGTTTGAAATGGAAACTGACTATCCAGTTAAGCACAGTCCAGTAGATAACAATTCGAAATCAATGTTCACCATATACTACCTACGGCTTCAACCAGAGTGGATCTTTCACTCAGCATTCACAGAAAACGTGTTCCAAGTCATTGTCACCTCAATATCCACAAAGACCGAATTCTGTAACTCGTTGCACCGAAGATTCAAGTTTGAATTCATACCTTTATAGCGAGTATAGCTTATATGTTCAAGACTATGTATGATTCAATTTAGCACTAATTTACTTAGTTACTTCTTTTGTCATTCATGTCACACTTATTTGCTTAAAACATATTAATTTTAAACGTTAATAGTAGATTTTAATCATAGCTTACAACACAATGTTTGTTTTTCTCCAATTAAATATTTAACTATTCATTTCAAATACTAATATTTAAGTAATTAAATATTTATATAGTAGTAACAAATTAATCTACAACTTTGTACTAGAGCCATTGCGATCTTTTCTAAACTCACCTTCACATAACCATAGAGTGCCTTGATGATGGCACTCATACTTCTGGAACTATGATTGATATCGATGACAACGAAATTTTAAACTGGTTCATTAAATTTTGATAGCTGTCACCTGTTGCCAAAAAAGAAGACCAATAATAGTGTACTCGCTGGTATGGCATCCCTAAATGTAGTATCTTGTTTTAAATATGTGGTTCAATCGTACTCTGCCAAATATCAAAATCACTCGGGGATACACTTGTGAAGTTCTTAAACAATCGCCCTCTATCTAATTCGCGTACTTCTTATAGTATTCCTGCACTTAATGATCGTTATTCTAGAAACTTACTCATTCAGTACTAACCACGCTTTCGTTTCTTTTGACGCCGTAAAATGACGTTAGCTGCAGCGACGCTGACTGCAAGTACTTCCGCGAAGACATCTCTAACGCATGGAAAGAGATGCAAAAGTGTAAACGGGTTGGATTGTATAAGGCAAGAAACAAGAGGCAAGACACACCGAAAGAGGCGTGCCTCTGCTCGTATAAGGTTGCCTGAAAGGAGACATTAGTCTAAACGCACATTATAGCGCACTAAATTATTTTAATATGTTTGCCAATATTTCAAGAACTATTGGTTTAGTAAGCTATTTTTTTAAAAAGTTTTTTATTTTTAACAGTACTAGAATTTTGCTAAATAAAATATTTAGTATCAAATAGTTGCAGGGATATGGACATTTCTGCTTCAGTAAATTATTCTAAAAGTAATTTTATTAAGAAAATGAAAATAGCAATTTTGTTATATATGTATATGAAAATAGCCATTTTGTTTTATATGTATATGAAAATAGCCATTTTGTTTATGTATATGCTTATCTTAATCAATGCCTTGATACAAATTTTAATCAAAATCATTAGAGTTAGTTTTTAGAAAATCAATTTTTTTTCCGCTCTATAGTAAACTACTATTAATTTTATGATTAGACAGTCATACAGACATACAGAATTGCAAAAACAATTTTTTAGGGTTCGGAGGATCATGAAAGGTCGACATCCATCAGCATCTCAAGCTAGATTGGTTGATGGTCGCATTATTTTCCTTTAGTGTTCGAAAAGTAAAAAAATATATATATATTTATTTGCGTACAGTTTGAATTTTTTTTTAAAAAGATTGTTTCAATAAAAGATTTTTATTATAAACTAGTGGACCCGACAGACGTTGTCCTGCCCGAACGTTGGCTTTTCGTTTGGGTGGCATAATTGATTTTGATAATAAAACAAACACTATGTGATCATCACAATTACAAATTCACAATGAAATCCAGTTAGTGAATTACACAAATATTAAAAATTCAGGGTTTGTTAAGACAACATACAAAATAAAACATCTTTTCTTTCCTCAAAATCGACTATATTGGTACATTAGTACATTACAAATACTTTGTTTCACAGTAATGGAAATGCTTTCCCATTCCGTCTGTCTGTTTCTGAAACGAATAAATTTTAACTTAGAATAGGAACTGCTAGACACTTATACATACATGGTATCCATTATTAAAAATAATAATATATGGAATCGTGATCTCAACAATTTTTGGAATTTCGCCCACAACTCCACAAATATCAGCTGTATCGAAAAAAATTGCGAAGCTTGCTTACAAATTTGTATGCCGGGTACAGCTAATTGTACTTTATTGACGTACCATCAAATATGACAAATGTCAAATTACTTTTTAATTGTTTCTATTTTCATAGTGCAAAACATATACTGTTTTGGGCCTAGAACCTTTACGGGCTTAAGCAGAACAACTTACCTATATACGTACCATCTAAATAGTATATACTTGTTGTACGAAGTACATACTATTTCGATGATACGTACAGTCAGCTGCATAGAAACCTCACCCCCTCTTATACCTAAGGTTGTGATGATATAAAAACGGTCCGACAAAATCAATAAAGTTAGTTTTGTTTTTATCTTAATGCGAGTTGATGAACAATGTTTTTCGTATAATCCCTGAGGTGTATAAATGAACAGATTGATGTGTAATCTAGTTAATCAACGATATTAATTTTTGTTTGAAGACACGTGCAGTGATATCATGGCGATGCATTGCTGTTTGACTTGGCAATAACCAAATTTTAGTTTAATCTCAGTTAGGATAGCACGTAAATGTAATTAACAAATCTAGTCGTACGCACGCGCGCACGAAAGTCATGGCATCTTGAATGTATTCTTGCATATGACGCGGCTACCAATATATGATGATGAAAGAATATATGCTACTAGTGGTTCCATCAACGTTACCGACGTTACCGACAATAGGATCACGCAAATGAATGTACTCCTCAGAACGCAGCTTCGCTTGATTATACTTGAAGTACCGTAATCGCTCGCTTTCAATTTTCGGATTCATATCAACGATGTATTGATGAAACAGCTGGAGGCATCAGAGAATGTTGTTGTCCTCATTGGCACGAATCATCAACCGATATGCGTAGAAGTTCATCGCGCTCACTTTCTTGTTGGTTTCTGCACCAGAAAAGTAAAAATATAAATAAGACAAAAAGAAATTAATCTTACAGAAAAAGAAAAAGTAAATAATATCACTGGATTTATTTGTTTGATGTTAAAATGATATCCATCTTCTCCTTCCCAAAATATCAACGGATATTGCAAAGCGTCGTAAGAACGATGACTGTCTTGAATTGTGTGAACCGTGTTATCTCTGTGTTGGATCCATAAATCTCGACGTTCATATGCGTCGCCAACCATAAAAACTGCAACTTCATTAACGGTGTGTGAATTGTATCGGCCCGCATGCTCTCCAAATGGTACTTTGTCTGCTTTATTGACGATCATGTAGTTGTCGTTTTGCAGTCTGTTTGAAACGGTATAAAACAACTGGACCAACTGGTTGTGATTTCGCTAAATCGGTTCCAAAGTCACCACAATTTCTCGCTCCTCCATCTGCTCGATGTGGTTGTACTGGCAGCGTGCGTTTATTTGTTGCTTCTCATCGCCCATGAAGTAGATTTGCAAGAATTTTGGATCGGCATCAGGCATTGAGATTAAAGAAACTAGTTAGGTCTGATTGATTATGTTTAAATAAGCTATCTTTATTATAGTGTAACTTACTTTGTTTGCTTAGCATAGTTTGATTTTGCTGATCCACCTTGTTCTTATATAGCTTGTATTCATATTAAAATAAATGTAGGTGGCGTCCTTAAGATGTGCACGGGCATTCAGCTCCAATTTGTAGGGTATACATGTTTCTGAGGTTTTTTCCTAGCTTGCTCTAGTTTCTTTTACTATATTTGGGATGCCCAATTGGGCCACTACCCAGCCATGTTCATACGAACACATATTAAGCAGACGTAGCCTTGGTCTCAGCGTTCGTAAGTTGGACTCACGAGCGAACAGAGTATGAAAACTCGTTTGTAAATCGACTAGCAGTGTTGTAGCTATACTATAGTGGTTTATCCTAGGGTTTGATGTAACTTCTTGAAGAGCCCTAAGCCCTACTTGATAATAGTTCACTTAGAAAGGCAAGCCCTTAGCCCTACTTGATAATAGTTCACTTAGAAAGGCAAGCCCTAAGCCCTACTTGATAATAGTTCACTTAGAAAGGCAAGCCCTAAGCCCTACTTGATAATAGTTCACTTAGAAAGGCAAGCCCTAAGCCCTACTTGACAATAGTTCACTTAGAAAGGCAAGCCCTTAGCCCTACTTGATAATAGTTCCCTTAGAAAGCCAAGCCCTAAGCCCTACTTGATAATAGTTCACTTAGAAAGGCAAGCCCTAAGCCCTACTTGATAATAGTTCACTTAGAAAGGCAAGCCCTAAGCCCTACTTGATAATAGTTCACTTAGAGAGGGAAGCCCTTAGCCCTACTTGATAATAGTTCACTTAGAAAGGCAAGCCCTAAGCCCTACTTGATAATAGTTCACTTAGAAAGGCAAGCCCTAAGCCCTACTTGATAATAGTTCACTTAGAAAGGCAAGCCCTAAGCCCTACTTGATAATAGTTCACTTAGAAAGGCAAGCCCTAAGCCCTACTTGATAATAGTTCACTTAGAAAGGCAAGCCCTAAGCCCTACTTGATAATAGTTCCCTTAGAAAGGCAAGCCCTTAGCCCTACTTGATAATAGTTCCCTTAGAAAGCCAAGCCCTAAGCCCTACTTGATAATAGTTCACTTAGAAAGGCAAGCCCTAAGCCCTACTTGATAATAGTTCACTTAGAGAGGGAAGCCCTAAGTACCTAGTTGCTTGTCGTCTCTTGCCGCACCTCACGCGCTTCGTTCTGCGCTCTGAAATAACTCCTTCATAACTGTCACCCTTGTCGCCTAATACTGTTACTGTATTTTCTCTTAGCTTGAAGATAAAACCTTAAGACACCTATTTAATACAGTAGGCTAGTTCTCTAAGGAGATACATGTTGAGTATTGACTTATCTTGAAATGAATGATTTAGCTCATTGGGCCTATTTGCCATCCAATAAATTGAAATATCGTTTGGTAGTCTATTGCTGCAAATTTTATTATATACCAGGGTACAAGATGTTTATTACTGTATCTCTAACTTTCCGCATATATACCCTTAATAATTGCAATTCCATCTATAACCTGACCCTGTGTATGAACTAATTTAATAATAAAACTATTTTGGTTTGACATGTTATTTTGGGGCTCCATATTTATAGTGTACAGCTTGTCTTTAATATGTTCCTTGTAACTTGGTCCAGCGCCACTAAAATAGCTTCGGGTTGAACATAAATTTACAAATATCTGCTTCATAAATAATATATATCCCCTCTAAACTCAAGCATTTATATCCTAATTGCAGTTTATCGCCAGAAATGTGTGTTTTACAACCATACAAGTAAAGCAGAGACAAATTTAGTTGCCTCCATTGTCTTCTCACTTCAACAACTTTGATTTTTTTTAAATTGAGTATTTGTGCATTTATAAAATATCGATAGGATTAAAATATACTTCTCTCTCCATACGTTAAAGCGAAAGCCCTGACTGGCTGAATGAATCACTCACTCATCACTAATTATCACACTTCCCACGAAGGTAGAGAGATGAAATTTGGCAAAGGTGTTCCTTATAAGCTAATTAGGAAATATAAAACGTTTCATTCCGATGTGTCGTGACTAAGGGAGTGAAATTGGGTTAGCTACCTTAATCAACAATAGTTCTCTATAAACGGTTTTTAAGCGTTTAGAGGGTAATAATCCAATAAGTTTGTTCTAATAATGCCTTTGAAAAAATATAGCAATTATTTTTAACGCCGTAAATGCTTATAAGGGGTAGGAAAAAATGAATACAGACAATTAACAAAAATATGAAATTACGTTTTAATATGCAACACAGAGAAAAGGTAAAAATCTGTAGTTTATATTTTGCTGAATTTTGTGAGGTTTGTATTGTCTGTGTGAATGAGAGGGCCCGGCCCAGGTGGTGTATGGTGGTGGGGAATGGTGGGAGGGGGAGACCTGTCCAGCCTCACTCAGCTGATAACGCCCCAGGCAGTTGGCAAGGGGACCTGCCGAAAATGACACTCCCCATGAGAAACAATACATGATCACCTCCTCGCTGTGTATCTCGGGCAGCGAGCGCTAAGAATGCCTGCCATTAAGCTTCAAACAAAAATTCCTCATTTTCATCCAAAAATAAATAATAACACAATATCTTGTGCGAAGAACGGAGATTTAGCTAGTTTAAAATTAATGCCTAAAAATTCCTAAGAAAACGCCTAAAAATGACTAAAAGTTACGTAAACTAAGAAAATATGATTTACAAATCCAAAACTATAAAAAATGACCAACGAACATCCTATAAAAACTACGTTCCCACAAACAGAGAGTTATAAAGTGAATTTATGTTCACATTATCATGAGATATACAAAAAAAAAATATGACATGTCATTAAAATCCGGGCCGTGGTCATCCCATTGAAAAGACCTTTCAGACACATTATTACATTTCAATATCTCTTGATATGATTTATTATTAAATAAAATGTTTCCACTGTAAATTGTTATGTTTATTGTCACCGCATCCAACAACCCGTTCGGATTAAACGCATATTAACTAATTACGACTTGCTTTGGTGGTCACGTGGTCTAAAGCATCACTCTCAATATAATATACTGATAATGACAAGAAGATCTAAGTTCAAATCCCGATCGTATGTGGTGAGAACTTTTCCTTTAAATTGTATTTACTTCTCTCTCCCTACGCTAATGCGGTTACACTTCCTCTAAATTCAACCTTGATCTTCCTTAACACATTAGCGAAATTAGTACTTATGCATACATCCTGAATAGGTAGTACATAAGACACGGTGCTAAAATCAAACTGATTGGATAATGTGTTAAGGATGAAGAAAGTTGAATTCATAGTTTAAGTGCACCCGAATTTACGTGGAGGAGAAAAGGGGAAAGCATTTAATTACATCCGATCTGGGTTCAAACTATGTAATCTCCATCTTACTAGATGAGCTTGACGTCCATGTTCCCATCAATGTGTGTTATTTTCAATAAATTAAAGAAAAATTGACTACGCAGAAACAATCAGGACAGTTTACCAATATGTACAGTACAAAGCAAACAAAGCAGGACAATTTCAAGGAAATGCCTAGGGTTGCGTTTAATAAGAAAATATTTAGTCTTGTTAATATTTTAGTATTCTCAAGACTCAAGAATGGAATGTAATATTTAAAATTCAGAAAAAAGTTAATGTAGGGTGTCATTTCTTTTACCCCACCCATAATTAATTATATTTTATTCATATTATGTGGAAATGAAACTTATTTGTTGAAGCCAATCCTTTGAGGTTTTGATAAAAGTTTGTAACAAAGTTCATTTCACCTTAGTATAATTTTTTTTTTATATTAGTATAATTAATTTCGTAGGTAGGCCTGAGTTATTTTGTTGAGATGGAGGCATTTACCGCTCCTAGCGGACAGTTAAGAACTAGGTTTTTTTTCGACCCTTTATTAAAATCAAATATTCTCTTTTAAAATCTATTTGTAAGCTCTGCACGGTCCATAACGCTATTTCTAACATTTATTTAACCATATTATAAATATAACAACGCATACTTACCTGGAGGTTTAATTAACATTTAATATTGTCACGTGGTATAAAAGGAAGCCATGCGGCAGACGACAAGATCAAATACTCGGGCCGGTCATCACTGCGCTTGCGCGGACCGAGAAGCAGCGAAGATGCACGACACTCCAAACCTGTGTGGCATGACTGACTACCCCACCCCGAAAGCCTCTCACCCTCCTCTTGCGACATTTCCTTTCGTACGGGGAGGAGTGAGCATTATGGCTGCATAGTTTGGGTTGATGGAATCCCGCCCAACCGGGAAATTGGATGTTTTGGACCAGTTCTCACCTTTTCACATTTTGACTTTCTACATTCTCTATTACCGTAAACCCATTTTATTTCTGACATTTTTCCTGTTCCGGATTGATCTTTCTTACAAGTTTCCCTCATACCACTCACCTATTTGTTTTAAATATTATCTTATGCTACTGGAGGGGCCTCATCAAAGCCCGCTAAAATGGGAGGAGAAAGGGAAAAGGCGCGAGAAGAGGAGGGAGACGCAAAAATCCGGAGAGGAAAGATGGTGGGTTTTGGATGGTGCGGCTGAGCAAAAAATGGATTTTAAGTGGTGAATTACGCTGGACACACGATAAACCGCGGCATAGGAGAAGAAGGAAGGCGGTCTTTTAGAAGAAGTGTTCGCGGCCTTCCGGGACAGCCACAACGGGTTACAGAGTTTGTGAAAAAAACCAGGACTGTCCGAGTACCCCGAGATTCTGCGCTACCCCAACCGAGGGAATAACTATCTTTGGATTTATTACAGTGGTCGCGTGCTCCGGACTGTGCAGGGCCCCAGTTTTTTTTTTCTCTCCTTTTATCCAATTTTCTTGTTTTTTTTTCCTTCTGATTATGAGTGTTTTACTATTATTAATTTTTTTTACCAAAGCCCAGAATACTATCTTTTAGGTTTCTTTTTTTTTATGTATAATACTCCTAAGGTTAATTAGAATTATAACGAACCATGACGTCTGGTAGGTAGGGTGTAAAGTTTTTTTTTTTCATATTAAAAGTTTTTTTGGTTTCAACCTACCAAAAGGTAACCCAAAGATTTCTGTGTTTCACCTCACGAGACCAACCTGGACGAGCCGTGGAGATCCTCAGCATCTGGTCGGTGAGTGCAGTAGGGGAAGGGAACTTTCAAAGTACAGTCTCATGAAAGGAGTTCCTTGCCCAGTATCAATCCCCCCAGAGGACACCCCGAAGATTTCTTTTTTTTTTTTTTCTTTTTTTTCAAATTTTTTCTTTTTTTATTATTAGTCTCAACCCTGGGCTTAAATGTATTCAGCGAGGATTTTTATTACAAGTTTATTTTTCTTAGAAAATAAGAATATATTAAAATAAATTGCATGCACAATAGAGAAAGCTGCATAATATTTGTAGAATAAAACCGTGTTAATTTTTCTAGACGTAGATTTACTGACAACTATATAATGAGAAAAAGGAAAAAGGTAGATTAACAGAAACATCCTACGAGTGGAAATAAATTTGAAAGGCACTGTGAATGCACTATAAAACAAACTGCTTAGGAAGATATTTGGTACGAAAAGGGATCTTAACTGGTATTATTGCCCCGAGCTTTCCATCAAAAGAAAATAGGGCAGCTTGAGTTCTAATACCGTAGACACCTTGGCCACCACTACGGGTTATTACAGAAGGAGTTGCTACACCCACTTGGTAGGCTGCCGCTGGAAAATATAGTTTCATATTGTGCTTCACACTTAAATCCACCGTGGAGACCCTTCGAATTAAAAACTATTGATTGGTCACTTGTAGCTTCAAGTATTCGATTCTCACGTGTTCATAATAATATTTGAATGGAAGATTCGAAGTTTCAAATTTAAGAAAAAAAAAATAGTGTTGTTAAACTCGATTTTTCGATACCTTGGTACCTTTGATTCTTACTTGTATAGGAAAACTTGAGAATCGATCTTAGTTAAAATTCTCTATACGTCGATTCTTAGCTTTCAATGAAAGTAAAACAATTATTGTTAGCACCGCGTCTTACTACCTGGTCGGTTGTATGAAGTGAAAGTTCAACTAAGCCAAACGAAAAGAATTCTTAACTAGTAGTAATTGATTATATTAATATCAGTTTATTTGCTGTTATTTTTTTTAGCTAACAACATCATTTGCTGAATTTAATACGGTTTTTCGATAGTTTTTTATTAAACCTTTATTTAATTATTTATTCATCTTGTGAATGTGGGGAATGCCAGGCCGCCACCGTGGTTCGGATTCCACGTTAAACTGTAGGTCCTTCATTTCATCTCACAATCATCCTACCATTACACATTAGCGTAAGTGCGTATAACCCGAACGGTAGTAAGACGCGGTGCTAATAATAATAATAATTATTATTATTATTATTATTTATTCATAAATGTTTGACCCAGTGAGACTTTATTTATAGATTCCTAATAATGTTATTAATTTTGTATATTATGCTTTAATACTTAATATAACGGATCTTTTTCTATTAAAACAAAAAAATAGTGTGTTTTTGAAAATTTACATTTTTAGTTTTTTTACTTTACTATAAAGTTGAATAAAAAATTTTTATATGAGATTGAATTCTTGAAAAATTAATTAAATAGGAAATGTTTAAGAATTGAAAATTAAGGTTGATTTTGAAAATTGGAATAAAAAAAACGTATCCATATATTTTTTATATTATTTGGTTACAGTTTAGTTAAGATTTATATTTTCTACGTCAACCAAAATATCAATGTGAATCAAAGCAGAGAGTGACTGCATGAAACCATATCAATTAAGAAAAGTTTACCACTTAGGTATGTATTTTTTAAATTTGGATTAGGATTTGATTTTCTGGAATGATATGTAAAATGAAGATTTGGACTTGAGAAAATATGAATTATGAGCATCTTTATTTAATTTTAAATTATTTTTGGCTTTTTGAAATTAAATCAAAATAAATGAAGACAAAGATATAGCTAATGTGGTCAAAAATTACTGACTAAATTGAAGAAAAAAAATACGGTTGTCGTAACCTTGAATTTTGTTTTGATTCTCTTAGCTTTAAATTTATTTGAAGATGAATTTAAAAAAATCAGAGTTTAATAAAACGGTGAAATACGTAATTGGTCTGCTCTTTTATAAAACCATCGACCAATTAGAACATTCTATTTGAAAGGATTTGTTTGGTATCTTTAGTTTTAGAGCTTATATTTTGACCACTGTACAAAAATACTATTTTATTTTCTAGAAAAATCATCGCTTAAGTAACGGGCACGTGTACGCAGAGGACTCTTTACCATCCGCGAATATATTATTTTCCTAAATTATAGTACAAAATATATATTGTTGAGCAAATAGAAAAATAAAGATGAAAGAATAAACTATCTATATGGGTAGAGTTCAACTAGAGACATGTCTCCACAGACACATCATATACGGTGCTTACGCCAAATTTACAAAGACGTTCCGAAAGACTGGAATAAGTTGCTGACCCACTGAGACGTGGCCGTCCATATCGACTATGGTGCTGGTAGCAATGGAATAACCAAAAATGATTTTCTGCAGAATTCGGTGTTAGTCAAGAGAATATCACTCAAAATGTGAAAGTATACAAAATGTTATTTTGGTTTTGTTTAGCACCACGTCTTACTACCTGTTCAGATTATACGCATGTGTACTAGTTACGATAGTGAGTTAGGGATGAGGAAGGCTGAAACTTTGAAGAAGTGTACACGCAGTTACATGTAGGAATAGTAGGAAACCATTTAGGAAAAAAACACTCTCATTTCAGCTGACTGGGATTCGAACTTTGATATCCCTGCCATCGTTAGTCCAGTATATCACAATAACGATGCCTTAAATCATGTGGCCACCAAAGCAGGTCACAAATGATATTAAGAGGCAATTTTCTCTATGTAAGGAGACTTTAGAATCGTTTTGTATAGTAGGTAGGAGAAAACGTTTTTAATAATATGATTAGTAAGTTTTAGTTCTAGCATGTGTACTACTACATGACCTGTTCTGCTATTGGCTGCTCGATTGTCGTAAGGGAACGCAGCATGTCTGATTCTACCGGTGGTTGCGTGTAAGTAGGGAATGAACTGGAGTCGTTGAGTGGACGATATGCAAGAAAATGACAGAGTAACTAGGAACTTAACCATAGACCTTAGGCACGCTCAAATTTCCAGTGATTATTATCACCTCGACCTTCAAATACACCCTTTAACTACAATGCAATTATTACCATCATTGTGACAGTAAATCGACCGTCTAAATATCCAAACAGGCGTGTGAATCCTTACGCGTGATAGCCACACTTAAGCTTACGAATCCTAGCTATTCTGATAAATTGGGGATATACATAAATTATTTCTTCCTCATACCTTACTTTCTAGCGTATTAAAATATGCATAATCCAGATGGATAGTAAGACGCATTGCAAAATCAAAAATAAAGATATATTTAAGCCAACATGTGTAGATATAACGTTTCGTGTTCTTTGGGGATTCCTTCGCTGGAAAGACCTACGTTGCCGAGCCAAATTGTATAGTTATGCTCTCTACTGAGGAGTGTTTTGTTGGAAGCCCCCCGTTGTCAAAACCAAGTTGTAAGGATACTTTCTTGTTGTGGAATCTTGGGTTGTAGTCCGGTATTAATGCTACTTATATGTGAAAAAAATATTATTTTGTAGAAATATTTTATTCATTTATTTTGAGTAATTCTATTTGCACACATGATACGATAGCTTAACGCGTCGTGGACTGAATTTAAAAATTGGATTTGATCTAGCGTGGACTACTTCTCACTAAGTTTGTGTACGAGGACCGTTCGTGGACCGTTCTGCAGTAAGGTTGTTTGACAAGATAAAATTTTAGATTAATGAAACGTGGACCTTTCTTCTTTAAGGTTATAGAACGGTAAAGAAAGGATCCTTCTTTTTGAGAATATATTTGAAGAAATTGTTCTAGTAGCTTCTATCTTTCTGTAGGTTGCATCATGTTCTAGAAGAAAGGAGAGAGAGAAAGATATTGTTTCTGAAGTGGTCATATTTCACAAGTTTTTGCAATAAAAGTGTGGGGACATTTAAACAATGAGGAAATATAAGCTGACGTCATCGAGTCGTCCTAAACAACAAAAAATAAATAAATAATTGGTCATCCAAGTGTGTGAGGAGATTTCCTAACACATCTGGATACATTTAGTTTCATGTTCTGAAACTATTCATTAATTTAAAATATATTGAGAATGGGAACTTTGGATTTGAATTATTACTAAATGAAAATCTAATTCATTACATATGTTTATATAGACTGTGGCCATGACACATCTCAAGTTTTAAAATATGACCCTTCGAATAAATTGAGTTTGAGACCTTGGACTATGCGACGAGCCACCGAAACGGGTATGATCATTTTCTTAGATCAAGTTACTTTCTATAAGTTGCCATGAGAATATCTTTCAAAAATCCTACAAGTCCTCCATGTAACCTAAGTAACAGCTCGAAGTGTAATGAATCTTTGATTCAACCTATTCAAATCAATATTAAATACATTATTTTAATAAAAGGAAAAAAAAATTAAAATTCATTCAGTTTATTTCAGAGAAATTATAAATCTAGCTGCTCTCCCCAATTTATTTCCAAATTTCCAAATTGGTTTAGAACTTCAATATTATTTGCCACCTACTATGTTTTCATCAATTCTCATTACTTTTTAAGATTGTACTAATAGATTTTAATTGCCTATAATATTAAGGATGAGGCAGGTATGATCTTAATGTAAATATAACCTAATTTACATGGAAGGCAAATAAGAAAGCATTAACAACCTAAGTTCACTCAACTTTGACCTGAACCCTCTCCTCCCAACCACATTCAAAGTCAAACAATACTAATTTAAGCTTGATATTAATACCGCGTGTTCGTAGGTACAAGTGTCTGCTTATACCTTAGTATTTCTTAGTTGGTGAAAACAGTAGTGAATATATTAACTTTACTGGACGTTGATTTTATTTAGTAAAACATATCATGATATATATACAAAAGTTAGTTTTATTACCTGAAATATTTTTCAAATAAGGTAATATATTACATACACTTAAACAGACAAAAGCATATGAGATGACATTGAATAACACTTGTTTAAAAAGTTAACAATATAAATTTAATCTAATAATTTAGAGGCTTATATTATATATTTTAATTTCATTTGTGTTAAGTAAGCTATAATAACGCGCTAGTCGTGTTGGGCTCGACTGCTGAGGACGGGGAGATCGAGGTTCGAATCTCAGTTGGGTGAACTGGGGGTGGTTTTCCTAAACTGTTTTCCACTCTCCCTCCACGCAGATGCGGGTTCACTTCCTCTAATTCAACCTATCCAATTCCTAATACTTTAGCGTAATTAGTACTTAAAGCGTATAAACCGAACGGGTAGTAAGACGCGGTGCTAATATTAATTAATTAATTTTTAAATAACAGTCTTAGCTATAAGATTAAAAAAGATAATTAAATAAAAGGTAGATGAAATCTCAAGAATTTTCTTACAGAATGGATAACTTGAGAGTGAAAAACATATCTCTAGTGCAATTACGTTGGTAAACCAAACCTGACCTTACGAGTCAAGTTAAGAAAGCTACCTTTCCTCTTATCTAAAGGCCAATAGTTTTTTTTATGTTCAAGATTTGCATTTTTTTTCATTTAATATGTTGAAAATAAGTTTTGCCAAATACATAAAGTATGCTATTGTAGAAGGTACTTCCGGAATATCATCGTCAAGATACTTTATATCGTTCAGGTAACTTAAAAAAAAATAAAAAAAGGGAAAAGGACTTCTGCCAGAAGGTAAAAGGGTTTGGTAGCGGTTGGGGGCGTTCTGTTGTCCGCGTGAAAGGCAATTGGGCGAGTTTGAAAAGTTCCACGAGGATTAACCAAGTCTGCTTGGAGATTTGTTACCAAAGCTTCCTTTTTCTCTTTCCCCATTTTTTGGTTTAGTTTTTTTGGAGGGGTTGAAGGAGGGGTAGTTTCAGACATTTATTGAGGTGATTTATCCTACGGCATGATAACTTGCTCCTTTCTTTTCTCTTAGGGTGAAGATTTTGTGTTTGTCTTCCTTTTATTTTTGTTCTGTAAGATTACTTGTTTTGGCAAACACGAGTTCCAATAGTATTGTTTTGAAAGTGATAGCAATCTCTAGTTGCAGTATATTATTTTAGGATTGAGTTTTATATCGGTGGGCATGAATCAAGCTCTTCTAGTCAGATTTGTCGGTATTGGGAGGGTTGAAGAGCGAATCCCGGCTGGGTGCACTAGAATTCTTTTTTTATCAGTCCTTTCCCACTATCACCGAGTAAAGGTAGGTACATATCTTCTAAATTTTATCTGCCTCATTTCTACCCAAACATTGTGGTCAAGCGTGGATAGTCCATATGGGTAGTAAGACAAAGGGTAAACAAAGTTATTATTTTATTTTGTAATGGCTAAATACAAATAGCACTCTTACCCACTTGGGTGGTTGCATGATCTAAAATGCGCCATCCTGTATAATGACTGGGATGCAGATGTTGGTGATATTAGGAGTGTATCCAAGTAAGATGTAGGGATAGTAAGGGTAGATAAAACAAACCTTTGCCTTAATAAAGCTCTTAAATATGTTATTTTTTAACTATTCATTAATTATTGGTTATTTATTATTATTGGTGTTTAAAGAACATCAACGAAATAATTATCAATGCGTCAAAGATCATTGTTTTAATATATTATTTAAAAGAATTAACAAATTGTGGGTGCAGCTACAAGAAATTTTGGGCCATCGTTGAGTGTTTGTAGATAATTTATGTTTAAATACGTGTGAGGATTTCCAGTTTAACTTCGGAAAGAAGGCAGAGAATACTAAAATCAAGATAATTTATTGAATCTTCTAAAATATGGACCATTTATCGAGTCATCTAAAATCAGCATAATTTTTCAAGCATTTTTTAAATTATTGATATTTTTAATTCAAAAACTAGTAATATTTGTTGTAAAATAAATAATTAATAATAGAAGTGATACAAATGCTGCATATATTACTATTAAAACTATAGGGCCTACTAGATTTGTACCAAAGGCATAGTTAAAAAAAAGTTCGGCGGCCACATGGATCAACATGCTACCCTTGTGTTAGACTAGACTAAGCAAAGAGGAGGAGATTGGAGCTCGATCCCGGTCAAGTTCAATGAGGTTGGTTTTATTAAATGGTTTTCCACTCTCCCTAAATGCAAATGTGGGTGAAATTTTATAGATCTAACCTCACTAATCCATAACATATTAGTATAATTAATAGATAGCCGTAATATCCAAATTTCTAATATATGCGGTGCTAAAAAATATAAAGTTAAAATTGAAATTAAAAATATATAGAGTATCAATTATTGGCCCCATTGGAAATTTCAATTCCTAAAGTTATAGCAAAGTAAAAAAATGGTACAACGCAATGTACACAATTTCCCATTACTTATCATGAAACACTATTACTAAATATTCGTTTTGAACACAATATCGAAGGCCATTTTCGAATTATTTGAATTTTCTAAAATCTGTCCACTTATATTAATATATTTTTGAAGAACCAACAAACACTATTTTATATAATTTAAAATAATCTTTAAATACCAATTATGAAAAATGTCGTTGAAGATGTTAAAAAAAAGAATTCAATTTTGTTAAAAAAATCGTTATCAATAAACTTAAAGGAATTTTTTAAGAAAAAAAACTATTATCTATAATGTAAAATAAAGGTATGGACAACTTCTTACTACATTAATAAGAGAGGTTTGGTACTATCCGTACAGCTGAAGGAGAAAACTGCCCCTGAGAACGGAGGTATGCCCTGGAACCTCCAACGGAACCATCGTCAGAACCTGACTCAATAATTTCTAACTCAGACCTGGAGAGCACATCCCCTACAAGGACTCCAGTGAAATCTGACACCGAAGCGCAATCCGGCTTACGACTCTCCGTCGCGACTGGCCACACCAGAACTTCTATCACAGCCAGACTTAGAATATCTCACCCGACTTGCAAGTCAGGAACCACGAGAACCTTACGCCCGACGACACCCGAGAGAGATGGCACAATACCAGAATATGGCCGCCCCAACTACAGATCCTACAAGACTCCATGACAGCGAAGGAGGAACGGTTCCGCCAGATTACCGACTGGTTTGGAGAAACGAGTCAAGGTGCCCAGACTTCAGGTGATGGGGCTCAGAATCCTTCTAAGGTACCACTCCTTTATACATTCAATGCATTTTCAAGGGAAGCAGCACTATAATCGCGCCGACACTTGCCACTACGCCGGATCAGGCCTTGCACCTGATCCTAGCAGCAAAGGCGAAACTCATAGAACTTCAACCAGGACGCGACTTCCTCGAGACCCGGTTCCTAGTGGGTATGATGGCAGGCTACCCCCAGTTCCCACTGAGAAGAAGGAAAAAAAACTATTACACTGGATCAATATGATATTCATAGCCATCACGAAGTCCTGTAATGAAGCAACCCTCGCGGCAGGAGACGCGGCAACGGCAGCCATACATCCTCCGGGGTTTCAGCCACCACAACCGCCGCAGATCATCTACCGCGACCGAACAGTACAACGCCCCCCGAGGAGACGAGGAGCAGGGAAGCAGAAGAGATAGCCAGATGGTGGACCAGACTCCACCTAGAACTACTAGCACCGTGGATCTTCAACCACAAGCACTCAGCAGGATCATATCTTTGTACAGTAATTATATGTAATATCTCATGTAACCCTGTTTTCTTAAGATAAAGGAATGGTCTCGCTCCTCGTGAGTCCTGCTGGACCTTCCGTTCTTATCTCCCGTCGCCCCAATGGGTATATAAGTGCAGGAGACCTCCGCTTCAGGAATCAGTTGGAGAGCGGGTGGAACCCAACAACAAAAAAAAGGTAAATATTGACTATTTAGTATTAACATTTCCCCTAAGAGGTTAAAGAAACCAAGTGCAAACTTTTAGAGTGACTTACTTATCTACTTACTCTATGTAATTAGATAATAATTGCGTTAAAACTTAAGTAGTATCTCTGTACAACTAAAGCTCACAAAATTGTATTAATATATTTGCCAATATCTCAGAAACTGTTTGTTTTATAAAGATATATTTCATATAAAAGTTTTGTGTTTTTAAAAATACTATTATTTAGTATCTTAAATAGTTGCGGTATTAATGAAATAATTTCCGCTTCTGTAACGTACACTAAAAGTCATTTTCATAGGAAAATAATAACCACCATTTTGTTTATAATCTTAATCAACGCATTGATACGAATTTTAAACAAAATCGTTAGAGCCAATTGTGAGAAAATTGATTTTTTTATTTTTTCGCCGTAACTAAACTACTATTAATTTTAGGGTTAAACAAACACCCAGACAAACGGCATTGAAAAACCCCTTTTTAACTTACCTTTGATGTTCGAAAAGTTAAAATATATATATTTGCGTTTAACTTGAAAATTATTGGTTTTATAAAAATATGCTCCAAATAAAATATGTGTATTATAAATAGACCTACATATTTGCGATGATACGTGATTTTATATCTCTAATATTTCGTAGATGTAATGACAAATGAGAATTTACGCATTTGACCGAAATTCTTAAAGTCATTTTGCCGGAAAAATGAGAATAACCAATTTGATTATAGTATTGATCAATGCTTAGAAACTATATTTAATCAAAATCGTTAGAGCAGAGTTCTCTTCAGTAAACTACCCTTAGTTTTAGAGTTAGATATTCAATTCCAACAAATTCCCGGGGCAATCCTATAAAAACCCTAGATACAAAGTTTTAGCGCAATCGGTAAAATAGTTTAGGCTCTAGTCAGAGGTACAGACCAACAGACAGACATTCCAAAAACACTTTTTGGGATTTGGGAGTCATGAAACGTCAAAATTAATATAAATCTGGATTTCGTTTTTTTTACGATCACAATAATTTATCTGCCTGTAAGATATCGAGAAAGTAAAATACTTAAAATATATTTATTTCTAACCAAATTACTGAAGTAGAATCTCAAATTATTCGAATTTAAATAAAAATATTTATTAGTAAACTAACCTTAAACAAATGTTCCACCAAAAACTTAGTAGTCATTTTGTTACTGGTGACCTGGTGGTCTAGGTAAGGTGTCAGACTTCTGTGCTGGCGGCCGGGTTCAATCCTCGGTCCGACACAGATTTATCTGATTACCAACCCTTCCTTCACCTCTGACAAGAATCTTGTGAATGTGGGAATGCCAGGCCTCCACCGTGGTTCGATTCCACGTTAAACTGTAGGTCCTCCATTTCATCTCACAATCACCCTACCATTACACATTAGCGTACGTGCGTATAACCCGAACGGGTAGTAAGACGCGGTGCTAATAATGAAATGAATTTTGTTACTTGTGTCAAACTATCCAGATATATATTTTAAACTATATGCTTAGAGCCAATTTAAATATTTTGAGTTTTCGAAAATCACTCTTAGTAAATTATTCCTTAATGCACGTTCACCCAAAATACAGGTAGGCTATACAATGATATTTATCGCGTAAAATACTCCATATATAACAATTTTAATATTTTAGAGCATTTTCTTTAAAAAATTGAAATTAAAAAAAGATCTCTAATCAATAAACTACGCTTAGTCTGAGTAAGGAATGGGATTTAAAAAAATACTCTATAACATATGAATATAGAGGTTGAACAAAATACAACAATCTGTTTCAGATCTGTGTTCTTGGACAGATCTACGGATAAATAGACACGTGAGGACGAACCGAATTCTAAGATCTACTTTTTTTTTGGGTGTGGACAAGCATAAAATGTAAAGATTCATTATGATCCCAAGGTCGAAAACTTCTACAGTTAAAATGCTTTCACTTGTGTGAGAAAATAAAAAATTTAATGAAGTGCGTTAAACAGTAAATACGACATTTATTTTAGCAATACGATACTTTAAGAGTGGATTTAAAATTATTTAGCTATAAAACAGTAAAAAGATTGTACTCATTATAAATGATCTTAAGACTCGAGAAATAACGATAAAAAATTCAAGACAAACTGTGGCTCTGTTCCGTTCATGAAGATTTAAGAACATTAAAGGTCATTTCAACGATACTTTGATAAGGAAATGTTCACTTGGTAAAAAAAAAAAGTAGTATTTCTATCCTTCGAAATAAAATAGGCTCTCCTATTAGGAATATTTCCATTAAAATGTTCCATCTCTTCAACTTTTCGCTCTTAAGTCAACGATATTGTCAAACGTAATTGGAACATCAGCCAGACTCCGAGTACCTGAAAACTAGATGTTAAGTGTACTTTTAGGTTGGAGAGGGGGAACGCCGTTAACGGGTGAAGATATTAGCAGTGTCGTTAAAACTGAGTGGGGAACGGAGATTTGGAAACTAGAAACTCTTTGTGAAAAGAGGGTGAAAGTGGAACTTTGCTATTTAAAAAAATAAGTGAGTGTGGTGGCCTTTTATACAAAAATAAAGGGGGGGGGGCGGGTTAAAGGGCATCGGGAAAGTATTCCGATAGCTTAGCTGTTATTGTTAGTATAAAAGACGGTTAAGAATGATGAAGTTGGAGGGAAATATATTTAAAAGGGGGCTCAAGTCAGGGGATGAAAGATGGAAGAGGGTGAACGAAGAGGTGGATTTAATAAAAAGGCAAAGAGAGTCTTGGGGGGGGGGGGAGGGAGAAAAGAAAAGATTTAATGTAATATCAGAAATACAGAAATGAAATTTCAGTTGTGATGTATAAATCTCGAGACCCCTTCAACCATTCCATGCTAAAAAAAAAAAATAGAAAGGGAGGGGTTAAGACATCCAGTGACGAGAAAGAGTCCATAAAACACCAATACTTTCGGGGATAAGCTTTCAAATTTAATGCAATCACATTTTAGATAATGTTTCTCAAAATGCTATTATTGCCTTAGAGGGATTGAGAAAGAAAAACAAATTATTGTGTAAGGCAATAAATAGTATTTTTCTTTGCTTGCCGATGTAGGAGAATTTAATAATAAACGATTTGGTTATATTGGGAATCTGACAGAAATCTTTTATTTGAAAATATACAATATTTTAATCGTTAAAAATATTTGAGATAGCACAAAGTTATTCTTATAAACACAATAGAAACTAATTATTAAATTTCCAACAATTATTTTTTATCATTTTATTTATAGAATTGGGTATTTAATAGTGACATTAATGATTGGTTTTGTCAAAGTTTACATATACGTATACAATATTATTTATTTCATTCTACTAACTGGTGTACTCATTATTCACACGGGGAATGTATAAAGTATGTTTGATAATTTCATAGCATAAAATTAGCCACAGGTAAAAGTAACCAAATCCAACTATGTTTATATATTAATCCTTTATTGGTTTGATTGTGTTTCAAAACGCGAGAGTAGACCGATCCATACACAATGTCACAATAATACAGATATAATATAAAATTGTTTTAAAAGATGATATTACTTTTGAATATTAATCTACAACTTTTCTATACACAATACTTTGAACGCTTGCGTGTTGGTGCTGATACAAAATAATTAAGACCGACACAGAATAAATGGTTGTTAAAGAGCTACAACAAATTAAAGTTGATTTTTAACAATTTACAGTTTATATAGAAGAATTATTTATTTTCAACGTGTCCGGTCTAATTCAATTAGTTATTCTGAATCCACCATTTCCATTTGTGTTTGTGGTCATTTATAGATAATATTATCTTATAACCTATCGGAATTCAAAATTTTAGATTTCTAAGATGCTTAGAAGTTTTATAATAAACTCATGTCGACAAACAAATATCAAAACTATATCGAGTTAGAATGTTTTAAATCTTGATTTCATTGATTTATTTAAAATATCAAGATAACCATGACAATCCCAAACAAAATATAAACAATTTTTTTTTAGAAACTATCTTAGAAAAGATACATTAATCAGCCCAAAAACTGAGTTCAAAAACGAAAGTAATCCACAGAAAACACTATATTTGTTTAAGAGACATCATAATATATGCTACATAGATTATATATATCTTACTGTAAATGTACTGAATTCATTGTTTTGTAAAATTCCAGTGAATGTATAGAAACACCGAAAGCTATGGTTTATTTAACAATTAATAGTATTTATCTAAATAAGCCAGTGATTAAAAAAAATCCCAATGCAATTTGGTGAAAGTAATAAACATGAACTGTGTTTTCTACATTTACCGGTGATTTTATAAAATATCTAGTGTATCTGAATAAAAATATAGAACATAAATCCAAACTAACCTAAACCAACATATTATAATTTAATTTAAGTTAAAATAAACTAGTCTAAGCTTCTCTAAGCTAACCTAAGCAAATCATTTAAACTAAATCAGTAGGGCTATAAATGTGGTAGCTTTGTATATATATTTTAATGAATATTACTGAAATTATATATATAAATATATATATATAATTGGGTAAAGGGTTAACGATTTTTATATTTTGAGATCAACAAAGAGTACTTACCAATTTGTATTCGTTTAGTCTATTCCAACATTATTAAAGTAGCTGCAACTCACCTGAAACAAAACAAAAATAATCCATTAAAAATATAATTATCAAATTGAAGTTGCTACACCCCCTTTCCCCTGATAGGTAAATCTGTCAAGATGGCTAAGTGGGTTGGGTTAGGTAGCGTCAAATAATTGTGTGGGTTCACTTATAGCTGTTTATTGACTAGAAACTAGATAAAATACACAGTGTGATGTAGTTGAACAAGTTAAATTAGAGTTGTTTGAGAAAGGTCCCCGCAACTGTTATTGCTTCAACTTTCAACAGTCCGCTTGCTGACCTAGCCTAGATGTTAAGTTCCTAGCTCGTAGCAATGTCCCACTATGGCTTCAACCATAACTCAACTCAAGGGTCGCTAGAATATTGGTGAGCCCGATCTCCTCCGCGTAATGCAAGGACTCCGCCCCCAGAATATTATTCCAGACAGATCATCACCCAGGCAATGGCAGAATGTAATACACTTGAAGACGGGCCCCTTAATCCGACTTTACATCCTCCCCTCTCTCAATATGACTAAAACTCAGGGTTTATATTATATCCATCAAATACACTCTTTTCCCCTCTGAGTTTATCATAATCTACTAATAGTTGCTTTTCAAATTGACATAACACAATTTAAAAACAATAATAAATATGATATGTGCAAGTGACTGCTGATTTTGAACAACAGACAATAGCGGTTTGGAATACGTCAGAGTTGTACACTTTTTGTAAGACAAACGATGCCGAGCTATGACACCTACACCCAAATTCAAATACACTTCCTCTTATTTTTGCATATATTTTACATTCTGCTTACCTTGGAAGTTTATAATCTTATCTTTATTGACTACACTATGGTCCTATCTATTATGATGCCATAGTGATACCATAATGAAACCAATCAGGGAAAGCTTTCAGGGTAACTGAAGGGTACTTAGAAACATTGCTTTATAACGAAGAGCTAATAAACTTTAATAAGCTCTTCTTGTTTTTATTGGCCAACTTTATTGAAACCGTAGTCTATGGAGTGAGTCAAATGTTTCCTATCAGGACGTTGTGTTAAATGGGATGGTGCTGGTTGAGGTGTGATGGGTAGGTTGCTTTACGCCTACGGACTACTCCACCAAAGTGACGAAGACAAATGACAAAAGAGACTAGGTTAATTTAATGGAACAGAAACAAAGGAGAAAAACTTACAGGCCAAGGGACTGAAAAAACAAAACTTCCCTTAACCCCGCCACCTCATTACGTGAAGAGACACGTAGACTGAGGGATGTGGTCGAGAATGAAGGAGAAGTTGAAATATAAACACAATAAGGAATAATTGAAGGAGAATCTTGAAATTCAGAAAGCAGTTCGAAAACAAAAATGTTTTTATGAGTATGAGAGAGGACAAGATAAATTATAAATATGAAAATAAGGAACAATAATCTGTCAGTAGTCTTAAAAAGATCATGATAAAATGATAATCGAAGAACGACTAAAGTGAACATATATTACGAGAGCGGGCGGAATACGAATTAGAAAGGTACAATTTTGGGGGAATATAGACACATTCGCGTAGAAGGAGAGAAGGAAGCTATTCATAAAGTTCACCCATATTTGCCTCTACCGGGTTTCGAAACCCGATCTTCCCCGTCACTGGGAATCAAGTATAACACTATATTGACGCGTTAGACCGTGCGACTACCGATGTGGGTGGATATTATTTAAAATGCCAAAAATGAGAGATATATTATATTATATTATATATATATATTATATATATTTATATATATATATTATATATATTTATATATATATATATATATATATTATATATTTATATATATATATTATATATATATATATATATATATTATATATATTTATATAATATATATATTATATATAATGTATATATAAATAATATATTATATATATATATTATCATCACGTGTTACTACCGAATTAAGCTCTACGCATATATTATAATTATTCTAGTGGGGTAGGAATGGGATAGGAAGCATTTTGGAGGTAATATACCCGCATTTGCGAGGAATAAGTGTGGGGAGCCATTTAGGAAAAAACGCCAACAGTAAATCCAAACGGGTTTCAAACACCAATCTCCCTGTATTACGCAGACCAGTTCAACATAAGAGTGATGCCTTAGATCTTTCGGCCACTGAAGTAGGTGAGGTCGGTGACCTGGTGGTCTAGGGGTAAGGTGTCAGACTTCTGTGCTGGCGGCCGTGGTTAAATCCTCGGTCCCGGCACAGATTTATCTGATTTCCAAATCCTTCCTTCACCTCTGACAAGACATCTTGTGAATGTGGGGAATGCCAGGCCTCCACCGTGGTTCGGATTCCACGTTAAACTGTAAGTCCTTCATTTCATCTCACAATCACCCTACCCATTACACATTAGCGTAAGAGCGTATAACCCGAACGGGTAGTAAGACGCGGTGCTAATAATAATAATAATAATAATAATAATAATAATAATAATAAGTAGGTGAGGAGACAACTAAGCTTATAAGCTTAAGGTTTAGACTAAAGCAATGTATATCATGGTTACGCCTTTTTTTTATCCTACCACGTCTCATTTCCCGTCCGGTTTGTGTTTTTTTTTAACCAAGCTAATTGAGTATTGACAAAAGTGTTATAATTTATAGTTAATCCATCCGGTATTTAAATGGAAGGAGAACGAAAAACGGTAGAGGATTAAACAGTATAGGAAGACGGAAATTGAACCCTGGCTTCCCAGACTTGATGAGTTTTACATTTATTCCACGCGTCTACCGACTAGAGTTACAAAAAAAGAGCAACGTTGATGATGATAGTTAAGGTGTGAAGAAGCCAAGAAAATAAACGATTAACTGGGAATATGATAATATGATTTAGTTAGACATTTAAAAACATTAATTTATCAGAATGGTGTAGGCTTAGATTGTAGGACACACACTTAGCTGAAAATAAAAGCCAATAATAAAGATGGGTAGATAGACAAGTAAGAAAGAAATTAGTAAACATAAATTCAACAATGATAAGAGAGTAGTGTGATGCAGTGAAAAAAATAATTAACTTTGAAAATAATTTATAACAAAATCTCCCAAACAATTTCTATAAATAGGTGACCTGGCAGTCTAGAGGTAAGGTGTCAGCCTTTTGTGCTGGGGGTCCGAGGTTCAATCCTCGGTCCCGGGTCAGATTTATCTGATTGCCAAAACTCTGATAAGACGTGTATTGATCACAACTTCTTATTGTGGAGAATGCCAGGTCTCCAAAGTGGTTCGGATCTCACGTTAAACTGTAAGTCCTCCATTTCATCTCACAATCACCCTACCATTACACATTAACGTAAGAGCGTATAACCCAAATGGGTAGTAAGTCTCGGTGCTAATAATAATAACAATAATCATAATTTCTATAAATCCGTTAACTCCCTCTTTAAAGTAGAAAAGTAGAATATAATTATAATAATGAATAGTATAAAACCAAGTGTTTACACTAGAGTATATATAATCATTCATTAGGATATTATAGATTTTTAAGACAAAACAAATCTTTTACAAAGAGGTATTTAGTTTAAAATTAATTTAAAATTTATAAGCTTATATACAAGAGTTAGAAGTTTTGAAGTAATTTTTATCAAAATATTTGTGTGCTTAATGTTGATAATATTTAATATAGATGCTCATATGCTTAAATTATATTCAGGTTAGATAATCATTATCATTTGTTTTGCACAAAGAATATATATTGTGAAATATGATGTCAGTAGCTATTTTTTTAAATTATGTAAGGTTTTTTCTATTTTTTTAAATATTTTGGTGGACTTGATAATCAAATAATTGAATATACCACTGAGAGTAAGGTTTATTATTTAAATAATTTATCAATAATAAAGTTGGAGATTACATTAGTTTATACAAATGTACTTAAGTTCTTAATTTTAATATAATATATTACTGTAACACTTAAGTATTTCACAGGAGAATATTATGGCACCTTCTTTTTTCATATTTAATTCAGCGTGACTGGTTTTATCCCCAGTATGGAATAAATATTGTTCATTGTTGAAATTGGGATTCACCCTTAACAATGAAATGATGAACGATGAACTAGGTGTTATGTTTGTTATAGAAACAAGTTAGTTCTTAGATCGTACACTAATTTAATAATTTGATCTAGCAAACATACTTTAAATACTTCCCCTCGTTGATGAAAATAAAAATTATACAATATAGTAACTATAGTTCATATTTTAGAAGGTGATTCATCGGTCACAAACTAAAATTAATCGAAGGGCTGAACTCACAAGCTCGGGCCATGTTGTGCATCAAAGTCTATACAACATGTCGGCTTAATTATATTATATACTTGTGTTTTTACATGGCCTCTTACTACCCGTCTGTACTGTGCATATATTATTCATATTAAGCAGTAAGGGATGAGGAAAAGATAACCTAGATGAAATGTAACCTTATTTTATTGAAGGGAGTGTGGGAAAACCGTAGAGAAAAACACCTTATGTACACCCAGCTGTAATTCTAAACCTGACCTCTCTAACACCAGAGCCTGATGTTTACGAGCCTGTGTAGCAATTTTAGCTACAAGTCAAATGAAAATGGGCGAGTCAACAACACTAAACTTACCCAATCTCACCGTCCAGGCTATGTACGAAATAATAACAACACGTCTGGCCATATTATCGGCCCACGATTGGAGCATTTTCTCTATTTACCTTCCCAATTCCAGCCTTTTAGATTGAATAGTTAAGTAATCATAACAAATAATACAAACATAATAACAAAATACGATGTAAAGCTGGTATAGTCAGAGTAGGCCTATACACCTAAAGCAATTTATAATTCTAGAGGTCCTTTTTCTAGAATATTGTAGACTAGCAGTTTTACCGGCTTTTTCGCATGGGTAAGCCACATACAAATATATTTTAAGACGTTCCACACCCGGTTGGCATCATTTTGATAGTTCTTAAATGTAAAACCCTGAGCTAGCTCACAATCCAACTACGACAGTTAATAAATAAATAACATTTATTATTGGTAAAAAAATATTACCTAGTCCCCAAAATGATAGTACAAATGAACGAGGTACATTGACAACGCCATATTTACCCAAACACGATTAGAATATGATTGAAACTAAGTAATATACATCGTTACAAAAACATGTTGGATGAAAAAAAAATCACATTTCACCAATGAACATAACTGAAATAACACTTGAGTTATAGAAACCTTTTAAATATTGAGCATCATGATTTAACAATGAGAATCTCCGTCTCAAAGCATATCACCAAAATTTGTTTATTTTAATTGTTACTTTGCGTCATTCCAAGATTGGTTATTTATGCTTTTATTTTAGCTATGTATTCGCATTACAAATGGATCCAATTTAAGATAGTATTTTGTTTTTTAATTCATTAGTTTTTAGAAATTTTTGGTCTTCCTTTACACAGTTTAAAGTTTTCCACCATTTTTAGAAGGTCTTTTTTTATCTATTAGTTAGACCTCTCACCCTCCATTTCCCAGTACCTGATTTTTTATTACAAACTTTCCAACTTTTATTGTTGCTGTATATGGTTAACTTAAATTTTCTTCTATGATTAAAAGTAGATTTTCTAATTATTTTGGAAAGATGTCAAGCTAACACCCCCCTCCTCCTTTTTCAAGTCATCATTTTCTCAATCTAAAGTTTTAAGACTTATCTGGCTATTAATTTTTTATACGTGCCTACTAAATTTCAATTTTAAGCCCCATCGAAAATGGTTTACTATATAAGTTGTATAAACTATAAGCTTTTTCATTGCCAGAACTTCAATTTTGAAATTCAATATGTTTAGACGTAATTTGGTTATATGTAAAGATCTATTTACTTACATGCAGAAAAATGTTTTACCCACTCACCCCACCAACGCGATTTTTTTTAATTATATCTGTATCTTTTGATGGTACTCGCCATTCCTATTTTCTACTCTGTTATTCTAAAATTTAAGAATTCCTACCTTTATACTTTTTGAGGTGGTCCTTTTCCCGATTAACAAATTTCAATTTCTTCTAACACTGTGAGAAGTTGTTTATTCTTATATTTTTGAATTTTTGAACCCCCATTTCAGCAAATCCCTTTTGGAAATAATCTATAGGCTTATTTGACATTTAAATCCCTTTTGAAAATAGCTAATATTTAACATTTATTTGTAATTTGATTTGATCTTCCTACATTCCTATCAATTAAAATTTCCCCCTTACTTGTAAACGCCCAAACCTAAACTTCTTTAATATTTCCTAAAACCTCATTTTGAAATCTATAATGTTGATTCGTTATTTGGAGTGGTCTCTATGTCTGTTTGCCAAATTTTGGTTTTATAGCCTACCACACCAATAAGTATTAATTATAACTTACGGAAAACGAATCATTTTAATTATTTTAATTTACAAACAACGTGTTTAATGTAGGGCCTATTATTTCACTCTAGAATCCACAGTAACTCTAGAACAGCATATCTTCAAGTTTGTGTATATATAAAACAGAAGGCACTACTACACAATCGGACATACTTTCTCATAGTTTTTTTTTAATGTTTTGTGACAAAATTTAATAAATCAAGCTTAAGTAAACTACCATAGTAATTTTTTTAATATCAAAACGAAAATTAGTTTTATCTATCATGTTAAATATTCTTCAGATATCTATTTTTTTAAATATTATTATTAATTTTGGGAAAAATTTGTATTTTCAATAATCACACACAAGCGCTAAAATTAAAAAATAACACTCAACGGTTTGACCATATAAATTCTAAATAGTAAATTTAAACAAAATCCATCAAACCCTTTTGTCCGTATCCCCAGGAACAAAGAGAGATACGGATAGACAGACAGGCATAAATGGGGAGAGGCAAAATGGTAAAATACTCCTTATTCGGGTTTACATAAAATCAAATGATTCATTATAATCTGAATGCTGAAATTTTCTTGATTCAAAACTTTCTCCAAATAAGTAAGTAAAAAATAAATTATATATTAAATAAATGAAGTGATAATCTAATAAACATTCTGATGCTAAAAAATAAACGCTTATCATAATTATATAGGAATACTTACATAAACATGAAGATACTGTTAAACACAGTGTGTCGATGGATATTACAGTACTATTATGACTATTTTTATTACTAGTAGTAGTTTGCTTATGAGTCAACAAGAATATATTCAACTATGGTTGATTAAATATTAATTTTGATAAGTATCTCATATTTTTATTAAATGAGCTCCAGAGTTTAATTCTATTGGAAGTACTGTTTTATATAATATTTATTATTTTATCATCACGTCTTACTACCTGTTCAGGCTATACACATTTATATAAAATAACCTATGTTTGCTATGGCAAATGGTAGCCCGAGTGGTGGAGAGGAGTTCAAAGGGAGGGGAAGAACAATCAAAAGTACAGTTTTAACAATTTCTGATTGCCCTGACTTAACGTTAAGACACGCCACTGAAATCAAACTTTAATTTGCATTAATATACCCAGTTCCTTTTCCTTGAAATAAAACAGTAACATAGTAAACAAAAAGTCAAGGGAAGGTCAATATTTGTATAATGTATAGTAACATTTTCCCCTCTCTTTATGCAATGGGTTCTCCCATGGAAACCATTAAATCGCAGCTATGGAGCGTATTAAAAATCAAACACTAAGAAAATGGGAAACTGAATGGACAAAAGGAACCCAATTTAAATGAAAGGAAGGGAAAGCAAATATGAAATGGAGAAGTCTGGTTTTGGATTCCAAATGAGAGTTACTAATGGGGCAATAATATTCTGGAGGCCTGATACAGTGCAAAAATTCCACAACTCACACTCAATATCCACGTGAGCCTTTTTGGAGAGCACGGCTACCTCCGAGGGGGCTTTGAGTTACAAATTTACTCTCAGTTACTTGAAGGTCTCGGGTTCATTAATCGTGTTACACGGATATCTTGAAGGGCAAGCGTTGAAAGTTTAATCGTATATTTTAGAATGTGTACATGATTGAAGATGGTATAAACTGATATTAAATTAAATATAGAATTGGATATAGATATGATTTAATAAAATAACTTAGTAAAATAAATACAAAATTAGATTCATTGGTGATTTGCTGACTCGCTGGAACGTTGGAAATGACTGTGGATATGTATTTTCTCACTAACCTGTGCTCTAAGTGGGACCACCTATAACACATGTTTAACACAGTGACTCATGGGTTTCAAAATCCCTTCTATTTGTGTGCACATTTTCATTCATTAGAAAAATCTCACATATGTAATTGCCTGGATGAATTAAGACATTCCTCCATATTCAGACTATGTTTAACATAACAGCTTAGGACTTTGAATTAATTGAGACAAAATAGATTAAAATACTGGATCCCCACATTTATTTATTTGATCTTATTTAAATATCGAAATTAATAAATTCAATTATAAGGGTTATTTGGCCTCATACCGTAGCCAAGCAGTAAGTAGATCTAATTTGATACTATGCAATTCAGTTTGTTGATATATAATTTATTAATTATTGAGATATTTGAATTGCACTTTATGAGATGACTGAACATATTATCATACGACTTATAAATTACAATTATAGCAGACACAACACTCAGCCCCAAGATGTTATATTTTATCACTGTAAAAGAGGAAACCCACATTTCCCCCGTAATTAATTTTTCAGTCATTCCAGGAATCGATCCCAGAACCCTTAGTTCGGTAGGACTACACTCTACTGACTTAGCTAAGATGTTGTGTGTCCTATCTCTGAGTTCTTCTTTTGACTGGGTATTCTAATCCAGTTGAGTTTGTTGTTCTGGAACAGGTTATTCAGTAGCTCGTGTGCTATACTTATACTTAGCACCACGTCTTACTATTATTATTATTATTATTATTAGCACCGCGTCTTACTACCGTTCGGGTTATACGCACTTACGCTAATGTGTAATGGTAGGTGATTGTGAGATGAAATGAAGGACCTACAGTTTAACGTGGAATCCGAACCACGGTGGCGACCTGGCATTCCCCACATTCACAAGATGTCTTGTCAGAGGTGAAGGAAGGGTTTGGCAATCAGATAAATCTTTGCCGGGACCGAGGATTGAACCCGGCCGCCAGCATAGAAGTCTGACACCTTACCCTAGACCACCAGGTCACCACCACGTCTTACTACCCGTTTAGTTTATACGCTTAAGTATATTTTAAATACGCTAATGGTTTATGAATTAGGAAGGTTGAATATAGAGGAAGTTAACCCGAATTTGCGTGAAGGAAAAGTGGAAAAACATTTATGAAAAACTACCCCCAGTTCACCCGAGTGAGATTCGAAAATAGATCTCCCAATCATTGGCAGTCTGACTCAACACGAAACCAGTGCGTTAGCTAACAACGACACCGAGGCAGGTGGCTCGTGTATTGATATATCCCTGTGTTTTAACAACTAACTTAGTTAATTACAAAATAATAATCGGTACTTACATGCATACACGCATACATTCATACATACATATACGCATAAATAAATACACCAATCCAGATAGACAATTACATAAGTGAGGTTTTGTTAATGGATCAAAATGTGAGCTCAAATAAAGTGGATTTTGAAACCCTTGAGTCACTGTGATCAACATATACTGATAATTATTTCCTGATCCATCCTTTTAAAAAACGATCACCTTAGTTTTGGAGACATTTATACAAATTTCCATTATGCCTGTCACCGCATTAAAGTAATTTAATGCAACCTGCAAGCTAATTCATTCTCAGCCATTAATGCGGTATAATATATTTATAGTAACACACATTCACTTTGTTCATTTGTATACCAACCTCGTACTCACAAGAATCCCTAATTCACTTATCCATGAATACATTGAATTACCATGGAGATATAACACAACCTTATCTAACACCATGTTCAATGTTGCACCATTCGCTCAAACCTCCATCCACCCTAACGCACGCTTTACTTCCATCAAACACCACCGTAATTGCATTTTATAATTATGCATCAACACCATACTCTCTAACAACATTCCATTAAATACTTCTATTCACCCAATCTTAGGCTATCTCCAGATCAATGCGCATAATAAACTTTCTTCCCCACTGCCATACATTTTTCAATAACTGGTTCAAATGCAAATATCTGGTTCATGTAACCTCTACCTGACATGAAACCATTTTGCACACCCCAAATATTGTCCACAGTATTTTCACGCACCCTCTCAAATAGGGCTTTTCCAAAAAACTTTGGCTGGAATACTCAACAAACTAACCATTTGCCCTATAATAATTCTTACATTCACTTATACTGCCTTTGTCTTTGTACAAAGAAACATGGACAGCAGGCGTCCAGTCATTAGGGACGTTAGAATTCCCAGCCCATCCCATCCATTGATCAACTTACACAATCTGGCAAGTAGTACCATGCCTCACACTTAAGTATTTCACTTGTGATTACAATTAAACGTAAAGGTTTGCCATTCCTTTATATTTTCATAGGTTAAAATACCTCAGCATCATTAATTATTTCCCTCAACATAACATTTTCCCTATTTGGTGCTACTTTCTTTAGGCTCTCACCATACAAATGCCCAAAATGATCCTTATATCGCTCTCTTAAACAGATCATCTCACCAAGTTAATTCTGAATGCAATAGTTATTTCCTCGCACTCATTCTTTTTAGTTCTCTTCACCCACTTCCAATTTATTCTTATTCTTATTCTTATTTTCTTAAAAATTATTTTGCTTTCTTTCTACTTCTTTTAATATTATTTTATCTTTACTCTCATTTACTAATTTCTTTAAATTCATCCTTTTTTCTTTGAATATGTCCAACAACTTAATACGTTCTTTTTCTGTCTTCACAACAATCATTCGTTTGCTTGCTTCCCCCTTTTCTCTCATGGCTTCTTTCACCTGTTCATTCCACCATGCATCTCGTTGACACCCAGTAAACATGGCCGTCCATAAATATTTACTTTATTTTGTTAATCATTATGAGAAAATAAGTTTGGTATTTGGGATTTAGATACCATTTGATATTAATCATCAATATACGCGTTAACAGAGAGCAAAATTTTAAAATTTAGATTTACTCCCATCCCCCATTCAAAAGTTTTTTTTTAAATTCTTTGCTCTGTTCAATAAACTTGTGAAAAATACAGTGTTTATTTTCAATGGGTTCAGCTATATTCAAATATTTTTTTGTTAATTTTTTAGATTTTTTTTGTTATGAAAATTAGCTCTTTAAACTCATATAACTAACTCAGACCAGTGTTCTGATGCTCTAAAACTCCCTCCCACTAGGTTATATTTCTGAAATTTTCTCTCGAAGAGGGGAGGGAGCCACACCCCCAGCAGTTGGTACTTCAATCCACCCCCCATTTAAAAAATCCCCATGGGCTCCCTTGCCAGTAAATATCACATATTTCTATACAAATGAGCTTAGTAGTGATTATGTTTTGTCCCTATTGATTAATTACTATAATAGTTATGTTTCTTCATCCAAAGACAAGCTTCCAAATAAATTACTTCACTCAAATTTTGGAGACACAAGATACAATTTTTTACGATACCATTAAAAAATTATGGTTGTACTATTGATAAATGTTAGTATTTTATTCTATAGGAGTATTTGATGGGCCCCTTTATACCATATCTAATATATAAACACACTACTTACAAACTGGCTTAATTCTATAACCACAACAATATTCAGTTACCCTAGTCAGCTACTCACCAATAACAAATTATAGGTCTTATAAGAAACCTTATCAAACATCCTTACTTCATTAGATAGACACAGTGGTGCATAATCTGTACACCTTTTAAATATCAAGCAATAAGTATGACTGTGAAACTGGTCCTATGTATTTGACTCAAGCGTTCAACCCGAACGGCTTGTAAGACGCGGTGATAATATAAAATAAAAAACATCAGACACATTTTCACTGCTCGGTATTTGAGTTGTATCTAACATGTTTTAATCTTTTTATTATATCACCGCATCATACTACCGGTTCAGGCTATGTGCGTAAATATACTTATAATGGGTTAGGGATGAGGAAGGAAGCATTTAGAGGTAATCTACTTATATTTGTGAGGAAGGAGAGTGGAAAACCATTTAGAAAAATCCATCCCGACACAAGAGTGATGGCATAGACCATTTGGCCACTTAAACGGGTATACTTTTATGAAAGTTGTTTGGAATCTTGGAGATAGAGAGAGTGAGATTTAAATGGCTCACCAACCCTTTCCCATAAGTGCACCAATGGAAATACACGCTACCGACTGAGCTAGGTTGTCAGACATGAGTGGGGTTGCAAGTAAGTTTAAAGGAAAGGGGGTGAGGGGGAATGAAGGGTGGAATATAGGAAGAAAGGTAAGCCGTGTCTCGTTTAATGTTTCTGATGTTCTGACAATTTTTTTTTTCTTACTACTGAAATATTTTTTCCCCCCATTCTGCTGAAAGATCTGAGCTTATGTGGATGGAAAACCAAGTAACTTGGCTCTTACGAGTGCTATGAGATTCTTTCGTCGTCTCATCAGCATCTATTTCCTACCAAGGAGAATCAGAAGGCAATCAATTAGAAAAAGATTAACTTTTTTCACAAAATATGCATTCCTTTTTGCACAGAAACTAAGGTGGTTATCTGTATTTAACTACGTTAATGTGCTAAAATGTGAAAGGTAGTACTTAGGGGATATATAATTACATTTTTGTGTGTGGTAAGTGGAAAACTATTCTATCAGGAAACACAGCTTTCATAAAACTTGAATGTAATTTGAACCTCAAACTTTCCAACGAATGTAAACCAAACTAGACAATCTTGGAGAGTACGCGTGACCACCAACCTGTAAAAGCAAAATAAGTGACATTGTTTAGTGATTATGTTGAACACAGTATCAAATAAGGTTTAGGAACGAGGAGGGAAAATTTTAAAGGAAATGCATTCGTATTAATTTAGAGAGATGAAATTTCAGGAAACTGAGCCCAGACCTTACTGTCAAGGGCACACCAGGGACGGATAGGTCTGTAGCCTTTATCCATGTGACATGTCATCATTGGCAAATATAAGCTATAATCTTAATTTCTTGTGTCAAGTTTCTTCCAGGTAAAGTTTTGGAAAGGTTTCACGGGCGGTGCTTGAACCATTGTTTATGGACCCATTTTGTGGTCTGAGGCATTCCTCTTGCAATGGACTAGACTGCTGATGACAGTGAGAAATCCCAATCGGGTGTAATGAGGATATTTTTTTCCAAAATGCGTTTCTTTTATCGCTCCACGCAAATGCGGGTACACATCCTTTAAATTCAATATTCCTCAGACCTAACTAATTAGCGTAATTTCTACATATGAATACATTTGAACAGGTAGTAAAATGTCATGGTAGAGAAAAAAAAAAAAAGTTTTTGGTCTTCAGCCAAATTGAATAATTTTCTTCCGACATTTCGGTGGTATTTGTGTCTGTTGCAACTTCAGATGAAACGTTGGGATGACTTTATTCGACTTGGCTCAGGACAGAAAAAAATGTTAAAATTTTTTGGATCATGTTTATGTAGCACACATGCTCTCAGTCTCCTAGACGTGTGCTAGATGGGATGTGGGCTAAAAGTAACGTCAGCAATCTTGAGAATCCTTCAAGAGACAAAGGCAGCAGCCATTGTTAGTTTGAGTTTAAAGTGTCCTTGAGGCGTTTCACCCTGAACTCATACATTGTGTGTTTCACAAACTTTCCTTTTATTTTCTTTATTTTTCTCTCCTCTACTTCCTCAGGAGTTTGTTTAGCGTCAAGAGTTTGTTTTTTTCTTCATCTGAAGTTCTTTCTTATATTAAGCGCAAGAAAATTAAGGAAACCTTTTACAAAAGTGATTGTTTTGACTAAATAGTATGTACCCCAAAGAAGTTTGCGTGTCGAGTGTTGGGATGGGATGTTTTGTAATGTACATGGTATTTTCTTGAATATTTTAATAATGTTTAATAGCTCATATTCCTAGCTACACAACTTTAAAATAAGTATTCGAGAAGGATTTTATTGTATTAATTTAATAGTAATAAAACCATTATATATATATATATATATATATAAGCCTACATAAATGATAATAGATTTTTATATTCTAGACACATCTTTTAAAATGATCAATTAAACTGAACAACAAGCACGGGCGGGGATAGGGGTGCATAGAGGGGAGCAGTTTCTATCCGATATTGTTGGATTTTTAGCGAATTTCCAAAGGAAATATATAGCTACTGTAGCAAAGAGATGAGTTCAAAGAAACTTGTGCTATCGATGAAGATTATGGGATTGAGAGTTCTCCAGGAAAGAAAGTTTAAAAACCAGACGAGAATTAATTTCTGGATTAATGTTGGAGTTTACATCTGGAAATTCCCAATATCAAGTTGTATATCCAAACCTTTTGAGAATTTTGAGATGGTTTTTAACGATTCCTGTTTTTACAACTCCAGCAGAATGATCTTTCAGTGTTATTAAAAAAGTGAAAAATTATTTAAGAAACACAACAAAGCAAGAACGTTTTACAAACTTGGCATTGTTTGTCATTGAAAAAAACACAATTAAACCTAAAGATGATTGTTTAGAAGTGTACTCTAGAAAAAGTTAAGATCAAAGAGGACTTTTCAAGATGTGACCTTTCCCATATGACAATAGTCCTGTATAGTTATTAACTAACATTTTTGTTAAACATTAAAAATAATTTGATCTCGTGATGGTGGACATGATTTCTAATTATCAGGCTTATTTGTTCTCGTTTACCAATGAAAGAAAGTTTGGTGTTCGAATCTCGTCTGGGTGTACTTATGCTTTTTTTTTTTTTTTTTTCTAAATGGTTTATCACTCCCTCTTCACTCCAATTCTGGTACTTTTCCTATTAATTCTATCTTCATTCCTTACCCATTAGTGTAAAAATGAAAATATGGTAAAATAATGCGCAAAAAAAAAAATAATCAAGAAGAAAATAACATTAGAATAAAAACGTTGGTGAGGTAGCTGTCATTAATCTAATTAATTCCACCTAAAGATCATTTTATATTTGTTTATCAATAGGTTTTATCATAATATAATTTAGTACTAATAGTTTATATTTTTCGACAGCTTACAATCGATAGTTTATGAATCGATTGCTTAAAACCCTAAACAGCACCACTATATGATAAATCTATGTCTAGTTTTGAAGGAGATATGAGGACACTATATTTGTGTTATCCTTGGTCTATTCGTCTAACATTCACCCTTAAAAGAGATACCTTTAATCTCCAACTCTACTTTCTCTTTGTGCTTCTAACCCTTGCCCATTTTTACCCCCACTGACCTACTTGACAGGACAATAATTACTAAGGTCACGGACCAAGCCAGAACAGGCATAGAAAGGGATTTGAGGGAGTTGTTCTTCCACTGTGTTACCAAACTTAATTACAAAACACGTGTTACAGAGGGGTAGGGTGTGGAGAACAACGCAATTGTCGAGTGAACATTCTTATGCCCCACAACTTAATATAACAACATACATTTCCTAAGGGAGAGAAATACTCCTACGTGTATATTTTTAAAAAGCAAAAGAAATAAAGTTACTAATTTTTCACGCGTCCATTTTAATTAATATCTAAATCTTGTTTCTACCACTGAATTTATAATAGTAAGGAAAATAAACACAACAAACCTTTTCAAGTATTTTTTTTGTGTGTCCACAATGTCTTACTACCCGTCCACCATATATGTATCTTTATACTAAGCGTGTAAGGTTTATAAAGGTGGAATTTAGAGGAAGAGTACTCACAATTGCTTGAGGTAAAATCAGATAAACTATATGGAGAAAACAAACCCACCTTATTGCACCAATCTGGTTTCAGGCAAACTAAATGAAAATAACCCTATTTATTTGTCTGCATGTCTATCGGTGTGGATTAAAAACAGCGTTGGAGGTTGAGAAGAAAATACATATTTTCAGGCTAAATTTGGATTCTTATCCAAGTTCCGGATATCAAACCCACTTGAGAAAATCCTGCTTGTACTGCTGTGCCTCGATAATAATGTTCACTAAAGCGCTTGGCCGGTTCCACACGCTGCATCGTTTAACTCCACTTCTGTCAGTTGCTCGCTCAGTGTTCCTCACTCAGTAGAGAGGTATCCGGGAGCTTCAATTGACCCACGGCGGTCTGTGCCCACGAGGATTTCAACAAAGCTGGAGGCGTCGCATGAATGGTTTGATAACTGACCTGTTATACTCCCTTGAGGGCCAGTCAGGTTAGGTTTGTGGCAATTCATGCATGTTAATGTATATCTCACACTTACATAATATATATATGGAAATACGGGTCAGGAATGCACACCTTCAAGGACATTAGGCTGATAATAAAAATAGATCCCTTGGAAATGTTAGGTGTCATACATCTGAAACCTACAGTTTGGGTACTTCTGTCTAATCATAGTTTAAAATAATTATTAGTTCTTTAGAGATGCTCTAGAATCTTGAAATCTTCATACGTGTTTTTTTTTTGTTTTTTTTTTGCGTTTCGTCCTACTACCCACTCGGTTTGCATGAATATGTAATAATTACGATAATGTGTTAAGGATCAGTAATATTTAATGTATATGAAGTGTACCCGAATTTGCAGAAAAACTACCCTCAATACACCTGACCAGAATTCTAACTCTGATATCCCCTTCATTAGCAGTCCAGTATATTGCGAGAGTGACTCCTTAAACTGTTCAACCACCAAAGCAAGTATTACAGGGGTATTATGCAATAACGGTTCAAGGTGGTTTGCGATAATTTGACTGAGTATGAGTGTGAGTACTAACAGTTTAGTGTTAGAGTACATTCCAATTTTAATATATAATGGCTTATCCGACCGAAAATATACTAGATCTACTTTTGCGTATTCATACGTCATGTCATGTGATGTACTCTGTCATTTTTGACAAATATTATCGAAATAACTATCTATGAAATAACACTAATAATATTATGGTAAAATGTTATGTGTTGACAACAAAATATATGTTGGAATTTCCTGAAAGATTTTTCTTATGAAAATTCTACTGTAACTTTATATTAAATCCATATAATATAATAGATATTTGGTGTTAGACCTATCCCCTATTCAAACAAAGCTGCTTCTTATTCCGTACGTTGAGAAATGGTTGACTCCCGGGACGACTATAAGTATGGCCCTAAAGATCCACTTTGTCTTTGGTCACATTACCATGAAATTTTCTTAAAAGAAAATTGTCCCCACTAAAACTACAATACATTTTAAACCTTGACTCATTACGTTACAATATTCTACAATATTTATTCATCTGGGATATTTAACGTTAAGTTTAAAATCAAAACTCCCTACCTATTTATTAAAAGAGATAATTTTATTCTACTTAACACAAGAACAAATAATCACCCTAATTTCTATTTTGCTTCATACAGACAGAGCTACAACAATACTTACGAATCCGCAAGTTCATGCTATGTAAATATATATGGAAGAAATCAATGCTATACTCTTAATTGTACAGGGCAGGACTGAACTAATTAGATGATAAGTAACCTGAAAATTAACACTTTAATTTAAATTAATATTCACTAGCTAAATTAAAGCAAACTATATACTACACTTTTTCACTTTTTGATGATAATGTCACTCAGGTGAAGTCCACAAGACGTCAGACAAACATAAGCAAGTTTCCATAACTTTCCTCGCCATAAATCATCTAATTGTTTCATTCCCACCCTGTATATGAAAGGCGAAGCTTGGGGGATGAATAATTATAATAATTACTGAAATCAACGATATCTGAATCTTATTCGAATAGATTGAAAAATACACCTGTAGAAGTATGGCCGAGCTAAGTAATTACAATCTTTCATCTCTCAGGTTTGACTTTCATATATACTTAAATGTATAGCGTTGCTTTCATCCATCTTGATTCACTTGGATTGTAAAAAGTATTTGTACTATTGGAAGCATCTGCCACAGGCGAGTCGCCGGTTGGTGGGATATCAATTATAGCTCTTATGCTAGATGATATCTACACATCAATCACAGACTCTGCCTTAAACTATCAGTGAAGATGAATCCTGAGCACGGAACGATCCTGGATATATATGTAAAAACATTGGCACGTCAGGCCAAAAGTACCAGGTTTGATTCTTTTCTCTAGGTGTATTTTTCAATTTACTCGAATATGAAAATAAAAGTTTGTTTAACGACTGACAACATTGGTTGGCTATCTTTATGTTTACAAAGTGGTCTTAAGATAAGATAGATTTAATAGGTTGTAACACACCTCAGTGGCGTAGTTGGGTAACGCGCTAGTCGTGTAGAGTTAGACTGCCGAGGGCGGGGATATTGAGGTTCAAATCTCGGTTGGGTGAACTTGGGGTAGTTTTTCCTTAATGATTTTTCACTTTCCTTTCACGCGAATGAGGGTTCACTTCCTATAAATTCAACCTTCCCAATTCATAATCCATTAGCGTAATTAGTACTCAAGCGTATAAAGGGAGCGGGTAGTAAGACGCGGTGCTAAATAAAAAAAATATTAAAACTAGGATATTTCGGTCATGTTTTCTTTTTCTTTCTTTCCAAACGCGTTTTACTACCCGTTTGGGCTACCCGCATACTAGTTACTATAGTAATGATCTAAGGACGAGGTAGGTACAGGTTGTTTCACTCGCTCTCAGTCTCTAAGTGCTTCTCACACACCAATTACGTCCATTAGTTTGAACGTTATAAGGGAAAATCAGGGGCCGAGATCGAGTGAAACAGACTGTAGAATCTATAAGGAATGTACACGCACATTCTTTGAGGGATATTGGGAATACATTTATATAATACAAAACTGATAACATAAAAGGAAGTATTCAAACCCCAACCTCACATTTAACAGCCAACCATATTAAAAGATCTTGACATTAATACCGCGAACCTACCTGCACATGAGATTTGATAGAGGTGGGCAATTTCACTGATATACTTGAACACTCTGGTTTGTTTCCACTCTAAAGAATATTTTTTTAGTTTATAACTTAAATAGAGTTGTTTCATGTTTTCAAAAATCGATCGTTTGTAAGCTACCCTTAATTTAAGGGCTTAGATCAAACTAAAACAACAGTTCTCAGGTATGCTCATATAAAACATACATATGAACCAAATCCTTATCACCGTTAAGGTTCTAACCCCAGACAGACTGACATGGAGATAGAGAAAAATTGCCAAGTCCTACATTTTAGGGTTTGAGAACACATAAAATGTAAACATTTATTATAATATTGAGGTTAAAAATTGTCAAAAAACTCACAATCACAATATTTTCACTAAGAGAATAAAAAAAACTCAATACAAGTTAAATGACGCCTCAATGATTGAACTTTTATATTAGACTTGTGCAAACGATTAAGAATATTACTCCTCTGTATCACTTTTATCGAAATGGAGGAGGGGATAAACTATCACGAGTAGCCATGGTGTAGATATCAGTGGTCTTGGGGTAAAGTTCTAGCTTCAGGACTCGATGTTTGTGGGTTAAAACCCAGCAGGTGTCAACGTATTTAATTGCATGATATAAATCGGTAACACAACTTCCTTAGAAGGGAAAGTAAAGACCTTGGTACCTTTTTGATTGTGGTATGTAAAATAGCCCTGTAAGGTATGAAAAATACCTTTCCCACAAAATTGGTTGGGACTTTCACTATCACTCATAGAAATTTTCGTGTGATGGTATAATCAGTTGGTTCAGAAAATTCACGTGAAATATCTCAGATAAAAAAATAAAAAATTAAGCCATGATAACACCGAAATGTTAACTGTTGTCCTTGTCTCAGTTGATAGTAGGGTTATATCTTCTTTTTTTATTCCTTTCTCCTTATTTTATATACTTTTCTTCTATGATGACATGTTTCGGGGATTTTTCAACATATTAAAGTCTTATTTGTATTAATGATGATTGATGTTATTTCATACTATTGGAAAGTTTGTACAATTTTACGGTCTTAGATGGAATAATTTTTAGTAAGATGATCTAGTTAGTTGTTAAACTACAGAGTAAAGGATCCCGTATTCAAGTCATGGCATGCCCAAAAAAATTCATAATTGTTGTAAAATGCGTTTCCACTTTCACAGTGATGAATTAAGCCAAGGGCAGGAATTTAAATTAGTTTAAAATACTTGTGACTATAATAACTATAATCAATTGGTTCATAAAGTACACTTTAAATACTTCTAAACAAAAAGACAAATGTGGGAATGTCCTACACTAGTTCTTTGTCTACTCTCTGTTCACACGTGAAACGTAGCACACTTGCCACGTCTGGTTCCATTATGGTGTAGTTACGAGCTGGAGTTATAGATAACCAGTCAAGTTAAAGGACCGGCTACACGGAGCAGCACCGCATCGTATCTTTCCGGTGGAAAACTATCCATGTTCTTAAATTCAAGTGGTTACACGAGTCCATACAGCACCGAGCCGGCGTGGATTGGTGATCACAGTGACCTTGATTTTAAAAGAGCAGTGATTTATACCAGTGATTATTCACAGTGATTGGCAGTCACTTGTGTCAGCACTTGTAAAATTAGGTATTACTTTCACAGTCGTTGCACGTGTGACGCTGTAGTCATAGTTTCCAACATTACGTACAAGATAAACAATATTATATCCTCAACTTATTGAACAACAAACATTCTTCTTCTTAATTATTAGCTAACATAAAACTTTATTCTTCGTAATTAATAGTGGTGCGTTGTGGTGTGGGACGTGCAGCAGGTCCTTAAGTTGACAATGATAATCTTTCTCCCGTGTGCAAGGACTAGTAAATATCAAATCTAGAAGCCACAGGGGAAAGTACTTTTTTTTTGACATCTGACAATCCTGCAAATAAAACGAAGATGTAAAACAAACAAGCAATTGAAGGATACATGGATGAAAATGTCACATTGTACGCATTTTCCAGGTCAACAACTTTTAGATAACAAACGGCATCAAAACCTCTGGCAATGTACTTTTTTTTTTACTTCCATTCCTATTTTCAGTCTATGGCCTGGGTCTTTTTTTTTCCATTCAAACCATATATTTTCTACTTTTGACTTGCTAGGCATGTCGTTGCTTCATATACCTAATAATCTAACTTAAGTTTAGGACAGACACAACATCTGGCCCCCGACAGTTAACTCATAAATGTGACAGAGTAAACACATATGTCATTAATGATAAATTTTTCGGTCATGCCGGTAATCTAACCCGGGACCCTTAGCTCAATAGGCAGACACGCTACTGATTGAGCTAACATGTCGGATATGTACTGTACATCTATTTTGAAAATAACACTAAAGCTTACTTTAACTATAATCTAAAGTGCATTAGAAAGATTACATGATTGAATTATGGAAGAAATAGCTCAATTTAATCTAAAATAATTAAGCTTTTACTCTGTGATCCCCTATACCCATCAATTTATTTTTATCACCGCATCTTACTACCCGTTCGGGTTATACTCCTATTTAATAATTACACTAATAGGTAAAGGATTAATAAGGCTCAATTTAGTGGAAATGCACCCACATTTGCGTGAGTATGGTGTAAAACCTTTAAAGGAAAAACAACCTTAGTGCACCTGACTGGGTTTGAACCCCGACCTCCCTGTCTTCAGAAGTTTAGTCCACGCGTAAAATCACGCAGCCACCTAAGTGGGTCTCATCAATTTAAATCGTAGATAAACTCTAGGAGAGTTATTGGTATCCGAAAATGGAACTTATATTAATATATTAATTATTAGATCAGTTCTACCATAAGAATGGAGATCATGAGCTAATATTCTAGAGTGTAAAGATGATTTTTTTAAATAGGATGATTATTTATTATTTATTTTCATTTCATATTAAATAAATAATTCGATTATTAAAAAAAATTCAAATAACTGTTATGAGATTAAATATCTTTTAAATTGACTAGAATCTAACGTCTGTCAAAAGAAGAATGTAAAAAAGGTCACTTTGATACTTTTTCTAGTTCTAACTTGATTGTATATATAATTTACCCGGTTGATTAGACTTAAGATGAGCTCACAATCCCGTTATACCTTTGGGAAGAAATCAAAACATTTTATAATTTAAACCAATTGATTCTGCCAAACTTCTAACTTCACTTTTGTGATACACCTAGTTTAAATTGACATATGGGAGGGCTGCTAGTTTTGAATTAATATTTTCAAAAATATTTAAAATATATAATTAAATATTATTTTACAAACAACTGATTAATTTTTCATGATAAGGCGTGTGCTGAGTGTGTGCTTGTTTCTAGTTTCTGTTGATTACGACATTGAAGTCCACATGGATGCGAGTAATTTTCGAAATCAAAGAATTACATAGTAATAAATTTGTTTCGAAATTGGTGACTATCACGATTATAAGGTAGCACTAATGGGATGTGTCCTATCCTGTCTCAGAAGCCACCCTTTACAAGAACATGAAAACCGGTCTCCATATAATTTTTTTTTAAAATTTTTTCTTCACTTTCCTGTTTTATCATGATTTTCTATTTTCAAATAGTTACAAGATTTTTAACATTTAAAAAAATTTTGTGTCCCAACAAATATTGGTTCACGACCCATTATACGTCTGTTGTTTTTAGCAGCGCGTCTAACCACCGGGGCGGGTTATTCACATTACGTACTAGCTGCACTAATGTGTTATGGATGAAAACCGTTAATTTTTGAGGAATCGAACTTGCACCTCCGTAGAAAGAGAGTGGTAAAACATTTAGGAAAAACACCTACAGTATACCAGATCCATATTTGAGCCCCAATATTTCCGTCATTGGCAATATAGTCTATTGCGATAGTGACGCCTTAGACCATGGGTGCAAACTTCTGCACATACGAGTGCCAATATTTGATGTGTGCTAACGTCATGGACCGCATATTTTTTCCAGCCAATATTTAGGGATATATATTACTTACAGGTTTTGAAACCCAGTTCGTAGGCTGCTTGGCCTAACGCGTTACTCTCGTGTTAGACTAGACTGCTGAAGATGGGGAGATAACCTGGTCGGGTGCACTTAGGTTGTTTTTTCCTAAATGGTTTTCCCCTCTTCTTCTACGCAAATGTGGGTGCACATCCTTTCAATTAAACCTTCCTAGCCATTAAGTCATTTATGTAACTAGTACATAGGCGTATAACCCAAACGGGTAGTAAGACGTGGTGCTAAATAAACAAAATAAGTAACAGGTTTTGAAGTGGTCGTCAGTCAATAGAGTTTATGCGATGTATTCGCTTTCTTCATAATGGAAACAGTTCATTATCATGAGTACTTGCTTCAAAACTTGTATGCAATCCTCCTGATAAATTCATTCAATCCAGGATATTTTTATTAAGGTACCATTACCCATTATTCCGAAAGTCAATACCATCTTGCCTGGACTGATAAAAAAGGCGTCACTTTATACACACACACACAAATATATATATTACATAATTCCAATTGGAAAGTGCATTAATGCTCGAAAATGTCGCACTTATCGGGAAGTTAAATAACGCCAGTTTGCTCACGTTCATGAAGTCAGAGAATCGCCCATCAAACTGCTCCAAATCATGTAAACATTGGCACACAACGCTTAAAATCAATCAAATATATTTCTTCTTTCAACTGTTTGCACAAAGGAAAGCATACATAATTTCCTTTGGCGCGGGTGGAGTGTAAAACCTTTATTAGTTTTATATAGGTAGACTACCCATCTAAGGTGTCAAACTAGATAAGAGATGATTTGGTTTCGTACCAGCAGCAGTCCCTGGTTCACTTCACTTTGGCTCCTATTGTTTTTGTGTTGCTCTGAGTACAATTGCTATTAGAATTTTACGTACTATTGAATGCTCTGGCAGTACCGAAAGGAAAAGAGACCTGCCATAGTACTAGTTTGTTGACACCTGTTTATTAGCCATCAACCGCTGTTATCAACAGATATTTCTGTTGTTTATCATTATCCGAAATGTTTAAAGGATATTATTTTAAAACCCAACCAAGCAAACTGATCAAAATTCATATGTATACCTCGTTCATAACCTTTTGTTAATAGTTGTTTAGTTGTTTTCTCCTTTAGAAAACTTTTACCTGTAGTCCTAGTTCAGCGCAGCCCTTGTCCAGGTTACACGGATATCCCAGAAGAATAGGTAGGCGTGGTTAATAAAAATACTATTATATTTTAAAATTTAATTTATCCAAATATTGATGAAACTAATAATGTTGGTAGTGATTTATTGTTTGTTAAATGAGGTTTTATATTGTTACCATATTATCTCTAATTTATGTAAAGAGGTGCTTTTGTATGTTTGTTTATTTGTTAATTTGTAAGTACACGTTCTGTAATGGCCACATGGTCTAAGGCTTCACGCTCGTGTTATACTAGATTGTTTATGACAGGGTTATTAGGGTTGGAATCCTTATCGGGTGTATTGAGGGTGGTTTTTCAAAAATTTGTTTCTACTCTCCCTCCATGCAAATGTGGGTACACTTCTTCTATAATCATCTTTACTCCTATCACTAAAGTAATTATTATTACATAAGTGTAAAATCTGAATACGTAGTAAGACGCTGTGCAAATATTTTTTTATGAGTTCACGATAAACTCGAAAAATGCGGAGTTGATTTAGAAAATATTTTTACTCATGTGTTCCTTATGCTCTTAGGATGGACATGTGCTATATATTTTCTTTTAAAATACAATTGAATTGGTGGTATTCAAATAAAATATTTTAAACCACGCAATTAAAAGTTAGATTTTTCTTTCTGTCTTACTTGCTCTCCAAAACATTTGCAAATCCAAGGAATTATAATTATTACAGAATACTCTTAAATTCAAGAAGAAATAATATTTTTGTTTGGTTGGTTGTGTCTTATTCACATTAGTAGGTAATTAGTGTTTCTGTGACAAAAACTGCACATATTTAACATATTTATTTGATCTTATCTTACATTTAAATGGATACATACACAAACAAACAGATGACTTCTCCCATTAAAAAACAGCCTAATATACAAAGTAGAAAAGTAAATAATCATATAAATAAAATACTATACATATTTATATGTAAGTGATATAACTTCAAGACCAATAAATTCTGTAAATGAAATAAAGAATACCTGAAAATGTGCAATTTACTTTTACCTATGGTGCTTAACTCATGATGTAAGTTACTTAAAACCCAGGAATATTAAATATTACATTCTTATCATAGGAAACCTAAATGTATGAAATTGATTGTTTATTTACTATACAATACATAATTTTATGAGCTTGATACCTTCAAACAGTTGAACACCACTAAAAAAAACAAGATAAAATAGGTACTGTACAAAAAATGTATGAGAAATTTAAGCTAAGGAAATTACGGGGGCAGGGGGTGCATTTACCGCGTATTAACTTCACCCTTACATTATAATCCGAGTTAGGTACCTTAAACCACGTGACGAGATATGTGGCTAGTTACAAAACAATTAAACATAGAAAGGGAAAATTAATATATGTGCTCTCCGTTTACCTTGAATTGTTCCACTATGTTATATTATTTAAGATATGGCCATAGTATAGCCAATCAAGGTAAGACTGCTGCCCGAATAATTGTACTTCAGGAAAATGAAAATGTGCACAGACGTAGTTTTTTTTTAACTTATACACATATTTCTAGACTTACACCTGAGACTGTTAAACCAATACCACGGCTATCTCCAAAACCAAGATGATTAGCAGGCTGAAACTTGGAATAGGTCTGCGTGTTCAAAAAAACAACAACTAAGGATGTGCTCCATTTTTAATTATTTTATTTTACACTTAAATATACCTTCATCTCTGGATTTAGCTATAGTGAACATCCAGCTTTACTGTGCCTACCTAATTTGTTCCGATCCAAATACATTTCAATAAATGATAAACATTTTGTTTATAATGATCTGTTTCCTAGGTTTTAGTGAACCTAAAAATTGAAACTTGCAAAAATAAATTCCATTAAAACATTGGAATTCTTTAAAAACAAAACTTTTATGATTGTTTGAACTTGACTTGAAGAAATCATTTCTCTGCTATGGCTATTATTTTGTTAGGGCATAGGTCAACTCAATCTATGGAATGGGAAGGGGACTAAAGGCTGAGTGCATAGATCCACTGAAACCCACCCAGTGGGATTAAGTTTCAAACCGTGGTTTCATTTTCCGTTAAGGCATGAAGGATTGTGTTTATGGACACACTACAGAACTGCTCCCGGCACTGGTTTAGCTACTAAATGTGTCACTTAAGAGGGAGAAGATGAAGTGTACCTCAAGAAAATGCTACAATTCATCCTTGACAACAACTTTGAGAATAAATACTTTATCGATATGGAGAAAGAAGTTGTATCGAATTAGATATCCACGGTTCAATCCACATTTGAGGCTGTGAAAGGTGATTATAGCAATGAAACAGAAGTTAATGAAGATGACTAAGACGAGAATGAAGAAATTGTTCCGACAGCGAAAGAGTTATTGGAAAGTGTCGGAACAGTTGTAGGTTTTATTGAATGTTTGTAAAGTGTGTAATCGAGTGTGGAAAAAGCGGAGACTCTAAAAAAGAATATACAATTATATTCTATAAAACAGTGTTACCTAAAGAGAGCAACCAAATATAGCCCACTATTTAAATGTTTATTAGTAGTTTAAAAATAAGATTCTGTAAGTGATATTTTGTTTTGTTTGTCACTACCATTCTCACTAAAGATCGAGGGGGGGGGGGGAATATCATTATTAGTGAATATCGGATACTATGAAACAAATATCCGAGTCCGTAAGGTTTATTATAGGTGTATTTGAGTATATATTGATATTGTGGCTACCTTAAGCCCTGTGACTACTGTGGAGAGTTGTTTCAAAACCAAGCAACACAAAGGTGGCCTCTTTCATGAATATTTATTAAAACACCAGGGTCCGGACCTCGTGCGTATAATTTAAATTAAATAAATTTAGAATTAAACTGCGGTAAGTTGGGAAGTGTATTTTTAAGTTCAAATAACCAAACAATGGTAAAATTGCGTGTACCTTTGACTTTTTTTTACATCCAAAGTAAGCAAGGCACATTATACATCGTGACTACTACCTATTCAAGTAGCTATAGACCAAGAAACATAAATAGCGGAAACCTGGCATGAGCCTACGTTCTGAGGGTAGCCTTAGTTTTCCTACTACGTGTTATTGTGAGCCGGAAATATCAAACTGCTTGATTGCTGGTGTGGGTGAATGCCATTTAAATTTTAATCTTGGTATAATATTTTGGAAAACTAGTAGATTTGCACTTCAGGAATTTATTTTTAACTATAAATAGTATAATATATATTGTGAATCTTGTGCCTTAGACTGCATGGCCAATAACCCTATAAAAAAGACATTTTTCCATACGTACTAAATGAAAACTGAGATTGCACAAATATGATTTTATTTTAATTTCTATATTACAACCTGAATGCTTGGAAACCATTATATGTTTTTTCTGTTAAAATGGTATCCAATTTGGTTCACTATCACTATATGCTGTTAATAAATTAGCGAATCATTTCCTATTGAAATTATTATCCAAGGAGGAATGTCAACCCTCAATCTAAATGAATTTAAAAAATACTACTAACTTAATCAAGTTATCACCTGTCCCTTTAAGCAGTTTTTTCTTGTTGAGATCTTAACGTCTTAAACCACGTGATTACTGGTGTGGAAAATTCCCAAAACCAAAGAACATAAACATAAAAAAAATTGGTTTATGTAACTACATAGGAATTTAGGAATACTGCCTAAAGTTCAATTCGCGTTTATTTTTTATACAAAATACTTAATGTGAGGCTGACGCCTTAGACTGCTTGACTATTAATGTGATTAGCGTAAAAATAAGCACACTTAAAAATCTGTTAATGTAATTTGCGTACATAAGTAAAAAATAAAGACGAATTATTGGTTTAAAGCTGTTTTTCCTTTTTTAACATTATTTACTATAACTGTAAGGTGGGGTTGAAGGGGACGCGAGTAAAGGTCAGTATTTTTATAGTTTTTTATGGCAAAACATTTTTGGACTAAATAAATAAAAAAAATATTGCTGCAGTACAAACATAATAGTATAATTTTATTCACATTGTGACCGCAAACTTTCTTGAATATCTGTCAAAGGTTTTCTTGAATTTAATGACAACTTTTGTTTATTCATTTAAAATGTTTGTTAGATAATGCCCCCATGCTCATGACTAATATTCAGGAATTGTTGATATCAACACGTGAAAATATTTAAACCCAATGATTGTACTGGAATAATATTTTTTTTATTTTAGCCAAAAAATGTTTTGCCATAACTGCAAAAAAAAAAAAAAAAAAGCTTTTTTCGTGTTCAATCAATCCCACCTTAGTGACATAAATCTTGTGCATATTGTTTTGTGAAGTTAAAATGGTAGCCAATATTTGTTGATATCAGTATGTGTTGTTTAACATAGTAGTGATTCGTTTCCTACCCATGTTGCCGGTCATTATCAGCTAGTTACAAATAAAGAGTTATTGATATGTAAGGCGTCTTTACCAATGGCCAAGTTCGAATGAATAATTAAATGCTAGTCTGCAGGCCGTCAATTGAACCAGTCCATTATCCGTAGTGGTTGGTTAGAGAAAGAGGAGTTGTCTTGGGGTCATTAATTTTATGACAATAATGAGATCCCCCTCGACTGATACCACATTAATTAAAATTTGCCTTCTATTTAATAATGTGTCATTAAGATTGATAGGGTGTCGTACTCATAGCTTATATAGGCTAAGTATAAAAATATAATTATGAAAGCAACAAAGGATGAAAGTAATCTATTTTCCGTTTAATTACTTAACTTGGTAAATTTATCGCCTGAAAGAGAAAGAAGAACGGGGAGGTATTGTTGAGATTTTGTCAGTCATCTACTTTAGACATACCGTCTTTAAACTATTGTATTTAAATTTTCAACATTACAAAAAAGGTGTGAAATGTATCTTACAAGATTTAATATTCATTATCAAATACACAAATTTAAAACAATTACATAAGGTAGCATGAATTAAACTAGGATTGAGTTTAATTTACATTTGTAACTATCTTATCATTTAACCGAGGAAGGTTAAAACCTATGTATTTTTTAATTTTTTTAAGTATGGATTGAATTAACAAGATTATCTGCATCGATGACACGTGAACCAAACGTCATGCTCTTATAGTTTGATTTGCCATTCATGAGATAAGGGTCAGTATCCAGACGGGGTGTATTAATGATTGTTTTACTAAATGGTTTACGAATCTCCCTCAAAGCAAAGCTGGTACATTTAACGCAACATTCTACCTTATTCATTCTTGACCATTAGTGTAATGTGGATAGTTCTAAAGTGTACTGATACAAATAAAGAACCACTAATTAAGTTAATTATCACGAATATATATATAATTATATATATATATATATATAATATATATAATATATATATAATATATATATATACATAAACCACCTAACACGTAACGTATTTGCATGATCACTAAATAATAGTGTCCCTTACATCACGTTTACCACTGTGGCGAAATAATAATAGTGTTTAAACAATTATACACCTAAGTATAATTTAGAGGAAGACCTTATCTTAGTCTGATTCATGGTTCCTGTTAAAGGAGCAAATTTCTAAACAACATACGACTGGCTCAAGTCCCACATTTTCAACTGAATCTTAAAATCTTAAATGAATTATAAATGCTAAGCAATTTAGCTTATATAAAGTATGCTAAACAATATAGCTTCTCGAGAAGAAAACAAGAATAAAATTCTTTAAAATCTTTCACAACTAGAAGCCAATAAAACTTGTTGCAACGTTAAAATATAAAAAACAATCTCTATAGGTGAGCTAAGAAAAAGAGTGATTTTAATATTATGTTTAATCACTCACAGTTGTTTTATTATTAAAATTAGAGAGGCATTAAATATGAATTATTTTAACTGCGTCAATTACACATTGCTAAATTTTAAAATTCAAGTTTGGTCGTTTTATTATTAATGTTTACAGTTTTATGGAAAACAAAATTGTATTAGTCTCAATAAAGGCTTTAATGATGAAATAATTAAAAAGATCTCAAATTTAATCAATTGGGGGGAGGAAAATTATTTGTTTCTGTTATGCATATTTATTTTAACTTCAGAGTTATAAAGTCGATATTATTAATATTAATTAATAACATTTATATAATAGGTTTGTCTAAATAAGAAAAGCTCCTGATTTTTCAAGATTTTTTAAAAAACCCTAACGTCTTGAAATAGTATTGTAATACTTTGTTTTATAAATACGTGTGATATAGGGTTTATCATCTTCAAACTAAGAGGTTGCATCGTCTGCTAAGTGATATTTTGCTATGCAAAAGCATAAAGGTAAATGGAATGCAACCAATCGGAAATTATGAGCAGTCCGTATATTCTAATAGTGAGAAGATTAACATATTTTACTTTTAGTATTTAAAGTTAGATATTTTTTAGAATCTATGATTGTAACTATACTTGTTTATATTTTTTTATTTTTGAGTCAAATATCTCTTAAATATTCATTACTATTTGTTTTATTCTCTTAAATTTACAAAATCAGAAATATATTTTAATATAAAGTTAAAACCATTTACAATCTCATCGTCGCATAATATACTCATTGTAAACAGTTATATGAAAGGTTATTTGGCGTTAAACATATCTAACTACCCTCACACTAGGTATATATATACCTCAGACCCTTCACCACCAGTATCCCATTACTACCAAAAATTATATTCTCCTCATTGTAAACACATTCTGACTAATGATAATTCGAGTAGCCTACTATGGCGGTTAACACTTATATTTTGGTTAAAATATACACGGAAAAAATAGTTATTCGCATAAACATAATATCGCAATTGAAGATATATATATATATAATTTGATAGCTAAGATTTTAGATGCGAACAAAATTTCTTTGTATTTTTTGTTCGAGCTCATATCAGTCATGTTATTTATTGTGCTTAAGAGTGAAATTAAGCACTAGTTTAAGATAGTGTAAAATTGGTTTTATATTTGTAAGGGCATCTGTTTAGAAATTGCCATTAATAATCCCAAAATAGAAAAAAAAAGATTGTAATTGTTGATATTCTCAACTTGCTTATAAATTGCTTTATCCAACCAAGAGGTTTCCTTCACATACATATATGTGTGTTTCTAGTCTAAAAAGCTTGAACCATCGAATTATTTTGTAGTTGATGGATTCGAGATTGGATAGATTCGTAAAATAATAACTCAAACAGAGAAATGAAGACCTCGACTTGAAATCACAATAATTGTGCAGCCAGTGGAACCAATCAATAGTTTTGTAATATTGAGAAACCATCGAATTTAATTATATTTGATAGAATATAAGATAACACGATAACAACATTTGTAAGGTAAAAATGGTAAAATAATTAATTTTCTTTTAAAAATAATCATCTTTGTTCTGTTCCTGATGTGAGTGGCAAATAAACAAAGCTTATTAATATTCAATGTCACCAAAAATTTCCAAGAAATGGGTTTTGTACGTGATTCTAACTTACTTTTATAGCGTTAATTTATATTTCTTTGTCTAATTCTTATGCTCTATTTTTCAATTTTACTCAAATATTTATGCTTTTTTTCTTTATAGGTTTGTGGACTTGAATTTGAATTTAATGGATGAAAATGTTAGATAAGTATTAAAGAAAAATAAGATTTGTCTCATCCTTGTTATAATATTTAATATAATACTTAATATAAAATACACTTTTGAAATTCCATTCACTCATTTAAACCAAATAATCTATCACTTCAAACAAAACTATTCATCAGAAGCGTTCTGGTTTGCCACCATTTGTACCCTCCATTTAAAGGCTCGGCAAAATTGACCGAACCGCTTGGTCTAAAATCTACGCATTTTCTTTGGAGATTTACAAGCACTGACATTTAATGGAAATATCTTCAATGTGAATAAAAAGTTTTTTATTTTATTTTTGGTGGAGACAGGGGGGAGGAAGGTGTTGGAAGAAAAGGGGGAATGGGGTGTGAGTGTGAGAGCAAAATCTTCCCATTCTCCTTTTTAGGTTTTTTTTTTTGTTCCCTTGAGAAGACGTGATAGAAGTTCTTTGCTTTAGTTTTTGAAGTAAAAACAGAGAAAGGGAAACGATTGCTCTTTCCCTACTTTCAAAAATATGCAGTTGAGCATAGAAGAAACGAACCGATTCGTATTGGCAAATCTTCCTCCCTGCATTGCTCTTCTTCGCGAAGAAAAAAATAACTTAAATGTTTTCTTTTTCTTTCATCTACGATCAGAGATGCATTGAGAAGTGCTTCACGGGTAATCTTCACCTTTCAAATCAAAGAGCCGTCTCTTTCTTTGCCGGTTGAAGAATATTTTTATACCTTTTTTTTTAAAAAAAAGTAATAAGCTTTGTAACCATTGACTTATTTCTTTTTCCCACGTCGTTAAAACGTGAACACTGAACAGTAAAGTTTTAAAAATACATATAAATACAATATTTATATTTTTACCTTATGATCTCAAATTTCAATAGAGACCTCTAATATAGATTTTTCTTTTCTTTTAGCTTAACCAAATAAAATTAATGCAATTTTAACAAATTATTTTTAAATGTAATTTTCATATATGACTCAAATTAACTTTACCTTAATTATTCTATTTCCTAAATTTATACAGCTAATAAATAGCTTCAGTATTTGATTTACTTGGTTTTATTATATTTTAACTTCACTATACTTTATAAATATCAATTTTCCGCATTCTCTGGTCAAGTTTACTTATTGCTTTTAATCTATATTTCAAAGTACTGATATTTAAACTTGCTTTATTTTTACTCTAGAACATATTTATGAAAATATAAAGATTGTATTCATTTTTATACACAACTTTTGTTTATTTCCTTATACATTTTCATAATGATTTAGTTTCACATATTAGATTGTATATTCTATCTGACAACTTGTGACTAAATTCTTTGTTCTATCACAATTAATTGATATTCATTGATAGCGTGGATAAATGCGATAAGTTGATTAATATTTTAAAACATATTCTTTATTACTATTTATATTCAAAACTATCCTTATGAAAATAAAATGTTCTTCAAAATTAATTAAATTGATTTGAACCACATATAAATTTGTATTTTATAGCTAAGAAAATATACATGTCAATTTCACATAAATTCTTAAAATATTTCTAGAGATACTACCAGTGATATATATAAGAAGGTATATATATATATATATATATATTATTAATAAATATGTATAAATATACCATTAGATATATATATAATGTACATACACATATAGGAATAAATATATATATATATATATATATATATATATATATATATATGCACACTATATATATGTATATAGCTCATCTACGATGGGAATATAGTGTAACGATGTTACAAAAAGAAGAACAAGCTAAATCAAATGGGAGAACACTCACCCTCGGCCTTGTTGAACATAACACTGGACCACATGTGCCGCAACCTCCTCTCCCTAGAACTCAATCCCATTAATGGAGATACGATCCGACGGTCCACTCGTAAGTGGAAGCCCCACCCAGTAACAAACGAGTGACGGCAACTTCACTAGTGTAGTTTCCGTTTCCGCCGCCTGGATGGTTCCAGGAGTTTCTACGCGTTCCTAGAGTTGCCGCAATCCTTCCTAAGCGCCGCTTGTCTCCTCTCTTTCACTCCATCTTTTCCCTTCCTTTTTTCCTCTCTCTGTGGGCATGTCATGCATTTGTGTCGGCTATATATTGCGATTTTTTTTACATGTATACTCATTGTATCACTGGCTTATTAGGTGAGAACGGCAAACAAGCTTGGACTTAATTGTTTCTTCAAAATTTTCTTTCGGTTATATTATGAGGAACCTTTCAAAATTATTATTTTTGGATTTATTAATTTAATTTTTATTTTAGGATGTTTTTTTTTTGGGTATCAGCGTGGTTGATTTGCAACCACGTTTCCTTTGGTAATTTTCCTGCTAGGGGAACCTTCCGTTATCCTATGGAACGTAACTTCTGTTCAGCCGCTTGGCGGCTTGCGTCTATTTACGCTCTGGCTGACTGATTAGCAGTTGATGTTTGTTGGGAATATTTTGGATATGTTTTACTTAGACAGTTTAAATTAATATATGGTTATGTGGGGACCGAGAAGTTTAACTTTCAGATATGTGCTTTATCTTTAACCCTTTCGAACTTACGCTATGTTGTGGTGGAAAAACCAAATAGGTTTTATGCGAGTGAATAATTCCTTGATAGTCTAAATTTACAATTAATCATGTGGGAATCAAGGACTCAAATATAAGTGATATGCTTATTAAAATTATTGCTTTGTAGAATAATGTTTGATTGGACGAGAAGTAAGTTCTTAAACTTTAGTGTAGCACTTTGTATCTTCGAGAGAACTGAATTATATTAGATTGCTATAGGAAAGCGGAATAAATTGGTTCCATTGATTTATTGCTTATCACTTAATGTCTTTAAACACCTGTTTGGGCTGAGCACATATATTTTTAGTACTGTTCTAATTAAACTTTGATGTATTTGGGCATTGTTTGTATTGTAAGATACTTACAAGAATAGCATTTCTTATGTACCTAAACTTCAGTTACGTTAGAGTACGTATTATTAGCACAAGTGTGTAAGGCGCTTAGTAAATGATGATGATATTACGTCCGTTGGGGGCTTTAATTGTACAGTCCAAAATACCTTAGCCGTTAAGCGGTGGTTTTATTATATTTGGAAGTTGTTACTTTATCTCAAAATACATTATGATAGTACAAATTATTGTCACCAGGTGACTATATATATTAAATGGAGTTTAATTCTCATTTTGACCGTTGAGTCGTAACTTGTTGTTGACTATCCTTGATGGTAGTTATAGTTGTCTCTCACTTTAAACCTAACTTGGTGAACATACTAATCAAACAATATGTTTATATTGAATTCTAGTCATATTTATTATATGATATATTTAACTACAAATCTTCGACTTGGCTTGCCTTGGGCGGTACCTCGGCATTTGTAATATTATTTGTATATCTTCTATTTCCAATATGTCAATTAAAATAAATAGTGTTATTCTCTCGTAACACCTTGACTATTATTTATCACGCTTCCTGGCAAGTTAAGGTAGTTACAGTAGGTAGATCTAAGTGACAGCTAGCATAAGGCTATTTAATGCCAATATTGACTCTAATCATTAGCCTATTAAAATAGTTTGATAACACTTTTGGTTAATAATATAGTATTACTAGTCAAATAAAAATTATTTCCCAGTAGGTTGTTGACATTAGTGACCTCCAGTCAATGTTTGCGATAAATAACCCTCTTCCAGCTGTCGCTTACATTTCTACCTAGATCATCTTGTGTTTTCCATTTCTAGTGAAGATGTCTCCTGCCACCACTAAACTAACTTTTTATCGTTCTTTCCACTCCCAATCAACAGGTGAGCTTAGAGGAAATAATGAATATAATATATTTTGACTTCCTACCACTCCAGTCACCCCATGGACTATTGGTGATATATGGAACTATTTTTTTAAATTTTCGCCTAACAAAACATTCTTATGTCTATTTGCTAGCGTGCTCTTTCCAGTTAACGTATCTTATAATTCGAAAAAATAACTCTTAATTATTAGTTTATTAAACTATAATAGGTGAAAACTATTATTGGGTTTACTTGAATCTTAACTATATTCTAGAATCGAGTATTCAAAAAATTTCTAATTTGAAATAAAAGAAAATACGGCAACAGAATAGTCTTAGAGCCATTCTTTCTAGGATCGTTTTCGCAAGAGACGCTTCCCTGAAGTTTCCCTGTAGAGCTTTGACTAAGTTTTTTTGATAGTTTATAATAAGCTTGTATGTAATTTTATTACTCATATAACTCGTTTGACTTCATACAATTACGTCAGGCGAGTCCTATCAACCAAGGTTGAAAGGATTGTTTTTGTCTTAGCGTTCCAACTTACTACCCAACAGGGCCATCCTCATTTAGTAACAATAATGGGATAAGGATGAAAAAGGTTTAATTTAGATCAAATGTACCCTCATCTACGTGGAGGGAGATTGAGAAGTCATTTAGTAGAGGCACCCTAAGTGTACATCCTCTTCGACGTGGGGGGGTGGCAGGTATTTCTAAATAGTTTTTAAAAGTCACGTCACTGATAGCAACAAATACTCAAATTGACAAAATAAAATCGACCATATCAAAGATTCTTTCAACGTTAATACTTTGCAAGAAAACATCACATTTTCACAAAATGTTTGGTCTTTTTCGCAAAGTTAAATCAATCTACAAAAACACACTGTCCGTGACTTTGTAGAAAGAGAATGACAATTTTTTTTTGTGACAGTGACGTAGTAGTTTGGAGAATTCACTTGTAAGGGTACCATCGTGAATTGATAAGGGTTTGAGCGAGAAGGGGATAGCAAGACGGAAATAGGGTGGGTTTAAAAGAAGAAAAGAGGAAGATTCTGTATAAGTCTTTCACGCCAAAATGACGATCACCCCTTTCTCCACTTCGTATAAAAAAATTGTAAAGAGGGAGAGTACTCATGAAGGATCCCCTAGCTCACTTACCCTATTCAACACACACAAAAAAAAAACTTTGAGTAGGTGGATTGTGGAGATGTGACGAGGTGGAGGTAGGAGGGGTGAATGAATGGAAAATAAAAAAAAAGGTGTGGGGTCCATGTGATGGGGCAGTGACATGGCGATAACAAGATCCATATGGCAACTTACAAACACATGCACACACACACACACAGACACACACACACACAGACAAAGGCCTTATATGGACTTGCTATATGAAAAGTCACCCTCCCACCTTTCAAAACCCTTTTTCACATCATACAAGGGTTGAAAAGTGACAAGACTTACGATAGTGTCCGAAGAGAAGCGTTTTCAACTTGTTCTGAACTTTTTTTTTTGCTCGGGCTTACAATGTGTGTGTGTGTGTGTGTGTGTGTTGTGTGTTGTTGTGACGTACGTGCGCGAGAGATTTTATAAAGGGAGGGAGAGCAAAGTATTGAGGCGTATCACAAAGTAAGGATGTGTGTGCGTGGAATAGTACAATTTTTATTTTAACGCTGCCACCACTTACTTAAAGTGAGGCTTTTGAAAAGTGGGGTTATAGTGAGCACCCGTATCGAATAAATAGAAGTATCAATAAAGAACACGTACTTTTAAGTGTTAGAGTGCTTGGTTCTGTCACAGGAGGCTCTAGTTTGATCCTAAGGGATGACAAAGAATGCAGGTGCTTATCTAAAAATGCTTCCCTTAACTTTAATTGAATATAAATCAGTTACATTTTCCTAAAATCTACTTTCTAATTCTTACCACACTAGATCATATATATATATATATATAAATGATTAATATAAAACATATTGATATTTGGCTATAGCCTGAACAATACTAGGCTCCATCTTTAAAATTAGATTATCCACTATAATTATAGGCAATTATTGTTCATAAATACGATTAAAATACGTGAAAAAGCATATAGGGATGTAAAAAATTATCATTTGATAACAGTATTTAAAAAAAGGTCTGCCTTGGTGGTCTTCGAGTAAGTGCTCGCTTAAGGAGCCCATATTCATGGGTCAAACCCAGCCGGGGTCCACGGAGTTTTCTTGAGCGATAAAAATCTATAGCACAACTTTGTTTTTTATTTTTATTTATTTAGCACCGCGTCTTACTACCCATTCGGGTTATACGCTTTAAGTACTAATTACGCTAATGGATTAGGAATTGGGAAGGTTGAGTTAGAGGTAGTGAACCCGCATTTGCGTGGAGGGAGAGTGGAAAACCATCTAGGAAAAACCACCCCCAGTTCACTCGACCGAGATTCGAATCTCGATCTCCCCGTCCTCAACAGTCGAGCTAAACATGACAAGCGCGTTAGCCAACTACGCCACCGAGGCGGGTCACAACTTTGTTCATGGGGGAAGTAAAGATGTCACTCCTATTTCAATTATTGAATGTAAGAGAACCTTGGGAATACCTTTCCACGCAAAATTGGTAGAACCTTTCGTTCTTGCTCTTAGAGATTCTCATATGTTTATATAATCATTCTGTTCAGAAGGTGCAAGTTGAATAAATAAATTAAAAATATAAATACAATATTTAATTTTTTTTTAATTCCAGCAAATAATAGGCCTACCATTATTATAGTAGGAGTTTGGTAAGACTTTTTTTAGAAAACACAAATCTATCTGTATGCTTTAAGTTGATATTATTTTAATATAGTATTAATTTTTTTTCAGCAAATTGAACTAACTATCAAAATTGACAGCCTTATATAATATTATTTAACATATAGATAGATCTGTTAGTTTAAAAAAAAAATATTGTAACTGTCAAAACAATTATTAATCTCTAAATTTGACTTTATGTCTAATTTCCCATATTTTGTTTTATGTTGAGCCTGTATTTGCATCACCGGTGAACTCTCGACCGGTATTTCAAATAAGTTTCCTAGAAAAGTAATTTAGTCGAAAGATAGTCATCTTTAGAAACAAACAAAACAAATGGATCATTTTGTTCAAACATCATTGGCAGGACTGGAGCCCATATAAAAACCACTGACAATTAGCAATGGGAGATAGTTTGGGTACTACGAGGAGTCCCACTCATGACGTCACAGGCGTAGCCCTGGCAAGAGAAAGAAAAGAGGGGGAGGGAAGGGGTTTGGCCATTTCCCGGCCCACTAGTGACCACCATGTCCGGTCGGCGTTGGAGGAAACAGGGCCGACTATTTGGGACAAAGCTGGTGCGCGTCCGCTCCGTAGAAACGTATGCAAGCGCACTTTATATTGTTAGCTTTGTTGACGGAGGGAAGGGGTGTTGTGGAAACCGCTACCAGCGCTCCCTTGACAGTCTGGATAAACACATCATATGGTCATTACTTGATAAAACAGTAGAAGGAGAGGGGATACTTACTCTTCAGCAAGTGCGGGTGATGACATACATTTTCATGCTTTTAATGTTGTTTTATTATCAAATTAGAGCTTTTTGGTTCACTGCCTCTAACTACCCGTTCAAGATGTACTCATATAAACTAATTGCGATAATGTATAAGAAACAAAGGCTTAATTTAGAATAAGTATACTTTCACTTTCATGGAAGAGGGAGGAAACAATTTAGTAATAACCATTATTAATACACCTGAACCAGACACTTAACCTGACCCCATCATCGGTAGTCCATTCAATCATGAGAGTGACGTCTTATACCAGAGGATTTAAACTTAAAAGTATCCGAGGGCCACAATTGATTCAACGAATCGGCATCAAAATCACCCACCTCGGTGGTGTAGTTGGCTATCACGCTAGTCGTGTTGAGCTAGACTGCTGAGGACGGGGAGATCGAAGTTTGAACCTCGGTCGGGTGGATTGGGGGTGGTTTTTCCTAAAGGCTTTCCACTCTTCTTCAACGCAAATGCTGATTTGCTTCCTCTAAATTCAACCTTACAAATTCCTAATCCATTAGCGTATTTAGTACTTAAGCGTATAACCGGACAGGTAGTAAGACGCAGTGATAAATAAAAAATAGCATATAATCGGCTAATCTTTGTCAAGTTATGCAAAACTAGAGCACGTATTTAATTATTAATGAAATATAAAGTGGTGTTTTATGTATGTTTAGTTGTTTACTAAACACATTTTCCGACTAAAATGTTATTTATTATCATTGATACGTTAATATATTACAGCCAGCAGATTAAAGACGATAATCTGAATGAACACAAGTTGGAACTTTCATGGATTTTTCCCACGCAAGTCAAAACTTTCCGTTTCTTGCCTAAAAAGATCAATTTTACTATATTATGTACTTTTCCTAGAAACTTCTTGGGAGGAAAAAAAGGCATCGTGGGCCACCAGATTTAACCCTGCCTTAAGCTATTCAACCATTGAAGCGAGTCATAGTAATATAATAGTAAGTAGTAGATAGAGCCAAGCCACTTATATTACATAATTCTGAGCTTCACCTAGAAATGAAAAGGAATGACTTACAGTGTTCACGCATATAACCCAAGTGGGTAGTAAGATGGGGGACAAAAGGTATATTTTTTTTAAATTATCAGAGTGCGACATTAAATGGTTGCTTCTTTACCTCAGCAAGAGATACAATCTTATACATAGTTTATCTTATTATCAGTAAAATATAGTTGAGATTTATAAGTCTAGAAATAAATTGAGAAAGTGTGTATATTATATTTTTTAGTAATTTATTTTAACCATAAGACTATAACTGGTATCAAAGTCACCCGTCCCTAGGTATATCAAACAATATTAAACTTCACATCCAAAGTACCTGAATATTCAAAATAGAGCTACATCATTTTATATTAAATGTGATCAGGATGCAAGTATGCAACACCTTGTTATAGAAGATAGTGACTCTGGGTCGTGGCAAGCAGCTCATAGCTATAGTCGTGATCATAGCTATGTCTGTGAGGGAAAAAAAGTAACAATTATAGTATATATTCCCGCATTTGCGTGAATGGATTGTAGAAAAACAATTTTTAGGGGAAAAAACCCCTTTAGTACACCCAGTCGGAATTCTAACCGCAAAGCAGAGAAGATGAGTTTTACTTTTAGTTCGCGTGGTCACCAATGCGAGCTACTGTGTGAAATTGTAAGATTTGTCAACCACCCATCCAGGGGAGCTTATTTTAATTAATTATGTTGATAATAATGTTGTTTATTATAAAATGTTAGCGAATGCAACATGTTAAATAATTCTGCGATCTAAAGTTGGCTATATAGTTTAATGCGTTTATCTTTGGCTAAGCTATTTTGTAAGTTGTGTCTTGAAAATACATGTGCGTACTTAAAGAGCATACAAATCATAATCATAAAACAAAACAAAACCTATGTATTGATAAAACATTAATCTACTAAACTTCTCCGATCCTCTGGATATCCTTTTAAAATTCAGCATGTTCCAACACGAAGTAGTAAGAGGGTTATTTTCTCCACCTCATCCATTCCCAAACAGTGGGAATTCCTCCCCGGTATCCCTCTTAATCCCTCCCACACGTATATTAAGGTGAGCTTTAGCACCGGGCAACCGGGGCCTGGCAGTAGCATAGCCCATGTCATTTTGTTATCGGAAGTCACAAGGCGCCGTATGATTTAAAAATACTTTTTTTATTTTACTCTCTCCTTCCCTAAATGCCCATTTTTATATTCCGACATCGCCCCATTTCTACCTTTCTATCCTTCTCTTTTCTTCCAACTATCTCTGTTAGCACCGACCTATAAAGGCCCTTCCGTTAAAAAAAAAATCTCTTCCTGTGTTTGTGCTAGAAACGCTTTCTTCCCTTATATAATCTCTTTCAGTTACGTGTTATAAAGAATGTAAGCGAAATGAAAGAGAAAAATATGGTCTAGCACACATTGATCGAATATCAAACCTTTCTATGTATGTATGTATGTATGTTGTTATTTATTTTTTAAAGAAGGGAAGGGGTGAGAAAAAAAAGATATTCCCATAACTTTGAAAACATTTTCTATAGCTACATAAAGATTAGACGCTCCATAAAACTTTTTATAACATAGAAATGTAGCATGGGATTCCATTTTAAGGATAGAAAGCATTTTTTTTGGGGTCATGTAGGATGTTTCATTTTGAGTATTTTATTTACTATTTTTATTATTGTGTGAGAGGGTTTCTTCGGCAGTGGATTGCAACCTAAATACCAGCGTGTGTGCCTCACATATTTATTGTTATTGGTTTGATCATCTTATTTTAAAAACCCCAATGTCGGGCATGCGGACTAAGCATCAATATATATTTTTAGTCTGGATTTTTTGTGATGACGAGGTTGGTTGTTCCGATTCTAGCTGAGATTACTCTGAGTGTTTTTCCCTAAATGTTATCCCACATTACTTCACGAAAATGAGGGTAAACTTCCTCTAAATTAAATCTACCTAATCCCAAACCAATTAGTAGTATATAGGACTATAACCCGAATGCGCAGTAATATGTGGTGCTATAAAAAACTAGAGCTCCAGGGTTTGATTCCCGGCGGTATTATAAGTCTTTTTCCTTAAGGGGATCTGTTCCTACAGTTGCCATGATCTCGTTAGTTAGGCTTAAGTTAGATTCTACTGGTAGCCTATCATATCATCATCATCAGTTCACCGGGATGAAGTAGCTGCACCTACATGGTCCCCCACACTGGCGCAGCCAATAGCGAGGGAGAGTTTAGATGACCCCCCCCCCCCCCCCCAGGGTCTCATTACCAAACTCGCAGAAAAATGTTTTTGTTTTGTGTAGTATTGTATGCGTCATGCTTGGAGGGAGCATAGCTACCCCTGTCCCTTACTTGTTCAGTTTTTCCCTCCCTCCTTCCACCATTCGGCCAGCCAGTATTAGTGAAAGGATTGGCGGATATGGTTTAAACTCGCAAAATATAATAGGACAAGGTTATGATGGAGCTAACGCCTTTTGTGGAGCATATAAAGGAACACAAGCATAATTATTGGGTGATATCCAAAAGCTCAATACGTTCATTGTAGTGCTCGCTGCCTTAATCTTGTAGCTACGGCAGGCTGTGATATGATCCACATATCAGGAATTGCATGGGTACAATAGAAAAAAAGTACTGATTATTTAACACCCCAAAAAGACAGGCAGACCCTACAATGAAATTGAGAAACTTAAATCAACCCCATGAGTAAGTAAGCTTAAACTGTTGTGCACCACACGCTGGATTGAAAGGCATGGTTGCATACGTGCATTTGTAGAATTGTTTGAACTTATTGTTAATGCATTAGATCACATAGCTACATGGATTGATGCAAAGGCTGTTACAGATGTTCAACTTCTTTCCTGTGCCATTCACAAATGTTAATTCCTAGTGAGCGAATTTCGTTCGCAAATTAGTCATTTTTACTGCGTATTAGTAGCTATGCGACCACATCTTAATAAATTGTCTCTATTTTACAATCTTCCTTAAACTGAGAATAATAATTAAGATGAAATAACACTGTGGCACCAGTTCATGAATTCATCAAAAGCCCCGAAAAGCAATTGAAGCCTTTCTATGTGTAATGTGAATTTATTTCCAGTTATCTATGAACTTCTCATGATAATTGCTACATTTCCCGTAATAACGGAACGATCTTTCTCGTTCCTAAAACTGTTGAAATCATACCTGAGGAACTCTACAGTGAAGACAGACTTTGTGGGCTTGCTCTCACACACATACAGAGATCTCGTCAGCTACGGAGGATGAAGCTATCAATTATCTTTATATGAAAACCAAGAAAATTAACGTAAGACTAAAGTGAATTATTTCAAAAGTGATTTTGTGAGATTAGAGTGAGTGTAAGCTTCTTATTTAAATTTTAAGATTTTAGTTCACAAACTAATTATATTAATCAAATTTTTAAAATACAATATATTGAGACTTGCATGTTTGTATATTTTAACAGTATGCACCAATAAAAATTGGTTTACAAGCAACTTGTTCATAAAAACTTATAGTCATAAAAATTACAGAAAAATAAGGATTTTTAGAATTGTTTGTTATTTTTAATAATATTGTTGATGCATTTACCTTTTGCTGTATCATAGTTAAATTTTAAAATTTCCCCACGGGATAAACCAATTGACCCCACTCAACTGGTCAGTGAAACTACACCCACCCAACCCACAAATTAATCCTGCCTGCGTCAAGGATTTACCAACCTCAGAAATCACCCAAAAACTCGATTTTTAGATTATAATTTCAAATTATTTTACTAAAGACCCGAATCAGTTATCTATTTGATTTTGAAATTTATAATTCTATTTGAATTTTTCAAGTAATAAAACTAAGGAGTTTCCATTCGAGCACAAATCATAAAATAGATTTAGCTTCAAGATTTCGGAGCCTTTAACTAGTTCAATTACTATATATTTAACTGTAATATCAATCTAAGCTACTTACTAATTTTTTTGAAATTACAGAGGGTGAGGTTTTTTTTATTAAATAACTCATTCAACTCCTAGACGAATTCACACACCAGTTTTTCCCCCTCAAAACTGCCAGTATAACCCAAGATATTTCACCTCAGCTGCAGTCATAAATTAGTCCGTGTGTCTCTCTGCCCCCCCACTCCCCCTACGCTTAGGGGCGGCAAGGAAAGGCCGCGGAGAAACTTGTAATCTAGCTCCTGAAAACTCTTTTTCCGAGAGAAGGTTTCCCGTAAAAGCGAAGGGAAAACTTGAGACTAAATTGAGGAAAGATGGCTGGAGCCAACGGCTTTTTAAGCTATATAACAAAAATTGACACGTTAACGGGATGACCTCATCATCTCTTACGTGGTTTGGGTACTAACAAACCCTTGTAATGCACGATTTTTTTCCAATGATGTATGGAAGGAGGAGGAAAGGGTTTATGTAACTGCAGAGGTAGATTTATACAAAGAGTTAGATTTGAACGTAGAGAAAGAAAAAAGTTTTTCTCTCGTATTTCAAAAGAAGAAATACATTATTTTTATTATTATTCGTAAAGAAATATAAAACGAAAATTTAAAGTGTCCTCTAATTAAATCTAGAATAAATGGATAAAAAAGTTATAACTGGTTCGATAATGGTTATAATAATTTACGGGTTTCACTAAAATAATGATGAATTTCAGTTTCGACTTCAAATAAATAAGATTAATATTTATCATTATTATATATTAGGTATCTAACGTGAGCTTTCCATACACCATGATTGTATTAGCATACGATGTATACACTAACTTAAATCTAGAACAAACATAACACGCCGTTTCTGTGAAAGGCAAAGCCACAATTTAACCACTAATATTTTCTTTTGTCTTGCCTTTAGTCAAACCCCGTACTCTTAGTCCAGTATAAAGACACGCTACCGATGAGACTAAGGTGTCAGAATTAATTCCAAGATCTATTTTAATATATTTATTTGTGGCTATCCAGATTGTGGTGTATCTGTAATAGTTGTAAGAAGGGTCCTTTGGAATATTGCATGATACTATCCAGCTGATCCTGATTAAAGTAACCTAAGACTCATCCATTCCTGGCATAATCTCTTCAGTTAACGTTCTAGATAGGAGCTCAGCTACAAACTATAGGGCCAGCTCTATCAACAGTGCAACACGTTATTCTGAACGAGGTGGATTGGGGGAGGGGGAATGGGGGCCAAAACTGTAGGAATTTGGAAAATAATTTATTTAAAAAAATCATTTATTCCTTCTCCGCCAAAGCATTTCTCCATATACCCTAAGATAACATAATTTTCAACACCTGGTAAATCATAGTTCCATACTGATGAATTTTAAGATATGTTCACAGCATTGAGATGAAAATATTAAGTTGTTTATGAGTGCGAATCATAGTTAAATTATTTTACACCTTGTTACAGTGATGTAATTATATCTTGTTTTGTTTGTTTTACGGAATTACAATGCTGCAGTGATTAGTAGATGATATTTTATGAGTTAATTTATGAATTGCTATTAATGATACTATTTAAAATTAACGGTCATCGGTTAGGAGAAGCGAGGATTCAAAATATTTACTATCGTTACCCTTCAAACACTTTCTGGAATTATCGGGTTAATTTATTCTACTTAGTCACTCGGCAAAGAATGAGTCACGTGCTCGCATTTTATTTACTGAGGTTATTGTTTGTGACCGCTGCTTGAAGTTTCTTAAAGTTTTTATTTTAAAGGTATGTTGTTCACATTTAACAAATTAGTACCAATCAAAAGACTAGATTTATTATTTTTTCATTGTATTATTTCATGCAAATTTAGTATTAAATTTGAGTTAGTTAATTAAATCGTATGGTGTCATTTTTATTTGTATAAAAATAAAAATAAATAACCCTGGAGTCCCTTGGTGGTTGACTTCATATTATCTTTCAAGTCTAATAGAGATACATTTAGTTTAAAAAAAATACATTACATAGTAAAGAGGCTAACAACTAAGACAATAGAAGCACAACTAAAACTTATCGACCTATGTTAAAAATATAAAAATAAATATCAATACTAAAAGGTGCTAGCATAAGATGGGTCATAACTAGTAATGACATAAGTGATATATTCAATTGTATAAAAAATAATAAGGAAACAGCGATGTTTTTAAAACTTTAATAAGCTCTGTACTGTAAGGACTGTGGATGCGTTACAAAAAATATGACGCTTATTTTCTCCACGCAAGGTACCAGTGGGCGAACACCTTTAGAGTTCTTGGCCACAATTTCACGGTTTAGTATTGCGAGTAAAATATTCATAGAGGTTGAAACTACACAACCCATTCAAAATAAACTGATATTCAAAATATCGTCGCTTTAAAGAAATCACTACTGTGACAACAAAAGAAATTTGTCAAAAATTTGGACATTTACAAAATGATTTGAAAAGTTTTGTAGAGCTATATTATAATAACATACCTATTTGATAAATAGTTTCTACCAGACATAGTGTATCAAACTTGCCTGTAATAAGCCCAATATTTTTTTATATAGCTAGTTAAATTTAGAACTAAAGCAATTATTAGGATTTACAACCAATTTAATTACTTCAGTGCCACACATCTTACTGCTTGTTCAAAAACACAGCTTATTTATATGTAATAGAGATGAGATGGGTAAAATTTAAATAAAACACACAAGGATTTATGTGGAAATAAAGTAGATAAATATTTAGTTAAAAATACCCTCACTACAATAGAATCAGATTTGAACCTCAAAACATTAATATACGAGGTTGTCACCTTAACCAGCAATATATCTTTTTCCAGTGTACAGGCCTCGTTTTTAAACTAACTTATTTTAATTCCATTAGATGTTTTTACTGTTGGGTGAGGGCCGTATAGTCATGAGTAGCTTGTGAACTTTTTGCTAACACAGTCTAAATATAGTTCACGAGCTTATCAGGAGCTTCTTTCTAACCGCCATCCAAATACAGCTAACGATATTCCTCACCGCATTCAAATACAGTCACGATATTCTTCTACCACATTCAAATACAGTTCACGATATTTCTTCTACCCACCATTTAAATAGAGTTCACGATATTCTTACCCACCATCCAAAAGTTCACTTATTTCTTCTACCACCATTTAAATAGAGTTCACGATATTTCTTCTACCCACCATCCAAATACAGCTAACGATATTTCTTCTACCCACCATCCAAATAAATTTTACAATATTTCTTCTACCCACCATCCAAATACAGCTAGCGATATTTCTTCTACCCACCATCCAAATAAATTTACAATATTCTTCTACCCACCATCCAAATACAGCTAACGATATTTCTTCTCCCACCATCCAAATAAAGTTCACAATATTTCTTCTACCCACCATCCAAATACATTAACGATATTTCTTCTACCCACCATCCAAATACAGTTCACGATATTTCTTCTACCCACCATTCAAATACAGTTCACGATATTTCTTCTACCCACCATCCAAATACAGCTAAAGATATTTCTTCTACCCACCATCCAAATAAAGTTCACAATATTTCTTCTACCCACCATCCAAATACAGTTAACGATATTTCTTCTACCCACCATCCAAATACAGTTCACTATATTTCTTCTACCCACCATTCAAATACAGTTCACGATATTTCTTCTACTTTCTCCAGTACCCACAACTAGACTCAACAACAATATTTTTCATCAAAATGAATTTTATTCAGTTATCAGGACTGACCTTGCAGACAATCAGAACGTATCATTTTGTAAGACACGTGAATAAAAATACTTTAAGATATTCTTACGTTAGGTCATGTGGTATAAGGCTGTATTTTTAGATTTTGGTTCAAGTCGATAAAATAGTAAGGTACTGTAATTATCAGTGGGAAAACATACTTAACAACTATCTCAAGAGTGACCTGGTGGTCTAGGGTAAGGTGTCGCCGTTCGATGCTGGGGTCCAGGGTTCAATCCTCAGTCCCGGCATAGATTTAACTGATTACCAAACCCTTCCTTCACCTCTGACAAGACATCTGGTGAATGTGAGGAATACCAGGCCTCCACCGTGGTTCGGATTCCACGTTAAACTGTAGGTCCTTCATTTCATCTCACAATCACCCTACCATTACACATTAGCGTAAGTGCGTATAACCCGAATGGGTAGTAAGACGTGGTGCTAAATATTATTAAATATTATATTAATCTTTTTGTATTAATATGAATTAAATATTTTTCCAGTGGAAACATAGAATATAATTTGATTCAATTTGTAATTTTATGAAAAATGTTTCTCTTCATTTAAAAAGTATATCACCTAATGCCGCTGTGCTCATAGCATATACAGTATTAAATAACGTTTTTTTTCTCTATGTGAAGTAAATTAAAATCTATGTTTCTACTGGAGCATTATTTTATTTATTTATACCAAAAATATTTTGCCATAAAACCGATAAAAATGCTGATCTTTTACCGCATCCTCTACATTTGACCAAAAGATTTAATTATGGAAATGAATATTTCCTACCAAGCTGCTGTTTGTGTGTAAAGTGGTTGTTAGTTACAAAGTGTGCAAGTCATATTGCCCAGTGCTGTCCTTTTGTTTGTGAGCATCAAGGGCGTAGAAAAGGTGGTATTGGGAATCCAACCCCCTCTTCCTGTAATTTGATGGACCCCCACTTGGTGAGGGGGTGGGGGTGCGGTGAGAACTTCACATAGTATTATAAAGATTTATTTGCTAAAAATATAGTCGGTTTTCTTTCTCAAGCAACATGGAACACTCAACTACACAGCTTTTAAACCCTGACGATGATGCAGTCATAGCATCAAATATATCGAAGCTCTTAAAACGTTGCAAGGATTGCAGCAGTATCCAAGAAACAAGGAATTGCAGATAAGAAAGGAATTCAATATTCACATATTTTATTTCATTCTATATATATGTTCCAAATTCTCACAACTAATTCTGTTTAAATTTCCAAGTAATACAAAACACGTAATATATGCTCGATTACATAATCCCTTCATAACATCGTTTTAATGCAATTTTACTCAAAAGTCCACAAGTTTTAAAATGTATAAAACTTTTTGGATGTTTATCATAATTTTAATGGTTGTATCATATTTGTCTTTATATGATATCATAGCTTGTAATTATTATTATTACACATCTGTTCATATATGAATAAAATTATAGTGCAATATTATTATTATATTAGATATATATCTATGTTTTTCATGCTAAATTAAAACAGATTGTAAAATTTTACGAAAAATTGAATTTTATTACAAATAATAAAAATATAGAGCAAGTTTTTAGTGGACCTTTTGTAGGAAAATAGGCTTTCTACTCCCCTTTGCGTAGGTTTAAGGTCCACTCCCACTTCAGTACGGCACTACGTCACGCACATCCGCACGTTCTATTCTCGCCGACGAATCCTTTGTGTGGAGGTGAAGCGAGCAACGCTTCGTTGTGACTAGGGCAATTTTAATAAATGTAAAGTTTGCAGAGACGCTTGGTACAATGCCTTTGAAAGGACCTTTACTCCATTTATTTACTCTGTGTCATTAGTAACTAGAACGATTGCTGCCACATTTACAAATGTACGCCACATATCCCTATCCTGAGCTAGTTATATACCATCCTCCTCATTACACCCTATTTTTACTTTAGCTAATTATATACAATCTTTACCCTTTATTTAGCCACCACATATTTTTATCTTGAGCTAATTATATCCAATTCCTTTATTACACCCTATTTTTATCTTTAGCTAATTATATCCATCTCCTTATTACACCTTATTTATCTTTAGCTATTATATCCATCTCCTTATTACACCCTATTTTTATCTTTAGCTAATTATATCAATTCCCTTATTACACCCTATTTTTATCTTGAGCTAATTATATCCAGTCTTCCTTATTACACCTTATCCCTATCTTAAGCTTGTTATATCCAGTCCACCTCATTACACCCTATCTCTTCCAGGTTCATTCTAAAGCTATCTCTTCCCATTGGGTTTGCCAGTCAATACTCTCAACAAGGTTCCAGACTCTCCCATTCGTGCTGAATATCCTAACCACCGTAAGCTATGAGACATGATAATCCTAACAATATATTGTAATTAGTGTAGGATAGTTATGTAACTCATCATTTTAAGTCTGTATATATTTTGATATTTAAAATATATTAGATTTTCAGCCATATAACTAATATATCTCGTGGGACATCTGTATTTGTAATCAGGTGTACTAAATATTATATGCTGTGAGGAAGTTGGTGTTTTACTCTTGATGATGCTATTTCCTCTGAATAATTTCCCACTCGCACTTCACATAAACTCGCGTATTTTTCCTTTAATTTTAACCTCCACTATCTGTATTGTTTCAATTACATATTTTTATAAGCACTTTGGTTTCTAAAACCCTAATTTTGTTTTCGTCATGTAAGGTAAGAGCACACATTTCACACCCATCGAGAACAACTGATAAAAATATTGTTTAGTATATTCTGAGTTTTACATTCCTCGAGATGTCAACAACTTTGTGTTTGTAAACATGACATTATAATAAATAAGACATTTTTATTTCAATAATTGCAAGCATAGTTCCAAGTGTATTTATATTTAAAAAAGAAAAACTGGGGTCATTAAATTGCTTCAATTTTTAAATTCGAAATTTAAAAAATGGTTAATATCTCTTTATTTTAGGATGGAGGATAAGTGAACATGATTTAAATATGTATTCAAATAAATTAATAGATCTACATAATTCATTCAGTACAATTTATTGAATTAGAGGTATTTAATGTTGCTGTCAGAAATATTTAATGGATAATCGATAGCTCATGAATGCATGTTTTTTTGATCCTATCATGCGTGTGATACATTTTCTATTCGTTATGTATCTCGTATCTATCTTTGTTTTTTTAATTACTAAACCAATAATGAGCAAAAATATACTGTTACTCTGATGGCATTTTATAATAGAATGGGGGTTATTTGTGAGGTGATATTTATAATAAAACTTGGTCTGATGCAAAATTCACAACATTTCCAAACACCTTTTATATTTTTTATGTTAGTGCCATACTCAAATTAGTGAAAAGTACGTCAAGGCAAATGCGAAACGTACGTCAACCTGTCAGAAAGTTTCGTGATCCCTGACTGACGGGTTGTTCAAAAAGTTTAGTATTTAAATTTTCCTCTTCATGCTGTGACTTCAGTAGAGTATTTTTTATATTAAACAAATTTACATCCCTCAGAGAAAAGCTAGTATGTGCCAAAACCAAATTTTTTGAGACCCAAAGGGGTGGGTACTCAGACAAAGATATTGGTAATTTTGGTCTGGTATACCTATAATGTGGAGGTCATGGCTCGAATCCCTGTACTTAAACCATATTTTTCATAAATTGTTTCCCAATTTCCCTAAGCAATATTTTTTCAAAAGTCTAGCTACCTCAGCCCTTATTTTTGTATATTTGGATACCGTGGATTGGTAATACTACACGAAATTGTTTGCGGACCACATATTAGTATCCATATGGACAATCACATATTAATATTAATGAACTAGGCAATAATATACTAGAATTTGGAGCAAATTCACCCAAATTTGAGTGAAAAGAGTGTAGATAAATATTATGGAAAAATCTACACTATGTCCCATGACAGGGGTTGGAATTTTTATCCACACATTACCAGCAAACAAGACATGAATAGGAGTACGTGCGACCGATGCGTGCTACGAAATAACCACAAAAAATTGTCATTAGAATCCTTTAATAAAGTTTATACTAAATAGCTATAAATCTCAACATATTTGTATAAAAACACATAAAATATAAATATAGGTCCAATAACCCAAATATAAAGATACAAAGTTTTTAAAAACAATTTTATGTACAATTTGTATGTAATTTTTTCCAATACATTCGTATAGACTAGACATATTATTTAAATATTTTACTGTTTTTAAACTGCGTGTAATGAAAACAAAATTGCATTTTCAGGAAAATTCAGAAGAAAAATTTGCATATATGCCTATTTTCACGTTGATGCGTTACAATAAATTATTTGCCCGACTTCAGATCATGCCAAAAACCTTTTTGTTCAATAGTTCATCCAAAAACTCTACCTATCATGTTCATGTCAAGCTTATTCTGTGAAAAAGTTGTTATTTAATAAAAATCCTTTAAGGAATTGAGGGTGTAGTTAAATATAGTTCTAATGAAAATTTATAATTTTTTATTTTAATATTTCGTTTAGAAAACCTTTGTAATAGTGTTTATAATATTTTATTTCTATAAATTAAATTGGTAACATTATAATTGTTGTAACTAGTCATAATTAATTACGTATTAATAAAAGGGGTTTATGTTTAAATAATTTAATTTTACATTAATATTAATACGAGTGATTTAAAACTACTTTTAAAAAATATCCTCCCATATGCCATAAATATCTATTTGAATATAATTGTCCTGTTACAAAGAAATTTAGACTCCAACGACAGAGTAATATTATGTTTTAAATGTTACTTCACCCGGTTATTTTGTTTGAAAGCATTGTATTCTGATAAATTACATAAGAAATATTAAAATGCTATATTAAAAAAAAATATTGGTGTTCCCACCCGTTTGTGCTGCACACACACACAAACACACACACAACACACACACACACACACACACACACACACACACACACACAACACACACACACCACACACACACACACACACACACACACACCACACACACACACACAACCCACACACACACAAACACACACACCACACACACACACATTATATATATATATATAATATATATATATATAATATTATATATATATATATATATAACATAGTCACGCAAATGAGGCGGGAGGGTGGAAAATACATTTTGATAAAATATATCTTTTTTAGTGAAGGAAGATTGAAAAAGCATATTGAAATAAATATCCAAAATATATTCAATCTGGATTTGAGCTGTAAAATCTATTGAAAGGGTCAAACTATTGGGCCAATGTGACAATTTTAGAATATATTAAATATATTTCACACGTGAGGATATTGATAGCTGGAATTGAGTCAATTGGTTTGACCATCACCCTAATATATTGTTTATTTATTTTCCAATTCATCTGGGCCTTCAACATTTTATTTGCGATAAAATTGAAATATATCTGCATTTGTTTGGAGGTAGAGTGATAAACCAGTTGGGTAAAATGGTCTCTCAGTAAACTAAGACAGGATTCGAATATAAATCTCCCCGTCACTGGTAAACCAGACTAGAAGAACCTTATATTTAACCTGAGTGCCCGCCGATGTGAGTGTGTAAACGTTAAAAACCGCTTCACGAAAACCTTTCCCTTCCTCACAGATGCTCAGTAAGAGGTGAACGAAATATAGTAGCTTAAGTTATTTATTCATCTTTGGCAAAGCGGGAGTAGGCGGCGTAATATGTCACTATTTACATCTCTCATGATACGGCGTGGCAGGCGGATTTCCACTTGTCAGTTTAGAAGAGATGATTCCGACAGCGCTATTTGTAGATAAACCTTCACTCTCTTGTTTTCACAATAAAACTTTGGGTGGCGTGGTTAAGCGTGGTTAGGGGGGTGGGGAGAGGATTCTGGAACAACGTTATACTCCGATAGCTCAAGCATGGGAGTTCATCTATAACGATACAAGATACAATATACAAAAGGGAAGAAACTCATTACACTCAACAAAGAACGTGTTTGACTGTCTACTATTTATGATTTAATTGGATACTACATTCACGAGTGGACACACGGACTAAATGTCAAGATCATCTATTCTGGTGTGCTGATTATATTAAAGTAGGGGTTCTAGCCTTGGCTAGGAGTACTAAGAATGGATTTCTCTAAATGTTCTATTTTCCTTTCACGCAAATGAGGATAAATATCTTAATTAATTCTAGCTTCTTCATTTTGTCTTATTAGTTATATTGAATATTTATAGCTAACATGTGCATTGAGACGTTGATCTAAAGATTGAAAATATAAAATTATATTCTGGACAGTAAATACCACGCAACATTATGATTAAGTGATTATAGAGAGGCTGACTTCAGGTTCAAGGGAACTTAACACTAATTAAGTGACTAATATTATTTTGGAACTAAGCTATCGTTTTATTCCGATTAGGACATTTTCCTGGCTTTGTGCTTACGAAGGGATGTTTAGTTTTATAAGGTTTTTTTTAAGTGTTTTTCTAACTTAAACTTATATTTAACCAGATTCAGTGGTCAAATGGCTTAAATTAGCGTCCCTCTTGCAAAAGAGTTGGCTGACTATGTGGGGATAATGGGGCTCAAATTCCAGTCGTGTATTCTGGGGATATTTTTCCTAAATGGTTTGCCACTCTACTTTCACCCAATCATTTGCACACTACTTTCAAAATCCACCTTCTTCATCCTTAGCACATTTGTGAAATGAGTATATATGCATATAATCTGAACGGGTAGTAATACAAGATACTTACACCTTTTTTTTAAAAACGTGTATTTTAGGAAGTGGACATTGAATTCTTTTTATGAATAAAGTACCCTAAGATTTTGGAAACAGTAGATCTTGAGATTTACCGATGGGACTTAAACGCTTGAAGGACCTCACACAGTTGAATGGCGTGTTCTTGATAAATTAACAAATCTTTGTTACTTTTCCTTCATTAAATATAAACTATGATGGAAAATTGTCTTTCTATAACCATTTAAAAATAAAATATTTATTTTACCCGAAGTTCTCATGTCTAGCATATCAGTAATTATTAAACATTTTGGGTTATGCTTAGTTTACATATTTGACTTAATTTATCAAAAGTAATTACATTAAAACATTTAAATACAGTTCTAGTACTCATAAGTGTGAACATGGATTAAACGTCAGTATCTTCTAGTAGGGATTTCTAGTTATGGGGAGGTCAAGCTTCGAATATAGGCCGACTGTTATAAGTTTGTTCTTTACTAAATAGTTTTCTACTCACCCTTCACGTAAATTCGATTACGTTTCTCTTAACTTCTCCTTCCTTATCCACTACATATTCCTTATCCACGACATAGCTCTCAGAAAAGTGAAGATACCATATAGATTTAAGTAACTTATATAGTACAGGAACCTGCCAGATGGAGGGTTTAAGAGAGTTCAACCTTTTCCTATTCCTTTAATTATAGTGTTTGTAACAAAATACTTTATTGACTTGTACAAATTACAGCTATATGAGGCAAAAGGTCATCAATACCATTTTCAGTTTTAAAGGATAAATTGATGCAAACAGCCGTAACCAATTACACTAATGATAATAGGCTTGATATTTTCCAGTATCTAAATCAAAATCCGACTATATTCCAGTATTTATAGTATAACGAAATTTATTTTCAGTATTTTTAGATTATTATTAGCACCGCGTCTTACTACCCGTTCGGGTTATACGCACTTACGCTAATGTGTAATGGTAGGGTGATTGTGAGATGAAATGGAGGACCTACAGTTTAACGTGGAATCCGAACCACGGTGGAGGCCTGGCATTCCCACATTCACAAGATGGCTTGTCAGAGGTGAAGGAAGGGTTTGGTAATCAGATACATTTTTGCCGGGACCAGTATTTTTAGACACCCAGTTATTATTCATTACCATAACAGTTTTTTTTAGGACCACGTCTTACTATCCGTTTGGTTCACTACCTTATTAGTGCCATTAAATTTTTCAAGCCCTTTGAAACCCGTAAAAATAATATAACTTACTAGCCTGATTTTACAATTTATCATGATGAAGAGTTCTGCATTTAGGGTTAAGATTTTTGTTCCATGGTGGTAAGATTGTATAATTATATTCGTGTCCTAACACTATCATTTACTGAGAAAATGTTTTTTAAACCTGTTTTTAAAATCAATATCAATAATTTATAGTTACAACTTACTAGGCATTTTTACCTTTGTGAGTAAATGTCACTTTCCCAATATAATATTTTTATTGAATTTTTCATGAGATTATAGTAATTACGTTAGGTACAAACAGTAATTTATTTAATTTAAAAACTGATTGGAAGGTAAATACAAAATTATTTTATAATAGTATCTTACTGAAGATAGTAGCTATTTTTATATAGACAATATTGTCAAAAGCTAGAATCTTTCAGTATATTTCATAGTTTCAAATCAAATAACAATAAATCTTATGATAAAGATAACCTAATTCATCTTATTTTAAAGTAGAGCTATGCAGGTTTACTATATAGCTCTGAGATAATAATGAGACGACCTGCTACGGTGAACTGTTTAAGGAGTCACTATTGTGTTAGACTCGACTGCCAATGACAGAGATCGGGGTTCAAATCTCTGAAGGTGATTTTTACAAAATAGTTTTTCACTATACTTACAGGCAAATATTGGTACAACTCCGCTAAGTTTTACCTTCTCATTCTTAACCCACTATCGTAATTAGTATATATGGGTTCAACCTGAAGAGGTACTAAGACGCGGTGATAAAAAAATATAAGCTAGACAAATAATGTAACCAAACAAAGTCATAAAAGAGTATGTATACTCTCGGTCTAAGATAATGTAACCAAACAAAGTCATAAAAGAGTATGTATACTCTCGGTCTAAGATAATGTAACCAAACAAAGTAATAAAAGAGTATGTATACTCTCGGTCTAAGATAATGTAACCAAACAAAGTCATAAAAGAGTATGTATACTCTCGGTCCAAGATAATGTGACCAAACAAAGTCATAAAAGAGGATGTATACTCTCGGTCTAAGATAATGTAACCAAACAAAGTCATAAAAGAGTATGTATACTCTCGGTCTAAGATAATGTAACCAAACAAAGTCATAAAAGAGTATGTATACTCTCGGTCTAAGATAATGTAACCAAACAAAGTCATAAAAGAGTATGTATACTCTCGGTCTAAGATAATGTAACTAAACAAAGTCATAAAAGAGTATGTATACTCTCGGTCTAAGATAATGTGACCAAACAAAGTCATAAAAGAGTATGTATACTCTCGGTCTAAGATAATGTGACCAAACAAAGTCATAGAGTATGTATACTCTCGGTCTAAGATAATGTGACCAAACAAAGTCATAAAAGAGTATGTATACTCTCGGTCTAAGATAAGGGTCGCTTTATATTGTGAATTGGAATTGAATTTTACCCACTATTTTTCCATAGAAGGTATACGGTTTATTTAAATTATAATGGAGTCATACATACTATAGTGGAGCTGAATTATAGCAGCCATATAATAGCCGATGTCATACTGTAGATAAGACAAACCATAGTGAAGTCATACTATAATGGATACATATTATTTTGGATCAAAACTATTATATGGACATTATATAATGTATAAAAACTAGGAGAGTTACCACCATACTGGGAAAAAATTATAATTATAGTTCAATACTATTTATAGTTAAGTTAGTATTAACTCACCTTTGATGAGTTTAACATCGCACTTGTATTTTCACAGAGTCATCTCATAAAATTGAGCACCAAACGTTTAATTTTTTATAATAGTGGTGATACATTTAGACAAAAGATGAATTAATACTGCATTAAACAGCACAAAATGATAGTGAACAATATTACATATCTGTATAAAATATAAAAAACTAGATTTAGGCGATCTTGTTATTAAGGCTAGCAATATTTGCCACAGTTAAGAATAAAACGAAGTTTAATAATAATTTTTCCCTTAGTACGTTTGTAAAATTTCAGCTTTCCAGATGTATTTGTTTTAAAGCAGTGGTCTCAGAGTTTAAGGTGTCAGCCTCACAATATATGTGTGTGTGTATGTATATATTATATATATACACATATATATATTATATATATACACATATATATTTTATATATATACACATATATATATTATATATATACACATATATATATTATATATATACACATATATATATTATATATATACACATATATATATTATATATATACACATATATATATTATATATATACACATATATATATTATATATATACACAATATATATATTATATATATACACATATATATATTATATATATATACACATATATATATTATATATATACACATATATATTATATATTATATATATAACAATATATATTATATATATTATATATATACACATATATATATTATATATATTATATATATACACATATATATTATATATATTATATATATACACATATATATTATATATATTATATATATACACATATATATTATATATATTATATATATACACATATATATTATATATATACACATATAACATATATATATATATACACATATATATTGTATATATATAACATATACGAGTAAAACTAAATGCTAGAGGTGCAGTAATGCCCGAATCCTAAAGTAGTTATACCAAGTTCCAATAGTTATATTCTTATACATATTTATATAAACGTAACAGTCTAAAAATTAGTTCAACAACATCTAGATATTCTAGCAGTGACATATATTTACACTAGTGGATACACCCGATGTTGCCTGGGGTATCATGCAATGCATAGCATGGCTTTTATTTGCTTCAAATACTAAAAAAAACCTTTTTATTACTCACAAGGTATCCATATTAATAAAATGAAGAGTTTGTGTGTATTTCATAAGCGAGTATTATTCCTAAAACCATGTAAACATAATTATATTCTAGAAATTCTAAACCAAGAAATATAGAAATTGGAATCCTTGAATGCTTATTTAATGAAACATGACTGTGTGAAATTCAAGCGTAATAATTAGTATATAACTATGACCACATGGTTTAAGGAATAGGACTCGCAATTAATGGGAAAGTAAAAAAGTATATACAATGAGATATCTCAGTAGCGGACACCTTCCGGGAATCCAAAAAATTTCCGTTACTAAAAAATGTCAGTTATTTGGAAACTTTTTTTTTAATCGTGGTGCTTGAAAACAGTTTAATCCATATGAACCTATATACTGTGAATGTAAATCACAACAATCAAATTATTAAACTGTGCAATATTACGTACAGAATAATTATTATTGTAGCATCGGATGTTTTATGATGGACACGAGACAAACAGAAATAGTCAAGACTTACCCCGTTTGCTTGTTGACTGGGGCTGCGTGGAAGGACGACACAAAACCACCTAACGCACCTTCACCGAACCGGGAAAATTGAATACTGACTGTGAAGACCGAATGGCAAGTTCAAGCCAACGCCTTGGGTTGAATGGACTTGCGCAGTAAAGAGATCCCCTCCGAGAAGATTCCGGAACGCCCACGGCCTCTCTCGAAGCGAATCAACTTGCGCTTTCACGTGTTCCTTTTTTATTCTAGAATGTTATTCCCCCCTTTTTTCCCATCTTCCCCTCTTCTGTGCTTTAGGGTATATATTCTGGTGCCTGTGGCTACGAACTTCACAATTGGGCCTGAGTCATATCAGGGATAGGATAAGCTCCGGCTTTCTACTTCATAAAATGTAAGATCTAAATCCATTCTCGGCAAATTAAAACCTTTTTTTTATAATGTAAATCTTTTCTAAATTCAATTTTGGCTTAAATTTCAAATAACCTAAAAAAATTCAATCTGACACTTAAGAACATAGTTTTTTCTGAGATCACTTATTTTGCAAGGTCAGGGCGACTTAGCGCCATTAGATCACGACTAATCGATTGTATCGATTATATATTGTATTGTTTAAATTGATGTTCGCGGGAACTATGTTAGTATTTGAATTAGTTTATCTTATTGTGATACGCTATGTGCCTTTTTTTGATGGGCAGATATTTAGAACTTGTATTTAACATATCTTACGCTATGAGCCATTTATTATGGACAAATATTAGGTATTTGAATTCAACATATCTTATTGTCATACGCTATGAGCCATTTATGATGGACAAATTTTTAGTATTTGAATTTAAACTATATTATTGTAATACGCTATGTACCATTCCTAATGGACGTATATATTATTGTCTTGTTGCCATTGACTAGGTGTTTTTTTTAAAGGATTAATATTTAATGATGGAATCCAAATTGTCATGTTGTTTTTACTATGAGCCATTTCTAATGGGCGACATCTTAAAGTTAACATTTAAGTAATCTGAGGAATATTTAGCTTTGACTTCAATTAATTGTTGTTATGAATTTATTCTATTTTCTTTATACTTCGCAACATCAACAATGTATATATTTGAAGGAACTGTTAAAAATCTAATTTAGTTATGGCTAATAAATATCGACTAACTTTGACTTATACTAATTCTTAATAATATATATATATATCCCATCATTCCCAAGGTAATCTATCAAACGTTTTGGTTTAATATGAACTTTACTGAGGCTGAAGTCTCTTGCCGTCTGGATGAGATAGAAGGTCACATTAATAACTCCTCAGCACTCGCTCTGGGTTAAACCCCCCCCTTTTTTGTAGTGTTTATGTTTCGATGTATTTTGTTGGCATCTGCCCCTTTTGGATGCTACATTATGACTAATGAATTAATTTTATACGTAGCTTAGGCTACTGTACAAATTTCACAATGCAGAGAACAAGTCAAAAATGAAATTAAAGTAGAACATAATAGGTATTATGTAGAGCAGTGGTTCCCAAAAGGTGGTCCACGTACCCCCGGGGATACACAAGCTGTCCCTTGGGGCTCCGTGACAACCGCCAACATCTAACAAAATATAAAGTTTAAACATTAATTAAACAACAGTAGGCCTAAACTTAGTGAATACAAGGAGGAGGAGCTTTTTTACCTAAAAAAATGGTGTTTATCATAGTAAAATATAATTGAATTCTAGTTATCAGTTCATCAAGATGAACAAAATCAACTGGCTGAAAAAGCATTGGATTATTTTCTGCCTTTTTGTATAACTTACCGGTGTGAGCATGCTTTTTTAACACTGTGATACATTAAAAACAAGTATAGAACTATACTTGACATGCATTTGGATTTTCTAGTCAAAGTATCCAACCTTCAACCTGATCTTCAAGAAGTGATGGAAAAAAATAAGAGGGTTCATTATCTCATTAGTACTAAACCCAAATGAGTAAATTTGAACTTTTTCATAATAAATACATTTTCATATAGGCCTAACTAACCTCTTTTCTGTTAATTATTATTATAATATTATTATTACAACTAGAGTTAGTGTAAAGATAAAAGTATGGAAAAACACATTTGACTCAGATTCACTGTGTAAAATTACCAATTTGGTAGGTTTTCTATACATATAATAGATTAGCTTCTAATGATTAGAACAAATGGGGAGTCCACTTATCTCAAAGAGACTCTTGTTTGATATGAGTGCGAGATACACCTATATATGGATTTAAATATATTGTTCGACAATACAAGTTTATGAAGATTGTGTTAAATCTGAGTGGGACCAAGAGTAAATATAGAGGTTCTTTGGAAAATAAACAATAAAAATAACTCTCAATATATTTTTTTTAAAGAAAAACTCCCCCAGGTAAAAGGAAGGGCTTAACTTAATTATATAAAAATAGTTCACAGGCCCTGATCAGATGTACAATAGAAAATTTAAATTAAGTATATGAACTTCAATACTATAAAATGGCAAGAACGCATAAAAATCAAAATAACTCTAAAAATATAAATTTTTCATATAAGACTCTCCTAGGTAAAATAAATGGCTTGGAATTACCTACATAAAAATTGTTTACATGAAATGATCTAATAAAAAAGCTATCACTGGCTCTTCTATAGTCAACATGTATGGTAAGAGGAATTGCATGAACTTACCCACATAAAAATAGTTAACATGACCCTATCAGATGTAGAATAGAAAATTTAAATGATGTATTTGGCACTTCATTAGTGCGTACGCAAAGTTTCAGATTTTTAGGTTTAATTGTTTCGGGGTTACCTAAACCAGGGGTCACGTAGTTTAAGTCGTCGACATTTCAATATGTAAAAGTAGTAGAAATATATCTAACGTAACTTCATAAAGTTTCCTTTAAAAGATAAGCCTATCTCAAATAGTATATTTATATGTTTCTTCTTTTGTTATAAATGGTCTAAAACATCACTCTCACAAAAGTGAACAAAACACTTAATGTTTATATCCTAAATTTCCAAAGAATAAATATGTTAAGGCCTTGTCTCTCTATGATTCTTATTTTGAACCTTCCTGTACTGGTGGTCATGTGGTCTAAGGTATTAAGATATGACTATATATAAACATAAAAATAATGCCTAAGATGCACACATCCAGGTTGCCCTGAGTATTTATGCAGGGATTCTTACACTTAAAGTTACAGCGTTAACATACAAATATACTTTCGATTTCATTTATTTGATGATGTCCTTTTTATACTCCGAGTTTCCGCTACCTTTTAACGGCTGGATTCATTTGTTTTTCTAAATTGTTACAAATGTAAATGTAAGATAATATCATATAAAGCTGTGAAACGTTATCTGTGTAAAGTTTTTTGCAACAATTTATCTGGTAATGTGATGTGGTAACGAAACAATAAACCAAATTTAACCCTTAATTTACTATTTTTGGACCCTCTTCGGTGGGCGCGTGGTCTAACACATGACTCTTACAGTAGGTTATAGTGCCAATGATGGGGAGATCGAGGTTTGAAACTCGGTCGCGTGTACTGAAGGTTATTATTCTAAAATGATCTGTCCACTCTCCCTTCACGCAAATGTGGGTACACTTTATATTAATATAACTTTACTAACATACGCGTATAGCTAAAGCTGGTAGTAAGACGTGGTGCAAAAAAAAAAACCAACCTATTTTTGGATATAGGATTGAAATGTATCTTGTAATTTCCCTTTAGATTTGAAGCATGCAATTTTTCCTTCGTGATTCAAGTTAGATAGAGAATAAATTAATACAATACTATTCGATCCGTATTTGTAAAAAAATTAAACATTGTTGACGTGATTTAAGATGCCATTCTTGAAACATATGTATAGATAATCACAATTACATTTGAGGTGCACACCCGCAAGTTCCCCTAGATACATTTGCCAAGATTTCTAGGTTTACTTGGTTTTTAAATCACAGACTATAGAGACAAACATACACATAAAAACTTATATACTCCTTATAAATGTAAAAACATTACATATTTTTTTGCGTGACGTAAATTAAATGATGATGTAGTTTTTACATAATATTGGAAAAACACAAACACATCTTTGTTAAAGTTGAAGAAACAAACAACAACCAATTAGACACTTTTCCACATAAAAATAACAGCCAAAATATTGACTTTAAGAATATAGGATTCCATTTAGAGGTCAAGGTTTCATAGTTTGTTAAAATCCTTGTGTGTTTTTTCATATAGTTTATTATTTAAGATAAGCACAGTATATATATATATATATAACATATTATGGTTACGTAGGTTACGCTAATAATTAAATTTAGTAACCTCGTTTCAAATTGGTACCATTCATTCAAGCTTTGTACGCAACTGTTTAAGTTGTTTTGTTTCGATTTATTTAATGTGTTTATTTATATATTTATGAGGAGCAGATACCTTTATATATGAAATAATACCTCTATGCATTAAATCTATTAACTTATTAGTAAAACTAATATTTCACTTTATATTAAAAATAATTATTAATTCAGGAACGTAATCTCTATAGTTTTAAAATAATTAAATATTGTGTGCTATACGTTAAGGTCTCACTTCACCCAAATGCGTGTACACTTTCTGTTGATTAAGACTTCCTCATTCCTAGCTTATTAGCATGGTTAGTACATAAACATATAATCTATACGAAACGCTGTGCTAAATTACAAAAACAAATTATTCATTATTATTATATATTATATACGTTTATGTACTAATTACGTTAATGAGTTAGGAATTGGGAAGGTTAAATTCAGAGGATGTGAACCTGTATTTGCGTGGAGAGGGAGAGGAAAAATATTTAGGAAAAACCACCCCCGGCCGAGTTTTGAAACTAGATTTCCCCGTCTTCGGCAGTCTAGCTCAACACAAACTAGTTCGTTAGCTAACTACGCCACCGAGGCAGGTTAAAAAACGAATATTTTTACTAAATACAAGAAACAAATGTTTTAACTTGAAAATAAAATTGATTCTCATCAAAATACAATAATTGTAATCTTCATACGTGTTCCTAAGATAACAATGAACGTACAGATTTTTAATTTATATGCGGCTTGACAGCAACGAGCCCGTGGACCAGTGCCGATCTGTGAACCACCAGTTGAGAAAACCTGCACTAGAGTGAATTTGAAGTGTATCCCATCCACCGTTACCATCCACTTTAAAAAAAAACTGATGGACATGTGTGGATATCGTAATTTACTGGCAGAATTCTGTCTCTTTTTTTTTTTAGAGTCGTGTTTACATTTTTATCTTGCCTCCAATAGTCTCCCCCCCCCCCTTTCAGCAATGTTCTCGTGTATGTATGTACTGTACGTGTGCGTATTGTGAAAGGACACGTGTGTCGTTAACGCCATTCTGTCGGCATACCCATCAATCAACATACGTGTAGCAGTCAGTAGGAGAGACATGGAACCATGGAAGGGTGGGATGAGGATGAAAGGGGTTGGTGGCGGGGGGGGGGATTGAAAGGAGGGGGTGCAGGGAAGAGAAAGTACATCGCTAACATTTCCCGAACCGCCATCAATATACACAACGCTGGTCCCCTTGTGGAGCGAGAATCTTTATCTATCCCACACATTGCTTGTCAATGTCACTTTGTTGGACCATCTTTATCGGTTAAAAAAAAAAAGTAGTAGAGGGGATAGACACGCTTTTTTTATGTGGCAAGGGATTCTTTGTAGATCTGGCTGATTGTCAGGTTGTCGTTGACGTAATCAACATGAGTGCCAACCACAGGTGTGGGTAAAGAAAAGATAGCTTAACTCCATTTTGTCTCTTAGGTTTGATTCACAATGAAGTGAATAGAGTGCCAGTAGATTATTCATTTACAAATAAATATACATTCTTTAAATATAACAGCTTGGCAATCTAACCCATCATAAATAATATATATATATATTAGAATTGAATGTATGTTGGTATTTTTTAGAATCTCTGACTCTTAAACCAGGAAAACTAAAAGGCTTAAACTCGCCATAGGCTTACGTATTAAGGTGAATCTGAGTGTATAGTATCATCTTATGATTTATTTTAAAACTTTTACATCTTTTGAAAAAGTGACTTCCTAAGCTACATGAACATTTGTAATTCTCTTTGAATATAATTGAGTATTTATTGGTTACTGTCTATCTTGATCACCAAGGGAAAACATCGACTTTAAATCTTAGTATAGATTACAGGAAATATCATAAAGTCAGCTGTTTTAATAAATTGTTTCTTTATTTCATATTATTTTGAGATAAAAAAAGGATTAATTTGCAAATAAAAATACACGGTTTAACCTACAAATGTTTCTTTAATAATTTAATTTTACATTAAAATATGCAACTATTATGACAAATTACTTCTTCCATTTAAAAGGTAGCCAAAATAATCTTTCACTTATAATGAAAGCTAAAATTATCATATAAATAAAACAACATTTGTATTTATTTGTTAACGACTAAACTTAGGGCCAAGAAACGTTACAAAATAAGGATACCTGAGGGTGACACTTGTGAATATTTTTTATCTTTTACATAATATATTCAAAACCTTAGACCACTTGACCACTAAAGTGTGTAGCTCCAAAACATAAAAATCTTTAAAAGTTGACATATTTTTACTTATCTAAGGAAAGCCTGCATTGGTGCCCGTATGGTTTAACGTCTCTCTCTCACAATAGACTGGCCGGCCGATGATAGGGAGATTGGGGTTCAAATTCTGGTGGAGAGTACTTAGGGTGGTTTTCCAACTCTCTCTCTATACAAGCGAGGGCACACTTATTATAAATTCAACCTTTCACATCCCTAATACATTAACTTAATTAAATACATAGGCTATAGCCCGTTCGGTAGTAAAGCGTGGTGCTAAAAAAATCTAAGGAATATTTAGTGTTTGTACATCAAGCGTATTTAAAAAAAAAATCAAGGCCTATTTATTTATATCGTGACAACTTAGATCACGTGATCCCCAACCCCTGTGGATATGAAACAAAAAACACATCAAAAGTGGAAACTTGATATTTGATTACATTCTTAGGATATCCTTATTTAATATTTTTACAGATATATTTCTTTTTACATCATCATATACTCAATCCTCTAAGAATTATGCGTGTAACCCGGATGGGTAGTAAGAAGTGGTGCTAATAATAATAATCTAAAAATTAGCAAGACAATTATGTTGAGTAAAAGATTAACGACAGTAAATTACGATTATTATTATTATTATATTATTTGTTATTATTATTATTTATTATTATTATATTATTATTATATTATTATTATTATTATTATTCACAAGTTATGATTAATACACTTCAATTATGATTGTTGTTATCCATTTATTTGAGATATTTTATCACACTTAAAACATGAATTACTTGGTTTAATTTAAAAGTGATTTAAATGTAACATAAAATAGATTGTTTTAATAATGGTAATAATTCATATTTAAAATGTCAACTAGATACAGAAAATATTTGACGATTTATTTAACTATTTCTACCTCCATGTATTTCTATCCGTTTCGTTCTTAATGTGTGGTAGGAGAGGGGGGGAAATGTTTAATTTATGGGAAAGGAAAGGCACCCTATTTCTTATGGAGGGAAAGGGGCAAAACATTTAGTAAAACCTTCTCTCAGTACGCCCTGCCCGGGTTCTAAACCAGAGCTTCTCCTCATCGGCAAACCGGACTAGACCAATTTGACATTTATTCCATTTGCCCATCGATGTTGGTTATTATTTAGCTGTCACGTTTTAGAAATAAATAAATAAGGCTAGAAAACCAACAAACTCTAAAATTAAAAAGTTAACATTCTAAGCCACATGCTAAACGATTTTTAATGAAATCCAAAACTTAATTTAATATATACTTTTTCTTATACTGTTTGAAAAATATATTTCGTTTTACTACATTTGATTTTGTTATTCTAACAATGTGTTCTAAAATTTGTGTGACTTAGTCTACTTTATGACATGAGCTTAACAGCTTTTTTCTTAGGTGGGATGGAAGGGGGTGCGATAAAAACCCAATATGTTTGTAGTTTTTATGACAAAACTTTTTTAGCCAAAATAAATAAATTAATGCTTCAGTACAAACATAGAGTTTAATTTTCTTCCCATGTTGACCTCAAAGGTTCTTGAATATATCTCAAGGGTGTCCTGGAAATTAATGACAACTTTGCCTCTTGATTTAAAAAGTTTGTCAACTAATGCCGCCTTGCTCATGAAGGATATTCAACAACTGTGGATATCAACATGTGAAGAAAGTTAAACTCTATATTTGTACTGAAGCAATATTTTAGCCAAAAAAGTTTTGCCATAAAAGCTGCAAAAGCAATGTACTTTTCTCGCGAACCCTTCTATCCCACAATAAGAAGCACAAATATGATTATATCATTATCCCATTTGATATTGCTCCCATATCACTGTGGACCTTCTTTATTAACAAGGAAATAAAATAAGGTATACTTGATAATTATTACCAATATGTGCGAGTTCGTTAGACCTTGGTAAAAATAAAAATAATTAAAGAATATTAGTGACACTAGAGATATTTTCTATACTCTAAAAGTTAGTCACAAGCTTAGAATGTTTAGTTTTGAAACTGGAGTTTGATGTTCTTTACTGGCAATGATTTTTATTTTTATTATATTTTAATTTTTGTACAGACTATACTTATCGAAAATAATAAGTTGATTATTGTTGAAAGGTCTCTATCTTAAAGAAAGCTGTCATTAGCGTCGTTTTACTTGTTTCCGTGGTTGAATAGTCAAAAGTGTTATGCTCGCAATAACATGGACTAACAATAATTAAAACGTTGAGGTTCAAATCCTGGTAAAATTCACTGAGGCTAGTATTTACAAAATAGTTTTCCACTTTATTTATGCTTTAATCTGGTTACATTCCCTCCAATTTAACCTTCCCCAACCCTAACAAACTAGCATAGCTAGTGTATGCAAATAGCCCAAACCAGTGGTGAGACGCAGTAACAAAAATAAAATTTTTTTTTACCTCTTAAGTATAGTCTTAACATAATAGGAAGAAAATGATAATGTAAAAGTTGGTTCTAAATTAATTCACTTTGTAAATTAAAAATACACAGTACGTCATTATAAAAGTATGCTTTAATCTCAGTGCATCAATTTTAAACTTATTATATTTTGTGGCTCGTGGGTTGCTGCCAGGCTAGAAATACTTAACGGAACTGTATTATAATAGTTAACTGGTCTCTTCGCCCTTATTATCAATTTGACCACCCACATACACAATAGCGTAATGAACGAATGTATGTTTATTGGCTAAAAAGGACGAGTTTAATACTGATTGGGAGAAAACCATTTACTAGTCCAATCCCATCAAGTATTTCTTGTCTTTAGAACAACTAAAAATCTACGCCTAAAATTATATATCCTATTTCGGACTTAATCATTATGAAATTGAATAAATCCATCCCAAAATATACACTACCTATATATCTTATTAGGTTCTGATCATTGATAAATTCCTGAACTCATGTTGTATCTGAAATGTATTCATCTATATTGATTTGCCGTACATAGCCTACTACTAACTGAAGGGTGTGTTTACAAAAGTGGAAATAAGCTAGATTCCCTTGAAACAAGATAAAAACTACCCGCACTGGTGGTAGCGCAGTCCAAGGCATCAGTATTGCAATCTACTGTATTCCCATCAACGTGAGAGGTTAAGGTTCGAATCTTATCCGGAAACAATTGAGTTCTGGAAGCAACTGAGGAGTGTCTTTCATATGTGTTTAGCACTGTTGAATTTTCTGTAAAACAACCTTTCTTATAACCGCATCGATGGCCACGTGGATTAAATGTAAGTTTCGTCCAGTCTGGTTTACCGGTGACAGAGACCTGGCATCAATAGTGTGTATTTACCAAAATTGTTTTACAGTTTACTTTTACATGAATGTATATACATTCATTATCATTTTTTAACTATCTCATCCCTAAACCATTGGCGTAGTTAAAATGCGTACAGCCTGAACGGGTAGTTAAACCTGGTGGAAAATAACCGACGTTTTATCCAAATGTTTATGATTGTGTGGTTAATAAACAGGTTTTTAAAGTTATAACTCTTTGTAGAGGGTAGGAAGAAGGGAGGTTGGAGAATATCCCAAACAAATATTATTCACAAAATCTATAGTCTTACATAGAGACCCGCCTCTGTGGCGTCGTTGGCTAACGTGCTTGTTTCGTTTTGAGCTAGAATGCCGAGGACGGGTATATTGAGATTCGAATCTCGGTTGGGCAAACTGGGGGTAGTTTTTTCTAAATGGTTTTCCCCTCTCCATACATGCAAATGAGGGCTCACTTCCTCTTAATTTAACCTTTCCAGTTCTTGATCCATTAGCGTAATTCTAGTACCTAAGCGTATAACCCGAACGGGTAGTAAGACGTGGCGCTAAATTAATTAATTTACGGGCAGAGTGTGACGTTTGACATTGGATGTGGTGGTAGGGAACATTCTGAATGAACAGAACCCGATAGCATCTCTTTAATCGCTTCCTTTAGTTTCTGTGACGTTATCCTTTAGGCTTGTTTTACCTCGACATCATATAACTTAGTTGTTTTATTCCGGCTACATGAAAATGAAACACGAATATTTTCTATTTGCAATTTTCAACGTTAATAAAGATAATGGTTTATTTTTTGTAGGTGTGCTACGATTTATTTATTTATTCATACAAATAGTTCTAATTTATTTCATAACGTGTAATGATAGCTATCAGAGTCTGATGTATTCAGCGTTACCTGTGATATGTACACAAGTGGGAATAGGGAATGAGAATTTAGTGGGAAAGGGGGGGGGGAGGGTGGTCAGTGTACATTGGGAATGTTTGGGTCCCCCTCCCCCACACTCGGTGAAATTGAAAAAAAAAAAGTATGGCTGCTGTCGATATAAACTTGTCACACAGTGATGGGTTCACAGGGGTGAGGGGAAGCTTTTTTTTTGGATTGAAGAGGGGGTATTGTGAAAGAAGGGGGGGTGAAGCTTTGTCGAAAGAGTTTTTTTTTCAGTTTTAACATAACAATCTGTTTTAAACTCTTCTCTGAAATAAACCTCATGCATCTGTGTATGTATAGATGTATATTCCACATACGTGTTTTACTGAATATGTAATCCTATAATGTTGTCCGGCTTCAAATCCACTCAACGATAATATGTTTGTAGATTGAAATAATGTTTATCGTGTTTATATAATATAATTTGATACTTGTATCACTTGTGTTTAGGGAATAAACATTACATATTCAATATGAAGTAGGTGTTTAAAAATATGTTACTGGCTAGATAGATATAACAGAAACTTGTAAACTATCTTTATAAAATATAGCATTAATAACATCTAGAATAAACCTTGGTGATCTTGGGTTAAGTGATTGCCTCAGGAGCTGATGTTCGTGGGTTCAAACCCAGCCAGGTTCGATGGATTATCATGAGTAACACACATCCGTAGCACAACTTCCTTCTGAGGGGAAGTAAAGTCGTCGGTCCCATGACAATTGTGGCATGTATAAGAAACCTGTAAGGTATGTGAAAATATCTTTCCCGGGAAAATCGCCATTTCCTTTCTCTCTAGTTCTGTTTGTAGAGTGCAGGTTAAATACCTAAAAATTAAAATAACAACCTCGAGAAAAATCTTTGTTTGCGCTACTCACAGGCTTATTTTGAGCGCGTACATTATCGGTGGGGATGATGTGGTAAATAACACTCCTGTCTGGTCTGAGGGGTGGGATGGAGTTGATTTAACTTAGTTCATATCTTTGTTAGACAAACTCAGTATTGGCTACCACATTTAGGTTTCCAAAATTTGTTCCCTCATATTTTTACAGCCATATAAGGTTGAGTTTAATTTTAATACGATTTATAATCTACAACTTAAATTAAGCTACTAATAATCTTTTTGTAAAGTGCACCAAGGAAACACATATAAAAAATACATAAAATATTGTGGAAAGATTCTAGCAATATTTGTCTTAGATATTAACTGCTTTTTGAGAGATCACAGTGGATTTTCTTTGGCAAACTAGATTAAATATTGCGATATCTCAAAATTGGTAAACTATTTGAAATAATAAGAATAAAATAAAGTGCGTTAAGTTAAATAAACCTGAGATAGCTTCCATTTAGAGTGAGGGTGGTGAGCCATATACAAGCTATCCCCCATTTAGTCACTCTGAATTCAAACCTCGGTGTCCTAATTTTGTGTCACACACTTTAGATGTGCTGTCAAGTTTACAGTTGAGGATATATCACAACAGCTTGCGTTCCAATTTTGTTAGGGGTAGTTTATATGAGGCTATTCATAGCTTGGTGAATTTACCCCTTCCCCCCCCCCCCCAAGAATAAGAAATAGGATAGCATATGCCATGGATATATTCCAATCTTCCAAATCATTCACGTCCGTAGTTCCTGCTATGATGTGGCCATTAGAGGGAGAATATTAGCTCAAACAAATTAAAGGGTTATGTTATCTTACGAGATTTTAACATTTTGTTTGGCAATGCAAATGGAACACTAGCGGGGAGCTCCCTTTCCCGGTATAAATTCACCCCTGTGGATTTATTTCACTCCTTTCTTTAATATCATATTATTAAAAAGACTCTAATTTTGTTATAGAGCCAAATACATTTCACAAAAAAAAGTCATGTTAACGAGGACCTATATAATTAATTAATAAACATATTTATAGGCAAGCACAGTTAAAAATAGTTACTGGCAGAATTATAATCATCCCATTTGGCTTGAGAGAGAGAGAGAGAGAGCTACTCAAAAATTATCTTTTTAAAATAGTTCCCCTTAACTTCCCACTTATAAAAATATAGCTAAGCCACCACTGGATTGTTTGTCACAAGGTCTTACTACTAATCCAGGCTATCCTGATTTAACAAACTCACTAGGATAATGATGAGGTACATGGAATCTAGAGGGAGTGTACCCATTTTTACTTAAAGGTAGAGTGGGAAAATATGGTGGAAAAAACCCTAATTGCTTCAAGAAATGATTTAAGTCCCAATCTTCCTGTCTCATACCAGACTCGATTAAATGGCCGTTTAAACATCGTGTCCACAGATGAGGGATGTTTTATTTTATTTACCTTGTTAATTTTTCGAAATATTTTAAAGCATTTTTTTTTAAATACTTTTTTATCCCATTCAACATTGAAGGAAGTTTTCTCACCCTCATAAATACCCTAGTTTGGTATATAGTTCTGAAAATGTTTACCACTTTTAAAATATTAGGTTTATCCTTGTAATTACTTGCAAACACAAAGTATAGGTGTACATATTAGTTGTTTAAATATATTTCATATGACACATTGGTATATCATTTCTATCCTGTCCCTTAGTCTAGTGGTTAGAAACCCTGGCTACTGATCAAGAGATCCGGGTTTGATTCCCTGTGGCACTTTAGGTATTCCTCAAACATTCAAGATCCCTATCATCACGTCATCTCATTGCGGTTATGACGTGTAGACAGCCTAAACGTCCAACCACGCAGCGTTTTGTTCCCATATGTTGACTAAAATTCTACATAAAAGGCAATGACTTACGCTTTAAAATAATGTATATTTTTTTATTATTTTTAGGAATGGAACTTTTCACTCTTAAAATCTTCTCATTGTTGAGCTTCTATAGTGGTAGAGATTTATCTTTAACTAGAAATTTAAAGATGGGGAATGGTCAGCAATAAGCTAGAAAATATTTGATATTTCATTGATATAGTTCAAGCAATTGGGCAGGAAGATATTATAAGACAAATTACAAAAGTAATGAAATAGTGCAAAGTCAAAATGTAATGCAACAATTAATAATAACCCTCTTCATTGGCCCCGTGGTCTAACGTGCTACTCTCGCATTAGATTAGACTCTCGATGACGGGGTAGTCAAGAATAGAAAATTGTTCGGTTGTACATAGGGTAGCTTTTACAAAATGATTTACCTCTCTCCCTATACGCAAATGCGTGTACATTTCCTTTAATATAACATTCCTCCTCTTTAAAACCATTAGCGCAATTAGTATATAATCGTATAACACGAATGGATAGTGTGTAGGGATAATATAACAAATAGATTAGGTTTATAAAACCAGTCAAAATGTTATAGACATTTTACCATTTTTAAAAATTTAATCGTTTTGTATAAAACAAGAATTAAAATATATTTAAAATTGAGTATAATATGTAACACCGTTTTCAGAATAGTATAAACATTGTAACGGAAGGCAATATATAACAATAAGGCTCTGAGATTCTTTACGGAATCATAAATAAATGTCTAAGTTGGAAAAGATATATAAAAATGGTTTAAAATGTTGGAATGTTAGTAAACATAAAATAAAATCATTTTTACTTAACACTTACAACTTTTGATATAATTTATTCCTATAAACGACCCTAGAAGCTAAGTGCTATACTTTGTAGATATGCCTAGATAAATACAATAGTAATATTATGCCAATATAATTCCATACTATATTCCATTTTTAATATTAGACCTACTGTTCATAATGTTTCTTATATTTATATTGAGAAATTTAATAACTATTTCTTTTGCAGTTCCATTATATTTTGACTGGTCTTATAAACCTAATATATTTATTTGTTATAGGTATATTATTGTTCTCACATTAAATTTTGGCTTTGAGCCATAACATTTGTAATTCATCCAACAAGTTAATTTAATAATCGCTTCCTCCTCAATTAATATAAACTTCTTAATCAACATTATTTATAATTTGATCTAAAATGTTAAGAGTTCAAGCAGTTAAGATGGCCAATATTTGTACATAATTGACTGTAATCAATGTCAATTCAAATTGCTGGTCCAGGAGTATTAAATGTGGATATGTCGTGCAAGTTGATTTTAAACACTTTTAAATACTTAATTATCCCCATAAACCCTATTAGAAAGCAAAGCACTTTTTATACTATTACTATCAAAATTAAAGTAAACTTATATTTCATTTTAATACAAGTTCCTAAATTTATTTAAAAATATGTAATTAAAAAACGCATATTAAATTTTGTTAACAAAACAATTACAATAATTTTATTTAAAGGATGGCTTTTAGATCCCTTAATTTATTGTAAAAAATGAGTTCTTCAATTGTAGAATATTTTTTTCTATTTTAAAACTTATAATTTATTCAAAATTTTGCGATTAATATTATATGATATTTTATAAAAACGAAGAATATTTTAAATACTTTGTTAAAGTTTCAATTTTTCAGCTAAATAAATATTATGAGTGAATTTATTTGGGGCTTTCAATATGGTCAGTGTCGAGTGTCGGGAGTTTTAGTGTTTTTTGCTTTGAATATATTATCTTTCATCTTGTGAATTTTTTCATATATTGATACTATAAGTTTAGGCTTAAACGTTTTTAATTGGTTTTTCATCACTATAAAAACAGTCATTTAAAAAAAGAATGTCTATAATATTGAAATAAAGCATTTGGTATGGATGAATTACTGTTCATAAATATTTATTTAAATATGTAATGTCACTACCCCCTTTTTTGAGGACTAATCTGTTAGGATAGCTTGCGGGGAAAAATAGAGGCGGTGGCAAATAGATGTTCGTAATTTATAGAATGCTCAGTTTCCTAAGGTTTATTAATAGCAATACAAGCTACTACAAAAATATGTTGTTAAACAGATGTTAAGAAGAGATATAAGTGTAAAAGACTTGCTTAGTAAGGAATACTTAAACTGGCTCGACTGATAATTAAACTAGACCAGTTCTTTTTGCTTGCTTCTTTCAAGTCTACGAATTTAGTTTCAAAAAAACATCTCAATCTAGAGCAGGGCGACCACAGTGACAAGAAAATTTTACCAAATACTCATTTTAAAATGTAATAAGAATAGCTTTAAAAATATTCAATTAAATAATGTATTAAGTACATTTGATCAAATATTAATTTAAATAATAATAATAACATTTTACTCATTTTACACATTATTCGTTTAAAAAACACAATAGGAACATTTTATCAACTATTAATTCAAAATATATAACATTTCACCAACTATTCATTTGAAATATAAATTTTAAGCACATTTAATCAAATATTTATTTAAATATATAATAAGAACACTTTCCTTTGGCTACAGTATTGGGTTCAATTGTCAAAGTGTCATTTAAAAAAAATTGTTTTTTTCGCACCGCGTCTTATTATCCGTCTAGTATATCCCTACTAAATACATCTAAGGGGTGGGGATTAGAAATAAACAATATAAAGGAAATGTACACACATTTGTATAAAGTAGAAATGGGAAACTCTTCCAGGGTCTTACTGAATCTTGTCAGGATTTGAACTCCAAATGCACATCACTCGAAAACTATAATAGACAAGTTTTACAACTATCCCACGCACTAGCTGTATTTAAATTTAAAAAATCATTTATTAATAGACAATACAGATTGTGTTTGCTCAAAAACAAAATATAAAGATAATAAGGCAAGCATAAAAACATTTTAGTTAAAAACGGGTTTTTCGAGTTTATTCTAATGATCTAATAAAATACAATGTTCACTTTATTGAAAAAATCTATCAGTTCAATTAAATTAACTTCAATTTACTTATATTATATCCTTAGATTTAAAATTGCTTTCACAGTGAACGGAATAAAAAAAACTTAATTTTTTCCACTATCTCTAAATCCAAACAGTTGTTTGAGAAATACCATTACAGAAAGTGAAGACATTGAAATCGTTAAGGGGTGGGGGATGGGGTGGAATGAAGGTAGACTACAACCCGGCACTCGAGGAAATCAACTCCATTTGCCAAATACGTGATACTTTCGATGTTTTCCTGAACAATGTTCGTTTAGCGTGCCTTGGAGGTATAAGCCTTTCAAGAAATTCCTATACTGAATTGTGTAAAATATAAGTTTTTTTTTAATGTTACTTAAACGTAATTCGGTTTCTATTAGCTAGTTACAAGAAGGTTTTAAAGGTATTCAAGTTGTTAACTACTTTTAACATTCTATATTTATCTTTAAGAACAAGTGGTGCTCTCTTGATAAGCAAACCTATGTTCTAAATTAAACCTTTTTGGGACCTCCTTTAATTATTTTAGTTTTTATATAAAATACCAACATATTTATTGATGCTTTAATAATTTATTTTAACATATTAAATCTAGGATACAAACTTTAAAAGGTTTTTATAGCAATGAAATTAATAAGGGAAGTCCCGAAAAGTGTTTTCTTTATAATCATAGCAACAAATGGTTTAAAGAAAATTAAAAACAATTTAAGTTAGATTTGACACCCATGAAGTAATAATAATTATGTTGGCAATAACTGCTTATTTTCAAGATAAAAAACATTCAAGTCTATTTAATATAAAATTGTTTAACATAGTAAATTAAATAAATTTATTACTCAAAATTTTAAATACAAATTTTAAGTTCATTTTTGAAGCTAGGTTAATGTACATTTTAATAATACATTTTTTGTCAAAACTCTACACATTTACATTTAATTAAGTGAAATGTAACAATCTGGGAACGGGAATCCAAGCCAGGTACCTTCGGCCTCGAAAGCCAATGCTGTATAACTGAACTATTATGGTTTATATTTTTACCAGAACCATTTGAAACACCTTTTATTGTAATTAGTCATAACTGTGATAGCTGGTGAAAGTATTGCCAATAAGAGCTATCCACAATTACGTGTCGATAACTCTTAAGTACCGATAATTTCATTAGTTACTATATTAATACTATAACAAGTGGTGTTAGACCTTACCGGTTATATTACTAACTAACGAGAAAGTCCGTGCAGAGTTACATACCCTTTATTTTTGTAAGTAAATGTGATATAGACTTATTATTTATAATACTGAAACAAATTAAAAACTAATATTACACCCCAGCTTTGGGTAAAATACTAATTCTGTTATCCAGAGGTTCCAGTTTAGGTCCCCGGTGATTATAAAATTTATATGTGAAGCAGTGGTTCTGGAACAGGTCAAACTCAGCTTCGTGAGGACCAATGGGGAGATACTTGCATAAAGAAGTAGCAGCTCCGATTTTGACACCTATGACTTAGGCTGGAAAGCTAGTTGTGCTGACCACATGACACCTTCTACACTAAAATGTTGGCACTCTCATAGACTAGCTAAGGCGGCAGCTCATATGGTATATATAGCTTTCTGGGTCACCACATGAAGTATGCTACGCTTAACACAAAAAATATTTGCGATAAAATAATAGAATCAGAGTTGAGAAGGTATAAACTCACTCACATTCACGTGGTGGAAGGCTGGCAAAACCACAATAAAACGAAAGTTCAAAAAACATTGTGGGTACTCGACCGGAATTTGAACACTAATTTAATTGTTAAGGGGAAATACACGCGTTGTGAACATACGACCTCTGACTGTGCGCCTGTTGGTGTGGGTCCTTAAAAGTGTTTTTACTGCTTGTAATATAGGTTATCAAAAACTGTTTTCAATACAATAAGAATATTTTTATGGTTTAGTTGAGAATTAATAAAGACTTATAAGTGAATCGTAACAAGTTCTTTAACTTTTTGGATCTCAATTTTGACGGAATATTAAGTTCCACTATTAACCCTCTAAAACTCGCAAAGACTCTTAAGTTCAAAAGTCAGCATATATTATCTGAATGGACTTATTATGAGCCATTTTTATCTCAGAATTATAAATGGAAAATAAGCGTATAGCCCGATGACGCGATGCTAAAAATAAATAAAAAATAAAATGTAAATGACGAATTCTTTTATTTTACTCGCATAAGTTAACACTTGAACTGAATGTCAGGATAATTTGGTCCAGTGTAAGGAGGTTGGGAATCAAATACCAGCTGGGTGTGTTGATGTTAGTTTTACCTATATGTTCCTCCGTTTCTCAGTGCAAAAATGTTTGTTACATTTCCTCTTAGTTCTACTTTCCTTATCATTATCCTCATTAGCTCAAATTAAATGCATAAATAGCCCGAATAGGTAGTAATATTTTATAGAGCACGCACACAAATCTATCTCTTCTTTGTAAATTATCTTGAGAGGGTGTATTTCTGGATAGATATTTCAGTACGTGTGTATGTGTGTGTGTGTGTGTGTTGTATGAGAAACTTGCGGGGTGGGTGAGGAGGGCGCCCAGATTGTGCGGTGGTATATTTCACGCAGAGTGAGGGCGGTGGTTTCGAAGTAAGAGAGGTGTAGTAGGGAGGAGCTTGAGGTGGAGGTGCCTGGGGGAGGTAAAAGTCACGGACAGGTTAGAACACGTATATTATTACCACGATGTGCCGGCCTCAAAAACCCCTGGCGAACTCTACTCTCGTTACAAGAACACTACCTCCCGATCCTCCAACCTTTCCTTTTACTCTCACCTTCTGACACCTCTTTTCTCTCCTTATTTTTTACCCCTCTCTATGGGGGATACAGCCCCCCCTTCCCCCCCGACGAACAGGATGGCTCACCAGGAAACCAAAACCAAAAGTTGTGCTCGTGTCTATAATCATTAGAGAACCATTATTACATAGAACGGTCGTCTCGCTTTAGTTGGAAACCATTACATGTTTCCCCTCCCTCCTTTCCTTTTTTTTTTGTTTTTGGAGCTACAAGATAATTATTGACATAGCACACAATTGCAAACTTTTTAATAAAGACAACACAGTTGAGTATGGCACCTCCTTTAGTATTTATTATGATAATGACAGCTCTGAAGTTTAAAAGCCACTAAAATATTCCTCAATTATCTCAAAAATGTAATTTGTGACCTTATTAAAATATTACCTTCTTTGTTTGAGGAAGGGTAGATCCATGATTCAAGCCATCTATTTTTATTTAAGAATTGCAACATTTTGAGTCAAATGCCACTTAAAAGCTAATATAACCTTTTTATACATATTGTTTAGAAATTTAGAATTTAAGATTGATGAATGACCTTTCAAATCATTTCAGTATTAATCATATTTTGAAATAGTGAAAAATTTATTTAACGTGGGATTTATGGTCTGCAACGCATTCAGTATTTCTGTAGGCTGCCTCCTTAAGTCAATGTATTAATAAAATATGTTAAACTTTAATATTCGGTGTCAAGATCCTATTAGCCCGCTATTAATTAAAATTGTTTCACATATTTGGCCTTTTCTAATAGAGAAAATTACTCAAAAGTAGTTTCTTATTCATTGCCTCTCAAAATATAGCGTATAATAATATTTCTAGAAATTGTTTCAAACATTTCTCTAAATATTTTATTAGTGTAATAAAAACTTCCAACTAATAATATCAATAAATAATTTTCTTATTCTTTCTTCAATAGGAACATTCGTAGGAAACGTCTCTGAGCACACGCTTGTTAAAACTATTGCTTTAGGCGACTTTAATTACTGGTCCCGATACAATTTATAATTTATTTCACATACTGTAGTCATATCAGTTCTCTCGCTTACCATTATTCAATCTACATTCAATAATCATTATCAAAAATTCATTGTACCTCAATATTTGAGCCATACCAACATCAACTGCCTTTTAATGGGAGAAACAATGTGTTTTCATCAATATATGATTATAGATTACGAATAAAATATAATCACATATTTACCTACTAATGTGAATGCGAAACAACAAATTACACTGAATTCTAATTATATATCTTTGGTTTATTATTCAAATTTCTCATATGATCTCTCATTGGATTTGGGGTTGATATTTTCCCTTGGTGATCAATTTAGACAGAAAACAAATGAATTCAACACCCAATAAGAATATTATATATCATATAAACCGTTGTTCACGTGGTTTAAGATGTTTGTCTTGCAATAGATGTAGAAATCTAAAAATAATACATCCGAGATGTACACCCTCAGCTTACGTTTGCCAAGTTTCTACTTTTATTTGGTGTTTTAGAGTTGTAGTAGTTACATAAACAAAACTACACAAATGGAAGTCCTGTTATATATATTTTTCTATATTTAGACCCTCCCTATACCCCCAAATTCCCAGAAAATATAATAATCTCCATCCCTTTTTCACAGTATTATATTTTGAAATATGAAATGATCGGACCCTTTTGGGTATTTGGGTTAGCTTGTTAACCTTCCTGCCAAGTTTAAATTTTAAAATTGTATATCATCCTTTTAAGTGATTTTTTCCGTTATTTTTGAAAGTTTTGATCACCCCCTTCCCAATTTCAGCAAATTCAACTTTTAAATCTCATATTTTAAGAATACTTTGATTATTTTGGTTGGTACCTCTCTACATGCCTGCTATGTGTCAATTATCTTCATTCCATAATAGGAATTTCTATATTTAGACTCCACAATTTCCTCGAATACCCTGTGCCACATTTTTAAAATTCTAATTTTTATATTTTTGTTATAAAAGACTAACCCTCTACCAGCCTGTCAAGTTTAATGCCAATTTTAAATTTGTTAACACCTTTACATTTTTTTCTATTAGTTTGCAAATTTTGAGCAACCTCTTTCACATTTTACCCATTCCAAATTTAAAATCTCAAATTTTAGTATTTTTCGATTATTAGAGTTGTACCTCTACCAGCCTGACAAATTTTAATTATCTACTTTCTCTGAGAGGCTTTTTCTGTATTCAGGCCCCTACAAGACTCACTAATTCCAGTGATCCAATTCAAATTTTCCCATTTGAGACTTCTGGCTATATCTACCATCATGCAAAAATTAATTTTTCAATTCCATCTAGAAGTGGTTTATCTTTTTCTAGAATCACACACATACTGACTTCCTGCTTTATTTTATTATATAGATTGATAATATAAAAAAATATAATTTTGTGTTGACGCTGTAACTTCTGTGCAGATAACTTTGCAACTTAAATTGGAAATTCACCTTGGCATATTTTTTTTTTTAAGTTTTTTATAATAGGCCTATATTCAAAGCGTAACACCTATTTTTACACTCGAACGCTGGTGTTGGTAATTCTAAAATAAATAATTCCTACATAGCTGACACTTTGTATACTTGGCTAAGGAAATTTGAACTTGTGTACCCAAACGCATTAGTAAAAAGATAACAGCCTATTTACTACAAGTCTGACACCTAGACTGTACGAACACAGGTGGGAGTATCTAAAAAGTCAACTAATTAAACCTAGACAACTGAAAATTGATATAGGTATCTAAGAAAGCCTGAACTGTGCCACTTTGAGTATTTTTAGTTTAATTTTAAATAAATTACTAGTCTGAAAACTGGAAACACGTTATTACTGGTTTGTGCTTTTAATAAGGTATATAATAGGATTTCCACATCATAATATTCTGTTAAATATAGTAGAGAACGGTTTTTTTATATATAGATATATTTATAATATATATATATTGCCAAAGAAAAATCTCAACTGTCGCAACTCTGAGCAGTGTTGGGATGTTTGTTTTGATTTACATAACTTTCTTGGATGTACTGTACGTGACTGAAAGCACCGGCTTAGCGAATATGATGTAATGAATTAGAAATATTAAAGAGGAATGCTGACTACTCACAACAATGTTGCTCTAGTTGGGAAGTAAAGGCGCCAGATTGGGCTATAAAAGTGTTATTTTGTTGTCAACGTGGCTTACACGTTATCATCAATTTCGGAGGCCGTTACGCTGCCCGACGCTGTACCATAGCAGACTAGATCTTCGGGCCATCAGTAGCACTTGAGCTTAAAGGGCAACCATCAAGCCCAGGGTTTCTAGTTCAAGTTCTGTAGAGGGTCGCAAACTAGGTCAGTCATTCCAACAGCAAGTCTTTAGGGGTAAGGTAGTTCTTCCACGTTCGTGAGCGTCCATTCTCTTATATTCCTTTTGTAGGCTTACTTCCTTTAAAATCACATTTTGTAATATCTCTTAGTACTTCTATTAAACCAAAATTTGAAACCCTGTGTATTATTTTGAACCCACACAACTACCTTTCCAGTGACCTTAAACTCCCTCCCCTCTCCCGCAAGCTATCCCGACATATCTGACCAACTGGAAAGGGGTGATGGTGAGGGGGTGGGTTGTCACAACAAAACCTTGGATCAAGAGAAATTCTAAAAGACCTCTCTCCTCGTCAAAGCTGGGCACTTACAGCTAATTTAACATTATTATTTTTACATTTGGTTATTTACTTAGAGCTTTTAAATTCACATGGATTATTAAATATTATTTGATTAATTTGACCATTTCAAGATAAAATATTTTAAACTACTATTATAAATCAAGCAAGTGTACGGGCCTACATTTTACACGTATCTTAACTCTTTGAAAATATTTTTTCTAAGACCAAGGTCATATTAGTCGATTATATAGTTTTCAGAAAGTCTTACCAACTCAAATATATATTTTATGAGCATATTATGTTTTTATTACTACAATGCATTTTTATTTCATAGTAAACAATAGTTTTGTTTCACTGGCCAAATATTTATTTCACTGAGATCACTGTGATTTATTGTTGATAATACATCCAGCACCAAACCTCTGTATGGCGTGTAGTATATACAATATTTGTGGGAGTTAGTACACAGCTTCTCTCTTCTACATACTTTTAGCACTTTTAAATGTCGAGGTAAAACTCAATAATATTAAATTGGTTCAATTAAATGATTTTTTTAGCTTTGAAATAACTGGTTATGCTTTTACTTATATTATGGTAAATGCTTATCCTGTTTCGTGGCACAGTTTTTGTTGAACAGGAATAGGTTGTAGCTAAGAACCATACACAAATGCAGCATAAGTTCCTCTTAAATTTGATGCTAATAGATAAGTTCGCTTTAGTGAAACCAGGTCACCAACCCAGACAGCCACACAGCAAGGTCTATTATGTATAATACTTATTCCTTCTTGGGAAAATCAGAATGAAATGTGTATTTATTTAATAATACTTAGTACCGTGTCTTACGACCTGTTCGGATTAAACGCTTGCCGCATTTATTTACATTAAGCATTGTGCTCCTAAATGTATTAATTTTATTTTCTAACATAAATAATGTCTTCAGTCGAAACTAATAACATACGGATCCTCGTGTTAGTTTACATAGTACTTCCGCTGTTGAATGCAAATAAACGCCTTTAGAAGGGATACGTTTGGTAAAACTCTTGAACCAACACAACCACATTTAGAATCGAAAACACAACATATACAAGAGATGCACTCGGCACGCCATTTGTGTTAGTTCTCTTTTTAGCGCTTTGGAAATTGTGACAAGCACTACGCGGGGATTACAACCCGCTAACCAAAGCGTTGAACAAAGCTTGGTTTTAGTCGGGGCTAAACGTGTTCTGTGCAAGTTGTATTACGGCCAATAAACGTTAGAAACCTTCTTTGTTCTTGTGGTTTGTGTTGAAATGGAGTAAATATAATTTGAAGTGTTTAAAAAACAAACAAATAAAAAAAACATAGCGTTTTAAGCCTTTTTTTTTGTGCCAAATATATCATTTATAGAAGCACAGAAAAATCGCACTTGTGAAACAAGCGTATTATTTTGTAGGTGTTATTTCCAAATGTATTTTAGTAAATTCTTACTTTGGGCTAATAGAGGATGCTAAATTTAAAATGTTACAAAATACAAACTTTTTATTACCAAATTTTAGCTGCTTTCACACTAAATCTACAAATATTGTGTACCCACACAAGAAAAATCCCATTTGTTTTAATTAATTTTGACTAATACTAGATTTTCACCCTAATAGTCATGTCTTAAATAAACAGCTCAATTTCAATAATACATATTTCACTGCTAGATATAACAACATTTTCACATGTAGGTACTTTCATTGTTAATTTTCTGAACACATACCCGAAGTAAAAAAAATTGATTTGGTTAACTTTATACTATCAAAATCAATTTAAAAATTTCTTTCGAACAAGTAGAATTAAATAAAACTTATGCTCCTATGATTACTGTTGATGCAGAGAGATTAAGCCAATCCAATGATAAATTAAGTGACCAAATTATTGGTTTAACTAAATACAATTTGATTAAATAATAAATGTATTTGGTTTTATAACCCAGTTGATTAAGAAATATGAATACATATATATTTATTTAGGTTAGATTAATTTAAAATTCTACAACATGCTATTGATTAGTATTAAAATGCGACTTCCCTAAACAAACAAGTTTATGTAAAATATATAATTTGAAAATACTCTTTTATGTGCCTAATTCATTATGGATAGAACTAGGGAATTTTTCCAATGTAAAGGAAGTAATTCGTGTGTGTACTTTTGCATAGTGGTTGGGAGCCTCTCCTAATTGGAATATATTTTATGTTGGGATTATTTTGTGAGGGGGTTATATTTTTAAAGTAGATTTTGTTTTAATTTAATAATTTTATGTGAATTAAAGCAAAGTTTTTGTTCAATATTTATAATTACATGTTACATTAAATTATAAGATTGTATTTCATCTTTAACATAGCAGACTTTAATCGTTTTGAGTTGAAAATATTCCTGAAAATCATATTAAAAATATTTGCAAAATATTTTTACAAAATTTTACCTTAAGCATACCTTTAATTAATTTTAGATGTTGCCCAAACTAGTGTTCACAAGGTATAAAGCTCAGGTTCATAATTGACTTAATAATGCCAATAGCAAGGTAGGTGTAGGCTGTAATATTGGTCAGGTATTCTTAATTTTCCCTGTAAGGTAGCAAGATTACCTTGCATTATTCCTTTATGGCATTACCTATAGCAAATATCATAGTATAATTCGTATGTAAGACTGCTATATTTTTGTGTTAGTGGAATGTACACTGGGGGGTTTCCAATCCCATCCACACGCTAATGCGGGTGCATATCCTTTAATCTACCCTCACAAACTCTTATGTTAAACAGTTAATTACTTTTATGTTGAAAGTACTAATTTAAAAATCAAACAACATAATATGTTGTGTAAAAATAATGTAACAGTGTTTAATATTAGACTGTGTTTATTTAACAGTAGGACTATTAATTATAAAAAGGACCATAATTTATTTTAGAGAAATAGTTTAATTTAGAAGATATGACATTTATAATATATTTGTGTATTTACTGTGCACCTTATAAACACAGGACCAGATAAATATACGACTACAATGTATTCTGTAATCTATCTCTAAATATTCATCCCCTGGGGTGAGTAATATCAATACTAGTGATATGATAACGTATTTAACTGCCGTTGAAATGGTGCCCGAAATATTGCCAATGTTTATATCTGCCGAATGTAGATGTGCATGAATTATCTGGCTAATCTCTTTTTAAAAATTGCATCCAAAAATACATTGGCGCTGACAATCCACGATACGAATGATTAGTGTGCTATGTTAGGTTTTAAAACGTATGTCACTCCAACTCGTTTTGAAAATACATTTTGAAATTAGCACATAAGCTTGGAAAAATGATTGTAAAGGTCGAATTCATGTATACTGGACCTTGATTTCATTCTGGGTTTTGAAGGTTAAAATAAAACTAGTTTTTCAAGATTTGTTTAGTTTATATCTAGAAAGCCCTGTTTTATCCATCGTCAGATACCCCTCTTAATACCATGTTTTTAATGTACAGTATTTTCATATATCTATACATAAAAGTATGAGATATACAACTGTCACTTTAGACTGGTGTTATCAATGTTGATAGATTAACTATATTAATTATTCTTAGGCCTTTTCAATGTAGATTGCAATTAGATATTTTTGTATATCCTAAACTTACATTTATACCTCGATTTCACTATATATACTAAAGTTTGCATTATGTATGTACATTAAAAATGCCTCATAATCGATATGGAAACACACTATGCTGTTAGCCCATAAAATGATTTATTTTGTTAATAGTTCTAAAGTTTGTTTAACTTCTAGACTGTGAAATTATTTACACCAATCTAATGGAGATAATGTATTATTTTAATTAATCCTCAACTGTTTAAATTTGCAATCAAATTTTTCTTGGAACAGTATTCAATTTAAATTCTGTAAATGCATATATTTAGCTAAAACCAGAGCACTAAGTCCATAATTTAATAGATCAAACATAAATATGATTAACTTTTTAGTACTTTTGGCTAAGTTAAGATTGTTGAAAATAGTTTTATTTAAATATATAACATGCTTAATTTATTAACTTTTAGTTCATTGGCTATATATGGCTCTACGCCTCAATGTTTTCGAGTTGAAACATATTTCATCCTTAACATCAAAAAAGGAGATATATCAATATGAATTAGATTAAATACAGCTTCTTCATATACTCCGTTCCTACCTATGTCAACATGTGAAATATTCAACTAGATTTAAATGAAGCAACTTTTTCTTAATTATTCACTAGTGATTAGAGTTGTAAAGCGATATGGTGACATGTTATAGATATTGCAACGTTTAATTCTCGTCCATTTTGGACAATGCCACTTATGTCTCTTCTCACGTGAACTAATCATTAAGCTCGTTTAGTTTGGTTTGCCAGTGACTTGAGAGGATGAGGTTCAAATCCCATCTGGGTATGCTCAGAGTGTTTTTTCTTCTTTTTTTTTCTCAAAGATTGGTGACCTGGTGGTCTAGGGTAAGGTGTCAGACTTCTATGCTGGCGGCCGGGTTCAATCCTCGGTCCCGGCACAGATTTATCTGATTTTCAAACCCTTCCTTCACCTCTGACAAGCTATCTTGTGAATGTGGGAATGCCAGGCCTCCACCGTGGTTCGGATTCCACGTTAAACTGTAGGTCCTTCATTTCATCTCATAATCACCCTACATTACACATTAGCGTAAGAGCGTATAACCCGAACGGTAGTAAGACAAGGTGCTAATAATAATAATAATAATAATATAATAATAATATAATAATAATAATAATAATTTTTTCTCAAAGGGATTTTTTCTTTACCTCCAAGCAAACGTGGTAATTTTCTCTTAATTTAACTTGTACCTCTCACATTAATTATAATAAATTAGGATAGCTATAATACTTAAACGCTGTGCCATATAAAAGACCCGAACGGGTAGTAAGACGCGGTGCTAAATAAAAATATATTAAAGACTTTACTATTCAATTATCTCTTTTAGATGAAAAACAGAATTATTATTTAAAACTGAAGATTCTCTGCTAAGGAGAGGAGGAGATGGTACAGTAGCCCCATGACTTCTTTGGTGCTGACTGACAGCTCACAGCTGACTTCTGACAGTCAACATTTAGGTATATAGCTAAATTTTGACTGTCAGAAGTGACAGCTGCTAAACACATGTTTTTTGAAGGTTATATGGTTTGGCGTAGGGTTACATAATTTTGTCAGGTAACTTTTAAAAGCCGTCAGTTGTCAGCTGTGAGCTGTCAGTCAGCAATAAAGAAGTCATGGGGTTACCGTAGAAAGAAATTTCATGACACAAAGCTGTATTACCCTGTTTAAAAAGAGATTGACTAGAAGAGAGATGAACGAGAGATAAAAAAATATAGCCCTAAAGTTAATCCCGTGAGGAGAGACGAACCAGTTTTGAATATTGTAATGTCCAAATAGTTGTACTTATTTATTATATGTTTTGGCCAACGTTGAAAGTAATCTTTTTAATTTTGATTTTTACATTTGGTTTTGTAAGTAACTTCATCATCAAGAAGGTCTAGTTTTAGTTGTATTTTTTAATAAATATCTTTAACCATATGCTAGTCTGATAGGTCAGGGTTAAAAGAGATTTACAAAAGGCATGAGGATCCTGATTAGATTCTAAATGCAAAAGTGTTTGATTAATTTTCACTTTTTGTGTGTGTATTATTATAGGTACTTAGCCTTATAAAGAGAGTTAGATGTTTTTATCACCTGTTAAGGCTATCCGCAGAAGAGAGCTTGACTTCTATCGTTTGTTACTAACACATACACAGTATGTTTTGAGGTAGTACCTAGAAGTGTAGCGTGTCAATCAGACAAATTGGACACCTACAATTAAATATAAATATTTTAATAATTTACGAAAGAAAGAAACAATATTAATATATTTAAAAAAATAATCTACCTCAAAGTTTATTTTCTCTGACTAGATGCAGTCAAATAAAATTACGTATCTCCCTAAATTTAAACACGTGGGAGTTCAAAAATAATGCCTTTTGATAAATACTGTAGCAGATATCAAAGAAGAGGATTAATATTATCATATTTATGAATAAAATGCTTTAATGCATACCCGTTGCCATTGGATGATGTCGGATGGATTTGCATAGATTTGCCATGCTTTCTACAATAAAATATAGTAAAGTACATCTATATCACAAATTCTCATTAAAATAATAGCCGAGCCTAAATATTATAATCATACCAGATATATTTAAATAAAAGATGCCTTAGTATCTACTCACCATTTCAAGATGTTCTTGAATTTATTTGCAACATGCGGGAAAATAAAAAATATTCAATGATGGCTGCCACACGTACCATCACAACTACATTTGATGAAGGAAAGAAGAGTGTATTGAGATCGACACACTGACACACTCCCTGCCTGAGAAGACTAGCGGCAATCCAAGGAATCATGTTTCCCCCTTTCCCTGCAAGTGGCAGTTCCTGGTACACTTCTCTTTCCTCCCGCCTTCGTCCATCTTTCTTCCTTTCTATATTCCTGAGTTATCACCCTTTTTTCTTTGTTCCGTTCGTATCAGATTTGGGACTATATATAGGGCTGCTCTCAGGTTCACATTATACCCATTCTACTACAACACAGCGTCGAAGAAGGAACTTCTACACCGTCACGCAACGAAGTATACGACGACCATGAAGTGTTGGGTGCCAGATCCACCACCGCCCCGGACAGGACGACATACTTCCAGTACTTATGTATCCTGTAAACGTCGTTAAGTCCTTATGACCTAGAGTCTAGTTTTTGTTGTAAAACTAGACAATGTTTATTCAGACATATTTTGTAACCTGTATATTGTCGGAGATGATTTTCTTTTGTTTTGATAGTATGTCGAGTTGACAGTTAATCCACTTCAAGTCTTGTTCACTCCAAAAGTAAAAGTTTTATTTTATTGGTTAGATATTGTGTCCTCCAGTCTGAAGGACAAGTCTCGTTATGACTATTATTAGAATTTGCACATCAGTCCTAGAGACTATGTTTCTCTGTATCCTTATGATACAGACTTTACGTTGTGATCTTTTGGCTTGGAATGCAGTAATGTCTTAGTCAAAGACTTACTAATCTCCACAAGTTCCAATTATATATTTTGAGCTAATGTTTCTCAGGACGCCATGAACGGCATGTGCACCTGTTTAATTTTAGGATGACTACAACAGGCTGTCTGTCTTTTTTTCCAAATCACAGTTGGGTAAACGGAAATATATATTTTGAGTTAGTCAAGTAGTCACGCTTCTCGTGCGGTATTAGCTTCGTTAAGCAACCCGTGGAACTTCACTTGAGTCATAGGGGGTCCGCGCAAATAATACCAGTTTTTTTGCTCCTATTTTTTTTGTGTTGCTCTTAATGTAATTGCAATTAAATTTGTTTGTACTATTGAATGCTCTGGCAGTACTGAGAGGGAATGAGACCAGCCATAGTACTTTTTGTTGACACCTGTTTATTATCCATCGACCACCGTTAGCTACAGACCTATCTATTGTTTATCATTATCCAAAATATTTTGAGGAGATTATCTTAAAATCCAGCCAAGCAAGCTGATTAAAATTTATATGTATATATTGTTTGATACATTTTGTTAATAACTACTTAATTGTTTTCTCCTTTAGAAAACGTCTACCTGTAGTCCTAGTTCACCGCAGTCCTTGTCTAAGGCCTCCGAAGAGAAATTCAAAGTATGAGCACTGACTACTTACTGGAGAATAAACAATTTAAAAAATAATTTTTATAAACCCTCTCTCTCGTTACTTTATGCAGCACCTAATCAGAATCACATTTGCCAATATTATACTTACATACATACCTGATTACACCATTCTCTTATGGGATAGGCAAGAAACTGTGGATGTATCTCAAAAACTCCTTCGTACTTAATCCATCCTCACTAATTTTCTCCACACTTCCCTATCCTTGTATACTTCCTTCACTTCAACCACATCCATACACCGAATCATATATGTTCTTTAATTCTTAAAACTCTTAATGTTTCTCTTTTTCCCACATTCATCTACAACATTTAGCCACGACTTACATGGCCTACCCCTTCCTTTTAATCAATAAAATTTACCTTCATTAAACGATATAATATTAAATATTTTTTAGAAATTATTTTTACTTCAAGATGACTAAGAAAACTCAATCGAAATATCATGAGAAATTATTTTATAAAAAAAATATTCTGACTCATTGTTTAGATTAAGCTTACCTTGGAATTTGGAAATGAAAGTTATATTTATATTTACTTTAATTCAAAAATTAACCAACCACAAATGTATTGATTTAGACAATTTGATAGTGTGTTTGAGTCATAAAACGAAGGTTGTTAAAGTAAAATCTAATCAAATTGAAATGCTCCGTTCTATGTTTACGTTAACTATTCGTTCCATTTACGTGCACCTGGGACCTCAATCTTCCCTTTGATTTATTTAAATGTAGAAGGAAACGTCCCAAAGAACAAATTTAAAGGGGTTTTAAAGCTGTTATTGATTTTAGATCTTATATCCGACTATCTGAAATTTCGTAAAACATACTACTTGACCACTTACCAACTATGCAAATACACTAATTTAGCTTAAATTAAAGAAGTTTATACTAAACAAAAGTTTCAGTTCTAATGATAATTTCTAGAGAATTAAATGCTATTTTTTTTTAAATTGAGTTTTACTATAATCCTATATATGAGAATTAAATCTAAATTATTAAATTCTAAAAAAAAAACTTTTACATTGCAGTTTACTGGTACGTTTGACAACAGTATTACTAACTATTTATTATAAGAGTTGTGAATGAGTAGATTATCTCAAAGAAAATGCACCTGCATCAGTTTGGAGATATAATAGAAACACATATATGAAAATTACACTTGAATAAACACACCCATTTAACCATTATTCAAGTCCCAAAAATGCAATAAAAAAGTATTCTTTCCACTTGAATTAAAAATAAGTCTAGAAGTTTCCCCAAGCTAATTTTAAATTACAAATATTAATTTTAAATGTTTGTTGGCTTTGATAACTAACACACAGTATCTAATCTCCAAGATTCATACTAATAAATTTTCTGATTAGAAATAAACACAATAACATTGTTTTTGTATATTATTTGTTTTTATTTATAACGTATTTATTTTAATGTATACAGAGTTAGTTAGCTTCTCTTGCATTACAGACAGGTTTTTACAAGAAGTTGAGATTAAGGGTAGATTACAATAAAATAATTTACCATAAAAATAGTAATAACTTTGCATTCGTTGTTAAGTGTTAGTTTTGATCTCTTACATTAAGTTAGTTTTCAAGGTATTTCTTAGTTCTACTGGTATTAATTAATGCAATTAAAACAACCACCAATAAGATTAAACATACACGTGAAAATTTACTTAATCTATCTAGTTTTTTGTTAACTTTAAAAATAACAATTTAGCTGCTTTTAATATAGATTCGGAATTCTAAAATCAAAATGGCTGGGTAGTATAGAGCTATTTACACCACACACACACACCACACACACACACACACACCACACACACACACACACACACACACAGAACCACACACAACAACACACACACAGAGACTTTTTTTTTAGAAGAAAGAGAGCGCAGTCTCGGTTTTAAGTAGTGGGTCTCTTGAGGGGGTTATAAAAGGAGGAGATTGAAACAAAGGTGTTGCCAGCAAACCCTCCACCACAACACCCGAGTTTATACGATGTGACATGAGCTCGTATGATAGCTTTCCTCCCACGGGCGCTTACAGACCGAGAGAGATGGAAAAATAAAAAAATGAGACTTAAAATATATCTCAAGAAACACTTATTTATACAACTTGGATGCGCTACTAGAATTTACCCCTCATTCTTTTTATTTCCCTGGAGCTCCGTGTCTTACTACCCTTCTAGACTATCTGTCCGCATGGCATGTATACACAATGTGTTAGGGATGAGTAAGATATAATTTAGAGGAAGTGAAACACCATTTGAGCAGAGTAAGAGTGAAAACTCATTTATAAAAATTCATTACACCAGGTTGACTCATATTGGTGGGCATGTGGGCTAAATGTAATGATAATTTAATCTTTTTTGCTGACCACAGTGAGGTTGGGCTTCAATTTTCACCCAATTATAATTTGAGAGATTTATATGTTATTTTTCCCACTCTACATCCACAACGATGCTGGTACACTTCCACTATCCTATATTTTTACCCACTTTGGTGGCGTAGTTGGATAAAACGCTAGTTTCGTGTTGAGCTAGACTACTGATGATGGAAGATCGAGGTTCTAATCTCGCTCGGGTGAACTGGGGGTTCCCAAATAGTTTTCCACTCTCCTTCCACGCAGTTGTTGGTTCACTTCCTTTATATTCAACATTCCAAATTCCTAATCCATTAGCGTAATTATTACTTAAGCGTATGACCTGAACGGATAGAAAGACATGGTGCTAAGTATAGTATATATTTCTTATCCCTATAACATAAGCGTGAGAAAAACAACGTATATATTCTGTACGGGTAGTAAAATGAGGGTACGAAAAATATCGTGATTTTAACCTCGTCTTACCTGTCAGCCGGTAAACCCAACAATATTAGTCCGACACTCTTGTCCAAGTGCTCACCTTTGCAGGCCGTCACTTTAGTAGAACTACCTTTAAGTATGACACAAAATAATTTTGGTTGTAATTCTATTTTTTTAATAATATGAATTTAGAGGAAATTGTGAACATTTTCATCAAAACTAGGATCAAGAACACCCAACTTTTTAAATCCTCAAACTATTTCATCAATGCATGTAGGCTGCCTGGATGGTAAGAAGAACGTGATAGACACAAACACACAGAGCTACTGTGTCCACTAAATGTGAACCCTCCTTAACAGTTTAGCTGGAGTCGTGTAACTCTGGTATTTTTCCCATACGTACTTAGTCAGCTACTAGCGTTATGAGCTTACACTCTCGACTCAAACCTAGGTTCAATTCTATTCGTCAGTGGTTCTATGCTTCTTTCTTAAAAATGGTTTCTTCTTCCCCTAAAATTACTAAATTTTCTTATTTTGATGTAGCTGTTTGATGTTTCTATTTTTCACCAAACATAATATCTTCCCTGGTGGTTCTCTTGACACGCGTACAAAAGGGTTTTTCTACCCTTGTAAATTTTACGACACTTCTTGTGGCTTTCCCTGGAACTGAGATCTTCGGTTCGCTCTCCGCACGTTCCCTTCCAAGATTGTTTTCTAGTCTTCTTCTATGATGTCACTTTCACTTGCCAGATGCAAATCGGTTATTTTGTGATTCCTGGATATTCAACCCTTATACCCCCTAGGTCATTTCTACATTCCGGGTATCTCTGGGCAATCTTGCGTCTACACTGCACAATACTTGAATAATTCCGGCAATTTTCATTTGAAGTACTACCAGATAGGCTTCCTACCTACTCACCAGCCACTCAAACCTCTAAATTTCCTCGGCATTACCAACACGACCCTTATAACACTTCCTTGTGCCAGGTCACAGACACTCAGCAACAGTTATAGAATATCGGGACCCAACGTTCTACATAGCTCAGACATGGCTGATTAGTACCTTTTGGTTATGCTTGTCCTTCTTGTCTTCTTATGATGCATCTATTATTGTTGAGTTTTATGTCAGGAAGTCTAGGCCTAATATGCCATCATAACGTGCATCGGTCCGACATTTCATCACCTGAAATGCGACCCCGTAGACCTTCTTACAGGACACTAGATCTAACATATCTTCTCCCAACCTATTCATTTTGTGAGCCGATAAACCCGAAATCTCGGATATCGTTTAGACAACTTCAGGGATTCCACACTCTTCTGCCACATTACAGAAACTTATGCCCACTTTCTACTATTAAACGATATTTTCCCTTGAAAAATACACGATAATGCTAATTTACTAGTGTATTGATCTTCTACTAATGTTTCTTTTTACCTTGCAAAAATGATTCCCCTTATCTATGGCGAAGTTTCTTCTGCTAATGTTTTCTTCCTTTTCTATATCTGACCCTCCAGATATTATTGATGCTTGACCTATCTTCTCAAAAAATACGAAGATGTTGTCTTCTGCTTTCCCATGGACCACTGGAATAGTTGGCAACAATGTGAAATTTCTAACCGATGATAATAGTACATTTTCAGCCTTATTCTTCTGAGCCACTTCTAGCATAATATCCTCTCTGCTAGTCGGTTAATAGCAGTTTGTAGGTCAACCTTAACCTCCATAACTTCAACTAAAGCCATGCTACATTCTGTCTAAGAATCCCTATCTTTGTTCTTAAAAGATCCTCTTTGCAACTGGTGATGCACCGCTGAGGGTTTGGACCTATTCTCTACTGAGTCCTGGTAGTGCGTCCTCATTCCTCCGATATTTACTGATCGTTACACGACGCGGTTGCTTTATTCAGTCTTCCACTCCCGAAACGCTTCTTGTAATAGCACTTTAATGCAAATTCTGACAACAAAATGTCGCCACCCCCTTTGTCAAAGTTAATCTTGTGGGCCTGGTTGATCTGTCAGGATGTATTTGGCCGAGGATAAGGGATATTGGTTACTTGTGTGGGTTCGTGATTGACGTTAGACTTGGTTTTAAGAAGGTTTATTAATGCTATTATTCAATTACAAATGTGATGCTAAAAGTGATGTTAAAATGAAGAACTTAGATAATATAAAGGAGCGATTGACAAAACGAGGTGTTATGATTTTTACCTTATGGCCTGACTATTAGGTGGTCCCTGATACTCATCGAGACTGGTTTCATGGGCTTGAGCAGACACTCCGACTGGTACTTGATGAACCCCACTACTTAGCCCACGTGGCCTTGTGACAGACAGCATAAACCTTCTAGGTTACGGTCTTCTGCAGTCCACCACAAGGGGCTCCAAACCTCCCATTTTAACCGGGCCACCAACCTGTGCACTGTGTTAACATCGGTATAACATCTCAACCCCAATATAAATACCTGAGGATGACATAATTCACCGAAACATGTCATCACCCGGCCAAGAGTTGCCACAAATTTTATAAGGAGAGGAATCAAAACATCAGATAAGGAACGTCACTTTAATTCAATCTTTTCAACTAACATTTTTCAAATTAACATTTTCGTTTATTACACTTCTTTTATAGCAACCAAAAACGTATGTACAGACAACATATATGTATTCGACATATCACAACTATTAAGAATAATCTGGATGACACATCTGTTTTCACAACAATTCTTTAATTAATCTTTTCGATTGATAACATATGCATTTTTTTAAACCATTTGACTCAGATAACAAATTATTAATATTATTCTAAGCACTTATAACTAATAACATAGTTACACCAAATTATAATATCTCAATTTTAATTTTAATATGTTTCATGTTTAATTATACTTTCAGCAATTTTTATATGTGGAAGTTTCACAAACTAAGTATCTAATCAATTTTTTCACTTTCTATCAATGTATTAATTTTATTGTAATTGTATAAATTTACTTGTCAACACTTCCTGGCTCTTATTGGTATGATTGATCTTTCAAGTGATGGGTTGTTGTTGATCTTTAGTCATAGTATTAAAGGCTCCAATCTAGTCAATTGACAATTTACAATCTTTATTGTTTTTCAGTTATTTCTTTACAATATTCTCTTACTACTAAATAGTATCTTACACAGATCTACAGTTTTAACTATTTATGAAATCATGTTTGTACTTTAACAATTTCTGAGGTGATTTTTAGGAATGTTATTATGTCTGTCGTAATTGATTTAATTTTATGATTTAACAATTTCTTTTTGAATAAATTAATTCCTTGTTACAATCATAATTTATATTGTTTAATTGACTAATGAAGCGTACCAATCAATTTAATTGCTGTTCTACCAAAGTACGTTCCTTATATTATTAATTTAATATTTTTCCTTACTACAATTAAAATTAATATAACTAAAAAAGGTAATAGATAAGTGAGCATAACTAATATGAATTTATATATTTACTATAAAGGTGTAAATAATTTTTACTCTTGTAATGGCATTATTGCAATTAAATAAGACATTAATATCCACGCCCCTTATGGCAAAATTTAAATTTTACATATATTCAAATACATACTCAATAGGGTGGCACTTAGAATAAATTTAATTCCATGTCCAATATGGCGGCACTTAATTAGAAATAAGTTATTTTTTAGAAAAATACTTACACCATCTAGTATCCTCAAAACATAGTAAGTAACGACAAATATTTAATAAAGTAACGACAAATATTTAATAAAGTGACCACAGAAATATTATTTTAAGTTTAATATATAACTTCAATAAATATTTACTATTTAATATTTAATTTGACACGTTAATTTTGAAAAGTTTAACAAATAATATATATAGATCGAAAAAGCATTTTGAATACAAAATTTCTAGCCTATCTAATGTGCCTAATGACAGCGTTTCGCTTACCTAAGAAGTCAACGTTGGTATTATGAGTACCAAGATATATTAAACCCGTCAATGTGTAATCCTCTAAAGTCATCACGTGATCCACGTAATTCATCGTTGCATTTGTAGTTGATATTTTCCCTTGGGAATCAAGTTTGAGAAAAAATTAATTAAAACTATATTCAATATAAGATTATATTCATGGAGAATAACAGCGATTAACATCGCTTAAGACGTTAGTCTCGCAATATTTATCAACACAAAAATTATACATGCTAGGAGCTCATACAATTGCAAGAATTTTAAATTCATATCACTTGAGATGAGCCACTAACAAAAATTATTTGTAGTAGCTGACATGTAAATGGATAGTCAAATAGAAAAACTATGAACATACATCGTTTGGTCTAGGTTCAAAGAATGGCCCTACCATATTTGGTTAAAATTTTCCCACATTTTTGAACTGTCGTGGGACAAAACATACTAATTTTTTAGTAGCTGCTATTTTTAAATGGATTCCCAGACCTAAAATCCCTGTACGTGCGTTTTTTTCCTATGATAAAAAATGTCTTTGCTGAATTTAGTTAAAATTGATAGAAGCATTCAACAAATATTGCGAAACAAAGATAAGAAAAACAGACGAAATGCTAAATAGTCAAGTTGAGTTAGAACATTTTTAAGCTTGGTAAATTAAGATATTACAACTTTAGAGGTGAATTGAATACTTTTTGGTAATATTTAACTGTATAGTGTTTAAATGATTAAAAAATTATGACTATTTTGAACACGCCATATTCTCATGTACCAAGATAGGTTTGATCTGAACCACCATGTTTGTGCTCAAATGGTTTGAATCCTGAAGGGTGAGCTTTGAGATGGTTTTAAATACAGTTCAGACTTCACTTTCATGTTCTCTTCTTTATACAAATGAATTCTTGCTCCTTTATTCTTAAATTTCCTCGTCTATACCCCCTTAGTTTGAATAATTAATAAATATATTTTTAATTATTTGCACAGCGTCCTACAACCTTTTCAGGTTGTACAAACATTTACTAATTACGCTACAGAGTTAGGGATCATGAAGGTTAAATTTAAAGAAAGTGTATCCACATTTGAATGGAGGGAGGATAAAAAACAATTTTGGATAAACCTCCCTTTGTACACCCTAACTGGATTCAAACTCCAACTATTCTGTCATCGGCAGTCTAGTCTAAAACTAAAGTGTTGACCGTGCGGCCACCAAAGCAGGTAGTCTAATATATATATTTCTTGTTGAAAGTATCATTGACTATATTTAATCTGATGAGATCCCTTTTTCTATTCACTATATTATATACATAATAAATATAGAATTATATATAATATATTATACGTATAATTATATTATATTAACTATATATAGTTCGACATCTAAACTTAGTCGGTTGCGTGCCTGTTTACTTAGCAAAGGGCCCCGGGTTCGATTCCCAGAATGTGTGAAAATTTATCATGGGTGAAATAAATTCACCCTTTCACATTGATAAATTAACTGCTGGGACTGGATGCTGTGCCTGTCCTAGTCTTAAGTTGGATTATATGGTATATGAAGATAAACAGGCCTAGCAAGCCCTAGTGGAAAATATATGGCTCGAATAAAAAACGACCCAGGCCATGGGCTGTAAACAGTAATGGATGTTAAAAAATTTGTTATATCTAATATATATATAAAACAATAATAATAATACATAATATAATTTACTCTAATCGGTGAATGTATGAACATTACTATGCTAGGGTTCCAGATGTTATCAAAGAGTGTTTAAGCTCTTAAAAAAAAAGTCTTGAAATGTAGATTTCTTAAGAACCACACAATGTCTGAACCGTCTTTGGACTTTGCTACAAGCCGTGTAATTTGGACGAAATAAAAAAAATTGACTTGAGTGGTTTTTCGCCGGTACTTAGCGGTTAGCTTTTTTAAAACTATAAATATACCACAGTAGCATTCCAACGTGTTTTAGGTTAATGAGGTCACGTTCATTAAATCAAACAGACCATCATATTAAATTTGCTTGAACTTGGCGTATGATGTATATTTATCCTTACCTACCTGTCGTTATCCCTAATATGTAGCTTAGGACGTCTTTCTACTTACACTGTTTTGTCTTCTTCAATTTGTTTGTCTAATTCTACAATATTAGAGTGTGGAAAGTAACACATTAACTAGTTGTCCTAAATTCTTACTTTATAATTCTCTCTCCTTCTAGTTGGTCTGCCCTGGATATGTTATGCCCCTGGTACCCTGCCCCACTGGGTGTCCCGCCACTCTCCGGATCTATTAGTCCCCAGATCGGCGGAAGACTGCCTTGGGAGGTGCCCTATCGGAGATTTCGCTCCACCTACTTCCTATTGAAACCACCTAATACTAACTTAATACTAAATTAACCTAACAACAGCAATAATAATAATACAATAATATATATAACAATTTAACCTAAATACATAACATTCTTCTTATGTGACTGCAGTGTCTTCATTTGTTGCATCTGATATAGTTTTTATTTATAAATTTCAACAGGAATAATGTAAAAATAACTATATTTACGTACTTTTTGTTGAACGCAGCTCACATCGGTGGGTCGAATAGTCTAAGGCGTCACTCTCGTGCTAGACTGACCTACTGATTACACAGATCGAGTTTAGAATTTCATTTGGGCCTACTGAGGGTGGTTTTTTCTATATTGTTTTCTCAATTTCCTTCCACGTAGATTCGGGTATATTACCTCTAAAATGACTTCTTCCTCATTCTTAGCCTATTAGAGTAATAATGCGTATTACCTGAACAAGTAGTGAGAAGAGCTGATACAAATTTTACCTTTATAGATTGTTCGATTTTAATTACACTAATTGGGTATGGAGTAGGAAGGTAGAAAATATTGAAATTTCTTTTGGACTTGTGGGGAGGGAGAATGTAAAACCATTTAGGAAGATTACTCTCAGTACACCTGGCTGTGATAGGAATACTGATCTACCAACTGCGCGTCTGCAGAAATTGATAGTTGGTTTATTTAATATACAATCAACAGCCGTGGGCATCTGGACAAAGGTTTCAGTCGTGTCTTATCTGTTTTTTGCTGTAAAGGGAATGTAAAGGCTATAATCCCGGTTAGGTTCGCCAAAGTATTTGCTCCTAAATGACTTCCCACACTCTATCTACTCAAATGTGGGCAAATTTCCTTTACATTTTACCTTTCTCATCTCTACCATATCAATGTTGATATGCGGATAATCAGAAGAGTAGAAAAACGTGGACTAACGTAAAAAAAAATCGCTGTATATTCTCTACTATAATAAATATTTCCTGTCGCAAGAAAATAATGATATTTTAGTCATGAAAATGTATTTACTAACCAAAGCAAAAAGAGATATATCGCAATTATTAAAGAAAAGCCATCAAAGCTATATTTTGTAACGTAATGCACTAAGGTTTTTTTATGGAGCACATTTTATGTGACTGGATAATGTTTCTTTATAAGAAACATTAAAAAACAAATATTGCGTTGTTTATGATATATTTTTCAACATGAACGTTATTAAAAGGGAGTTTACAAGCTTAAACATTCAGCAATATAACGAATCAATGACAGCAACAAAATAATCAAAACGAAATCCTCTTCCTTTTTGATGTTTATTTAAAAGAAAGTAAAAGTTTGTTTGTATAAAGGGGATTATTTATGTCAAAGAAAATACTAAAAAATCGTGTAAAACTTTTATTATTTTTATTTACTACGCATATATACTTTCAAATTGAAAATAGATAAAAAAAAATTCATTTGAAAATAAATTGTTCTACATATAAATGAAAATTCCTATTTTAGGCCTAATATTTGAAATAATTAAGGGAGATAATTTTAAGAATCATTATTTTCTTCTTTTCTCTCAGAATTAATTAACCTAGATTGAAAATAATAATATTTCAAATTAAATTTTTTATTTTCATTAAATTTATTGTGATTATATCCACAAAAATAGCATAGTATCAAAAACATTTGTCTTGAGGGGGACGTACATTTAAACAAACGCTAGGAAAGGGATCGCATAGCTAAGAGTCAGTGAACAGGGAAGTGACGTAAGTGAGTGAAGCGGTCTGAGTTTATAATCATCTCCCCATTTTTGGCAGTGTATTTTATTGCAAAGGTAGTGCCTTAGACCATACGGTCACCGAAGCGGGTGACTTATATGATAATGGAGATGATATTTTTAACTAGAAATTGTAACTCAAAAAATAATATGATTTTATTTTTGTCATTGTAGCTCACTACCTGTTCAGGTTATGTGTGTACAGATACGAACTAATCATGCTCCTGTACTAGGGCTGAAAAAGGTTTGAATCTGATAAAGTGTATTCAAATTTGCATGGAAAACCATCCTCAGTACACCCTACTTGGATTCGAACCTCAATCTCCCCACCATCGGCAGCAAAGTCTATTGTGAGAGTTATGCCATAGACCAGTGTGGCCCAACCGACGGTCCACACTCATTGAAAACGTGGCCCTCTCAGTATCCTGGAGGAAAATTTAAGGGAAAATTTTGGTGGCAGGTGTGGGATAGCCAATGATTCAAATAAAAAGGTGTATTTAATAATATCATGGTTTTATTTTACTATGCACTTATTTGATTGATAAACGTATATATATATATATATATATATATATATATATATATATATATATATATATATATATATATATATATATATATATATATAGTTAAAATGTTTTGTGAAAGTATTTGTGAATAGTGCATACATATCTCAATATATTTTTGGGAGATTAATAAACTTATATTTAGTAGTAAAATTTGAGATATTCTACCAAACTAAAATATAATTTATATATAGGGTCTAAGTATTGAAAATAATTATTTATTAAATTTTATATGGAGGTTTATTTTTAGTTGATGGAATTACTAAGTATATATTTGGACCGTGGTGCAAAACGGATGATATATCTGTCCCTTAAGATGAAAAAAGTTTGACCAAAATTCAATTAAAATAAAATCTTGAGGGCTAAAATAAACATGATTTCGTGATGATTTTTTCCAGTTGTTCTCTATTTATCAACACCTGAACTAGAGCTATCTCTGTGAAAGACTTTATGTATTTTGAACATTAGGGTCACCCTTAGTAGACGTGGGGTCCTCCTGAGCCAGATTTGTTAGTATGACCCCTATTTATCTGCCCAGACCCCACTTCCTTCAAAAATTAATTAAAAAACTTTATTTTTGTTATTTATGTTATTACAGTAGTTTACAACTGTAGACCAACGTCAGCCGTATAAAGTGTTAGGGAAATGCCCTAAGAAGTAAATACATGTATTTATTAATCATAAACGCCGTGTATACATTTAGGGGTTGATTTATTCCCAATCCTTCATTAGATTTTCTTCGCCAAATAACTTGATCTGTATAAAGGTACAAAGAACAACTGTGACACCCGCCTCGGTGGAGTAGTTGGCCAACGCGCTAGTCGTGTTGAGCTAGACTGCTGAGGACGGGGAGATCGAGGTTCGAATCTCGGTCGGTGAATTGGGGTGGCTTTTCCTAAATGATTTTCCACCCTCCCTACATACAAATGTGGTTTCACTTCCGGTAAGTGCAATCTTCCCAATTCCTAATCTATACTTATAAAATAACATGTCCTGATTGACTGACTGACTGATTCATCATCGCCGAGCGCAAACTATCAAGGCTACAAGCATGAAATTCGGACTGTATATTCATTTTGTTATGTAGGCACCCACTAAGAAAGGATTTCAGAAAATTCCACCCCAAAGGGGTCAAAATAGGGGATGATAATTTGTATGAAAGTCCGTCATTTTGAAAGTTACATAAACAAAATTTTGTATTTCGGTTATTGACGTAAAACAAATAAATACGTGTTTCAGGAATTTTGGAAATTTTATTTAATAAGGGATGAAAAAGGGGGTGAAAGTTTGTATCGGACTTGCATTATTTTTGATCTGAGGTCAAGTTATGGTCGTCAACGTAACGTAATATTTTAAATTAATCTGTAAATACATATGTATATTTTCGTATTTGTATATAATCAACTTCCACGCGAGCAAAGCCGCGGGCAACAGCTATCTAGTCCGTTAATATAAATAATACTTAAGCGTATAACTCGAACAGGTAAGTAAGACGCGGTGCTAAATAGTAAAACAACTGATAAGAGTTTGAATTAAATTGGTTAGTACGTTCCAAAGGTATAATGAGACATATTCCCTACTGACAAACAGACAAATGCAAATCTGTGGATTTAAGTTGCTATGTTTTGCAGTTTTTATAGCAAAATATTTTTCTGGCCAAAATAAATAAAAAATGACAAGTATAAACATAGAATATAAATCTCTTCATATTATGGTGACTTCAAAATTTCTTGAATATCTGTCAAGGGTGTCCTGGAATTTAATGACAACTTCTTTCCTTCATTTAAAAAGTTTCTCCACTAATGCCACTCTGATCATGATGGAAATTAAGGACAATTGATACTGGAGAAATATCTTATTTGTTTTGGCCAAAAAAAGTTTTACCATAAAAACTTCCAAAACACTGTCCTTTTTTCACCTCCCCTTCCATCCGGTCTTAAGACCAAGCACTCGCTTCACTCTTTAAATAAATCAAACCATATGATTATGTTTTTGTTTGTTTTTATAATCTGACAATATTTTCTAAATCATCTTTAAAGGTAGTCTACTTTATGAGCTAGCAGTAAAAAATAGCTCACCCCAACTTGTTTTTTCCTTTTGTTACCTAAGCACCACCACATCATTTGCACACCCTTAAGGGTGGTCCTGATAAACATGATCATCGTTTATGTGTGTTTCTTGTTTGTTCAAGTTCAATAGATTATTTATTAAAGCCATAAGAAACACACAGAGGTGACCTGGTGGTCTAGGGGTACGGTGTCAGACTTTTATGCTGGCGGCCGGGGTTCGATCCTTGGTCCCGGCACAGATTTATCTGATTTCCAAACCCTTCCTACACCTCTGACAAGACATCTTGTGAATGTGGAGAATGCCAGGTCGCCACCGTGGTTCGGATTCCCCGTTAAACTGTAGGTCCTTCATTTCATCTCACAATCACCCTACCATTATACATTAGCGTAAGTGCGTATAACCCGAACGGGTAGTAAGACGCGGTGCTAATAATAATAATAACATAAGAAACACAAATACACACATCCTCCTCGTCAAAATATTTCCTTATCCTATCTCATTAAAAAAATGGGCTGAGAAAGATCCTCTCCCCCCCCCCCCCTCCCCCACACACAGTTGCTTAGGCGGGGGTTGCATCAGGACTAAAGGAAAGAGGCATCAAGACTCATTAGCCGTGGTACCGCAAAGGATTAGTAGCGGACCTTCCCGACATGAGCCTCGCTAACGAACAGCCAGAGACCCCAAACCAACAGAGCCACCAAGCCCCTCCCCCTTTTGTTTTTTCCTCTAGTCTGCTAGACCAGCACTGTCGGCTCAGTTGGTTCAAAAACCTTCTTGCTTGCTCTCACAAAGAGGATTAAAAGATCGTTTTAGATATGCGCTGTTTCCCTCTGAGAATTTTTTTTCCCTCCCTTCCTATTTAGTCCATATAGCCCTCTCCTACCGTGATCCTCTTTCACACCAACTCTAGAAGTTCCATATATATATATATATATATATATATATATTATGACTTCTTAATTGCTAAACAATCTATGTATGTAACCATCTAGTTTGTAAGTATACCTTCATCATTTTTTATCCTTTTTTAATATATACTACACATAATATAAAGAGGCGTGGGTTTAAAACATTTTAAAACACGATTTCCACATCAGTGCTCTCAAACGTGAAGAAAAACTATTCTTCTATGGGGGAAGGACTAATCCTTTTCAAATCTATGGTGACTCTAAAAACAATTTCAGCGAGGAAATGTTTGTTTTTATAGTCAAGTGTAAATAGATGAACAAGTACAATATTTACTTTGTACAGTTTTTATTTGATGCTTTTTGCCTTAAGGAGTTGTTATGGTCTAAGGGGGCTAACTAAATGTGTTTAGAAGACACCATTCAGTGCTTGCCAAGCGTGGTCAATTTTATATACCGGTATTTAAATTAAATCAACATTATTCGTTTGATTCTATTAAAGGTTCTGTTTACTAAACAAAAATAGTTATTTAGCTAGAATGGAAATGGCTAGCCTGTTAAGGCTTTGGCAGGGTGGCTACTAATCAGGAGAAGTACGGAAAAACTCAAATTTAAATATAATTTAAAAGCACCAGAAAAATCAAAAACATCTCTATTGATTTTTCATACTGGTAAGGGAAAAATGTAATTCTTTCTGTCTAAGGAACAGGAATGTCTTTGTTTTATCTATTTTAACAATATTTTTTAATAAATTTAATTTGATTTATTTTTAGAGAGAATTGAAAATTGTAATATTTATATGGAAATTTAAAATTGTTTTTAACTTATCTATTCAGCTATGGACTTAGTCAAATAAATTTTGGTTTTGTAAAAGTAAAGGTCAGGTTTTTTTTTTAAGATTATTTGCTCACCACATACAAATCTAAAGTTCCCACATTGGACTATCGTGGTTAAGTATATTTCTTTAATGAGGACTACATTAATACTGTATAAGTAAAGTCTTACCTTATTATTTAAAATATAGTTAAAATTAATGAATTAAAGTTGGTGTGGATATAAAGAGGAAGATAAGTACAACAACAATAAAATTTGTAAAAATAAACAATTTGACTGACGTTAATAAGGGTTTACCATGATTTATCCAGATGTACTCCGAACTGGTCATATTTAAACTCACTATAGCTTGATCCCATTTCCCTTAAAACTTCCATGTTTTACTTTAATGTGTTCATACTGCACGTCGTATGTGTTACAGTTCATACTTGCCTATGAAATAGGATCAAAATTTGAGTTTTGTCCCATTGAAAAGATATCTAAGTCTCCAATCCCAGCCCGGTGCACTGGAGTGTTTTTTTATACATATCAGGTCAGACAGTGGCTTTCCTATCCTCTTTCCGAACTAATGGAACTAGCATGTCACCACGTGGTCTAAGTTTTATGACTTACAATAGACAGGTTTTCTGGTTACGTTGAGAAAAATTAAATTTTCATCAGGTACATCGGAGATTTATATTCCCGCATGTGGTCATTCCATCCTTTCTACTTGCTATTGGGTGTGTATTTATTCTTAGCTGCCCTCATCATATCTACCCCTTTGTTTAAGTAAATCATTAACCCTTTTATTGAATATGCTTTTAAAAGAGTGTACAAATATACACATTTATTTTTAAATTATGAATTTTTTCCATTTAGATAAATAAATAACCGTAGCAATTACTTATGGGTCTAAAGAGGTAAAGAATGTAAATAAGGAGGTGGCTAAGGGAACACTAGGTTGTTGGAAAAATTAATGAGAAATGTATGTTCACCAACGGGGAAATCCCTTTCCAACCGTATAGAAGTTCCCTAAGGAAATACCAAGAGTGATCAATATTGTATCATAGCAATCATTGGGGAACTGAAGAGAAAAAAAAAAATGGAAATAGGAATAGATACCATCGTATATAAAAAAAATATAGACACAATAGGTTTGTTCAACGGCTATAAGCTTCACGTCAGAAAATAATTATGATGAGTTGTATTGTTGTTAGATATAAAAACCTTGAAAGTGGGTGGTGGTCCAGAAAGTTATAAGTGGTGAAGTGGAGAGAAAGGGGGGATAGGGTGGAGTGATCGATCGCTTAGCATCTTGTCAGATACAGTGCTTAGCTCGTGAGTAAACAGACTATATATATGCGTTTCATTAGCTTGGCGGTTAGTGCAGTGTTCAATCGCTTCGCAAGGTGTGACGTCTGAGATTAGCATGATTGAGTGGGGGAGATGAGGGGTGAAGCACCACCAAGAACTGTTCTGAGACCATATAAAGCATGTACACTACACTACCTGTGCTACGCGTCTTACTATCTTGCTGGGCTATCTTCATGTTTATACCGATGAGACGAAGAAAAATTAAAGTAGGTTTTAAGGAAATGAACCAAAGAGTCTTTGAAGAAGGGAGAGTGATCAATAATTGGTAGAGGTCTTCTCACCGAGTGACTCTCGGCACGACCAAATCATTCATCATAAGTGGAATTGGAGTTTCCTCTTTCACAGTGATGAATTGACGGTCGGGTGTTGTGTCTCTGTTATATATATGTCATGTCATGTGATGATATAATCAGCCAGTCCAGGAAGTGCAAGTCAAAAAACTACCTCAAATAAAATATAAAATAAATTCAAAACACCTCATTACACATTTTCGGGACTTGTAACCCAACCTTATCATCACGGAAAAATTAAACAAAGTGATTTTGCCATTTTAGTTCACGCTCTCACTGGCTTGGGTAGAAAAATATTGATAGAAAATATAAATTGTTTACATGAAAATTGTTATTGGGTACAATATTTTAATTTGTATTAACCTTTGATACCTCCTGTTTTGTTATGTAAACTGGATTTTTCTCAGGTATACTGTACAGTTTTCTAAAGCAGGTGTCCTTTACTGGCTCTAGAGCGACTCTTTATTTTATTTCAAGTACTCTCTGCCCAATAAGTTATCTAGTGGAGGCTTGTGTCGCTCCTGAGGAAAAGATGACCCTCCCCCCTCTCCCACGTTAGTTGAAAAAAACTTTTTGGTTTGTCAAAGGTTGCTCTTTGTCTCCAACGGAATGTGCCAAGGTCAAGCATCAGTTTCTGTTCAACCAGTGTGTTGGTTTGGTAGAATGTGGGAAAGGGATCGGTTATCACGAAAGGGCTGGTAGGAGTTAATTATATATACCTAGGTATGAATTCAGCATAAACCGGTTTTATACCTGTTGACTTGACCAAAATACACACCAGATAGTGATGTTCCTGGTGAATTTTTTTTTAGAAATAATAGAATCTGTTCAATATAGTTTTTAATCCTTTAAAAATGATCACTAGTCAACCAATTTAAATTTTTTTTTCGATAATGTGAATGGAATTGGCTGATTTTTTTTTATTAAATCAGGTGTGCTGATTACAAAAATGATGAGCCAAACTTCGTATCACACACAGTTCTTATGTTACAACACTTTACACAGGTTATTAAAAAATAATACTCCTAACTGCCTATTTTAATAAGGTTTATGTTGAGTGTTTCAAAGCATTGACCATATATTTCGTAGTTAAATTTGGCGAATACAAAATGCAATATGCACCGATGGTTAATTATTGACTTTTTTCTTAGTCACTAAACCCTTTGTGCTAAGGAACTACATATAAATGCTAGTAGCTATTAACTTGTTGGTTAATTTCCTATTTTGTGGCAGTGTTTAATCTCCCCAGGGGGTAAACAAGCAATAATTTCACATCATTGCTGAGTCCCGCCTTCATTGGTACCATTGCACTTTTAGAAATGTCCTAATGAAGCCGTTACCTTTGTTCGTCATTAAAGTCTCTTAGGTTTTCGGGAAATAAGTTCATTTGTGAATGTAAAAAGTATTATTTTTAATTACAACCAACATCCTAGCTTCTGTTAATTCCGTAGTAGGTCTTGTGCAATTTGGGGGTCAAGATTTTTGCAACCCATAAAGCTGGAGACTACTTATTTAAAATGAGCGATATGCAGTCAATTCAATCAGTTTCAGTTTTCTTTCTAAGTTTTCGTCTAACATGACTTTTATTTTTGTGGGCTGAGAAATATCCCCTTTTTTTAAACTTTGGAGTCACTTAGATTTAGGAACTTCCGGCGCAAATACTGGAAAACTTCTTTGATTTTGTTCAAGGCCTTGAGAACATTCTCCATAAGATTCAATTTTATGTGTAGTGGAGGCAAAAGCACCTTTTCTTAGTTAATTAAGGGAAAGTTCTTGCTATTAATTTTTGATGGAACATAGTCTTTTTGGTTGAACAGTCCCTCATCCTGTAAGGTTTTTCGGTTGCTCAACTCACCTCCAGGCATAAAAAACCACAATATTTTATAAATCATGTAACTCAAATAACTTTAGATTTCCAGAAATTTGACAACAAAAATCCTTGTAATGTATTGCGTTTAGTAGGACTGACGTACGTTAATCTGTATTGTTCTTATCTACTGAAATCTCTACAGGTAAGGTTGGGCTTATGTTTTATATGGTTGGTTGAGTTTTGTTTAATTTTATTGGTTATCATTTTAAGCTTAACGTTCCTACTATATTGACCATTTCTAAGTTTCAATAAACATCTGTTAAGAGTAGGCCTACCACTAAGGTAAACATTCATTTCATTATTTTGTTTGCATATTATAAATGCATTTGTATGCATTTTACTTACCTCTACTAATGGCTAAGATTTGAGGAAAATTAATTTAAAGAAAATAAACCCAAATATATATAGAGTGGTAGAGTGAGAGACAATTCAGAAAAAAATCACTCTAGATAACCCCAGCTGGTTCAAACACTGACAAACAAGACTAGGTGAACCTAACACTTAGTATACTTATGCACCGATGGCAATACATGTGTACAATTAAATAATATATTTCTTGAAGAGTAAGTTGAAAAATATTATTCCTAGAAAACTTATTCTTCTCAATTCAAAGTCACTTCACTTTTTTTTTTTTCCACATTATCCCCCCTCACTGTGTCTCCTCTAATTCCACCGTGGAAAAGTTTTCAATTGCCATTGTGTTGGAGATTCGGTTTGTATACGTGGTTGGAAAATAGGAGGTGAGAAATGAGGGTGGGAGACAGAGGGTAGAGAACGTTTTCATTAAGGATTCAACAAAACAGCAAACAATAGTTTAATATTCGAGTTTCTTCTGCGTTTTCTCGCACATTCTCCTCCCCTTCCCTCACCATCTCTTTTACATTTTATTCTGATTCAACCCCCCTCCCCCCCGAAATACCTACTCCCTTACCTTTCATCCAAACCCCCTGCACCCCTCCCCACCTTCCTTTCATACCTTTTCCTTTCCGTTTTTAGTGATTTGCATGCTTCTTTACATCTTGGCTCTCGCAAGGTTACTCTTGAAAAGGGCTCTCCACCTGTTTTCCAGGTCACTCGATAGATGGAGTGAGGGATCCAAAGACCCCTTCCTCTTCAACTCCCTTTGCCCCACTTTACCCTACATCCAAACCAAGGCATACAGAAGCAGGCATGCATAAAACAGTTTCCTGAAATACCATTTCACCCCAGTTACAACTTTTTATTTGTTTTTATCAGAACTTCACAAATCTTGATTTCACACAAGAGAGTTAGGCCGCGTAGACATTAAAAAAATAATTAAAATAGAGCCATGAGACTCAACTTTTACTAAGGTCTGCATCACACGTTTAACTGCGCTACCGTTGCCATACATTCTGTACAATTTAACTTCTCTGCAGGCTACTATTACGTTATCATAATCTTTTAAATTGATTTTAACCCCTTTAAATAATGATATTAGAAAATACTAAGCGTTATGAACATTACTATTTTTTTAGGGGTACCGTATCTCACTGCTCGTCCTAACTCTCCGCATGATTAGTATATAATAGGGTATGGAAGAATACGGTGAGGTATAGAGGTAATGTAGCTCGTATTTTCGTGGAGAGAGAGAGGGAAATAGTTTAGGAATCAATACCCTCAGGAAACTCCTATGGGACTCAGATCCTCCTGTTACCAAATAGTATGTATTTTTCAAATAAATCATGTTAACACCGTTGCGGTAGGTAATTACCATGATAGAACACATCACTATTTATAAAATCTATAAAATCTTATTATTTTTACTTTAGATTCAAATCTTCCTTTTGTTATTAATTTTTTTTAGCGCTGCGTCTTATTACGCGTTTGGATTAAACGTTCATTATTTATTAAAATTCTGATTTTATTGCTTAAAATAAAATTCTTAATGTCAAATTAACTACACAAAACCAATAAAAAAACACTAATTACAAAACAAAAAACCACAGTTAATTTCTTTGTGGTCCCTGTCTTACTGTCCGTCTGGAATATTCCTTTACTTAGATTAATAATAATACTTAGCACCACGTCTTACTACCCGTTTGGGTTATACGCTTTTCTTACTCACACCATTAGTGTAAGAGTGAGGAAGGGAGAGTTTAGAGAAAATGCACTCGCTTTCAGGAGAAAGACGGTGGAAAACCATTAAGGAAATCCAGTCTTTATCTACTAGTATTACGCAGGGTATAATATGTTTGATAATAAAGTAAACCAAAGCATTTGATACAACTATCAAAATTAAAGTTGTCTTTGAATGTTTATATTGAGCTTATTAGGAATAATATTTACATAAGAGTACTGAAATAAAACATGTTCAAGAAATAAATAAGTGTACTAATTGCTTATTATTTGGAATTATAACACAAACTAAATTGGTTGGAAATAGCAAAGGTACTAATTATTATTAAATCTTGTTAGCAGATAATAATAAGGATTTATGAAAATTACCAAAAGTCTGTTAATTGGAACGCTGTGTTCCCTTTTGTACATTCATACACTTTCAAAATTAGATATTATTCCTACCAACTTTGTTTTGTTAAAAAAAATGCTATATACACTTGGAAAATAATAGGCTCATGACAAATTATATCTAACAAACAATTTAAATATATATTGTAGAGATTTAATATTAAAATATATATTTATCGATACATATAAATTTATCAGAAGCCTTTTAACAACAAACATTAAGATCAATTTCCCACCAAATTGATTGGGAGAAAAAATATTTCGTCGAAATAATTTTTAGTATTTAATAAAATAAGATTATATTATTTTTCATCCAAACATGGAAACCTTTATGAATTGGTTAGTTTTAATAACCATAGTAGTAGTATAATCCGTAGGCAAAAAACACATTACTCTTTATTATTTTTTGGTTCAACCACGTCCCACCATCAGTTAGAATTAATCCTTAATTTCTATATTGTAGTAGAGGTGAGATAGAATAATACAATTTATCAGAAACTTACTTATATTTCTGTGGAGGAAGAGTGGAAAACTACAATAGTTTTAATCTTAAGGAAACGTAGCTTTAGTCTCTACTTAACTTAATTTACGCCCCCCCTCCCTTTTTCCTTTCTCACCCCATTAAATCAAAAGTGTATTATATTCATGTTTTCTAAGGTTTTTAATGTAAGATTTAATTATTGTTATTTATTATCTACGAATTAAAAAAGCAATTTGTACTTTAACTAATAATGAGACGCTAGATACATGAATAGAGGATACTGCGATTCCACAAAAAAAGGTTTAGGGGACCAGTATTATCAGCTGGACTAACAGCTGAATTTCTTGGTCAAATTATATTTCTTATAGATTCTAACTCTCTTTCAAGATCAATAGGTTTAAGGCGTCACTCTCACAATAAACTAGACTGATAAGGGTTTGATGCTTGTCTGGTTGTACTAGGGTAAATTTCCATCAAATTTTTTTAAATCCTTCCTCCACGCGAATAAGGGTACACTTATTTTAAATACAACCTTTCTTATCCCTAAATGAATGGCGTAGCTGGTGCATAAGCGTGATTTATGGGTAGTAAGACGCTATGATAAATAAAAAATTAAATTCAATGCGAGAGTAGAACATTTCTCAGACCCACCACATAGTTATAGAAAGGATTTATTTGAGTTAGTAGAAATATTGATAGGTAAAGTACTTTTTTAAGAACGGTAATAAACTTTCGCTTTCCTAATGCCATATAGTAAGTAATTAAGAACAGATGAGTAAAGCCATATTTATGAAAAATGATTTAAGAAATGGTGGTACCAAAGTAACATTCAGTATAATCCTATTAAATTCATGACTCAAGTCATAACTGAAGCATGCTTCTATTATCTATCTATCTAATGCCCCATACATACATACGGACGATGTCTTTCTGATTAGTTCAGTATATAAATTGGTAATGGAATAATGATGGTAGCTTTTAAGAAATAACCAGAGAATTAGCTACTACAAAATACATTAAACGTGCATTCATACGGCCATTGTTTTCATCTTTGTTTTGGAAATGTTTAGGAATTTGGCTATATTCCGCTCACGATAGGTTTTTTTACCTGGATGACAGTTCGAAAATCATATGTTTAGGTTTTGGGTTGCCTACACTTGTAAAAGATCACAGTTTTGTTATAAATGTAAAGATATTTAATTACCTGTTATATATTACATTTAAAATAAAGTAAACTTAAGTTTTCTCATACTATTTCATTTTTTTAAATAATTTCATTTTATCCAACTCGAAACAATATTTTAAACATAATTAAAAGTACTTATTTTTCGTTTTGGAACGTTACTGATTTTGTGTAATATCAATATTTTTTAATACAAGCATCGTATTTACTTGGAAAAGAGTAAAATTGTTGTCATTTTTTTACATACAATAAATGATTTTATGATTATTTTATCGTATTTTGAAATATTTAACTCAATAAAATATGTTCATCAACTGCGTGTCTGCATCATTGTAAAAAACTTGTTTATCGTTATGTTCAATCAATGGTTTAGATTCGTTAGTTGCCATTTTGAAGCTATGTTCGTTAGAAGTTTTTGTGAAATATGTGTTAGTATTTTTTTAAGGGGAATAAAACTATAAATAAAATTTGTGTCCTACTAAAAATAAATATATACATAATATTGGCCTAAATTACTGTGGTTAACTATCACATTATTATATTACCATATGTTTTCATTACAGTGATCCAAAGTGATAGACGTCAGCTGTTGGCGTAGTGATATATTAGGGATTACTCTAGTAACATTTCGAGCTGTCATCCAGGTAAACTTAGCTCGTGAATGTCTTATACCTGTGGCCTCAAGACAGGTCAAGGTAGGATTTACCATTTTAATGAACTTTTTATTCAGCGAGTTTTTAAGATATAAAGCGGAAACAAAAACCACAAATTCTTAAATAATTCTAAAAATAATCATAAAGTATTATAAAATTATTTTTTAATCTTTAAGTAGGTTATTTGTAAACGTATTCATTATAAATCGTCTATAGCTTAGGCTATTTGGCTTGGTCACGAAAATTGGAATGTATAAATCTTCTTGTCAGGGTGTGGATTAAAAAAGTTCGCGGAAGGATATGTCTGTATAAAATAGAAAAGAAGAAAGATAAAATTGTAAAAGGTGAGCTAAGGTTTTCAAGGCGCAAATAGTATAGTGAGTGTGTAAACTCGTCAAAGGAAAGGGGGTATTATCAATAGATAAACAAGTAGCCTCACAGGGTGAACTGCTCATTTTATTCCCTCTCTTTCTACTTCGTACATTGGCGTCTAAGTGTGATAGCGCTTACAGTGCTTAGGTACGTCTAGATAAGATGCAACCCATTTCGCAAAATAGTAGTCTGGTTTTCCCTCAACTAAGAAGTAAGGGTCCGAATGCTGCCAGGGTTTATTGGGGGTTGTTTGGAATAAAATTAATTCTTCTCATACTAAAAATTGAGTACATTTCATTTAAATTTTATATTCCACATCTCTACAATAAGTGATTACGATTGTGGATAGCCCAGCCAGATAGTAAGACACGCTGGTCAAATAAAACATGAGGTGAGAAATAATTTGTGGCTGTCTGATAAAATATTTCAAATACCCATACTAAAATTTATAAACACATATTTGTATGCTTCAATAAATGAACGGTGAGCTCTTACATTGTATATAGGCCCTACAATTTATATAATTTTATATGAATAACGAATGCTGAGATAAAAATAAATTGTTAATGTCATACCTTACAATCAAATTAAGTAGAGGTAGTGGTGAAATTGTGGAAACCTGTTGGCAATGTGGAAACACAGTCTACTGTCCTTGGTAGGTAGTGAAACCTTGCGTAGACTCGGAACTAGTTTTCCAGTTCATTGACGCTGCGCAGTAGCGCTGACAGCCTGTTGTTGATCTCAAGTGAGTGATGTGGAAACATTACATTTTGATCTCGTTTTCACACGTTTGTAGGTAAGATTCAACAGTTAATTATATTTATACTCCATATTTGTATAAAATTATATTTATAATGGAGTGAATGCTTGTTTTTGTTGTCAATTTTGATTTAAACTTAATATAAGACCTTAAACTTTTTTTGTCTGAGAACGGTTTGGATCCAATATGGCGATGCTGGAAACTTGGAAACCTACACTTGATGGTAGTATGGAAACGTTTCCACATTCCATACCATATTAAATGGTCCCTGTAATCACAGTTTGTTTGTTTTTCAGATGCCGAGAAAAGTTATTGGGACTAAAACGAAGGCTGTAATGAAGAGGTGGAAGAGTAAATATATTATAAAGGCAATAACTTCATTGAGAAAATAAAATGGGATTAAGAAAGGCCGTAAAACTGTACAATGTTCCGCAGACAACATTGGAAAGATTTGTTCATAATGGGATGTCCCCCGAACAATGTGTTATGAAATCAGTATGACGAACCCCTGTTATACCCGTAGACTTGGAACCACAATCAGTTGAATTCTTGGTGGAAATAGAAAATCGATTCTATGGCTTGACTAGGGAAGATGTAAGAAAGTAGGGTTTCAGTTATGTAATTTGATAAGGCTACATTTCTTCCTTGAAAAAATATAGAACCACCACGACATTGCTCTAGACCTAACACTCTTCATCAGACAAATGAAGTCGACCGACGAGAAGCTGGTTGCTCCAAGTCCTCTCAGATTCAAGAAAGTACTACGTGTGTGTCTCCCAAAGACATATTCCAGTCCTTCAGCCGAAAAAAAAGTATCCAAATAAGGGCGTAAGCCATCTACTGCAGCTGTAATTACGGCTTCACCATATAAATAGTTGCTAGACGAGTCTTTCTACAAACAAAAATTCTGAATCACTAAGAAGCCAAGACGTAAAGCAAACACAAAAAACAAAACAAAGAAATTTAACAGAAGACTAAATCTTGAATACTCTGATGAAGAATCAACCAATGCAGAAGTCACATCAGGTGAATCTGTACTGGAGTTTCCAATGGTGAACTGCCTCCTGCCGAAGAGGATGTGGTTTACATATATGCAAAAATGCATTTTCAAAGACTTGAAGGGGAGAACTTTGGGTACAATGTCAACAGTGCGAATTGTGGTCACATAGTGAGTGTGCGCGATGCGGGAATGACCATTATGTGTGTGACTTTTTAAAATAGATATAAACAAACATTTTTCAAAACAAATTTTTAAACTTTTCAATTTCGAACATTTTATTTAATAAAAACTAATGTAGACTTAGATTTTATGTCAAGTAATTAAGGCCTTAAGATTTTTTTAACTGTCAATTATTTAAGATCTAGACTGTTGACTAATCTAAATATAATGTAAAAAAATATGTATTACACAAAAAGTTTAATTTTGACGTGAACATCTATTTTTTAAATAATCTTACCTTTCATAAAAATATTACCGTATTATTGTAGGTTTCCACATTACCAAGACTGTTTTTATTTTACAAAATGTGCGTTGTTTCAGATTTTTTTTTTACTTCAGGAAAAATATTGTGTATACAACGTGTGTCTTAAAACATTGCATCAAACTTTGGCAGGATACTCCTTGGGTGAAATCATAATAATTTTCATAAGCAACCTAAGGTCCATCTTAAATATTAAGAGTGGTATACACCCCTAAAGATAGAGCTAAAAACGACTGTTGTGTGAAATATTATGAAACTGCTTAGGGTATTACAACGATCTTTGTATACTACTTATTGAAACCTTGATCATTTAATAAACTAAATGTGTTGTTACCGTTACCCAGCCCCATCATGTAAAAAAGGGGGGTTGTAACACTTTTTTTCTAAAATAAAATATTTCAGAGTAAGTATTACCAATTTTGACTTAAATTACAAAACAGGAATAAAAATTAACAAAAAAGGGGTCTTGGAGAAACTGTCTATCTTTCCCGTTTCTGAGATAATCACACAAGTTTGGGATCAGAGCCAAGTGCAAATGCCTGCCAGGTAGGCAGCCAGAATCGCAGTGTTACCTTACACTGCAGTCGTTTAATCATTTTTGCTGGCACGTGTGACTATGTATCACGTACATTTGGTAAACAAGGCTGGTTTGTGTGTTTTGATGGAGAAACTCAGATACTTTTCCTTCTTTATAAGCTCCGATGTGTTGCTATTTATTACATTAGCGAGTTATGCGTACACAGTTCACACTTGGGTGGGATTTTATTGATTACACTCACTGGAATATTGAAAGCTAAATTAAGAAATACAAATTGTATTTATTGCATGTTTTAATTCCTTAGCTTCAAAAGCAATTCATATCAAGTGTTCAAAATGGTGGTCCCCTAACGTTATTGCAATAATTGAGGCGACGTATCAATGACTGGCGTACTCTTTCGAAAACACGTGGAGTTTCTTGGACCTTATCACATGCAGCAACTATCCTGGCTAACAGGTCTTCCTCGGATTCAATGGCTGTCTCGTACACCAAAGCTTGACAAAGCCCCACAGAAAGAAGTCTAACGGATTTAGGTCAGGAGAACGTGGTGGCCATGCAACAGGCCCACCTCTTCCTATCCATCGGGCAGGAAATGCAGTGTTGAGGTAGTCACGCACAGCTCTTGTGAAATGAGGTGGGGCACCATCGTGTTGTAGCCAAATGCGTTGTCTAACGAAGAGCGGTACATTCTCGAGGAATTGTGGCAATGTAAATTTCAGAAATTTGCAGTAGATGTGGACAGTCAAACGTCGTGGCATCAAAGGGCCAATGAGATGGTTACCTACAATGCCCGCCCAGATGTTGACAGAAAATCTACGCTGGTTGCCCATGATGATAGTTGCATAAGGGTTCACGTCACTCCAAATGTGACTATTTGTACTATTAAAATAACCGTCTCTGGTGAATGTTGCCTCATCGGAAAACAAAACCATAGTGGAGAAATCAGGAACCACTCTCACTGCTGCAGAAACCAGTCGGAGAAATCACGTCGAGGAGCATAATCTGCTGGCTCCAATGTCTGCACCTTTCGCATGTGGTACGGATGCAGCATCTAATCATGCATGATACGCCATACTGTGGAATGGGACACATTCGTTCGATGCGCAATGGCACGTGTGATTGTTGACGCGTTATCATTCACATAATTCAGTACCTCTTCTTCGACAATTAGAGTGCGAACATTCCTCGGGTGACCAGATCCGCCTTGTAGCTTAAATGTGCCTGTTTCACGAAGTCACTGAGTGAAATTGGTGAAGGTTGGTGATAAGGTTGACGTCGCGCAGGATATCTATCGTGGTACAACCATACAATTTCTCTTACACTTCCTCTAGTTTAACTGTACAGCATGACCATGTCTGTTATTTCTGCGTTGTGTACTTTGACATTTGACTAGTAATACGCGAAACATGCAGTGAAGTCGTGTGGACTGATTCAATCTGCTCGTGGAGGGAGGTGAAGATAGTGATAATAAGAGTGGGGGAAAGGATGGGGGTGAAGCAACACAGCAACACAGCAATACTGGCTCCCTAACTGGCAGGAATTAACACTTGTTTTGAAATCAAACATGCATGATTATCTCGGAAACGGGGAAAGCTAGACAGTTTCTCCATTACACCTTTTTGTTTATTTTACATTCCCTGTTTTGTAATCTTAAGTCAAAATTTGTAATACTTACTCTGAAATATTTTATTTTAGAAAAAAAGTGTTACAACCCCCCTTTTTTACATGATGGGGCTGGGTAACGGTAACAACACATTTAGTTTATTAATGATCAAGGTTTCAATAAGTAGTATACAAAGATTCGTTGTAATACCCTAAGCAGTTTTCATAATATTTCACATAACGGTCGTTTTTAGCTCTATCTTTAGGGGTGTATACCACCATTAATATTTAAGATGGATCTTAGGTTGCTTATGAAAATTATTATAATTTCACCCAAGGAGTATCCTGCCAAAGTTTGATGCAATGTTTTAGATACACGTTGTATAATTCAGTACATTTATTATTCAAGAATATTTTAAGGAACGTGTGTGACATATTTAGAATAAAATAGCTATTACAAAAATATTTATATAGATAAAACAAACTGGGTTTTCACATTTTCACCACTACCTCTATTACTCCGCATAGTAATTAATGTTGTTTTCCCACAAAATTTCACCGATTCATTTATAATAATTTTCAGAGGCTGTTTTGTCTCAGTACAGATTTACTTTTGGTTTAATGAACCATTATTAGTTTTTGTGATGTCTCATTTGAAAAAAATTAATTCCTGGAAATGTAAACAGTTTGAAAGAGAATTTAGTTCAAAACCATCTGTTGAAGACATTTTAATCCAACCAGCCTTTTAACATCCTACTCTTTACTTTGATTTAGCATATTTTACAACTTTGCAATAGTTAAATTGTACTACATCAATTTGGACAAATTAGTGAAACTAAGTTTTTAAATGTATGTGACAGGTTTAGCTTCTTTTCTTTTTACGTCTAAACTTATATCCTTCGAGGCTATACACATTTAACTACTCTAATGGTGTAAGAATTATTAAAGTAGAAAATTAGAATAAACGTACAAGAATTTGCCTGGAGTGAGAATGAGAAAACATTTATTAACAAAACAACACTTTATTAACACATGACTGGGATTAGAGCCGTGACCTCGCCGTCACTAGCAAGCAATACTAGACGAGTTGGGTGACCTGGTGGTCTAGGGGTAGGGTGTCAGACTTCTGTGTTGGGGTCCGGGGTTCGATCCTCAGCCTCGGCACAGATTTATTTGATTACCAAACCCTTCCTTCACCTCTGACAAGACATTTTGTAATGTGGGGAATGCCAGGCCTTCACCGTGGTTCGAATTCCACGTTAAACTGTAGGTCCTCCATTTCATCTCACAATCACCCTACCATTACACATTAGCGTAAGTGCGTATAACCCAAACGGTAGTAAGACGCGGTGCTAATAATAAAACTAGACGAGTTTGAAAATTAGTTTGTGTAGACACAGAAATAATATTATAAAATTGTTTATACTGTTGCATGGAGGGATAGGAGAGATTTCTCTTTGTACAAGGCTTGGTAAGTAAATTACTTACGGACCAATTTAAGTGAGACAGGTACACTACAAAGCCAAGCTTAATCCCCAAAATTATTATTTAAATAAAAGCTACTACTGGCTAGATTGCATAAAGTGATGATAAAGATATTTACTGTTTGTATACAGATTAATCTTTCTTTTCATTTGATATGATACATATAATCACCAAGGTTGTAATGCTTAGGGATGTAATACCAAAAGAAAGGTATCGATACTGTAACCATTAAGAGTATCAGTTGAAAAATATCGATACCGTATTATTATCGAAAGAAAAGTATAGATAACAGTAAATATTGGTGTCAAAATTTTAATTTAGAAAAATGTTTTTTTTAAAAATCTAGTATTAATAATCTCCTACCCGATTTGATGGCCGCATGGTCTACGCGCTAGCCTCTTGTTCTACTAGACTGCTGAAGATGGGGAGATCGGGGTTTGATCCCGACCGGGTGCACTGAGTGTGGTTTTTCCTAAATGGCTTTCCACTCTCTCTCCACGCCAATGGGGGTGCATTTCCTCTAAATTAAACCTTCCTAATTCCAAACCCATTAGTTTAATTAGTAAATAGGCGTACAACCTGAACAAGTAGTAAGACGCGGGGACAAAAAAACTCAATTTTTGCATCATAGCTGTATTTTCATTTATATTCAAACACTCAAAATTATAATGGTTTTAAATACTTTAAAACCATTTTAAAAGAAGCCGTTTTGCTATTAAATATCTAAAAAAAACTCCTATAATTCCCTTATGGAAGGTGCTATTTTTCAATTATATTCGTTGTTTGTATAGGCTACTCTATCAAGATAGCCAATTAACTATTAACAAACAATATAAGAATGGGCGCTATGCCCTGATTCATTTGCACATAGAAATGTGAGATGGAAAATTTCACAAAACGGAAACTTTTCAATTATAATGCCTATTGATCAATTTCAACTGATTAAATGTATAATAATAATTAGTGGTAGTAGTAGAAGTAGTAGTAGTAGTAAGAAGCACCTACTCGGTGGCCGCATAGTCCAATGCGCTATTCTCACAATAGACTAGACTGCCGATGACAGGGAGTTCGGGGTTAGATTCTGGTGCACTGAGGGAGGTTTTTTTCTAAATAGTTTTCCACTCATTAGCTCTACACACAAATGCGACTGAAATTCCTTTAAATTCAACGTTCCTTATCCTAATATATATTAGCATAATTAGTATAGGCCTGCAACCTGAACGGATAGTAAGACGCGGTTCTAAATATACTAGTAAAGGAACAAATGAATACGATCCTTAGAAGATCCGTTATGTTCATAGCTCATACTTCAATTCTTAATCATCAATAAGTTAGCTAAAATAGTTTTAAGGTTGGTCCAATATTTGTCTCTCTCCCCTTATCCTCCGTGCTTCCTATCTACTCCTCACCCACTCGCGTTCCCCCTTCTTATAGACCCACTCGTCTATTAACACACTATATTTTAAAGTACAATAGGCTCTGGGTGCCACCTCCACAATTTAAACCCTCCACCGCAAGCCGCCACCGCGGAAAATTTTTAACTTTACTGCTCATAAACTTTTCTGCTTTGTTTGCTTGGAACACCTTGTGAGCTAATTGAGTTATACAAAAGCTTATTTTGTTTAGTTTGTGATGGCCGTGCTCATTGATAAAGGAAGGGGTAGTAGACTGGTCTCCACTTGTCCCGTCAACCTGTCAGGTGACTATTGATAAACAAAAATGAAGGAACAGCTATAAATTATAATGAGATAAAATATATTGAATGCAAGATTTGCAGAAAATGAGTGAGAATTGAGAAATGGTGTCATTTGTTCTTCCTCCACAGTCCAACCTTGTAAACATTAAATCCCAGCATGGGTGAAGATAGCAAAAATATGTTTTCTTTCGATACCGATTCGATACTGGAGTATGAGTACTAATATCAGTAAAAGTATCAGAAAAAGTATCGAATAAAATTACTATTATGGAAAGGAAAATATCGATACAAGCATTGCTCGAATTGGGAAATTTAACAACCGGAACGGTAACAACTAACAATCAATTATTCCTTCATCTATTTTACAGCATAAAACTATTACATTGGTAGAATCTATTTCATTGTCTTTACACCCTTCAATATGTTTCATGCCAAGCTATGCCAATTTAATTAAATTTCTGTAAAATGATTATCACATTTTCGTTTACTATACATTGCTAATTACAATTAATGAATATTAATTTATACTAAAACCAAAAATACACTGCAACCTTAAAACAATATCCAATATTTATCTTTGTTGGTAGGCACTAGTCTAAGACCATATAATATTCATTGTTAATTAAAATATTTTATAATCAAATTCTAAATTGATTATTTTCAGCATAAAAACTAAAAATTACATATTGTCGACATTAAAATATAAACATTACTCTGTTGTTTCTTATCTCTTTAATTCTTATAAGAAATAAGGCACTTGAAACATCGAAACATGGGAAGAATACCTTTAATTTGTGGTGAAAATAATATATACTAAAATTAATTGAGTCGCAATGAGAGAAATATGCATGCTAGAACATTGCCAAATCACTTATTGTAAAGTAAAAAGAAGTTTCATCCTACAAAATATGTATACGGAAGAGGCAAAATATTGCAAAATATGATTTGAAAACTTCTTTATTTTCTATTGTTATTAAATATTATGAAAATATTAAGAATTATTATTACTATTTAATCCATATGAAAATTCTTGTTTCAATGTAAAATGTTTTGAAACAAACACTGCTCATTAAATTGGCGGAAACAACCAAATATTCTATTCCTTAATGTAAAGCCCTTTCTCATCCTCATATTCATCATTATCATCATCAACGACAACGGTTTCAGCCTGTGGCCGGGTCAGTTTAATAAAATACCCCCATCTTCCTCTATTCATCCCCACTCTTCCTCCTTTAATTTGTTCCATTCTTTCCTCTCACCTGAACATTTCTGTTATCTCGCTTCTCATCCTTGCCCCTCTTGTGGTTTTTTTCCTACATAATTTATTTTTTAACATTTTCTTCGCATATTCTATTTTTCCATCCTCATTACATGCCCATGCCATCTCAGTCTTGCTTCATCTTCTATTTCCTGTACTCCCTTTAATCCCCACTATTTCCTGGATAACTTCATTCATAACCTTGTTTCTCCACGTGAAGCTCAAGTATGTGTTTGTTTTGGGCATTGTCTTACTAACCCTTTCGTGGTAAAAGCCTTTCTATTATGTGAAAACTTTAATTTATTCAAGTATTATTTCGTACCACACCAAGACAGGGTTTTTTAAAAAAACAAATATTGGCAGTATTACTTGCTTAGTGAAATTTCGTATGTATTTTTATATTTCAGACAACTCATATTGGGAATTTAATTTGCATGTTAATTATGACTATACTGATTAGGCTCAGATTTTATTAAATACGCTTAGCGTTTCTAACGATCTAGCCACCGACAAACAAACACCATTTGTCATTTTCATTTAATTCAATACAATAAATATTTTGAAGAAATTGAGTTTATTTATAAGACTTACATGCAAGGCAATATTATAGTTAACTTGAGTAGATAAATACAATTTTATGTGAAACATAATTTATAAAAAGAGATATGTACTTACAAAATATGTGTTTTTTATACTGGTTCACTTGTGGCACAGAGTTCAGAACTTCAAATAGGTACGGTATGAAAGAAAATGCGAAACTGAAGGTAGAAGAAATTTTCTACCTACGAACAGAAACAGCAAATGCCCTTTCAAAAAAATAATCCCCACAATAGAGGCTACAAAAGGGAAGGGAAAATATTAACATCTGTAAAATATTTGTGTTGAAATCATTGTCTTGTTAAAGGAATTGTCGTCTCTTTTGTGAAGAAAATTCTTGGAAAACCCAGTGTAATACAAAATACAATATACTATACAGATGCGTAGCTAGTAGTATCTATGTTCGTTCAAAATCAAATACACTATAAAGAAGCGTAGTAGGATCTGGGTTCGTTCAAACTAGAATAGAGATATTTTTTGAAAATGATAGGAAGAACGAAGTAGTACCGTTCTAGTATGCAGACGAAAATGCTTTAAACTTGTTTTGTATCAACAAAACACTCGTAATATTTTTTCATATCAACTGGAATGGCATTCTAGTTCAATTCGAGCACTGAATATAAGTAATTTACCGATACTATTTTCACATCCATTATCATGCTATTAGGTGTACTGTTTAAAATTAAGTTTGTTTTTGCGCGTTGATGTAGTTATGTAATTGTTAAGAAGTTCATTTCAAACACTTAATTTCAAAATAAAATTAAGCCATTTTTTTGAACAAAATACTCTCAATTAAAGAATACGTTATTTTAGCCCCATTTATGATTGAAACATCATACTTTGTTTCTGGGAAGTCATAAATTACTTAAAACCGTTAACTATTCATTTGAATCGCAAATATATGTTGTATTTTATTTATTAGTTTTATTTATTTAGCACTACTTCTTACTACCCGTTCGGGTTATACGCTTACATGTTATTTTGACAAGTAGTATAATTAATAGGTGTTGAAATTGAAAAAGGTAAAAATTGACAAAGACTGTTTTGACGAGGGGTGTAATTTACAAGGGGTGTAATTTACAAGGGGTGTAATTACAAGGGGTGTAATTTACAAGGGGTGTAATTGACTAGGGCTGTAGTTTACAAGGAGTGTAAATTCCAGTCAGTGTTATTTGACAAGTGGGGTAATGACTATGGGTATTATTGAGAAAAGGTGAAGCTGATAAATGATGTAAAATGCAAGAGGTGTTATTTGACAAGGAGTGTATTATTGCAGTGGCTAATGTTCGTGAGTCATATGAATAGAAATCGGGATATAGGAATTTTTATAACGATCAAACAAGTACAACATTACCATTAACGGACTATACTATTCGTTGAAAGATTCAAAGTCGTGTGTTTTTCGCACATGGCTATACGTGGCATCACTTTATCCCTGAATACCCCCTCACGTGTCAACCTTCATATATTTCCACCTAAGGCACTCGGCATCTTCATTAACAGAGTACAGTGTTTGAACACATACACCTCAAGATGGCGTGGTTGTTGGGAGGGGGAAGGATGTTAGAGGGGTGTCAACCAACCACAGAGAGAACTCGTCACGAAAGTTAAGGTGGAGAGGGAGTTTAGTAAAGGGGGTAGGGGAACACACAAAACCCAACCATGTCAGTAGTCACGTTATGCATAATTATACCTTTGAAATCACCACAGAGATTGAGTTATGTTGGTAATGTCATCAAAAGTGAAGGTATGTCCCATCCTTCCTCACTCTCTTCTTTTGTTTCTTAGTGACGGGTGAGTTAAGCTTTAGTTATCCCAAAGGGAGGGAAGGCTCTAACATGTAGGTTGACATATTGGTATTCGGTCCTACACGTATCACGAGAAATTTAACCTAAACTTAGGCTGAGTGAGATATTTATGTATAACAACATGTGCTAGCCAAATTAAATCTATTACCTGTGGAATTTAATATAGAACAAACCTGTACGGAAGTAGTAAATACCGTTGCCAGCGCCACCTATAACATAGCCAAAGTAGTTTAAACTTGTGTTTGACCCCTAACCATTGAAAAAAAGTATCAAAGCTAGGGATCATGCCTACAATTTTTAAGCTAGTTTTTTAGTAATGTGAAAGTATAATACATAATTAACTAAAACAATAACTTTAAATATCCATATGAAAATTAACAATATTATCGAAAACAAACAGTCATAAAATAAATCCAAGCATCAGATATTTCCAATTACTTATAAGGGTAGTTAGTTTAAAATAATTACTAATGCAAAATAATCTAGCTAAGGATACTTAAAGCATTGTAGTGTTACTACACTTGAGAATTTCTCCAAACAAACTAAAAACTCAATTTGAAATCATGAGTGGATTTATTTTATTTTCAATTTAGATTTGCTTGCATTATTTTGAAATAATATTGAAGGTAATTGAATCAACATAGCTTAAATTCTAGTTGAAATAGTTAAGGCCTGTAAGCATTAACGACTATAATCTTTGTTTGAATTATCTCTCTTAAACTAAAGGTATTCTTACTTTGTATTTATAATTCAATTTAATTATTTTAACGACCTTTACTTTATTTAATTACATATAAGTAAACAGATATAATTCCAACCCATAAGTATTTTAAAGAATGAATCTGCACATGGCTATAATGCATCTAACTAAACATTTTTTAATTTTTGCAACACGTTTTACTATCCTTCAGGTTAACACGTTTTTAAATATGTTGATAAGATAAGTAGGAGAGATGTAGGATTTAAAGGATATGTACCTCAATTGTGAGCGTGAGAAACTTTCAAGAAACACATCAATAAACCAGGCCAGGATTAAAGCTCTGGCCTACCCAGGCCCGGAAACTAGATTGGAAAAGGTTTAATGTTTAGCCTTCGTGCCCACCGATGCGGATAACGAACGTATTGATTTGAATATTATATTCACTTATATCCTCTATGTGCTATGCGCATCATTACGATAGTTAGAGTAGGAATTATGAATGTAGAATTTTAGAGGAAAATATACCCGCATTTTTGTAGATTAAAATTGGGAATTATTTAGGGAAAAACTCTCAGTACACACGACCCACATTTGAATCCCGATTTCTCCATCATGGGTGATTCAATCCAACCCTAGATTGGGTGTTAGACCATACAACCCCCGATGTGAGTATTGACGATGAAAAATTAAGTATTTTATCCTCATTAAAGGCGGTGATAAATTGGTTTTGAAAGTATATTTTCATCTTTTCATCCTAAATTCAACATCCAAAATGTAGCTTGGTTTACAGTAAATAAGTTGAAATAGCAATTTTTTTAAGTGTTTGTATAAGAAATAAGCTTAAAAATATGACTAAACTTAACAAAACTTCAAACATATCACAACTTTATTTGTTTTATATAAATATTTGGATCAAACTGCGGTGAAAAAAGTGTAGGTAAATTCATCTTTTCACATTAGTTAAAACGTTTCCATATTTGAATATAACACAAGAAGAGGGACAAAACCCTATTAAAATGTACAAAATTAAATATAACAAACTCATTACGTAGCTGCCAAGTTGATAGAAGACATTCTTTATTTTGCCTTAGAAATTGTAATCAAGTGAAATGTTGTGTTGTGTAGATTTTACCTCAGTAATTTGAATTAAAAATATTGCGGCTTACCCGAACAATGCTACCACTGTCACAAACAGTAAATATCTCTCTATCTAGCATATGTATATGCTAGTTTGATATATCACTGACCATGATTTGTGTCAATGTTAGATCGTGTTAGTGATAAGAACAATTTGTTCTTAAATAAATATTTCCAAATATTAGTATTTTCAAGTTTAAGCTTATGGATTATGGGCGTAGAAGTTAATGAATCATTCATAATAGGTGCAGTGAGTGGGAGCACATATGCGTTTAAACCTAATTTTTTCTAATGCCACTTTCTTTTTATATGGCATTAGCAAAATACTAACTAATTATTAATTTAATTTTCATATTATACAATATGCACTTTTAAAAACTTTCTACTGTAACATTAGCTAGAGCAAAATTTAAAAACCTGCTTCGGTGCCGTATAGTCTAAGGCATCACTCTCATGTTAGACTAGACTGCTGATGACAGGGAGATCGACGTTAGAACCCAGTCGGGTGTATTGAGGGTGGTTTTTACAATATTGTTTTCCACCTTTCCTCCATGTAAATGTGGGTACACATTCTCTGAACACAACCTTTCTAATCCCTAACTAATTAGCGTAATTAATGCTTCACCCTTATTCACGAAATTATTTGTGGATCAAATGGGGACATCTTCAACAATACTTCGTAGAACATGAAACAGTTTAGTGGGGAGGGGCGTATTTGATGCATTCAATGTATAACTAGATAACTGATGAAGGGAGCGATTATTTAACATGTTCTAATGAGGTTTTACATAATTGTTTTCACATTCCTCCATGTATTTAACATTACTAAACAACTTTCTCCATAAAAGGATAGCGATTAAGAGCTTTCTACCGTTATAAGAAATTAGTATGTGATGAAAGAATTCACCGATCGAGTTGGATCTAGTGAGAGGATTTCTAAACACGAGAGTGTGTCATCGCCACGATGTTCAAATGTTTCGATTACAAAAACCTTAGTCGGCAATGTATAAAAACTAGGGAAAAACGATTATTTAATACAGGTCGAGGAGGAGAAGGGCTCTCTTCTCTGATCGGTCGTGAGGCGCTCTCTTCTATGGACTTTTCTGTTGTCGGTGAAATGTGTTCATGGCATATAGGACGATGGGCTAACATCGACTTTATATTATAGGTATTGACATGTTGGTTCGAGTCTTGGTGATAGCAGTTGTCTTGTATTCCTTTAAAGAATACAAGATGGACTTGCGTGTGAACTGCAGTTGAGGAACGACTAATAGTTGATCGGTTACGCAACCGAGCGGAGTCTAAATCCAACTCAATGACGCGAATCTGGCACCTCTGTTATTCGAACTCTGTACTTCAAACATTACATGTGACTTTGTAAAATGAACACCTTCTTTACAAGGTCTGACACGCCTCCATGATTCCACACAAGCCTGAACACCAACACCCTACCGTTAAAGCAGTCTGTGCCGAGCTTGATTTAATAGTTTTTGATTAACGAGATGGTTAATTAAAAGTTAATTACTTCAACAAAACATCACCAATTCATGGGACACCGTTACTTGCCGGACGGACTTGTGGATCATTCACCGGAAATACAGCGCTTCGTATAAACAGTCAGTAATGCTCACGACCTGTTCTATCCTGTCCACAATACGATCTACTCTTAAAGGTATCGTTCTACTAGTTTACCATACTCGTCTAAGAGTTATAACTGACTGTTTGCTATAGACTGCTCTGACTGAAGTTCAATTATACAATATACTAGATTAACAGTATCTAAATACAAGCTATCTCGCGCACCTGGCGGGCAAATGATTAAGTTCTGCCAGCCATGTGATCACGCAAAATAATATGAGAAACAATCTTATGTGCAAACAACAAATACATCACATAGAGACAAAGGCCGGTACATTACATAATATGCGTATAGCCTGAACATACAGTAATGTAGCATTAATTAATATACAATTAAACACAAATAAAGAAATATGACTAAATGGGAAACCTCAAATTAGTTTGTCACTCACTATTTACTTCATTCAACCCCTCGATCCATGACCACTAAACCTAAAGACGTTCAAAGCACAACTGCCTGTGACAAGTGAATAAGCTGGAACAACGTGCCACGTCATACCAGTTCTCAACGTTCGAGAAGGATAGGATGATGTCATATACTGACCAAGACTATTTCAAATGTTCGATTTGGATCAAGTGGCTGTTGCATAGGTTTGCCACCCGAGAGTCTACAAACGTTTCTTTCCCTTGTCATCTTATTTGTTCCCTCTAACCTTATTTGGGTAAATTTTGTGTTTAACACATCATAAGAGGCAACGTAAGCCCAAAATTGGCTGGAAATTCATTCGAAGAGAATTTAATCTGTTAGCTCGTACGTTACATATAATTTAAGAATCTAAATTATTAAACCTCCACAGTCAAAAGCTTGTCACCCTAACTCCTCCTACATTTTTGAACTAATCTGAATTAATATGAGTCAAAGATTAACTTAAAAAAAAAAATTGAGATATTATTGCCTAACCTTGTCTTTGTACACTCAGCCCAGCCCGCTTATTCAATACGTAAAAATATTTCTGGTTGAAACAAAAATCCAAAAAGGTGATGTGGAGAGCAATGTGGTTTACACAAAAAAGTTGTTTATAAAGAGGATATCCAATTTATTTTTCTCAAAAATTAATTTATTAAAATATAGCTCATGTAGCCTAGGCTTCTTAGTTAAACTTATTAATCAAAGTAACTAGTTATTTAATTTTTCATAAAAAATGTAAATATATCATTTGGTTTTATAGATGAATTAATGTTGAATTTAAAAATTGATGCTATGTTTGCTTATGTTATACAAATATAGATACAAAATTGAAAAAATATTGTTTTGTTAACTAATAATTTTATGTTCTTTTTAAAAATTTCAATTAAATTAAGGTGAACTTTTCAGCCGGGGAAACTAGTAATATATTATATGTTTAAATCTTTCATTTTAATAAACTATGCTTTGTCTAAAATTCATATAGTAATAATAATAATATTCTACTTGTTATTATTTGTAATCTGTTAGTCAAAATATACTCTTTGGATTTATACCTTGTAACTTACATCAACTTAATTTTTAAGTCCAATTGTCTACAAACAGTAATCCAAACGCTTTTCTGGACTATTTGTCAAGAGCATATTTAAGTTAGACGATACACATTTTAAATAAAGAAAAAAGTTATCATAACGTCCTAGGTCACAATTGATATTCAACAAATGATTATATCACCATGTTAAGAAAATTAAACTCTATTTTTACTGGTGGATTATTTGACTTATTGTGCAAAAAAAAAAGTTTTATTATAAAACCAGCAAAATTGCAGTCCCTAATTCGAATTTTCTACCATTCCACTTAAAGAAGCCACCTGACGATCAATTAACCAGGATATTAGATATATGCTTAGGCTCGAACCAGAAAACATTATTATTATTAGCACCACGTCTTACTACCCATTCGGGTTATACGCACTTACGCTAATGTGTAATGGTAGGGTGATTGTGAGATGAAATGAAAGAACTACAGTTTAACGTGGGATCCGAACCACGGTGGAGGCCTGGCATTCCCCACATTCACAAGATGTCTTGTCAGAGGTGAAGGAAGGGTTTGGTAATCAGATAAATCTGTGCCGGGACCGAGGATTGAGCCCCGGCCGCCAGCACAGAAGTATGACACCTTACCCCTGGACCGCCAGGTCACCCGAACCAGAAAACACATCGATGCGGGGCTTTATTCAATTTTCACTTGACAGTAGCAACATTTATACAGATTTTATAATTATTATTATTTAATTTTGTTGTCTTTTTTTAAAAAAATATGGTAAAACAGTTTCATTGGTATCAATTCCACTGTTATTTAAAAGTAGAATACAGAAAATCGCACTATGATGTGTCGACTGGTCTATCCGTATTATATACCTAAATTACGCGGTTTTCGTAGGATGAGACAGTATCTTAAATGCATCATGGGCACATGTGGTTTCACTTATAGGTAAATAATTCACTGATGTGATTATATTTTTAACCAATTTACGTAGGTGTGTGTAAAATGAAACAACACAACATCAAATACATTTGTCTTTGCTTTACGTCCATCATGTGTTAATATACACTTATGGATTAGGATTGAGGAAGTTAGAGGAACTATACTATCACTTGTGAGGAGATTGAGAGAGAATAACGAAATAAATATATTAATACACACGGCAGTGATTAGAGATTGATTTTCTACGTCATCATTAAAATGAACCAGACGAGACCGACAGCTTCGTGCCCCTTTCCCACCTGTGAAGGTAATTTATGAACTACCAGATAAGCTAAGGCGACATTCTCACAATAGTCTGGACGTTATATAACGTGATGATAAGGGTTAGAATCCCGGAAGTGTGTACTAAGGTTTTATAAGCGATTTTCCATTCTCTTTCCACACAAATACGGGTAAACGTTCTCTAAATTCAACCTTCCTCATCCCTCACACATTAGTGCAATTAGTACATAATATGTGTGCAACCCATACAGAAAGTAGTACGTGGTGCTAATAAAAATCAGTGGCGATCAAACTACAGTCCAATTTTCATAGAAAAGGTATTTTAGAAAATACAAACCTAATTTTCTAAGTTAACTATTTTATTAGTATTTATTTATAGGTATCGATAATATCTGTCTAAAGTTAAATCTACAGATAATATTACTAATGTATAAATACGTGAATGTATCTTTAAAACATATTTTTTAGCTGTTGGGTGAGGCTTTGGACTGTGCACAAAGTATCTATGACATGAAAATGAGGTTCTACACTATATTAGACCAGAGTGTCCCATTCCAAGTACTGTTTTAGTGTTGAACCAAGACAAAAGAGTCGTCGGACGTGCCTGGATGATCTGACCTAAAGAAACACTAGTTTTGTTTTTGCTTCCTTCGCTCGGAAGTAAAGGGGGTTTGTGTTATCTTTACCACAGAGTAATCTTCCCCTGTCAAGTAATGCGGGTTGCATCAATAATAAACGTGCGCTTGCACACATACAGCACTCCTTCCCCCTTCTCCCCCACACACGTAACAACACTCCTTAGGGTTTCAAGGGAAGCTAATTTAATTGCAACCGACACCTTAGTAAAGTCGTTACCAAGTCTACCTTTTAAGCTATGCATCCCTGGTTCAAATCCTGTTATGGCAGAAATATTTATGATTGGTGAAATCTGAACTTACCTTTGACCGTGATGAGTTAAGGACTAGGAGATTGAGTGGTATCTTTCTTCTTCTATTAAGTTTGTGGGTGTGTTGATACAATTGCATTCGGTTCATAAAGTGTACGTTTAGTACCCAATTAAACTATTATTATTACTACTAGCACCGCGTCTTACTACCCGTTCGTGTTTATACGCACTTACGCTAATGTGTAATGGTAGGGTGAGTGTGAGATGGAATGGAGGACCTACAGTTTACCGTAGGATCCGAACCACGGTGGAGGCCTGGCATTCCCCACATTCACAATTTGTGATTAATACACGTCTTGCCAGAGGTGAAGAAATTGTTTGGCAATCAGATAACTCTGTGCCGGGACTGAGGATTGAACCTTAGACCTCCAGCACAGAAGCCCGACACCTTACCCCCTAGATCACAAGGTCACCGTAATACCCCATTAAAAAAATATTTCAGGACTGATATTTTGTAAGAATATCAATAGATACACTAAGTAAATTTTTTTAAGCTGGGTTTTTCCAAACATGTGTGGCTATTGCAGCGTGGAAACTTCTGTATCACAGTGGATTAGGAACATATGTGGTTCGGATTGGAATCATAAGTTACAAAAGTTTACTGGCTTATAACAATCATTGAGCTATGTGGTTTTCTTCCATAGCCTGAAGAGAAGTACCACTCGGCTCTTTGAATTATTACATATATTTAGCACGCGTCTTACTACCCGTTCGGGTTATACGCTTTAAGTACTAATTACACTAATGGATTAGGATTGGGAAGGTTGAATTAGAGGAAGTGAACCCGCATTTGCGTGGAGGGAGAGTGGAAAACCATTTAGGAAAAACCACCCCAGTTCACCCGACTGAGATTCGAACCTCGATCTCCCCGTTCTCAGCAGTCGAGCTCAACACGACAAGCGCGTTAGCCAACTACGCCACTGAGGCGGGTCTCATGGAATTCTTTAGGAGGTTAAGATACTAAGTAATATACTGACCTGGATAGCTCAATTGGTAGAACTGTCAATGTGTCAAATTGGAGGACGACTCAAACTTTTGTCTGGGTTTTCTTTTAAAAATAGTAGACATGTTGATTTAATTAACCTTGCCCTGAAGGTTACACGATCTAAGACTTCACTCTCGAAATAAACCGAATTTCAGGTGTCTAGGGATCGCGTTTTGATTCCTTGTTGAGAAATTACTAAATTTCACTTTTAATAGATTGATTACAAATCTCTCATACATGGAAATTCTTGTAGATTTCCTCAAAATTATACCATCCTCACCCTTATCCTATTAGTTTAATTAAAATGCCTATTGTCTGAATGGGTTATAAAACGCAGTAGGAAAAACAATATATATAAATACACTCTTAAATTTGGACATGTATAAAAGGGGTTAGGCCTAACCTTGTATGGTTTGCTGGTAGTGGGTGGTCGGGGTTCAAATCCTGACAAAGTGCACTGAGGGGGTTTTCCACGCCAATTCCACCACCTTTACTCTCAATTCTACCTTTCTGGTACCTGCCCCACATATGTAAATATACTTATATCCTGAACGGGTAGTAATACACGCTCAAATTTAAAGGATATATTTGGTCTCATTGGACCTCTTGTAAGTGCAAAATATATTAAAACTTTATCGACATTGCCTCAGTTTTGACTCATCAAACCCGATTCACATTCCACGGAATAAGTAATCCTTTTAAGTAAGCTTATTAAGGTTTTTGAAATTACCTCCCTTTAAATAGACTATTAAAGTTTTTGTAATTACCTTTTGTGCGTTACAGTAAGAATAATATAGGACTTGCCTCTGCTAACATCTTAGCAATTCTCTCGCGTTTTAACATTTTGTTTGTGAAACTAGTGAGAAAATTAAATATTTACCTGAGAACCTTTTTGTACACAATCCACATCAATATGACGCGTAATTATTCAAACAGAAACACTTAACAAAGTATATTTTTGTTTGTTTATTTGGTTGGCAATACCTTTGATATTCTAGATGCTGCTAAACATAAATTAAGGGCTTATACAATTAATATTTTACAAAGCTTCAGTAAACACAGACCACATTGGTGTGTAAGTGGATTAAGTGTAAAGCTAATTATAGTCTGGTTTACCGTGTACCGAAAGTTTTTTTTATATAGATTAAAGGTTGAAACACTTTGGTCTAGCACCGCTGGGACCTTAGAAATACCGTACCACAGAAGTTTCCAAAACACAGAATTCGATTCCTAAGAACTCTTTATACCCATCCACTAGAATTGTCATATACTCATTCATATTTAATACAAGGTAGAACAACGCTTAAAACAGGAAATAATCAACAACTCTTGGAATACATAATTAAGAGTTAAAATTCAACCAAAACAAAACTGTATAATCAAAACACTCAGTTGCAGATTAAACAACTTTGGTGCCTTTGTATTGCTAGTAGCACTGCCCTGGTGGCTACCTCTCAGACTAATGGCGGCGGATTCAAAACGTGCCGGACCACAGGATGTTTCGGAGAGTCTCCATCCCCCTTTCTACCTTATTGCAAACAGAGGTATATTTCCTCTACAATGTTATTCAAACTTTACCTTCCTCAGCTGTACCCCATTAGTGATACGTGGCGATAAACTTTGTCTTCAATATGTAGGAAAATTTATTTGAGCACTAGTGTCTTTATTAAAACAAATTATAGATATGAGGAGGTGGCCTAAGTTATTAAGTAAAATAGCAGAGGGCTATTACGTTTAACACCACATTATTGGGAAAATGTTATTAATATCTTGTCTGGTTTTCAAGTAACGGGGAGGAGAGAGTTCAAATCCTGCTTGGGTGTTTTTAGGACGTTTTATTTTGAACAGTATTCCCAATCTATCTCCCCGTAAATTCTGGTTCCTCTAACCTTTACCTTCCTGATTTATATACTATTAGCGTGAATGTTAGGATAGTCTCTAGGCATAAAAATAAAGTTTTTTTTATCAAGTTCAAACACAATATTTCTTCTATTCTCAGCGAGCAATGGTGATATTTTTTAAAAATTTAAAGCTTATGAATTGGCTTTTTTTTTCTACTGGTAACTATCTTAACTAGCAAAAACATCATTTGAGACATGTATCGAGTAGAGCAACTGTTTTATAGTTAAAGGGGGTGACCTGGTGGTCTAGGGGTAAGGTGTCAGACTTCTATGCTGGCGGCCGGGGTTCAATCCTCGGTCCGGCAAAGATTTATCTGATTACCAAACCCTTCCTTCACCTCTGACAAGACATCTTGTGAATGTGAGGAATGCCAGGTCTCCACCGTGGTTCGGATTCCACGTTAAACTGTAGGTCCTCCATTTCATCTAATAATCACCCTACCATTACACATTAGCGTAAGAGCGTATAATCCGAACGGGTAGTAAGACGTGGTGCTAATAATAATAATATAGTTCAACGATGCCCCACATTAACGACTACCTCTAGTAAGGAACCAAAATGAATTGTTTAAATTAAAGAGTTTAAGATACAAAACTAGATACACTTTATTAACAAACAAAACCATAATTTTTTTTAAAAAAAGTAGCTAAATTTAAGAAGCAAATGCAATCCTTTGTGGAGGAATTGTTTCAATGAAAACCAAACTAAATACTAGTTAAAAATTATTATTTATAAACATTAATAAAGTAAATTGAATGAAGCACTCTAAGTGCCTTATCACATATAACAACATTGTGAATTTGGACTTGTGCCAAACAGTAAGCAAAAATGTTATTTTCAGCGCTAACGCATTAAACATATCCGACAACTTTAAATCCAAGAAAAGAAAGAAACCGACTCAATACCAGTACTTCGTGTGAGTACGAGGATTCCCGAAGAGACACGAACGTCCTCCCCTGCAAACCCTATTGACACTACTTGTAAAATCAAGTGCTATGTTTTGTGACCGTGCAAAGTAGGCACAACGTGTGTTTGATGTTTACGTCAGTTTTTTTTTGACACTTCTTTGCCCACTGATAACATATCATGAAGGTACCCCGTTCCCGAAAAAGTGAATAGTGAAATATTAAAGTCAAGCCTTGACACGAAGAGTTCTTTTTGAGTTTAATGGCAACAAGCAAACCAAAAAACAAATCAACAAATAAACAGACCATCGAATCTTCAGACAGATTTAGAGTTTTATTATGTATGGACATTTTAAAAAAGCTATTATTTTTTAAATATGTTGTTGATTTTATATATCCTAAGTTGTAATTGAAATGTTTTATAGTTTTGCAATACGGTTTTTAAAAATAGTTAAATTAATAATTCTTTATTATGCCCTTTTCGAAATAGCTTGTGTGAACATTTTTATAAAAATAAAAGTATTACATATGGGATACATGTATAACAGAAAATTTATGGTATTTATCCTATTTTTTTATTCAATTTATAGTTAAATATTACTTATATTTGGTGGGAAAGCAAAATACTTAATTTAAGAATCTTTCCATATGAAATTACTTTTTTATACTCAATAGATAAGCTTTAAATAAAGTACCTTTGGAACATTTTGTTCTAAGATATTCTTGAGTTAGAATTCACCACAAACCTCAAATATATTTTTATGAGATCTCAGATAAAATGGAGAGAAGGAATAAGAAAAACGGTTGGAGTAGAAGGGGGTATGGGGGGACCTATAAAGATAAATGGTCACACGAATCGAACTCACGTTCCCTCTAATAGGGCAATCGCTGAACAAGACGACACTCACATAACAATCCCTTATTAGACTCAGAATGTGATATCCGTGGAATTGCCCTCGTGAACCAAGACGTGTACAAACTTAAACCAAAATAGACTTTAGTCTGATGACGCTAAAACGCATTATGTAAATTTTATTTTATTATAAAACAATGTGGTAAGGAGTTGTTTTTTTTTAAACTCTAAATGCAAAACCTTTCCTCTATTTTAAGGTTTGTATAAAAGGAAACAATAGTTGTTCGAAAGTTGCGGGTCTATTTGAAGCAGGTGTCGTCAAGTTTCTACTCTATGACAAATAATCCTTTGTGACCAAATGAGATTGGCGGTGACGTAATCAGAAAGTTTCATGTTTATGTTAAAAAATATCACAACCTTTAAATACATTTAAAAAATTAAAAGGTGATATAACATGGTAGGCATTCAATTGTTGATATAAATTAATAAATTAAAAATAAATATATTATAAATTTATTAAATAAATTTACAAATGACTCAATTATAGCCTAGTAAGACAGAAGCTTTCTTTATTTTCCCTATAGCCTTCCGAGAAGTAGTAATGTGATCATTAACAAAATCAACATCGAGATTTTGATAAATGTAGACGTTTCATGACTACATGAAACCAAAAAGGTGGTTTTAGCTACGCCGTTTGTTGTTTATATCTCGGCCTAGAGCCGAAACAATTCTACACTGTAAGAAAAATCTCTGGTAAAATTCCCATACATGTATTGGAAGTAATTAACCCATACAAGTATTGAAGTTTTCCCATACACAGTCATGGGAAAAGTGCCACACGTCGGTAGTAATTTTCATGTACTGGGTCAGTATTTTTCCCATGTTTGGGTATGGAAAAAACACGATTTCTCCTTTAAGTTGATTGTATTTTTCTTACACTCCGTTGGTATTTTTCCCATACCTGTGTATGGAAAAATTAATATTTGACCGCCATTAAGATTGTGATTTTTATATACTTGATTGGAATATTTCCCATACCATACAAATAATACTTATTTAGGCACTTTAAAATCTTTTTATCTATAAGTGCACATAAGGAGCACATCACATCAGATCACTTTAAAATAATTCAGACAACATCAAAAAGGACTTACGCCCTTTAAATAAATAAAGTGCACTGGGTAAAAGTGCGCTACTATTCAGACACAGCCTATATTTTAAGTTAATAAAATAGTTTGGTAGGATACGTAATATTTTTCGATATTACAAATGATACACCTATTTTACTAAGTTTTAGTCACATGTAGGAAAATCATAGCTCAATATCTATACAAGATGAAAACTATTTGAATCACAAAATAAACAACTGCCACTTGGTGTTTTGTTCTTATTACAAAGTTAGGTTAAACAAGCAAAATTCCTCCATTTTTCACATCATGAATTATATTCATAAATAATTAACTTGTTCTTCACTAAATGGTGAGAAAATACAGCAGCAAATATACTCCTTTAACAAAAAAATTAATAATTCGATAACTTTTTTATTTACACTATGTTCTTCTCTAAACAAATATGGCGAACTTCTTCTGAACTTGAAGACAAACGAGTCTCTCCTCTCTCTTTCTATTATAGCGCATACGCACTGAGCTACGAATTGGTGTTTCCCATTCAAGTTGAAATTTTCCCATATAAATGTATGAATACTTTTGGGTGCATTGGAAATGTTCGATAGACATATGGGAAAATTCCGATGTCCGTATGGTATATTAAAAGTATGGGAGAAATACAATATTGTTGTATGAAAATTTGTGATTATTTCTTACAGTGTACTTATCGAGTTAAAACTTCATATCTATAGTTTCCATAAAATTTGGCCAAAGAATATTTGTAATTATATATATATAAACCTAAAACTAAGGGTAGTTGACTGAAGAGTAAGAATATAAATAATCATTTTTCTCAAAATCCTCTCAAACGAATTTGATTTAACTTTGATTCTAGATACTGTTTATAATAAAAAAAAAATTGCAACTCTTGTGTTTGCAATGCAAGCTACACTCTAAGTAGGTCTACTTTATATGAGTGGACATTTTCAATTTTGATCATATCTACACAACTATTTAAGATACAAAATAGCCTTTCATTGTAAAGTTATAGTACAATTTAATACAAAAATCTATTTTTGATATATATTTCTATAAAAATAAATAGTTTATGATCAATAAGAAAATATTTAATATTCTATTCGTGTTTTTAAAATGTGAAATGGATCGCTATGCTCTTTGATGGATAAATATGTTCCTCTTTGATTGGTGTTTCTGTGACAGTGTCTATTATTTCATTTATGCTCTTGGTTGTTTGTTTGTGCCTCAATCTATATTATTTATTTAACAACTCTTGAGTTTTATTTAGTAAATGGCTATTTTAAAATATAAGTGATGGAAAGACTGTAAGGTGCACCGTACTATTTATTTTGGTATTTAACGTGAACTCTCTAAGCCGATTGGTCATATTAATACACATCATACGCTAACTTACATTTTTTACATGCACAACTCACAACACGTTAATTCGTCACAATAAAGGGGGAACATATTTATATTTCACACATGATAAACTTTTCTACCATAGTGGAAATTAAACTTGGGAACCATAACCCAATAAGTAGACTCTCTCCTGACGTAGATAAGGTATTAGACTCACATACTTTAGTTAAAATAGTAAAATTTGATGTTAAAACATATCATATTAATAGTTGATCGGAATTTCATTACTCTATTTTAAAAAACAATTGTACCACAATAATAATAATATATTATATATTAAATGTACAGCTAATATTAATTGTGAAAGTGACTATACCTTATCACATGTCATCATACGTCAGTATAAGTTAGTTTTGACATTGATAGATACATGGACTTTGTTTAACAAATACATTAGACATGACAATTTTGTATTTATCTTTCAGAGAAATAGGTCAAAATTTTATATTGCGTATTATTGTTGATAGATTCACAGGTTTTAGTTTTTAACCATTGTTTAATGTATTTATTCAAATATTCTAAACGAAATAATGAATAACCATGTTTTTATATAATTATATATTAATTTTTTTAGCACCACGTCTTACTACACTTTCGGGCTATATGCTTATGTGTTAATTTCACTAGAGGTTTAAGGGATTATGGAGGTTATATTTAAAGGAAATGTACCCACATTCGAGTGGAGAGAGAATGGCAAACCATTTTGAAAAAATACCCTCAGTAACTCCGATGGAACTTTGAACTTCAATTTCCTAATCATCGGCAGTCTAGTCTACTGCGAGAGTAACACCTTATACCATGCGGTCAACGACTCGAGTTATATTGATCATTAATTTCTATAATTGCTACGAATGGTCAACGTAGCTTACAATAAAATCGAGAACTGTACCAGTAAAAATCTATACTATCTACGATCCTAAATTCTTAGGCATACATTTTTTTAACGTTTAAAACTTTAATCTTTTCTTATATTCAAAATCATTCAACCCATTTAAAAATAAAATAAACAAACAACAACAAACAATTGGCATTCTTGGTTATTATGACCAACATTCAATTATTCACTAGTAATAAGACTTATGCTCTTAGCTGCTTTGGTGACCGCATGGTCTAAGGCACCGTCTTGTGATAAGCTAGACTGCCGATGACAGGAATATCAAAGCTTGAATCCCGGTCAGGTGTACTGAGGGCGGTTTATCAAAAGTGGTTTTCCACTCTCCCTCCATGAAAATGCGGAGTACACATTCTTTAAATTCAACCATCCTCATCCCTAACCTTTTAGTATAATTACGAGTATAACCTTAAGATGGAGTAAAACGTGGTGCCAAAAAAAGATAAAATAGAAATACACTCTTAATTTTAGCACTAGAATTGAATTAAAGTTTTTCCTCGAGGTTTATCCATATCCCATCTAAATATAAAGTTTGAACAAAATCCTTTAAAACGTTTAGGGTGTAGCCCTAGGACAGGGACATACAGGATTGTAAACCTATTTTGAAGTTTAGGGGCACATAAAAAGTAAATTTCTATAATCATAGAATTAATCTCCAAAATAACGATTACAGTAATTTATTCATATAAGAAGGTGAAAAATTTAATTTACGGCTATAAGATTCAACATTATGTTAATATTGTTTTGCCTTGTCTATTTTTACAATATTATTTGAGTCGAGAATTTAAACCCTACCAGATTCTACACATTTACAAACCCTGTCACAATGAGATTGAAATTCTTTGCTTTCATTTCCTTTGTAATTCATGTAATATTTCCTCGAAAACTAAAAGCTTTGAAATTTAATCAGAAAGAGGACCCAACAATTCAGACAGCTTTATTAATCTTCTCACTCGTTTTTGGAGACCAAACTATAGTCTTTATATATAAAAAGAGTTCTTGAAAAGAGTATCAAGGAGGGTGTTATTAAGCAATAAACTGGTTTTAAATCATATATACACATTAATATTTAATATTTGATTAAATTTGATACTGTTATATAAAATGATAAATGAAATGGTAATCATTTTAGATTATAACATAAAATATGTTTGATCTGTATTAATCATTTGGATATTTACTTCTGATATATAATAGTCACACATATATTTCAAGATTTTTAATTTTATTAAAATAAAGTACATTGGACATTAAAGATAACAAATTTTTCTGAGTGTCATATCTGTTGCAATATCTTGCTGTTGTTAAATATCTTATTTCATACATTTTTCAAAATAATTTTTTTAAATTAGTTTAAATTTTCGATTGACTTGTGCCACTGAAAATCTTTTTTGTCACATGATGAATTAATTTTTTTTATACATTATGTTTTATTGTACATTAAAAGAAATTCTTCTTTCACATTTCAAACAAATTTAAAAAAACTAAATACAAAAAAATACTAGTCAGTGAAAGGGAAAGTTTAAGTGCTTCCATCGAGAATACGTTGGCATTTAAACTCATTATGAGATCTAGAGAATTTATAATTATTGTGTTACTCTACATTGATTTTGACTTGAGTATACCTCTGGCTATAGCCACGTTAGCTTAAAGAATATTCTTTGATCGCCATTTTAAAGTAAAATCATCGCAATCAACGTCAATTAATTTTAGGTCACGAACTTTTAGATTGTGTTATGTATTACCAGCATGAAGTAACCGGCCGTTCTAGGGATAACTATTTATGGTAAAAAGAACTATGAAATTAAATCCAGAACCAGTAGATATTTTGATAGTACAATTATATATGCCAACAACCGACCATGAATTGTTGAGGTTCAATAAATATACGATGAAATTGAAGTAATTATTCAACATGAAGAAAGAGGGCAAGTGAATACCATCATAATGGGTGATTGGAACAGTATAGTCAGAGAACTACTGGAGCAGAAGACCATATACTGGGGAGTAGAAACAACAGAGGGCAGATACTCATCGAATTCTGCCAGGGGAATGGCCTGGTATTGACAAACACCTGGTTCAAGAAACGTAAGACCAAACTATCATATGGAAGAGACCAGGAGACATCAACAGGTACCAACTAAACTACATCCCTGTAAACAGCTATTCAGGAATGGAGTGAAGGATGTGATGAAATTTTCAGATGCCGACATCGATTCGGACCACAACCTTCTGGTGGCGTACATTGAAACAAATTGAAAAAGATCCGGAAATCGAGCAAGAGAAGACTGAGGTTGAACTAAGAAAAATTAAAAAGCAAGAGTGACATTGTGAGAAATTCAATAGAACAAAATTTAAGTGAAGTGACAGAAGAGATTATAGGTGTGGAAGGAAAGTGTAATAGTGATAATAATATTTTTAGGTGCTAAATGACAATGTTTGAAAAGTGAAGAGGACTGCAAGAAAGCCCTAGTGGGAAAACCAAAATGCTTCATAAAATATAAGAAAGAAGGAAAAGAAAAAATGTCAACAAAGAAGAATATGTGAGGTTAAGCAACATGTTAAGGGAGGGAAACAGACAAGCAAGGTAAGACTATATGATAAGGCTTGCGATGAGATTATTGCAATGTAAAGAAAAGAAAGATATGACCTAATCTACCATAAACAAAGGTGTGCGATTAATTGAAATAAAAAACCCTAAAGGTCGGACGGATCATAAAGAGGTTCTTGCACTTTGGGAAAGATATATAGATGAACTGTACAAAGGAAAATCACCATGAAACATAGGGATTGAAGCCAAGAAGGGGTAGAGGAAGATGAGAAGAGCATTTGATAGAGTGAAGTGGAGAGAGAACCATAAAGGACATGCAAAGGAGGAACGCTGCTGGAGATGATGACATACCAGATGACCTTCTGAAGGTCCCAGAAAACAACGGATTAGTGGCTCTGACAAAACTTATAGAGAGGATCTACGAATAGGAGAATGGCCCTATGACTTTCTAGACGTAGCCATGGTGGCTCAAAGAAGAAAAATCAAGCAAATAAATGCAGGTGATCACAGTACCATCAGCCTCATCTCTTATTTGGGGAAGATCATGGCAAGACTACTCAACAGGCGAATGAAACATAAAAATTGGATGGAATAAGACCAATTTGGATTCAGAAAAGTAAAAGGAACTAGCGATGCCATCGGTACGCTGAGAATAATTTAAGAAAGAGAGCTGGAAGTCAAGGAAGAAGTCTACATTGGTTTCATTGACTGGTAGAAGATGTTTGATAGAGTTAAATTAAAGAAACTGATGGAAATACTCAAGGAGATCGGCATAAAGTTAAGGGACAGAAGTCTGATTGCAAACATTACCAGCAAGAGAAGGTTGGCTGAATGATGGAGATACCAACAGCGTAGAGATATAAGAAGAGGAGTGAGGAAGAGATGCTGATTGTCATCCAGTCTGTTCAAAATTTATAGAGTGTGGCAGGTCAGAGATGCCCTGGAGGAACGTGGAAATTTTAGGGCAGGAGAAAGTGTCATCAACACAATCAAACATGAGATAATCTTGTATTGATTACCAGAAATAAGTAGAGTTGCAGGAAATGATGGACTAGCTAGTGGAGTTAGGGAGAAGTTATGGCATAGATATCAACATTGAGATATCAAAAGTCATTGTGATTTCAAAATATGAAGTCACTGAAACTCAAAATTGAAAAATAGGAGTTGGAAAATGTAGATAATTCAAGTACCTGAGAAATCCGCTGACAAAGTATTCTTACTGCACTAAATAAATTAGGTCGAGGATCACCATGGTCAAGGAAGCGTTCAATAAGTAGAGGCTACTACTGACTATCAAGTTGAGTTTGGAATTGACGAGGAAACTGATGAAATGCTACATTTATAGCATTGTACTTTATGGTGCAGAAACTTGGACTCTTAGAAGGGTGAAAAATAAATACTGGGAGAGCTTTGAAATGTGGTGCTAGAGAAAGTTTGAGAAGATCAGGTGGACAGACAGGGTGACAAATGAAGAATTCCTAATAAGGGTGGGTGAGAAGAGATCAATTTTGGATGTGATTCCTTGGAGTTAAGAAAACTGGATTCTTTTCTTCTTCACGACGTCACAGAAGGAAAGGTTAAGGGGAAGAGGAGCTTAGGAAGAAGGAAGATTCAATACTAGATGATTTGAAGAAAATAAGAAGATTATGGGTGCTAAAAGAAGAGGCAGAAGACAGGGTGAATTGGAGGTCTAGGTCTCACTGACAATAGGAATGGACCTGTCGTAAGAAATAATACATAATATTTATAATAGTAAAAGAATACAAATATAAAAAAGGAGTAAAATATGCAAACATGGTAAAAATAAATCCAATCAATTTTTAAATGGAATAAAGGTAGAAAAGGGTAAAAAATGGCAAGAATGGTAAACTGTAGAACCTCATCAAAATTTTAAACTTCCAGCTTACAGGGGATACATTATGAACTTTCATAGGGGCTACCATAAACTGCATTTATAAACAATATAATATGTAGAACTAAATCTATTCACGCTTAATCTATTCATTTTCAGTCATTATATTTAAAACGTCAATGAAATTTTATACTTTCATTTACAGTTTACATGATCGACCTTCAAGGATACCATAAACTGATTTCAAACAATATATAATATTAGAACTAAATATTCAGCTTTAAAATTAAATTTTTCAGTCTTATATTTAAAATCAATCAATTTTAAACTTTCACTTAAGGTGCACATGCTTTTGCACAGGAATACTATTTTTTAAATTGCAGACCTCTACGTGCGGAAGATATCTTGCAACGCTCATGACAGACACACAAAATATTCATTTTATTAATATAAATTGTGTGTGTGTGTTTGGGTGTGCGGGAGAGATAGAGATAAAGAGAGAACTCAAAAGAAAGACTGAAATATATCTGAGTAAATATAACTAAACACAGCCATTTCCTTAATGAGTTTAAAAACACGTCTATTTTATAGTAAATAAAGTGCGCTACGTAAATAATTATAAATTACATAACTTAAAATACTTCAATATTAATAATTGCTTAAAAAAATGGCTAGTAAGGCACAATTTTAATTTACGCCACGTTGAAATAAACGTTTTTAATTTTAATGAGCATTGCACACTTTTTTTTAACGTATGCTACATAAAATGAAAGATTTCATATATATAATCTCGAATAGGAACTTCATCACAACCTTGTGATAGAAGGGCCCTAAATGTCCCCTAGTTGGGGTCTCACGACAATCAAGTAGTTCATTAGTAGCAGAGGCTGCTTAGTTTTTTTATTTCAATCCCCAATCCATTATTCATTTAATATTTTGTGTTGACATGTTCTCAAGCCATATTATTAATAAAGTTGAGTCAAACAATTTTGGTTGTGATAATTAAGCTCTTTTTACTCGTCAGAATATAGGCATCATAACAATAACAAGGTATAGATAAATATGATAACTTTAGAAGGGAATAAACACATATTTGCGTGGAGGGAGGGTGAAGAACTTCAGAAAATCTCAATTAACCTGGCTGAGGTTCAAAAACCCAACCTCCCCATCACCAACAGACCAAACTAAATGAGACTGACACCTTTTTTCACGTTTCCACTCGTGCAGTTAAACAGTAGTTTATAAATATAGTGCGTATAACCCGAATGGGTAGTAAGACGCGGTGCTAATAATAATAATAATTAAATATAGACCCTGTGTTAAAATGTGTAAAGTCATTATATATTTAATATATGACAGGGGCTGATTAAGAGGAAGTTTACTAGCATTAGCGCAGAAAGAGAATGAGAAAAACACAGTGATAAATCAATATAATTAGCTAATACTCGAACTTTGGCCACCTGTCACCGGTAATACAGTCTCAAAGGATACTAACACCGTAGATCATGTGACCACTGATGCAGATATTGAGTGTAAAACAGTTCTGTGTTTGAATCCTGGTTGAAAGTCTTATATGTGGTTTTCAATATATGATCTTCTTGATTTTATTTCTTTGCATAATGAGAGTGAATTTCATCTTAGATTCTCTCGTCGTCCTTAAATTTTAGACCACTGATTCCCAAATTTTAGTGTCTGAGGGAATTTCAAGGGGGCATGAGGATGCCTTGCAAGAAGGAAGAACAATTATCATCCAAAGAGTATCTTTTAAATTTTACTTCGTGCGTTTCTAATACTTTTTTTTATTTGTAATTCGTTTCAAAACAAAGCATTCGTAGGTTTGTAGGATTTATCAATTCGTTAAGAAAACTAAACATATGCCTGTACATTAGCCACAAATTAAGCATATATTTAAATGTTGAACAAAGAAAAATAATTATTTCGCTTGGTTCAATTTGTGATGAATATATATTATGTATTTGTTGTGTCTTAAGGGCAATTAAATTTTAATAAATATCTACTTAATTTATTGACTTTGTAAACAAATTTGAAACACTAAGCCCCTTATGTCCAAATGTATTTGTATTTTGTTTTGGATCTATTTAAGAGGTATTTTTGTAAGTTGGGGGTGCAGGTAACGTGAGAAAAGACAAATGTTTTGTAGGTTTTATAACGAAGTTTTTTAAATAAATGGAATATTGCTTCAGTACAAATAGGCACTAAAGAGTTTAATATTCTACATATTATGGTGGTGGTATCAAAAATTGTTGAATATCTGTCATGAGCATAGCGGCAATAGATGACAAAAACTTTTTAAATGAAGATAAAAAGTTGTCATTAAATTACAGGACAGCCTTAATGGATATTAAATACATATGAGGTGTCTGTGTGAAGAAAATTAACATCTATGTTTGCATTAAAGCAATATTTGAATAATTTTGTTTGTATAAAACTGTAAAAAAAATTACCATTTCTCACGTTCGCTACAGCCTCACCTTAGGAAGTTTATCTTAAACAGTGGTATTCAACCTTTATTGTTCTCCATATATAATTTATCTCTAACTTTTACACCCAAAGTGGTTGGTGGATAGTGCCAATTATTATATAATCTACATCTAAAATAAAACTGAAACTACAGATTGCATGTCCTAATTTCTGGTAGCTAACCCTAAATCTGGTCCTAAGTATTCACCTTTAATCATGAAATAGTATATAAGCTATATATATATATATATATATATATATATATATAGATGTAGATATCTATGTAGGTATATAGATGTAGATATTTATATAGGTATATAGATATATAGGTTTATATCTATATAGGTGTAAAGATATATATATGTATATATACAGGCATATAAATATCTATATAGGTATATATATATATTTATATAAATATCTAACAGCCCAAAGGTTGGTTCGATGTCATTTATATCCATCTTTAGCAGGGCATGTATTCAGACCTTTGGCTGGTTAGTGTCACCTGCACTGACTGGTAGAAACCCCATGTACGAGGGAAGTTCAAGAAGAGAGTTGGTTCCACGTTGTCTTTCACATGGAATGTCTATGAACGAGTGTGAAAAGGCTTGCCAATTTTACTTGGAAAGTTATTTTCCCATACCTTCCAGGCTACATTTACATTCCACAGCAAACATGGGACCTACGCCTCTACTTCCTCCTTCGAAGAAAATTCCGCTATAGATTTTTATCACTCCAGAAATATCTGTAAACTTCAACAAAGTTTGAACCCACGAACATCGGGCTCTGAGGCAAGAACTTTACTCCAAGACCCAACTTAGTTGTCTTATACATAAATAAATTTTAAATTTTAAGTTTCCCGTAAGCTATCTTTGTGTAGTTCTGGTTTACACCACTGCTCTAAAATAGCAAACTTGGTGCGAGAGGTAAATACATTTGGATACGTTTGCGTCAGCTTAAGCCATTAATAGCATTTACGCTGGTTGGCTTTCCACATTTTTTTTGTGTTGTCATAAAAAAAAAACAATATCTCGTAGTTATATTCAGGCGTTCAGGCTATTCCCCTTGACGTGAAGAATGAACATTCCAATTGATGGATAGCATAACAATTTGTTTTTGTGCAAAAATCTAGATAACCTGACTGTACCGAATTGACACGTGATGGCATCTGTCGGAATTATCAAAGGGAGGTGAGTATGAGCCAAATGTAACAAAGTGATCGCAGAACAAATTCACTAAACCACGTACAAATTAACCGAGATCAATTGCTATCCACTCCAGTAAATTCCATCCCCCATTTGTTTTGTGAATATCGCTCGCTATAAACAGGGTCATTTAACAATAATAATTATAAACTAGATATTTAAAACGTGTAACAATTACTTTCGACAAAGATTTCCTCTCAATATACCCAAACAATTTTAATAAATTTCAATTTCATAAATATTCAAAGGGAAAGCAGCAATTTATTTTGACATCAATTTCTAAAGTTGTACGAAATGTGTTTTATTTATTTTTATACAAAAGCATTTACTTTGAGGATTATAATATCAAATTTAAAAAAAGAAAATAATGAAGCCACATTCCATATGTAAGCTATAAAAATGGGGTTTCCGATTTCATAAAAACAAGTGGCTGAGGTCTAATAAAAAGTTTTGGGCTGAATATTAATAAAAAAATCACAAGACGTCTAAACTCTCAGTGGGTTTTACTACAAACCCTGTGACTTGGGTAAACAATAGTGTATACTTCGGTGATTCTTCAACCATCTACGATGCGTACTAATATATAATTTGGGGCAACAACGTGTTGCCAATTTATCGACTTTGTCACTAGACCTCACATTTTGGTAGACCTGAGAGAGATAGGTTGTGACGAGATGGACTGGGAATTAGCTCAAGATAGGGCTAGGTGGCATACTTTTGGGAGTGCGGTAATTAACTTTCGATATCCTAATGCTTAGAGTAAGCAAGTAAGCGACTAATCTTGCGACTTTCCTTAATTTTCTGTCAAGTTTATGTTCATTATTTTAAATTTTAATTCTGCAAAATTTTGATTTTTCAGTAACCGTTGGTCTACAGAAGAGCTCTAAGCTTCTATCTATCGTTCACCAATCAAAATTACATCGTTTCTGTTCTGGGGATCACCCCAGTCCATGGATGTATCATGCACTCAGTTCAGATTAATGTATGTATTTTGGATTTGGCGACAAATCTGACAACTTTTAATTTTTCGTTTAACGACAATCTAATGACTTCCTGGTACTAATCTAGCTACAATTGTTTAGCCACTTCTCCTATCTGATAGAAGAAGTGGCGAGTACATTTACAAATATATTTAATGAAGGTATGGAAAGGATCAAACATAAAAGAGATGTACAAGTTTAATAATTCAATTATTTAAATTTAAACAGTTGAAAATAATACAAATGGTTCGAAGATATCAAATACAAAATTTTCCAATGTTTATTGATGAGAATTATATCTTTACTTTAGAAATTCTTGCCCGAAATGGGTGCGTTAGGTGCTAGCAGCTAGGTTTGACCTGTAACCACGACAAGTATGGTTGTGTCTATATTAGAAAGGTGTAACGCTTTAAAGTAGAACTAACACACATTATAACACGAAGGTACGTCTGCCTCAACACAACAGCAGTTTAAATTGGAAGAAATTATTATTTTAAGGTTAAACATCAATAGATAACACAACTCCAGCCTTGCGGCTACTAGACTTTAACCTAATAAGTATCTAAAGGAATTATAGTTAACTATACCTAATTCTAGACAGTCCTAGCTTAAAGACTTACAACGTTGGTATTTAAATGAGCTAGCTAACACGAATTAACTCCATATTGAGTTATGATATACAAAGGTTAAGTTCCTAGAATAGGAACAATAAGCCTTAAAATAGTTAATGGTGAGCTACCAGGAATCTAGTTGTAAAGATACGATGGCCGGTCTATTCCTCATTAGTACTGCCTTGTCATTCAATAGGATATTTAAATATCAACATAAGTCTGAACATAAATTATAACACCAGCAAAGAGTCAAACATTAACTAATTCAAACGGCTCCTAAAGGGGGCCGGACAAAATAAACAATAACACGCGGACCATTACTATGGACAAGTAGAGTACCCACGAGTTGTTCACCGTACAAAGGTACAAGAATAGAAAGATTAGAGGCTAGTATCAGTCAAAGACCCAACTAGGTCATGGAACAAAGCTATAGACAATCTGATTTCCACCATATTTAGATGTAAATATTTAGCCTAACTTGAACCTGGCTATACAGTAAAGGGCATATGGTTATTGCCCCGGTTGTCCTATGGACATAGAAAAACAGACCACAAACCCTGATATTCTAAAATATGTCTTATGGACATGGGCAAACTGAGCATAAATCCTGACATTCAAAAATATTTCTTTTGGACATATAAAAACAAGTTAGAATCTGAAATACAAAACTATGTCTTATGGACATAAAATATAGAGCATAGGCCCTGATACTCAAAAATATGTCTCATGGATATAGAAAAACAAGTCAGAAACTCTGACATGCACAACTATGTCTTATGGACATGATAAAAATTAGTTATGAATGTCAAAGTTCTGTCTATGTTTTATGGACATGGTAAAACATATCACAAAGACCCTCTCAACTATTAATAGATTAAGTTATCATATTTATAGAATTTACTTAATCTGTGGTGAGGAGAGATACCGACGCCTCAAACATCGTGATAACCACTAACTTAGTCCACTGGTCCTCGTTTAACTTCTAGGATGTACTCCGACGAATCGTTAAACAGAACAAAATGTGACAGTCACAGTCACAGTCGAATGACATGCTCTAATACTCCTGAAGGGGAGCACGAGAGCAATTTCCAACACGTACCAACCAATTGGTCATACCGTGTGGTTCGCAAGTAAAAAGTCAGGATGTCACGTTTCATTAAGATCTGGAATAGAGAACCAGAGAAAATATATTATTAGTAATAGTGGGGGGGAAAAGAATTTTTGGGAAACCTAATAAGGGTTTTTAGAGTTACGTGCAGAGACACTACTCATGGGGGGCTGGGTGAGACCCTCCCAAACCACTGTTGTCACATCTCGCTTATCCGAGCAGGGCTTTGGGACGTCGATGGAACCCACCAGGGTATATGACGTAGTTCCCAAGCCCTTGGATAAGAGGTTTGGTGGCTCCGGGAATTCTGGCGTAGAAGGACTGCACTAGTCCCCGGAAGTGGTCCTTGATGCTAGACATATCCAGGTTACGATGCAGAGTCTCATTCCAGACATACCTAGGGGCGCCCACAATGATCCTCAGACACACGCTCTGAAACAGCTTCATCCTCCTCATATACCTGTCCCCAGGTGGCCCCAAGCGGGACACGCATACTCGAGGATAGGTCTGAGCAACTGCTTGTACAGCGTCAGAACGTTCATTGTTAACAGGGCGCCACGCCTCTTAAGCAATGGGCCTAGGATTTCCAGCCTTTGCCTAGCCTTGTTGAGTCTCCCGTTACAGTGTCGTCTCCAGGTCAGTTTGGTGTCCAGCGCAAGTCCCAGGTACTTAACACTGTCCGTCCATCTGATCTGTTCTCCGAACATCCGAGTAGGACCGGCCTGTAAAACTTTATTTTCCATGTGAAGAGCATTGCAGTGCTCTTATCCACGTCAATACTTGTTCTCCAGGTGGGGGGCAGCCCTACCTCCAACTGTGTCAGGTGCGTCTGGAGTCGCCTCTCCACCAGCTGCCCTGGCCACGACTCCGCTACTAGAGCCGTGTCTTCCATATACAGTGCCAACTTGGTGTCTGGGGATTTTGGAATTTCCTTCACATATAGACTGAAGAGCACATGGCCCATCATGGAACCCTGTGGCACTCCAGCCCGGATGCTTCTTACTTGGTAGTGGCGTTCCCAAAAGTAGTGAAGAAGGTGTGGTAATGTAGATAAGATTGAACAACCTTAACTAGGTAGAAGGGCAGGTTCAGGGAGAGGAGTTTGAAAAGGAGATCTTCGTGCAAAACACGGTCGAACGCCTTTGCCACGTCGATAAAGACAGCACCAGTCAGCCCGTTGATGTTGAAGTTACTCGTGACCAGCTCCACGAGCCGGGCGAGTTGGTGAGACGTAGCATATCCCACCCAAAAGTCGAACTGCTCGTCCACCAAGATGCCCGCCTCGCGAACATGTCGGGTCAGTCTCGTCAGTAGTATTCTCTCTAACAACTTGCCCAGAAATTCGAGCAAGTTGATCAGTTGGCAGGACGAAGCTAGGGACAGGTCCTTACCCGGTTTATGAAAGCAAAGGACGTTGGCGTGCTTCCAGAGCTTGGGGAAATTACTCAGGAACAGGAGGCGTTGAATAACTCCACGAGGAAGTTAATCGCCTCCAAGGAAAGCTTTCTGAGGACCAAGTTACTGATACCGTTGGGTCCAGAGGCCTTGTTTTGTTTTAGTGTGGCTATCACCCGCGATATTTCTGTCACCTTCGTGGGTTAGGGTTCATCCAGGGGTCTGTACAAGACCGCACTGATGACCTGAGCCACGTGCGCAACGTGCACCTGGTCTGACGGGTTATCAGTCGGTACAAATTGCACCTCTAAGTGCTCAGAGACAGGATCAGCCTTCTCTTGGTCAGAGTTGGCCACCCCATTGCGACCCACAATAGGCAGCCTTGGTGCGGAGATCTACATAAAGTTCCTCGTCATTTGCCGCAGGGACCTGTCCTGCACGCACAGACTCTCAATCTTGTCTTCACAGACACTGTTCCCGGTATTCTCGGACCATCTCCCGAACCAGCATGGACTTTGCGGCTCCAGTTGGCCTTGTCTGCTGGGTCTCTCAAGATTTACCAAGCCTTCCTCAGCCGATTTTTCTCCCGGACGTTCCTGAGGATAAAATCGCGCCAAGAAGCCTGTGGCGCCCTCTTAGGATCGTGCCTCGGCATCGAAGCTTTGAGCGACCCTTTGATGGTGGAAGTTATGAGCTCCGCACCGCAATCGATTTCTGCTGGTGTTCGAAAGGTAGGGGTGGGTCCCAACCTCTCTCTCAACACACTCGTAAACCTGTCCCAGTCAGTGCGCTTTAGGTCGGGTTTTTCGGGAGAGTCTACAAAGGAAACCGTGCGTCCCATGTTCGCAAGAACGGGGTTGTGATCCGAGTCTATCTCGGCTAGAGACTTCAGCAGTAACAACTTTCTGATCACTCTGGAGACAACAAAGTCAATGACGTCCGGGAAACCAATGGGATTGAGAGGGAAGTGGGTAGGGGTGGGAGGGCCGGAAGCCACCAGACCGTGTTGATTTATGACGTCGCAGAGAAATCCGCCACGAGCACTTATAATCCTAGAGCCCCATGAAGGGTGCTTAGCGTTGAAGTCACCACCGATTAAAACAGGCGTGGTACCTCGAAGCAGCACCCCCATTCAGCACTCGTAGCCCGGTCGAACCGGAGGTAGGGAGGGAAGTAGATGGAAATGAGACGCACTGGGCCGGTCGAGGTCACCAGTTGGATAGCCGATGCTTCCATGTATTGGAGGGTAGGAAGCGAGACGACGTGATGGTCAAGGCCCCACCGGACCAGGACCACCATCCCAACCATTGCCACATCTCCCGCTTGGTCGTTCCGATGGCAGATGAACTCTGCTAACGAGAACCTCATTGCGGAGCGCAAGTGGGTTTCTTCCAACAGCATTACATCGACACGATGCATTGCCAGGAAACTTTTAAGCTCAGCTTTCTTCCCCGCGACTCCGTTGGCGTTCCAGAGTGTGATCGTGAGCTCCTTCAGCATTGTTGGTCCTCTATTCGGGTGTACTGCAATGAGAGACCAGGTAGAGGATGATATGCTCCATGACCTGGTGGCCACGGTTACTCCTTGGAGACTCCTGGACCTTCCTCAAGTGACTCGATTAAAAGTTCCATGGGTCCAGTCCCGGAATACCCTTGAGTAGCTCAATGCAAATTTTTTAGCTTTGCGGTATCATCCTCAGGTGTGGGAAACGGGTCAGGTGTGGGGGTGGCAGGGGTAAAAGGGTAGGAGTTGTAAGTGGTAGGAAAGGGTTAGAAGGGTGCTAAGGGGTAGGGTTAGAGGTGAGGGTTGCGGGAGTAGTGGGGGTTGGGATAGGGAGAGGAGCGATTTCGGGCGGACCCTGGCCGAAAGGGTAGAACCGGATGCCACCGGTTCAAGTAGGGTGGTTTTGGCAGGTGTCTCGGCCTGAGGTGAAGGGGTTGGTCTCTCTGACAGGACACTGGCGAAAGATTGCACCAGTGGCTTTAGTTTTGAAGCGGGAGTCAACGTCACCCTCCGTCCCGCAACGTGCCCTGAGGGCTTCTGGCCTTCACCTAGCCCATCCACCCTCCCTTCTTGACCCTTGGAGGCACGCAAATTCCCTGCCACCCGCAAGGACCTGTGCGTGGGACAGCCCCACTACGCCGAGGAATGAGCTCCTGAGTAGTGCAGGCACTTCGAGGGAGTGCACTGAACCGGGCCACCTGAGGACTTTTACTTCTCCACCCTGACGTGGAGCCCACATAGGACTGATATGGAGTACAGCCTAGCGGTACGCTCCCCGGGCATCAGAGAGACAACGAAGTTCAGCAACCGCTGGCTTTCTCCGGTCTTTTGATCCCGCTTCCATTGGAAGAGCATCTGGGTGATGGATTTAATGGGGAAGCCCATCTCCACTAGCTCTTCCCTGGATGTCATCAGCGTTTGTCCGTGTCAGGAGTCCCTTCACCACAACCCTGACCAGTCGCTCCCCGGCCCAGCTCGTAGGACAATGCTGGATCCCTAGCTCTGCAAGAACTTCTGGAGGGCGCGTAATCTTCCTCTGACCGCACTGGAGACGCACTTGGTTCCCCGGCTGCCTGACCACCTCGAACCTTGGACCGGTTGTCCCTCGCCACCTTGGAGTAGTCCTCCACATCACACAATATGATGGGAGGGATCCTCTTCTTTGCTCTGCCAGCCATCCCAGAGCCACTAGTACCAGGCTAGGTTGAGGCACGGCTTGCGTTGTTACCCGTAGGTTTCCCCTCTTCCCACCTTTACCCAACGCTGGCGCACCCTGGCCCGGGCCACCACTGACCTCGCTCTCATCAAGAAATAATTCAAGAAGATTTTTTACATTTAAATCTTCCAGTAAATAAGTTTTTTTACTATCCTTGAGGCTGTAGTGAGCTTTTTGGCCTTGAGACTGCCAAAAAAAACACGGACTTATCAATATTCGCAGGTGGAAGATTATTACCTCTGTTCTGATGTTTTCTTCTCCTGTCCACAGGAGATTATCCAGTTTCACCAAGGGACATTTTTATTGTTTGAACCCTATTATTTGTTAAAACAAAAAAGGATATAAAGGCCTTAAAACAAACTGGCTTTATTTCCTCTAATCACTCGAACTTTGTGAGAGTAAGAAAAGTAATTAAACTGTGTTTGCTCATTTTTTCGTGGCCATCTTCTTTTAAGCGAATGAAGGGAAATTAAACCAGCTAGCTAACAGTTTTGGCTATCTCTACCTTTATCTCGGCCTGTGTCATTGCATATCTTAATTAAAGAATTTCTTTCTTCAATACTAGCTTTCTTAAAATACTCGAATCTTTTACAGTTACAATCTTCAACAGTCTCGTACGTACTATCTCCTGAGTTTCTTCGTAGCATCCTAATTTCTTCCTACTCCTTTTCGTTTCTTTGTTGAACTTTCTGAGTCAGCCCTAGTGTTTTCGTCACTGTACGAATCAGATCCCGAAACAAATTGGTCTGATTATTAAATTTAAAGAATGTATTAAAGCACCTAAATGACATGAAAATTATGCAAACATGAAATAATCACAATATTAAAATAATTATATATAATTATAATATTATAACAATTACAATATTAAAAATACAATATAATAACAATTTACAAGCATAAGAATTCAACTCAACCCCAGTAAAGCTACATTTAACAATGTTACAGCTGTTTCACAACTCCACTTTATCGGAATATGGAGGAGTTATACTGGCCGCGGACTCTGACGGTTTTTCCCTGGTTTGAAAGTGACTGTGATGGTTCTTCCCCTGTGCCCTTCAATTGGATAAACTGCTAAAAATGATCACTTCCTAAAGCGTCTCAACGCATTGCAGATGTTCAGAAATTCAACATTGTTTATAAATAATTTTTAAATTCAAAATCTTGTTTTTGCCAAAGTCTATAAATATATCAACATACATTAAACCCATATTTTAAGTTTTATATAAATAATTTTAATTAAAATATATATTTACTCTAATAATTTTTAAAAACATTCTACACAATATTTTAAATTCAGGGATTAAGTGAAATGTTGAGAGAAATAGTTATGTCCTTCCAAATAAGGCCACTGTTTTAATTATCCCAACTTATAGCATGCTAAGATAATTGGGAATATTTAACATGACCGTACAAACCAAGATGGTAGTAAAACAAGAAGCTTAAAAAAAAAAGCTTTGAAGCTTCAGAACTGCGATTCCAATAATAAATACTCCAGTGTATGGTTATAACCCTTCAAATAGGTTTTTATTTATAGTGCAGGAGATGTAAGCCAGAAATTACACAAACCTTTAACAAATTAGTACAAGCAAGGAATTTGGAAGAAATGTTGCATTTTCAACTGATTTTTGCAATTTTAGTTTTTTCAAGGTCAAAACCTATTTTTCTTTTACTATTGAGATTTATACACTTTGCTAACTACCTAACCTCACAGATTATTAAACATACATGCTATCTACAACTGTTCAAAGGTCATATGTTGGTCCACTCTCCCATATTTTATGTGAAATATAAGGCCGTAAATAGTCTTAACTCATAACACAAACAAAAGTATATAGCTCCTTGTGATAATGTAAAGATTAAAAATATAATTGAATGATTGTTTTAACTTATACCGACAAACCAACCATTTGGTCGTTCAAATATTTCCAAACTATTCAAAAAACACATTTTTAAACCGAGAGTTTTAAGTGGCACAAAACCCTCAAAAGTGGTCACGTGGTCAATAGCATCAACTTCCTCTTGTGTGGTTTTCTTTCGGTGGGGACATTGGGGTTCGAATTTTTGTAGGATTTACTGAGATGAATTTTGATGATGGGAAGATTCGGGTTCGAATCCTTGTTGGGTCAACTGAAGGTGATTTTTTTCTAATTGTTTTCCGACTCTCCTCCCACGAAACTGCTGATAAATTACCTTTAAAATACCTACTTCCTCATCCCTACTCCATTAGAGTAATCATCATAATGTGCGTATAATCTTAGCAGGTAATTAAGACGCGGTGATGTAAAAAAAGTCAAGAAATTAAAATACCTGCAAATTAGGGCCATTGTATACATACATTTTGATATTGGATCTAGGGTACGTAAGACTATAATCAATTTATCTATTTCATGAAGATAAGATGTTTGTACTTAAAACATTTACTGAACCATACGGATCCTTATAAAATTGTTTATTTCGTATTTTTTTCATGAAGATCCTTTAATACATATTAAAATGGAAGAATATTATAGACGAACCATTTTGTTGATGAAATATTTTTATTGGAATATATTGCACCAGTACATCGTTTCCTCTGGGGCAAAACATACTTCTTTTCCTTGTCTTTCTATACTCCATCTTTCCCTCTCATATGATTGATAGCACTGCTTTAAATATTCTAGGATAAAATGAGAACGGGAAGAAAAAAATGTCAAATATTCAACTCCGGCGCTGACGCATAAATTCCAGGGAGGAATTTCCTCAGTGATGTTATAATTTTTCACATGACATTTTAGCGAATATAAATATATAGCCATGAAGATTCAGATATTTTTTAAACAAAATACTTCTATCATTATTTTTATAATTGAAGGTAACATTTATGTATAATATTAATGTACATTTTATGTAAAAGAATTATAATATTATGGAGCATGGGAAAGAAAGTTAAGTTTACTGGCTCATTCACAAGATATTAAATTGTATGGACTTTTATCGTAAAGAAAAAATTACCATGTTAGTAATAAACGATAATTATTATATATATTACCTTTTTAAATGAGATAAAACGTTAGTAACAATTAAACGGTTTGATTGTATATCCCAATATTTTTTCAAGTTTGTTGGCTGTATTAAATAATTTAAACTGTGCAATTTATTTTTAATGTCTCTCAAACATCAGACATTAATTGAAATACATGTTTAAACTTGTATAAATTACCAAACCATGGTTTATATTATTATTATTATTATTATATTATTATTATTTTTATATAAGTGAACCGTCGACACACAGCTAAATTGACATAAGAAATCCTAATAATTAAACTTTTTTTTAATGCGCCAAGTTTTATTATCCATAATATCTAACCACCTATTTAAAATACTAAGGCATGAATGAAGAAGTAGTAATTTTAGAGAAACAGTACCCACATTTGTGTGGAGGGAGAGGATAAACCAGTTTATGAAATGCTAATCTTGGATCACACGGGAGTGATAAGTCTTATCTCGCTGCCCAACGATACGGATGAATCACAAGATAATATATCGCTGTTATTAAGGGACTAACTTTAAAAATTTAATTAACTAATCATAAGCAAGCTGGTCCATTAATCATTCATGTATCAACTTTACTATATCAATTTTTTGAACTATGGTCTCAATATAATATAAATTTAAATAAGAAACAACCTGCTTCAGTGACCTCATGGTCTAAGACGTAACTCTCGAAATAAACTAGTCTGCTGATTACGAGAAAATCTTATTTCTAATCTCAGATAGGTGTGTTAAGGGTTTTTTTTTCCTAAAAGATTTTCTACTCTTCCTCCATGCAAATGCAAGTACACTTACTCTAAATTCAACCTTCTTCCTCCTTAACATTTAAATGTAATTAGTGCATATGCGTATAGTGCTAACGGGTGGTAAGACATGGTGTTAAAATAAAATAATAAGAAATTCAGTTTTTTTAGTGCCGCGTCTTACTACCCATTAGGGTTATACGCCTATGTACTAATTACATAGTGAGTTTGAGAATAGGAGGCTCAGTTTAAAGTAAATGGGCCCCAATTTACGTGGAGGGAGAGGGGAAAACCATTTAGGGAAAAACACCCGTAATGCACCCGATCGGAATCGAACCTCAATATCCCCGTCTTTGGCAGTCTAGTCCAACACGAGATTAGCGCGTTAGACCACGCGGCCACTGAAGCGTGTTCAGAGAAATTCATTTAAGTTAGGTAGAATAAATACCCTATTCTTATTATAATTTTAAAAACAAATTTAAAATTCTCTCTTTTGATTAATTTTGAAATTTAGAATTTTCATACACATCCAAGTTTTTTAAGCTTTTATTAAACATATTTAATATAACTAGTCAATATCTCTATAAATCGCTATCTATTTTAATTTATTTTTTTCTCAGTAAAAGATAATCATTATAGGTTACAAATTCCTTAAGAAACTTATTTTTGGCACGGTTCCACCATCTTGCTTCAAGTTATACACTAACATTTCAATAAATAATATTATTTTAATGAAAGTTTGGGCCAAACATACAGGAAATAAAAATATTATTTTTATTACAACAAATAAAGATAATTTTATGAGTGAAAAAGTTTGCGTTCCAGAAAAAAGTAAACTTAAAGAACTAAGGGAAGATTATAATATTATCTTTTACGTGCACCCCGACGTAAACCAAACAATCAGATACCATCAAAACTCATGACATTGATATCCATACTCAGTCGGGCCAGAGCGGTGTAAAGTAACCACCATTACCTACCAGCTTGATGCATTGAAATGACATAAAATAGAAGGCACAATCTATCGTAAACAACGCATTTATTGGCGATATCGGAAGTTCGAGTTTTCTGTGTTGCACCGAGGTATTATAGTTTGTTGGTTATTTTTGTGTGCGAGAGAGAAAGTTGCCGGTGATTTTAGCTTGCGAGAGGATAAGGGAGGGAAGAGGAGGGTTAAAGGGCGGGACATTACAACGACCATGAACGAGGGTTACCCACAACTTGCATGATTTACGAGAGGGCTCCATTGTACCATGTAAATATCTATGTATTTTGGTTTAAACACAGGAATTTAGTTCCGATGTCGTTATACAACCAAATCTAGATCCCCCATTCCCCTCCTCCCCCAATTTTTTTTGTGGTACATTGCTATTAGAAGTATGTCCCCCTAAAAATATAACATTTTTTGTTTTTAAAATATAAAATACATTACCACTGCTAATAGCTAAACGGATTTACTGTACATACACAATAACATCATTGGTGTAATGGATGACATCTGGGAAATATTTATTGTTATGTAAAACCGAAGTGGTCACCTCACTCTGGAAGAGAATTTAGTTTTAAAATGTTTCTATCCATGATACATACACTCGGATATAGTTTTATTCTTTGAGAGAAACAGATCTATGGTTTAATAAGCGTATGCTGAACCAGATTTAGTTTAGTTTGGAATCAAAGTAATTAATTTATTCTAGTAAATAATGGAGGGATTAGTTGTAATTAAAAGCTCTTTTATCTTTGTATTTAGGTAAGAAATGTAAAACGAAGGAAAGAAAACCATATCTACTATTCGTATAAAGTTTGAACTTGTTGCTTTTCAAAATCATATTTTATTTGCATCAAGCGGTCAATGATGAATATTCGATTATGAATGTATATAATATATTATGGTAGTTACAGACATTTGTACATCACATATTTAATAAAATGGGACAGGGATGAGTAAGACTATATTTAAAGAAACTGTACTTACATTTCCTTGAAGGTTAAGTGGTAAACCATTTAAATTAAACATTTTGAGTGCATCTGAACGGAAATTGAGCCCCAATCTCCCCCTCATCAGCAATACATTTTATAACGTGAGTGACTCCTTAGACCAAGGGCCACCAATTTATTTGATTAACTTACTAAAACAACTCTAAAATTTTAAATCGTTCCACAAGCTAGATACTTCAATTAAAAATTGCTCTCATTATGTAAATACATTAAAAAAGAAAAATAATAAATAACTTCCTTAAAATCTGCAGAAATAAACCATTTGGAAACGACCATAAATTAATCAGAACCTATTTACGTAGGATGGTGACGGCAAAGTTCACGTGCACGCGCATCGGGGAGTGCGGAAAGGGCTGCTATTTGACCTCGCACTGCAATACTGTAAGGTGAGTTACTGTGACGTAACACATATTTACGTGCTAACTACCAGCGACTTGCGACCGGTGGTTTAAAGAACCTTAACTAAAGTTTGGTAGATACGACACCACTTCTTGTAAAAGTACTTGCAGCCTTAAGATGGCCTTGTGGGAACACAAAAGATTATACAAGATCTGCTTTGAGGGAATAGAACGTGGCCCGTATCAGCCATATGTACTGTACAAATTTGATTTGTAAATACAGATAACCTTGTCTGCTAGAGAGAAAATTTTAAAACATACGGAGTAGTTATTTACTAAACAATTACGTATATATAATAAGTGTGTATATTATTTTATATATAGATATATATTATATAATACATAAAATTATATATATATATATAATAGTAATATAAATATTTGGACAAATTTGTATTATCTGTAATTATTCACAGTCTATACTCAAGATGTTGTATGTAATCATATATGCAGTGTGAACAATCTTGAAATAAAATTTGTAGTGCAATCGACGTGATCAAAGTATTGTACAATTTCTTACACAAATTATTGTACAAGAAGTTGTGTCATGTGCACCTAGCTTTGAATCAGTGGTAGTCAACCTTTATTTGTTCGCGTAAGTCCAAATATAATTTATCCTCAACTTTGTACCTCAAGATCCTTGGTACATACAGTAAGTTATGTAATATATTCTATCACCTTCATTTAAGATTAAGGCTGAGAGAGAATAAAAATGGTGTTGCCAACTAGCATGACCTTGATGACCCTACGTCCACGTCTTTTGTCCTACGTCCAAAATCCACCCCTGACCATTTTTTTTTCTCTCACAGCGTCTTACTACCTGTTCAAGTTATACGTATATATATTTAATTACTCTAATGGGGTTAGTATGAGGAAGAAAACATTTAAGGGGTTTCTACCCTCATTTCTTGAAAGGAGAGAGGAAACGATTTAGGGACCAAACTGGGATTCGAATTCTGATCTCCATGTAATAAACAAGATAGTCTAACACCAGAGTGACATCTTAGACATTTAGTCCATTTTTCAGTGTCGATCATGAAATAATATGAATATATTTATTAAATTTTACGTAGTAACCATAAGATGTTTCACAAACCCCGGATTAGACCTTGCGACAATGGAATTGGGTAGTTACAGACGTAAAATAGTAAGCTAATATATTATACAAAGGAAACAATAAATACTTTCATATGGAATTGACCCGCAAACGTAATGATTGTTTTTTACATAAATATTCATTTTTGGAGTTGTTTTTGAAAAAATCATAATAGATGAACATTAATTTGTTTGTATTTATAAAGTTAGAGTGGCCTTAAGAATGTGTGTTTTAATTATTATTAGCACCGCGTCTTACTACCCATTCGGGTTGTACGCACTTACGCTAATGTGTAATGGTAGGGTGATTGTGAGATGAAATGAAGGACCTACAGTTTAACGTGGAATCCGAACCACGGTGGAGGCCTGGCATTCCCCACATTCACAATATGTCTTGTCAGAGGTGAAGGAAGGGTTTGGAAATCAGATAAATCTGTGCCGGGATGTGTTTTAATAAGTTTGTAAAAAAAATGGTGTTTTAATTGTAAAAAAAAAATTAAGTTAGGTTAGTTAAGTTATTTTTCATATATTTTTTTATGTGTTTGATTATTTAAAATAAAATAAAAATATCAAGTTGTCTGACTTTATAAATACAAACAAATTAAGTTCCTCAGTTATGTATTTTTTTAAACAACTCCAAAAATGAATATTTACGTTAAAAACAATCATTACGTTTTTACACTGGCACCCAGTGGTCTTTGCTCCCAGTCTTACCAGCGCCCAGTTGGCCGGGTCGGGCCAGGTCCATTTATACGTTCAGTTAGATTTGTGTAAACTTTTATTTGCTTCTGTAGTTTCCAGTTTCTTCTCGTAAAAGGTTGCTTCTCAGTGGGGGCGAATTTTTACTATATTTCAAGTTCGCTCAAGGCAAGTAGATGAAGAAGAGTTACTTTATCAGTTATCAGTTCGTGTTGTATAAAGTAGAAGCTAAGACATGAAATCTAAGAAAAGTCGAAGGTGGTCCAACTCTTGTCTGCCTATAAGAGAAGAATTTTCACATACTAACTTTATTAGAGAATTACGGGATGATCCAAATTATTTTTGGACGAAGAAGACTATTTACATCCATTGTGTGTTATTTACACTGTCTGCGCATGCGCCTGGTTTGTGAAAACCAACAAAATCCGTTTTCACGGTCAGTATTTGCGCCAACCTCAAAAAGAAAATCAAACATACACAGATTTAGCTCAAACCGTATTTTTTGTTTTGCGCAAACTACAAACTATCATTTTAACGACACGAAATTTTGCCCAAACCACTAGTTTCTCGCAAAATAATTGAGCAGCATGCACATCCTGATTTTGGTAGAAAGCCCCTTCTGTAAGGTTTTTTATCCTACTAAAATAATACTGTACAGTAGGAGTCTGGTGATAAATGAAGGCCTTCCAGAAAGGGCTTCTTACCTAGATTATTGTATTTTTAATGTCCCAGCTCTCTAGGTCTATTTGTTTGAATCACCTAGTCTAGGGCGTTAGGCTAGAAATATAAATAAACGGTATGGGTGTACTTCTGCAGATATCCATAATTAATTATAAGGAGCTTACGATTTTTACTTTGATTGATTTTGGATCTAGCTTCACTGGAGAACACGTTGTTTAAGACGTCAGGCTTTCAATATGTGTAAAAGTACATAATAAGGTTAGCCTAGATACAGTAGCCCCTTGGCTTCTTTGGTGCTGACTGACAGATCACAGCTGACTTCTGACAGTCAAAAGTGACAGCTGCTAAACACATGTTTTGCAGATCATCTGGTTCGGCTTAGGGATACGTAATTTGGTCTGGAAACTTTTTAAAGCTGTCAACTGTCAGTTGTGAGCTGTCAGTCAGTACCAAAGAAGTCATGGGCTACTGTACATAGGCCCATACCAAGTTTAGCTACCCGAAATTATGTTAACGCCTAATTCATCAGACTTTCAATACATTTCAATTTAAAAAGTAGTATGTCTAAAATGCAATATAAATAATTCCTCAATCACATATGTCTTAGTATAATTTCATTTATTTTAAAGGTATAGGCCCTAATGTTCACTATAGGACATCAAGGTTGCCGTGATTTTAAATAACACCTTCACTATACACGCTATGATATTTCATCAAATACAAATGCAAAGCTTTGGCTCTCTACGATTATTGATTTGGTTGATTAGGTTTGAGGTGTTTGGTTCACCACATATAGAAAATTAACAGCAAATACCTCAGAAATAAACACACGTTAGGATATCCTTAGGTACCTAGGTCTATGTTAAATTTAAGGTTATTTTTCTTGGATTTATAGATACCCGTGACAATGTTCTTTAAGTCTAATGTGCAAGGGTAAGTTACCAAACGCTTAATAAAATGTAAAAGTACTATACAATACGACTGAAATATACACCCTCAAGTTTCTATAAATACGTATGTCAGCTTTTCATGTTAATTAGTTATAGTGTTCTAGCGAGCACCTACTCACCCACAAACCAACAATCCCACAATCCCACAACCCACAATCTATTTTGTTACATGATAATGTAGGAACTCACCCAAAAGCTTAATTTAAACATAGGTTTTCTGTTTGTATGTCTAATAAAAAATACTGACACCAATAAAAGAGTTAAAGAACGTTATCGTAAATCATACAAATAGTTTTATACATATTTGAATGTTTTAATTAGATTAAAAAGGTTTTTACGTTATAATTATAAATAAAAGTTTTTTAATCGTGAACATTTTCAACCACTAGTTTATGATGAGTCTTCAGATTTTACGTGAACACAAAACAAAAATGTTTTTTTTTTAGAATCGTGTTCATCCGCATTTCGGTCTCTCTGTTCCTTGGGATGGGGCCGAAACGGTTTGATGTTAACTAATTTGTTCAAATTTGATCTTTGGATGTTATATACCATAGCTCAAGCACTTTTGATGTGAATACGTCTTTAAATTTGCTACCATACGGGGGAAAATCCAAAAAACCTAATGATAACAAAATCGGGGATACAGTTTGGCGTTGTAGTTTCGAATCTATCCTCTACATCCAAAATTAAATTATACCACTGGATAGCTAAATGATCAAAGAATGCATTACGATACGCGAGAACAGTGATGCATCGCGCTCGGTGAAGAGGGAAGCGCCGCTATTTTGAGGTTATTTTGCTGCGTATCGAGATTTGCAATTAGTATAACTTTGGACTCGGAGAAGCTACGATGTTCGTTTAAGTTTTAATCATCAGCTGTCGTCAAAATCTATCGATTGTAATAAAACGTTAGTTTAAAGTAGTGACAGTGAATATAATAAGGTGTTAGAATGAACATATTTTATAAAAAAAATATAACCCGTTACATAAACGTATTCACGTACAACACACGGCCGTGTCCATAACACAACCACACCCCACTTTTTTTTATTATCATTTGATTCTTACACTTAAATTAAAGGTACGGTAGCCTAGTGATGAGTTATGTTTAAAAATTGGAAATTTCTCGAAAATTTCTTTAATCATTTTATATTATAATATAATAATAATATTTAGCACCGCGTCTTACTACCCGTTCGGGTTATACGCTTTAAGTACTAATTACACTAATGGATTAGTAATTGGGAAGGTTGAATTAGAGGAAGTGAACCCGCATTTGCGTGGAGGGAGAGTAGAAAACCATTTAGTAAAAACCACCCCCAGTTCACCCGACCGAGATTCGAACCTCGATCTCCCCGTCCTCAGCAGTCGAGCTCAACACGACAAGCGCGTTAGCAACTACGCCACCGAAGCGGGTCTTTTTTTTATATATAAATAGATATTTTTGACAAGATGAATAATAATGTGTATATGTTTTCCTGATGTTGCTGATTTTTTAACAATTGAAATTATTTTAAAATGACTCAATGACTTTGTTCAAAGTGTATTACTATGGAGTGTCATACATTAAAAATATCACTATTTACTCGTTTATTAAAGATAAATTGATTTAAGGGTAGTTTACACATGACAAATTTTAGACATTTCTAAACTTTTTGAAATTGTCTTTTAGATTTATCTCAAAATGTTAACCTGTTGTTTTACACCTAAATAATATTATATATAGAATTTTTTAGTCAAATAATTCAAGGGTACATCACTGGAGATTGAATTTTGAAAATTTTTCAAATACTTTAGATTATGATAAAAATGAAAATTTAATTTAAAATTCAGACAAATAATTCAAGAGGGATGTTTACTAAAAATGTTAAAATTAGAAAGATTATGATGAAAAGAGAAAAATAAGGCTAAAAAATGTATAATAAGTAAATCTGAATGTTCGTAATTAACTTCAAAGTTTTAATAGACGAAACTAATGCAACAATACTAGCAACAATGCTACGGACAATTCATTGCAATTGACCACCTTTAGAGTGATAGCGTACAGCACATTCACACATACAAAGCAATGGACAACTGCACCAGAAAACTTTTGTTGGACATAAAGATGAAGTTCAATTGATTAAAAATTGTGTATATGAAGCTATATGTTTTCCCTTTAAGTAAGTACAATTTCTTTTTATCAAGCTTTCAAAATAAATCCAAGGATTTGAACAATTTTATGGACACACATTGGAAAAATGGTACTGATACCAGAGAAACTACTCTGAAGTGAATTGTAAGGGGTATGGAATCGCAACGCAGGCTCATAATAACTTATTTTTCTCTTTAAAATGCATAAATTTGTTAAAAAATGTAAAAAAAAATAATGGTTTCATCGGTGGCAGTTTGTGGTATGCATGTGCGTATGCTTTGTAATAATATTATGGGACGCTTTCTTTTTTGTGTGGTTAGATAAGGCAGACAGAAATATAATTGAGTGTCTATTGTTTTTTTATGTTGAAAATTCTTATATAATTACAGAGAAAACAAAGGAATATACTTACATGTCACGTTTGACATCGTGTTAGGTGCCAGATCTTTTGGCATTTTTAAAACATTGTTTACCTTATTTTTAGGAATGTATATTATGCCTCTTTATACAAGAAATTACTTTGAGTGACACAAATAAGAGCGAAAAGTAAAGTTCCTAATTTATAATATAAATAATATAAAATATTAACAAAATAATAGTTTGAATATAAAAGGTATATTAAATATAAACTGTATTTACTCTAAGTAATTACAAACTATTTTATCTATTCAAATATTCCATGTAACAAAACAATAATTAAATAAAGCTATTAGAAATATTTAATATAATATAGCAAGTAAAAAAGTTTGGAGATAATAATAATAATTATTATTATTATTACCGCGTCTTACTACCCATTCGGCTTATAAGCTTAAGTACTAATTATTTTAATGGGTTACGAATTGGGAAAGTTGAATGTAGAGGAAGTTGACCCACATTTGCGTGGAGGGAGAGTGTAAAACAATTTAAGATAAACCACCCCTGTTCAACCGAGAGAGATTTGAACCTTGATCTCACGGTCCTCGATAGTCTAACTCAGCACGAAACTTGCGCGTTAGCTAATTATGCCACCAATGTGAGTTTGGAGGTTATAAAAGATGATTAACGCTGTAATTAATCTTTCTTTCACTCAACGTGAGGTTTTAAAGTAATTTATATTTTTGTATTCCCATATTGTTAAAGATTTTCCAATGCTAAAAGGGCCGTATTGATTTAAATATTTCTATCCTACTGTAGGTGTGGATAAATTCTAGTTAAAGGGCTATTTTTTTATTTTTATTTTAGCACGGCGTCTTACTACCTGTTCAGCTTATTCGAATGTGTACAAATTACGCTAGTGAGTTTGGGATTAGAAAAGTTGAAATAAGAGGAAGTGTATCCAAATTTGCATTGAGTGAAAATGGAAAACCATTTTGGAAAAACCACCATCAGTACACCTGAATGGGATTCGAGCCCTGATCTCTCTGTCTTCGGCATTCTAGTCAACACAAGAGTGACGCTTTAGACCATGCAGCCACCGACGATGTTAGAAGGCTATTAATCCTCTATTGTAAAATTAACGTTTATTAATATCACATTACACAAATTTACAGTTACACATATTTTAGAAAGGCAACTAACAATTAGGTTTAAATATATTTGGATATACTTTATATTAATGGTGAATTATAAAATAATCCATACATAAAAAAATAACTTGAAAATTTGTTTGTATTCAGGTTACTCTAATTTTTGTGAATTTTCTATTTTTTTCTAGGTAGTATAAACAATAAAAATACCAAATAGTTCATTTTTTAAATTTCTATCTGTATTTCTGTTTGTTCTCTCTTTCTGTTTGTCTGTTGTTGGTAAATTTATAGAGTACTCATCAGATCGAGACAGGGCTTATTCTGTCGTATGCCTTAGCTATATGGGGACAGTGTAAGCTATGTAGCATCCCGATATCTCATCAGTGAGCGAAGCAGTGTCGACAAAAAGTTGGTTTAGACTTGTGGGTGTAGAACAATGTTTATGGTTTTGCGTGTAAATTAGGTTTACTTATTTTTGTTACGTCCATCAGTTATATAAAGATGTTGGTTTGCGTGTTTGTATGTTCACGATTAGCTCGATAACAGCAAAACCAATTTAGATACGATTTTCCCTCAAGTGTTCCTTATACTCTCAAAAGGAACATAGGCCATACTTTTGCATGTTTAAGCCAATAATTTCATGCGTTCTCAAATATTTTGTTTTAAATCAGGTGATCAATTATGTATTTTCCCATTGCATGTAGAATTCATTCGTTTTCTATTAAATTTGATCATCAAATCAACTAAGAAACCAAATAATGATTAAAGAATAATCTTAAATAAATCTTAAATAAAAACCAAATTTATATTTTGTTTAAGTTTGTTGGTATTCATAATATTTGGTAAAAATATAGTGTTCTTTGAAAAGTTAAAAATAAACATAAGTAACGCTATACACAATCATGGTTTAGCTATTAGTTTCGTGATCTTCACATTATAAACTAAAAAGGGTTTTTTATTTGGCAATTATTAACTGCACAGGTAACGTATCATAACATAATTTCATTTTATCTTATCTTATCTTTATTTTATTCACGTATAGCGCTTATTTAATTTAAAACATCGCATTGCACAGTTCATAATTTAAATACGATTAATAACTAAATGTAGTGACTAAATACTATGTATGTAGTGCAAAGCCTACAGTGCACAAAGCATATTAAAATACGATTCATAGTAAAATTTAGTGACTAAAATCTTATTTAATCGATTGTATTTAATCCATAGAAATTGACCTAACATATTGTTTCTACTATATAAAACCCTTAGAACACTTTACTTATGGGCTATCTCGTAAAATCATCTTTATTAAAATATACATTTTGAAACATAAATAAAACTAACCTAATTAAAGTGTTTACTATATTATTAAATCAAATCTTATATTTAATTGGTTATGATTTTATTATTTTCGATACATATAATAAAACTTATAGGATGGTCTGTACTTTCGAATTTTTGTTGAGTCTAAATTGTTTCTAGGTGGTATAAGCGATAAGAAGATCAAATCATCTATTTAAAAAATATACTTGTTTGTTTGTTTGTGTGTTGACAGCAAGCTGAAAGATTGTTTCTGTTACAATCTCCATTTTCACAGGATAAAGGTAAACTATCACATCAGTGAGCTAAACAGTGACGAAAACACCAGGAATAAGTAATAAAAATACTTTGCAGATTCTTGGTGCGGGTATAAAGGTGGTCACTTAATTCGAGCATTGGCAAGCAAGAAAGACTTGGGGGGGGGGGGGGGAGGGGGGGTCCAAGTTCTTATTTCTTCGGGCATCTTCGTACTCGCATAAAGGACTGACCTCAAGTAGGTTCCATGATTTTCTAGTTCTTAAGGTGGGGATTTATGGGACGCGAAATAATACAAGTGTTTTTGATGTTTCTTAGGCAAAACTTTTTTTGGTCAAATAAATCAAATATTGCTTCAGTACAAACATAGAGTTTAATTTTCTTCCCATAGTGACCTCAACAGTTTTGGAATATCCGTAAAGAGTGTCTTGGAAATTAATGACAGCTTTGTGTCTTCATTAAAAAAGTTTTTCATCTAATGTTGTTACGATCATAACAGATATTCAACAACTGTTGATATTACCATGTGAAGAGAATTAAACTTTATGTTTGTACTGAATCAATCTTTTATTTTAATTGACCAAAAAATTGTTTTGCTATACAAACTGAACAAAATTCATTTACCTTTTCTCGCGTTTATTACATCTCTACTTTAAAGCTGTGTTGAATAGTTTGCACTGCAAATAATATCCTTGCTTCCAGTTTTATAAACATCCAAAGTCACAATTTTGTTTGGTGGGCTAGGGTTCTTACTAGAAACTGCTTATTTCAATGTATTCTTTGTCTTATTCAACAAATTTAAAACTGTTTATTTTGGAGTTAATTGCAACAATACCACCACGTAAGAGAGTCACTGTTCGTGCTTGTATTTACACCTTAAATTTAGGTAATTTTCAGTTATCCTATAGTTTTGTGTGTAAATAAGGTTTTTTAGTTATGTTTATTAGATAGTAGATTTAAAATATTTCTTTTGGTATTTATTGCAATAATGCTTCCACATAAGAGAGCCAATATTAATTCAAGAACTGCACAAATTATAACTATTTATTTTGGTGTTATTTGAAACAAGTACTTTATTTAAGCGAATCAATGTTGTTATAAGGAAGGACTGGAAAAATTTGTACTATTTATTTTGGTCTCTTACTACAGATAGTCGTTTATGTTTGGCGTTGTTGACATATAAAACTTTTCCCTGTCCTTAAACTCTTCAGCAATGGCACTTTTGGTAGTTTAGATGATTTGATGAAAATAAAGTTAGTTTATACGAGATAAATGTGACCAAATCCGTGGTAAACCTCTAGTACAATATAAATTACAATAATCTTAGATAGGGAATGGTTTAAAAGTTGGCTGCAATATATCACACCAACATTTAATGAAAATTCCTTATTGGTTATTTAAAGTTCCATAGAATAATCTCTAACTCGACTTTCAAACTAAATATTTACTCGTCAAAAACTGTAAGCTTTCATAAGCTTTTGATCTCTCGAAGGTTAACTTTAAGAAAAACTTATATTTTATCCGCTACACGACGATGAGAGAGATTCAATGACCTCTATCCCAGATCCTTACTTACTCTAAACATTTTGTGGAAAGTTTCCTCATATTTAATTTAATTAGCAGGATTAGATATATAGATTAACATGAAACTACAAAGCTATAAATAAAAAGGAATAATAATAATTTGTGTATGACATTTTATGATTGCCCTTAAAAGGACACATTTGAAAAGGTATTCCATCTTTTTATTTAATGGTTATTGGTGATTTAATATTATACTTATTCACAGAGCCCTGCTTTTATGGTGAATCAAAAAAAAAAATTATTTCGTTTTTAAGTTTCCCAAAAGCGGTGAATAAACGGTGAATTACAAAAATCCTATTTTTGCGACGAAATTATCGAATTAAGACAAAAGTGTTAAAAAAGTGGTTTTTACCAAACTTTCGTGATTAAGGTGATTTTGTTGGGTTAAAACTAGACTTCTAGGAGAATGTTTGAAACAGGTAAACTAAACATATTGAAGTGAAAAAAAAAATACATTTTGTTTGGACAAAACGGTAAAAAACACTAGTCCGCAAAAAAATGTGCTGTCAACTTATTAAAAAAGTAAGATTTAGCGGAAGCTGGTCCGGGAAAAGTATGTACAAGTCACAAAGACAAAATATTACACACAAATTTATTTTTCAATATCCCAAAATATTAGCGCGAATGCTGAAAATCACGACTAAATCGCAATTATCGCGGACATCGTTTAAAATCGCGAATATCGCGCTAAAACGCCGATTTCGCGAATTATCGCGACAATCCTGAGCATATATTTGCAATCAGGGTAACCTGAAATGTGAACATCTGAAAGAAAAAATGCCATATCTAACATTCGCGAATTATCGCGATCTCCACAAACGCAGGGCTCTGATAACTTATTCACTACGAAGTGGATCTACATCAGGGGTGGCTCGTCCCTAAGGCGCGGAGGCGCGCGCCCCCCAACCCCAAGAATCCCCAGTTCCTTTTAAAGTTATTATTCGCACTCTCATGCCAATTTTATCTTGCCATAATAGTTTAAAGAAAAATATGTTTTTGGTTAAAGTAATAGCAGGCAATGTTTTTAAAATGGCACGGAGTCGGGCGCGAGGCGGTCAGCGCCTGATATTGTGAAACCAAACCTTCCCACGCCTTCACCTCTTCTCTTCAAATGGCATGAAGTCGGGCGCGCGAAGGTCAGCGCCTGACAGTGAAACCAAACCTTCCCACCCCTTAACCCGTTGTCCCCATCCTGCTATAGCTATCTAGCATTGCTTATTCTTCTTTTGAAGGCGCACTCCCTTACGCGCCCTAAGGTTGAAAGCTTGTGAAATGTGTATAGCGTGAACCAGCAACAGTTGTTCAGTCATTCTGCGTGCTCCTGTGAGGATGTGCGTGGCGTATGCGTTTATAATAATATTATGTAGGGTTATTTAGGATAATGTTTATTTGAGTTATATGTTTTAATATTTTTTGTAACAAGGCTTAATATGAATAGTTCAATTCAGGCGCTTAAGACAACGAATATTGCAAGATTAACTCTTGATCAAAAAGTGAATTGAATTCATTAGGTAGGCCATGTCCTGAATTTTGTATGTAACATAGTGAAAACATACATACCTATATTTTCATGAGCATTACACAGCTGCAGAGTTTCTACAACACATCCATGTCCTTTGGGGGATTTTTTTTTTATCTTTCCATGGTGTTTGTGATATTAATTTTTGAGTTTAACTAAATGAATATTTAGCAAAACATATTCCGAAATTTGTGTCTTCTTTTAAATACATTATTTAGAGATAATTTATGAATTAAACAGGCTGCGCCTTCCAGCTTCTAAAGTGACGAGCCGCCACTGATCTACATAATACATTTTTATAAACACGTGTTTAGGCTACATCACTCGTAGCCAAGTTTGGGGAAAGATTAGCCAGTACTAATGTCAGTACGATTGCTTTGACCTTAGGGGACGCCAAAATGAACTAATCATACATTATTTCCATGGAGAATCTCTCCAGGTCTAAATGTGTTCGTATATTTTTATATTTGTTGTGGTTAATTAAGAATGTTTCCTGTCTTTCCTTACCATTCCTGAACCCTCCACACCTGTCCCTAACCTTTCCTTACTCCTGGAGACAAGGACCTACCTCGGACACTTTAGGCCTACTGTGTTACCATAGTTTGGCGGACTTAGAATTCCCGCCAAGTGTTGCTGGCACGATTTTTTGGCACTGCCATTTGATTCAGTCTTGTGTTGAGACTGATAAGTGTATGATGTAAGTTAAAGTTCCGTGAAATTTCACCCGGAAACGTTATAAATCAGTCCCTCAAATTATTCGTGTGTGAGTGATGAAGAAGACTGATTCAAGAAAGGATGTATGCCAATCAGACAATTAAAGTGAAGATGAGATGCCTCTGCCCTTCTTTACCCATTCCCATTCCAACAGTCCATTTGGTCCGTGTTCGTAACACTGGTCCTCTAGAGAATTAGTTGCTCCTTCATCGTAAACGTACGCTACACAAATGAGATGAGTGGTTGTTAATAGGGAGTATGAAGTTGTGGAGACAGTTGAAACTATTAAACCTAACTTTAGCCTCACCAAACAAATCCTTTTGACCGTTGGGATAATTTCTCTTTCAGTAAAATTACCCATGATACCAGGCTTGAATCTAAGCTGGGACCAATAGACTCATAGCCAGGTGCACTGTCTATTATAGCACTAGGATAGTTATACATTTAATGGGGAGTTTAGATGGGAAAACCACAGTTGTAAATTGCATGTGAAAATATATTCTTGATGAAACCAGGCTGAGATTCAAATTTAGATCAGCCCACTATCGGAAACCCAGTCTATTTCGAGTTTCACACCATATCCCGTTTTACCAGCATTGTGGGTGCAAATAGTTTGAAAAGAATACAATCTCATGATGTTACTAGCACTAAAACATAGTTAAGTTATCGATGGCAAAATTGTTTGGTTTACTTTGTGGTATTCTTTAAAATTCCTTTGTACTTATAAACATTTCTATTTTGCACCACATCTTTCTACCCGTCGTGAACCCTTATTTTAGACGCAACCTTTCAAGGAGGTTCCAAATTATACAATAAAATAAGAACAGGGCAATAGGAGTGAGCAGCTTGAATAATAATAAACATCTGATTACTTCAAGAGTAACCATGGGCAAGCAACCCAATACAGTTGCGGAAAAATCCCAGACATTTAAATAATATTCAGTGTTACCCAAAAAACAAAGTAATTAAAGAATGATAGGTTATAAAACCTAAGGGTAGATCCTATAGCTAAAGTATAAAAAAAAGTGGAAAAATCCATCAACTTGCTTATAATATATATATATATATATATATATATATATATGTGAATTCAATATATATATATATATATATATATATATATGTATGTATAAATTCAATAGATAAATAAATATATATTAAGTCAATATATATATATGAATTCAATAGATAAATACTCTTAGATATAATAAGCCTAAAAGCAATTATTAAAATAAAATAATTCTACGCCAATTGTAACCTAATAAAAGAGTAAAACAAAATTATTTAGAAAAGCCATTAATTTGATACTAACAACCCGAACGGGTAGTAAGACGCGGTGCTAAATATTATTATTATTAATACTGTTATCCGGAATATTGATCATAAACTTCAAACTTATAATATAAGAACAATTTACGTTAAACTATCCTGTCATACTATAAATTAAAATTGAGATAATATCAGCAACATATAATATGACACCTAACGTTAGCCTGGACAAAGAAAAAAACCAAAATAATTATCTAAAGTTTGTCCATCTATCGCTTCACTAGTGCTATCCAGAAATTCAGTATCATAACTTATATCCTAATACATTAATTATTTGAAATGCAATAAAAACCTAACTAAACTATTTTGCATATAGTTTTATCAAAGATTTAACATGTTTAAAATCCAACCCGAAATAGTATTGCCGTAAAAAGAATGGAATTTTGAAGAAGTGAACCATCCTCAAGGGGAGGATGCTCAAATAATATAAATAGTAATACAAAAAAAAGGGACAACAATAGAAGTGAGTGCTATGGAGTTCAAGGCTTTGAATGTTTTACCCAAAACATTCCAATACCGAAGCTCGCAACTTAAACCTGTTGCTGGGTTATTCAAAAGGGGCCGTCTACCTCTAGAAAGCAGTGAGATACTGCAACCTGCCAATCAGTTCACAATAAATTAATATAAATATATTAGATCAAATACCTATGGTATGGAGAGGCATATATAGTAAAATTAGTATAAGTCGTGATAAGTCGATATTTATTTGCTATTGCACAATTAGATATTTAACAGTTCTATTCAACGTTAACATTGTTGTAATGAAGATGTATATAAAAATTATAAACGAAATTCATGTACCACAATGAATTGTAGCCAAAGTTAAAGAGTCTGAGGTGAAACATATATCAGATTAAATAAACGTTAACATAAGATATTAATAAAATGTATAAATGTAAATTAGATTCATAAAAAGTTTTGAACATAGCCAGACGGCATTACAACAAGTTAAACGTAGTTAATTATAAGTCCATTTGATAGGGCGCCATTCTTATTTGCAAAAAATAACGACAAGATATTCTGTATTCCATTATTAAATATTCGTTCATGAGAACTAGCATGTTGCAAATCAACAACAAGAAATCTAAATTCAAATATTAAATACCTGCCCATCAGAACTGGCATGTTACAAAACAACAAGAAATCTAAATTCAAATATTAAATATCTGCCCATCAGAACTGGCATGTTACAAAACAACAACAAGTAATCTAAATTCAAATATTAAATATCTGCCCATCAGAACTGGCATGTTGCAAAACAACAACAAGAAATCTAAATTCAAATATTAAATATCTGCCCATCAGAACTGGCATGTTACAAAACAACAACAAGAAATCTAAATTCAAATATTAAATATCTGCCCATCAGAACTGGCATGAAGCAAAACAACAACAAGTAATCTAAATTAAAATATTAAATATCTGCCCATCAGAACTGGCATGTAGCAAAACAACAACATGTAATCTAAATTAAAATATTAAATATCTGCCCATCAGAATTGGCATGTAGCAAAACAACAACAAGAAATCTAAATTCAAATATTAAATATCTGCCCACCAGAACTGGCATGTTACAAAACAACAACAAGAAATCTAAATTCAAATATTAAATATCTGCCCATCAAAACTGGCATGTAGCAAAACAACAACAAGTAATCTAAATTCAAATATTAAATATTAAATATCTGCCCATCAGAACTGGCATGTAGCAAAACAAAAACAAGTAATCTAAATTCAAATATTAAATAGTTCACGTTGTAACGTTTATTGACATCAACGTTACAAGCGAAGAAGAGTAAATGGGCTAATAAACACTATTCCACAACACCAAAATGTAAACAAGGAATCTACTCACCTAAAGCCCCGTTCGCCATATAAGTGTCTCAAGTCACATCAATCGAACTTTCGTTTCCCCCACGAACACTACATCAACACCAAGTGTTATTGTTAAACTGAACGAAAAATTGGCGTGTCGGAATGGGCGTGGAGCCGCCCATTGAATCATGGGAAGTGAGTGACGCGCATGTGACCTCGTGTTGAACACGTGGTGTTCTAGTAAAATCTCAGATAACCGGGAATGTTCTTATGAATTACCATCCCTTCCCTCTACTCTGTGTATTTGTTTCTACTTTGTTCTAGGTTTCCCCTTTGTTCCCCCTCCTCTCAGAAAAATATCGTTTATATACTGTGGCCGTTTGCTTTGTAAAATCACTTCTTGATTCAGCTGTGTCATACGACAAATCACATTAGGACAGAATGATTCTAAGGTATAAATTCTATTTCGGCCTGTACACATCAAAATTATCTTTGGAACTTATATTATTCATTTAAAAGAAATCTATGCTGGGTACAAATTCTATTTCGGCCGGTACATTCAAAATTAACTTTGGGACTAGTATTATTTATTTTTGGATTACCATTATATATTGTCTTTTGTAAATATGTTAGATCACGAGGAAAGGTATGCCCGGCATGGCATAAAATATTCTAAATATTAATGTGGGTAATAATTTTCAGAATCCCTTTTTTGCCCTTCTGGCTCTGCAAATAATTGTCATTTATGGTGAACTTTAACTTTTGTAGGTCACCATAAATCTACGTAAGGCGTGTTGCCTACCTAATGTGGGAATTGTTATAGCCCGTACGGCTATGTAAATTTTGATATTTATTGTATATTTATTTAATCATGGAGGATCTCCCTTTATATTGTGGTAAACTTAGATTGCCAATAATATTTTCAAATTAGTTTTAATAGAACTTATTGTTATGTGGTTGGCCTGCGGTGGCTAGATATTGTATTCATTGTATTGCGGATTGCCGCAGAGGCCCTAAGGGGCCATAGATTTAACTTAGGTTCAATAACACCTAAATATTATTACTATGTTGTTATGACAACTATATTATCATGATCATAACCTATGTCTTTATGACAACTGTATTATCATGGGCATAACCTATGTCGTTGTGACAACTGTATTATCATGGGCATAACCCAATCTTCTACAGATTTATATATAAATATATATCTATTCATTGTTGTTACTTACATTTGCATATTTTCTATTGTTATCTTTTCTAAATAAACATTCTTATAGTCATTTAAAACTTTGATTTACTAATTCTAGGTAAATAAGTTCTTACTTTAAACATAAGATTCTCGACCTCCTCCTTTTAGCTCATAGTACCAACATGGCGGATGATAGTTAAAGAGAGTTCATGGAAGCACAATCGTTGTATAAGCCAGAGAGAAGGCCTATTCACTTTTATGCAGTCCTGTAAGCTCCTCTGCAATTTATCATTTGTTATTGTTTATATGTTTATTTTGCTTTTGTGTAATGTGCGCCTGCCCTTATCTATTAGAGGATAAGGAGGGCGGTACAACGTGAACATTATTTAAATATAGCTATTAATGGAGCCGATACCCACTAAACATACTTATCGATACAATCGCTTAATTATAACTCAACTGGCGATAAGACGCCATCATCTAGCAATGAAGCGACATCTAAAGAACAATAAAGTAATTTTCTAACAGTCTGATTTATTTCTAAAGTAGGAAAATAGGCCGAAAAGAAATTTTGAAACATCTTACAAAAAAAATAAGTTAAATTTGTCGAGAGTGAATTTTGACCTTACATTTTTAGTTGAAGAAAGCCGGAGCTTATCCTATCTCAGTTACGACGTAGGCCCAGTTGTACATTTTGTTGGCACAGTCGCCAGTATATATACCATAAAGCACAGAAGAGGGAAAGATGGGAAAATTAAGGGGAGGTCACATTCTAGATCACCAAGGAATACATAGTTAGCGCATGCCGACACAGCTTCGGGAAGGTCCGTGGCCGTTCGGGAACCTTATCGAAGCGGATATCTTCAATGCGCATGTCAAATCAACTCAAGGTGTTCGTTGCACTCGCGTCACATTTTACCCTGCCAGTGTTCTATTTTCCCGGTACAGCGAAGTTGCGTCCGACGGATTTGTGTCGTTCTTCCACGCAGCCCCAGTCAGCAAGCAAACGGGGTAAATCTCGTCTATTTTTGTTGTTTAGTGTCTTTCGTAAACCATACGATGCTACAGAAGTTACATCTATATAAATATTAATGCTGAAACCGAATTTATGCTTACATTTCATAATAAATAAACCGAAGCCTCGGCTTCGTCCTACTAAACCTGAGCAATGTCCAAGAGTGATCATCATATTTCTCTGCCAGTCTTTTCTATGATTTGCACAACTCCAGAACACGGTATGGTGGGATAGCAAAGGGGGGGAAAATTCAAAGACAATAAAACAAGGAGAAGGATCTACGTGTGACACGAGGCTTTCACTCGTTTCTCGAAGATATTTGAACGTATGGACACTGGGTTGTAGAGTCATCTTTTTTCTTCTTAAGTTCTTTGTCTTGTCTTGAGCTCACGGCTTTGATTCTTGGGTGGAGCCATTTAGTTGGTCGTGGGGTGAGATGTTCTGATCGGGTGTGTTGTCTCTCTCTCTCTCTCTGTTTACTGTGCAGCCAAGCCCGTTGAAAGGGGTAAGTAGATGTTTTGGCCGACTTGTTTTCTTTTCACTTGTAGCTAATGCTACAGTCCTGTCTACTAGGGATGAAAAAGACATATAGTAGAAGAAATGCATCTAAATCTACGTGGTGGTATTGTAGAATATTATTTTTAAAAATACCATCTTCAGTACACCCCGCCGTGATTACAAGCTTCGAACTACCCCTCACCGGCAAATCACAGTAGATGAGACTCTCATTTAATCCGCTTGCCCACGGATACAATTTCTGTTAAATTAACAACACAAGAAACCCACCTCGGTGACGTAGTTATCTAACGCGTTGGTATCGTGTTGAGCTAGGCTGCCAAGGATGGGAAAATCGAGGTTGGAATCTCGGTCGGGTGATCTGGGGTGGTTTTTACTAAATGGGTTTCCACTCTCTCCCCCCACGCAAATGCTGGTTCACGTCCTCTAAATTCAACCTTTACTATTCCTAACCCATTAGCGTAATGAGTACATAAGCGAATAACCCGAATGGGAAGTAAGACGCTGTGCTAAATAATAATAAAAAAATAATAATGATAGTGATGATAATAATTAAATAATAACACAAGAACCCGCTTTTATGGCTGCGTGGTCTAACACGCTACTTTCGTGTTAGTCTAGACTGCTATATACGGGTAGATTGGAGTTTGATCCCGGTCGGGTGCACTATGGCCTATGGGTGATTTCTCTAAATGGTTTAAACTCTCCCTTCATACTAATTCGTGTGCATTTTTTTCTCAATTAGGCCTTCCTTATCCCTAACGCATTAGTGTAACTAGTACAACTGCTTGTAACTCGAACGGGTAGTAAGACATGGTGCTAAGAAACACACACAAAAACCCGCTTCAGCGGTCGAATGGTCTAATTTGTCACGCTAGGGTTAGACTGCCTGCTAATAACGGTGATATTAGGGTTTAAATACCGGTGATATCTACTAAGGGTGTTTAATTATAGATTGTTTACCATTCTCCTTCCAGGCAAATGCAGATAGATTACCTCTAAAATACTTCCTACCTCATCCCTACTATATTAGTGTACTTATCACATAGCTTATACGTATAACCGGACACGTGTAAAAAAACACACACACACAAGTCTAGTGCGTATAAATGTGTTGATGGAATATACTCGTATTTTACTTTTGAGATAACTTTTACATTGAAAAAGTTCCAGCATGACGTTTCTAATACACAAACAAAAAGTTTGAGCCTTATTAAATGAATTAAGACTTAAAAATATAGTGTTAAAAATTTCCTGTGAATAAATAAATTGTGTACATAAACAAGTTCCTTCATCATAGGAGCTAAGTTTAACAACATTTGAGATTAAGTTAGTCAAGAGAAAATTGGATATGAGAATATTACCTTTCTCTGTTTTTTTAAAGGACTGTTGAGACCATTTGAATGAATTGGACCAAGGGCTGAAGTGCTTTGTGCACTTATACAAAACTAAAATAAGGAAAGTAAAATATTCTTGGAGAAAATTCTCCTTCTTCGCCAGTTTTAACGCACCCATTATAAGTTATGCGTCACTTTCTTCTCAAAATTGTTATGCCATGGATTAACGGGAATAATTTGATTAAGTTGATATTCCAAATAGTGTTTGTAACTTTCGCAAAACTGCGCTGTTATGAAAGATCCCTTTACCACAAAGTTAGCTGAAGATAAAGCAATTAAGTTAAGAATATGGTTGTTTTGATTTACAATATAGAAACGGTAAAAGTTAATAAATTTTAGTCAAAGAACAATGTTTTATCTCTTACATAATACAATTGATGATTTCTATAAAGAATCTTTATTCTTTAACTGTGCAGCTTGACGATTTTGATGAACAATCCATTTTCTTGATACAATTGATCTGATGATTTAGTTGAACATTCTTTTACATTCAATTTGGTCAATTTTATTACCAGGATGAGCAATCTTTGAAGATGAGTATAATCTTAGGTTACGGACAAAGCTGTCACTAAGCTTTTTATTTACAGTAAAATATTGTCGAAACGGCTGCATAGAGCCAACCCAGAGTCACCAGTAGCTGTGGTTTTCATTGATAGCTCCAACAGGTAGCTGTGGTTTTCATTGATAGCTCTAACCAGTAGTTGTGGTTTTCATTGCTAGCTCCAACAGGTAGTTGTGTTTTTCATTGATAGCTCCAAACGGTAGCCGTGGTTTTCATTGATAGCTCCAACAGGTAGTTGTGGTTTTCATTGATATCTACAACCAGTAGCCGTGGTTTTCATTGATATCTATAACCAGTAGCCGTGGTTTTCATTGATAGCTCTAACTGGTATATGTGGCTTTCATTGATATCTCTAACCAGTAGTTGTGGTTTTAATTGATAGCTCTAACCGGTAGCTGTGGTTTTCATTGCTAGCTCCAACAGGTAGTTGTGTTTTTCATTGATAGCTCCAAACGGTAGCCGTGGTTTTCATTGATAGATCCAAACGGTAGCCGTGGTTTTCATTGATATCTACAACCAGTAGCTGTGGTTTTCATTGATATCTATAACCAGTAGCCGTGGTTTCCATTGATAGCTCCGAACAGTATTTGTGGTTTTCATTTATAGCTCCAACTAGTGGCTGTGGTTTTAGTGATGCCTCCAAACGGTGGTTGTGGTTTTCATTGATAGTTTCAAAAGTTCATTGAGAGCTCCAAAAGGTGGCTGTGGTTTTCATTAATAGTTCCAATCAGTAGCTGTAGTTTTAATGATAGCCCCAAGTAGTGGATTCATTCCACATGCACTGTACATTATATAATTATCTTAAACTGTGAGTTAAGAGTAATCCATAGCATGAATATATTCCTGGATGTTTCACTTTAAAATAACTGGTGATCCAAACCAAAGGTCTCAAGCACGATTTACGTGTCTAGGTGTCACTTTTTAAATAATTAAATATGAACAGTTTCTGCTTTCGGTTTAAATGATGGTTTGGACGAATTTTTTTTGTTTGGGATCTATCTGTTTATATTATCTAATTGGACGGTCTTTGTTCCTTGATTAAATTTATTTTATAATTTAGATGAACAGTCCTTGTTATGAAATTTAGTTGAGCTTATAATCTGGATATACATTAGTTTAGTTTTAATTTAGTTAGTTAATCATTTAGACGAATAATATTTACTCTTTGATTTAGTTAATTTGATGATTTGGATTCAAAGTTTTTATCCTTTGATTATTTGATTTGATTACTTAAAATAACATTTTTCTCTTTAAATCAGTTGATTTTATGATTTCTTATAAAGTATTTTCTCTTTAAAATCAATTAATTTATTTATTCCAGCTTCACAAAACTATTGGTTAAAGGTAGTGGTCAAAGTCATCCAATAGTAGTTATATTTAACATAAGGAGTTCATAGTGCACACTCTGAACAAAATGGTTAATCACATAGCCTACAAACTAATTTCATTTCAAAGCAGACACACCACTGAGTACTCGAACCCTAAATTTTCCACTAACAATATGGAGGATTAAATTTAGTAAAATAGGTTTTCAGCCTTAATGGGAATCAAACTCTATATCCTTTTCTAAGTAGAAAGTTTACTAATGACTTAGTAGACAAGTAGAATATGAAAATAAAATCTAGAATGTACAATTTTGTTAAAAAAATAATAAAATGTATTGACGATATTGTTATAAAATTCACTTTAAATTAATAATATAATATTTTTCTAAACTACAATAGATAAGCTAGTATTGTCAAATATAAGGTGTTAAAACTATGATTTATATACTAGGAGTTATTGGTAGAGTTATGGTATCACCCCACATCCCCCTCAAACCATAATGTTTAGCTATTTACTTAATATATAGAGGAACGAACTTATGTGTAACTAGTAAATTCCTTTGGCATTATTACTCAACATCAAACAGGAGTCCTGGACTCTTAATTAACCATGACAACCATGTGGTTCGACACCAAAATAAAGCATCCAAGCCGAAATTACAGTCGAATTTAAATGGACAATCACTCACATCAATAAGTACATGAACTAAAATGTCAATCTCGTCTACTGTCAGTGAAGATCCTAGCTTTAATCCCAGCCAGGTATAATAAGGTGTTTTATTATCTATTTGACTCACAAATTCAATTCCCGTGAATTAAGGTATATTGACACTTAATTCTTCCTTCCTCCTCCACCCTAATAGTTAGTGTGATTCAAATTACGATTAACCTGGGAAGAGTAGCAAAACTCAGGAGGATAAGGGGAGGGTGGGGGTGCGGGGGTATGGCCAACAGAATTATACATACTTTCTCATATCGTATAATTTAGTTTGTAAGAAAATCCAAAATTGTTCGAAATAATCTCTATATACCCATTTAAAATAAAACCGTTGAAGCCACTTACTAAAATTTCAAATTAAAAAATTAGTCATTATTAAACCACCTTTAAATTAATTTCCCTCAAAAGAAAATTAAAATGTGTCATTATCTTAAAACACCCTACGATTACCCGTTTTAATCAAAATCTTGTGTACCATTTTTGGAAAGTTCATTTTTTTTCATAATCAATAATTAGAATGTTACACTTAATTTTATATCTGGGATCAAAATAACTAAGAACATCTTCTAAATATAAAGTTTGAACAAAAAATTGATTTAAGCGTTTTGGCTGAAACCTCAGGTATGGACATACCTGAAAAGTCTGGTGGTTGGAAATGTAACGTTTACAATAATTTATCTATATGAGAAAGTAAAAAGAAAGGAGATCTAATATTTACTTAAAAATAGTAAAAATTATACATATTATACGTTTTATCTTTAATAGTCTAGTAAAGGGCCCTACAGTCCTAGGGTCCAAGGGGCTTAGATTTCTTGAAAAGATGTAAGTTTTCCACTTTGTAAATACAATATTGGTTTCGACAAAACTGCACGTGCTTCTTATACGGAATATTATAATATGTGAAACACATTTCTCAAAAATGTGTTACTAATAGACCAACCTTTAATATGTTTCCTCATAAAAAATATAATTTTGTTAATCATATGAAACACTATTACCGTAAGGTTTTAAAACAATTCTGTTATAACAGATATTTTAAACATATATACATTGTTTAAAACATCACCTCTTAGAAAACTATTCTTAAATATTTATTATTGATGATGTAAAACACTCCCAAGTTACTGTGTACAGATATATTTTGTAAAGAAGCGTCAAACAAATTTCTTTAATTTCAAATTTAAAAAATATTACTTAATAAAATACCCATAAAAATATTACGCCCCAAAAAGTATGAAATATTAATTATTTCAAATACTTCCAGACTATTACATTTAAACAAAATCAATTAAATCAATTTTAGAAGAGTATTTAATTTTCAAAAATAGATCAACATTAAATAACAATTAAAATTAAGGCGATATGGAAAAAACGCACCTGGTAATGATTATTTATATAATATCTGACTATCTGATTTTTAGCAAAATCTATAAAATGGTCTAGGCCGTAGCCACAGGACACAGAAAATTAACTGTATGACCTACTTGTTTGGGTCTGGGGCATATACAAGGTAAGATTTGTCAACACCTTGGAGACGAACTTTGTTAACGGTTTCAATACTTTATTTATAAAAAAAATTAAAACAGTATTACATTAGTTTTTTAGAAAGAAAAGGTTTGCAAAATGATTTTTTTTTCAGAGTAAAAATAAAACCAGAATTATCTCATTAGTTTTGTTTTACAGTTAATCAGTTAAGTAGAAGCCATTTTTTTTCTTGACCTACAACGCCAAGCTACATTTATGAATTTCATTTATTCTATAAAAATAGTTTAAATAACATTATATTTCAAATTAATAATTATTTTAAATTTAAGAACATTTTAAATCCAACAATTAAATAGGCCTTAAAAATGTAGAAGTTTAATGTAATTACTTGATAATACACTTAACATTTTTTATGAAAATATAAATATATAACAATATTTTAAAATAATATAAAGAATAAGATTTGATAATAGTTATTTATACGGCTAGAGCTGTAAACGATTAAAGGATTGGGTTTAATTTATTGGAAAATAAAATATTGTTATGTAAAAATGTGTTAACTCAGATAATCCATTATAACGATATTAAAAATTTGTAATTCAATATGGGAATTTAAAATTTAATTTCACCAAGAAGGTTTGCAAAGTAATTCACTTAGTAAATAACTAAGAGATTTAAGCCAATGCTTAATTTTTCATATCTTACTATTTGATTTTATAGATTTGTATACACAGTGAAATGAATAGTACTACACATTCGTGCATAGCTTCCAGTTTATGACAACATTTAAAAAAAATCAGACACCACTTTAATACCCACAAATGGATTTTATTTAGGAAAAATGAACATACATAAACAATTAGACATGCTTATATATATAAAGAGACTGAATAAAAAAGTCAAGCCTTGGACATTTAACTTTATGCATCACGCTCTTTAACGACTTAGCTACCCGCCTGGTGACCTGGTGGTCTAGGGGTAAGGTGTCAGACTTCTATGCTGGCGGCCGGGGTTCGATCCTCGGTCCCGGCACTGATTTATCTGATTACCAAACCCTTCCTTCACCTCTGACAAGGCATCTTGTGAATGTGGGGAATGCCAGGCCTCCACCGTGGTTCGGATTCCACGTTAAACTGTAGGTCCTTCATTTCATCTCACAATCACCCTACCATTACACATTAGCGTAAGTGCGTATAACCCGAACGGGTAGTAAGACGCGGTGCTAATAATAATAATAATAATAATAATAATAGCTACCCGCCAAATTGTCAAAGTACAATGCATCTTTTTCCCTCTCATGCTTCACTAACTAATGTCCGACCGAACATTCGGCTTCGGTCTCGGCTTCGGCCACCTTGGGCCATAAATTGCACCTTTGTTATAATAATCGGTTTCTACCCAAATTAGACCGCAGGTTTTTCCGAAGCCGAAGGTTAATTTAACTTATCTTACCGAATGTACGTTTGGGGGTGCGGTGCGGGAGCGGTCACGTGACAAGTGACAACTGACAAGTCACTGCATGTTGGATTAAGGCGCCCGGTCGGTAGTCTAGTCAGTAGTCAGTAGTGGCCCCACATGGTCCGTGTTTACTATAGTCCAATGTTACTAACAGATTTATTATGAACTTTCCTTTCAAATAATGACTAATATAATTTAATTATTATATACATACAAGGTAACTGATAATTTGTTTTATAGGACTGAAGGGCAATACAAAATAAATTAGTCAATTGTCCAAAGCCAAATTTTAAAGGAAGAAGTGATTGATATTTTTGTCAAACCTTATGTCTTTATATTATCTTGTACCCCAATTTAGAAAATATATTCTACTTTATTTTATCAACATTTAAAAATGTGACCTGTTATTTAAATAAACAGATCTTAGATTTAAAATGCAACAGAAATTGCATAAAACTTAAAAACAAGGATTTTTCACAATAAATGCGATTTCTTCAGCTTCGGATTTGGCTTCGGCCGATGGGGAAAAAGAAAACGAAGTTTGGCTTCGGCTTCGGCCATAGAAATTACCTTCTGTCGGACACTATCACTAACCCTTTCCCTATTACTGTCCAATAACCACTGAAGATTTGGTCATTTTGCGATTTGTAGTAATGATTTGTGAGACATACAGAGTGATTCAAAAAGTTAGATCAAAACTTAAGGAGAGTATAGAATATAGAGGGACTGAAGTAAAACAACTTTGGAATAAGAATTCATGTCAAACGAAGTCATCCTAAGTCGGGTGAAGCCGTTGAAGGTGAATAAGTCTGATACCATTCCGCTGAAATAAGTAGGAATTCAGAAATTCCCGCACATTGAACGAAAAGTGTGTTGGTGCTCCTTTCTGTTGCACCCACATTTGCTGATGAGCATAAAGTAGCACATCTGGTAATAGCTGATACACAATATCTTCCATAACGATTTTGTAAATAAGTCCAGTGATACGGTATGTCAGGAGTTCGTGTCGAATCACATTATCGCCGATGATACCCTCCAAAACACTCACAGCAAACCTTAAAAAATGTGGTTTGTTCAGACAACGCTGCAAAATCATTTGATGACGTCTGCGGATGGAAGTAGAAGTTAGGCCCCTTTTGTGTGATTCAAGATTAAACTAGTAGGAAAATATAAATGTCTGCTTAATTCGACGGAATTATATCAGACTTTTCCACCTTCAATGGCCTCGCTTGACTTCGGAAAACATGGATGGATTTATATTATAAAGTAATGGTTCTATCCGAGGTACTCTATACGCCCCTCCAGTTTAAATTTTGAACTTACTTTTTGAATCACCCTGCATTGAAAAAAAATATGTATTGGACTTCAACTAGTCAACACATATCTAAACTGAGAGAGCATTGGTTTGTCGAACAAAAGGATGAGGTTTCAAATTATTATCCAGACATATTTTAAAATACCGTCCCTAGGACTTTCTTTGCGATTTTTAGGGGCAGGATATTTGAAGTGTTCTTTCTAAATCGACCAATCGTGTCAATACACAACTTACAGAACAACTTATTTCCAAAACGTACAGAGACCTCAGTCTTACGGCCGTCAATTCATTATTGTAAAAGGCAAAGCCAACATTTCACTAATTATAAATTACTTAGCCACAACAGGAATCGAACCCACGACTCCAGTTCATTAAACAGACTAGATTCCAACTGAGTAATTGTGGATTCACATGCTCGTCGAAAAACAAGTGCAGAACAGAAATGTGGTCACGTGATGAGCTCTAATCCAATCACAAGATTTCCGGCTCTTCGGTCCGAGCTGTTCTGCTTAAGTTCATCTTATCTCTATTTAGTCCGCTCTGCTTGAGATTTTTGGCACAGGAGAACCAATCAATTCTAAAAACCAACCATATCAAATCAGTGCACATGTGAATTTGACATCGCATGCGCTGTAGAGTTAGCAGCCAGAAGAGAACTTATTTGGCCGGTGTGAGGATATTTGAAACAACCCGTTATTGTAAAGCGTGTATATCGATGTATTGGATTGTGCCATGACATAGCGTTAAAATTTGAAAACATCTGTCAGGAGAATGAAATAAAATAAATGTTTATCTACTAGAAAATAAATGATGTTGATAACCATCTGGGATTTTTTAAGTTTGCTTTGCAATGCATTATGGGTCAACTCACAGCTGTGAATTGCTGCACTACTCAAGCAAATTCCGCTTTATAGTTTCGGTGAATGAGTGAATCAAGCTTAAGAGAGTAGCATTGTAGATGCAAGCAAAAATAATAGCCATTTTCCAGAACAAATTGTATGCAATGAGGTTTACAAATTTTATGGGTTGTTAAACCTACAAATCAGGGTTTTTGTAGTCTTGAATTAATCGACCTAGTAGTTCCTTCTATCTCTCTCGCCCTCACACCATATTAACAAGACATCGCTATATTTAAAATCTCTTTAAGGGTCCCTTGAATTCCCCCTTCCCTGCTTGCAAATTGATAAAAATAGCTAATAAAGAATCACTGTTTAAGCATTCATTGCCGCAAGCCACGCGTTTTTCAAGAGACGATAGGTTGGAGCTACCCGCAATAGTGACACAAAGGTCACCTGTGACATGCTAAATTATAGATTAAACATACATATTGTGTAATGCAACACGACCGTTAAGCTTGAATGGCACACAGAACATGGCACGTGCCACATGGAGAAATAAAGTCGCGATGGAGTTGTTTGACGATCTTATGCTGGGTAACGCACGCCCTAGTAAGCATAGGGAATAAATTTAAAGCTTGTATTGTATGGTTTGATGGTGATCAAGTGGTCAGGGTACCAGCTTCTGACGGGTGCATTGAGGCTTCTTTTCCTAAAAAGTTTCCACTCTCCATTAACTCAAATAATATTACCATTCCTGTGAGCTCTATCTTACTCTTCCATACTCCCATTAGTGTAATCATATAAACAGTCCAGATTTGTAGTAAAACGTATTGAACAAACAAACCCAATAGCAAAATAAAAACAAGTAAAATATGAATATCCACACAAGTGAGCACGTGGGATAAAACCTTACTCCACTGTTTTGGTTTGAAGACAACGACGAGATCGAAACTTAAATCCCGCTCGAATGTACTCAGATTATATTTTGTAGATAATTTACCTCTTCTTCTTCTTCTTCACAAAAATTTTGGGTAAATTTCCTCTAATTTATACCTTATTATTATTATTTAACCCTTTAGTGCTAATAAACAGATATCCGGGACTGATATAAGATGTGGTGAACATATAAACCTCAAAAACAAAATAATGATTCGTAAAATATTCATGGTTTGATATATCCCTTTTTGAATCCTCCCTGATACGTTATATACGTTGCTCACTGCAGTATAATTTTCATTTTAAGAGGAAGTTTTATTTAACGTTCTTCACGCCTTCCTTTCACTTTCCACTCCCCTTTCCCTTCCTTTCTCTCTCTCTCTTTTTTTTTATATAAGATTCAAGGCATGCTGAATTGGAGTGCAAGCAAGTAGCTGCTGCCGAAGCGGACCGTATGTAAATTAGAGCTAGCCTGGTTCGTTCTATCTATACTGCAAATAGAAGTTTGTAAGCAATGAATGTTCTCAACTAAAAAATATTATTCTCTCACAAGTTCTTGGCACATTTGCTACAACGTACAGTCTCGTCGAAGAAAATAGTTATTTTAGGAGTTTAATTATTATTTCACCCGTGGAAACAGATCAAAATATTTACTTTAAATAAACTAATATGCATGAAAGATGTATAAACAATGATAAACTATTTTAGACATAATCACAAATTCCCTCAGCTATTATAATATTGATAAACTATATATATAATTGTACAGAGACTAATTACATCACTATACATATTTACGGTCACATGGTCTAAGGCACCAGAGTCGGAACAGGCTGGATTTTCAGAAACGTGTTTGAACCTCAGCGTGCTGTATTAGGGGTGGTATTCCACAATAAAAATTATTTGTGGATTTCTCGTCCTTTATCCATGCCTAAGCAGATTTAATTCATCCAAATTAGCATTCTTACTCATTCTTAATGAATTAAGCAGCTCATTTACCTTACGTATATATATAGTTTACTGAACAATTTTTTTTTACTCTTTAATTCAACTATTTTCTTGAAACCGATATCTATTTATTTATGTTTACTAGTTGATATAGTAGACTTAACTTTAAAAAAATCAAGTGACCTAATTTATGAATTCATTCCTCTTGTTATGAATTAATCAAGTTTTTATTATATCTTATTGAAATGTAAAATTAATAATTCCTTTCTTTAGCTTGATCGCCAAATAAAATAAAAATCGACGAAATATATCCCAAAATAAAAAGTGTAAATTGTTGCATTCCTTTTATTAAAATTATCCCTATTATGGGGAGCATTATTGAAACGAACACCAAAAAGATTGTCTAAATTTACTTTATAAGAAACAAACATAAATAAACCTAATTTTTAAGCTAAAAAAACACATTAAAATACATGGATTTAAGGAGAGAATACAAATACAATAACAGTTGCTCTCTTACGTGGAGGTATTGTTTTTGCAATGAATGCCAAAATAAATAGTTTGAATTTAATACAAAAAAATTAATTACACTTAATTTACACGCAAAACCATAACAAAAATAAGACTCAAATTCAGACTTACGTGTAGGCATTATTTCAATGAGCCCCAAAATAAAGAGTTTAAATTGGCTATATAAGAAACAAAAGTAAAGGAAATTGAAAGAAGCCTTATATAGTAAGCAACCTATCACAACAAACAAAATTGTGATTTTGGATTGAAATTAAACAGTAAGTAAGAATATTATTCGAAGCGCAAACGCATTCAACACAGTTAACAAATCTAAATGATGGAAAAGAATAAAACTTACTTAAGCCGAGTGATTTATAAGCACACTCAGATTTCCAAAGAAAGCCTAATTCACGTCCCTCCCCCATCTTACTGGTTGAATCAAGTGCCATGCCATGTCGAGTAGCGGTGACGTATAGTTACTACTGATGCAACAGCTTACCCTGTTCCTGGAAAAGTAAGCAACGCAACAGAAAAAGTCTCTACTCGATCTAATGAGAACTTTCCGAGTTTACCAGCAACAAACAAACACACAGAATTAATATTCTAAAAATAGATTATTTGATATTCGTATTGTATATTTTACCCAGACAAAATAGAAACTCCACCAAAACTTGAATATAAAGTCTGACCTTAGAGTTTTACTGTATTATATATATATATGATAAAGTCAAAACTAAATAAATATAAAATTTAATTTAACAATACTGAAACCACTTTAATTAGGTTAATTTCATGTTTAAAAAGATACTACTTACTTGTTTTTTGAGTGGATCCTTAGGTTAAGCTATTTTTAAGGACCTTAGTTTAGCAAAGAGAGACAATTTATATAGCTAGTTAAAAGACAATCACTATACTTTTTTCATAAATCGTCGTAATTTAATCATAAAGTGTGCACTGTACACCATGCATTGTTTACTATTAGTTAAGTGCTATGCATGAATACAAACCGAGACTTATCTATGTAAATCAATGTTAAAACGAGAGTTGTTGGGATACTTATGGGTATTTTTATTTATCAAAGAAACATTAATTAACTTCTAATTTTAATGGATAAAATTAATTAAAACATATCTAAGATTAAGAAGCAAGTTAGTTATAATAGCTCTCCTACGTGGAAGCATTGTTACAGTAAACACCATAAGACATAGTTTAATTTTACCATCTAAAAATTAAAAATAAACTAAATTAAATCAATACTTTATTGTAAGTTCCTTAACCTAACAAACCATACTGTGCTGTTAGCTTACTACCAAAAAACAAAAATAAATAAACCTAATCTATTTGCAACACAATACAATGATCGAAAATATATTCTATGACTTTTAAGCTTTAGCTGACAACAATAATACCAAAAAAGCACACAATAAATTTTCTTGTTAATTTTTATGTTTATTTTTCATATTTGTTTTAATCCCAAAGCACTATTTGCCAAGGAGGTTTATTATCGCTTCGTTGATATTTCTAACACCTTCGTTGCCAAGGAGACACATTATTCTTGTTTCGTTAGCGCTAATGTCCACGTAAAAGTGTTCGTAAAGCTAACTAGATAATTAACTTCAGGTTAGTACATATAACGTTCACATTAACAACGTTAAACATTCCGCCATGTTGTTTTAAAGACGACGATTATTAATAAAGAGAGATCATATTTATTTATATTCTGAAATGGATGTTTTATTGTATGATGATATTGACTCAAGCTCCTGAAAAAAGAAATATAATAAAAAGTAGCGGTTAGTATTTCAAAGAATTGACGCGATAGATTGGACCAACTAAGATCTGCCTTGATTAGTTTTAAGAACAGCTTTTTTAGACGTTGTAATAGCTTGCTTGTATTCTCTATGATAAATTATCCCAATCAAAAGCCTTGAAACAAATCTAGCGCTCTGGGAAGGTTAACGATAAGTAGCAATGAAAGGCACATTTTGTAATTTTTCGAGCACATAAAAATTGTATTTTAAAAACACAACGGCAAGTTTATCCAATAGACTTTACGATCAGCTAAGCTACGAAAACTTTGAAGAGACATTGTAATATTGGGCATAACAGTCAGTTTCTTAGACACTACTTCACTCACTGATGATATAGCGCAATGGTATGTAGCTGACCCTGTTTCCTGAATAATGAGTACGACAGAAGAAATCCCGTTTCTATGAGGACTTTTTGAGCTCACTGGCAACCAACTAACAGAAACATAATTGAATGTACTGTACATGCAGATATATAGTTCTACAATATCTTTCTTAAGGTATGTATAATAATTTTTGAAAGGATTTACTCGATTTATAATTTCCACGTGTCTTCAGGGGTCTGATTAGTGACACTTAAACCAAAATTATTTTATAGTTTCCACGTATAAAGAAGAGTTTCTGTTCTTATTTATCATCAAATTTAACTAAAGAGTCAATTTATCGATTTGAATGAGGCTTATTTTTATGATATTTATAATCTTTCAGGAAGGTCAAAAATATATGTATTTATAGAGCTGGGTTGTGAAAATAAAACCAATACAGTTGATGATTTTTCATCAAGGGGTTATCAAGGGTGGATGTCTATTTCAAAACGAAGGAAAAATAATTTCTGGAGATAATTCAAACTTAAGTTCAAAGAGAAATGAAAACTATTTTTTGTTATTGGCTCGTATTCACATAATTAATTGAAAAGTGTTTCTTTGGGTAGCAATTATCACACAGGTAGCTTTACACAGCCTTATTTGATGTTTTCTTAAATGTATATAGATATTAATTTAGAAAAACAGAGGACTTCTACCATTAAAAGGTGGTTGCAATTGCACAGTGGTGAAGGAAATTATCTTAAAAAATATAATGTATATTTGTGTATAAACACTGTAACTCAAAGTCCAAGAATAATTACTTAATTACTTTGTGAAACTTAGAGGTGTGCAATTCAAGCGTTCCCTCAACCTCCTCTTTACCTGTAGCCAAAGATAAACACCTAAGCCATTACACCACCGGTCCAGGTGAATCCAAAACCAAGACACTTAGAGAGATGAAACCATATAGGCTTATTTTTAGAAACCCGAAGGGAATATTCTGGAGAATTTATTTTTACTTTAGAGAGCATAAAATCTTAAACCACTATTTCGGGTAGCTCATAAAGCAATAAACATTAAAAATTAAATCTTGGTATGCAGTTTTAGAGATACTTGAGAATGTGCATACAAGAAGGTTGGCTTTACTCTGGCATATTGTGAGTCCTACATCTTGGACTGCGTTATCACTAGATAAATTATCTCTAAAACTAAAAATAACTGCAAGCTGAAACTTGGCATAGTTTGTGTACTCGTGTACTTATTTGGATGTTTTCACCTTTGGTATACCTTACTTTACTTTACTTTACCACATGCTGAAATTTTAACACTTTAAACCACGTGACTACTTTGTAGGATATCTTTAAAACTAATTAGAGTTTGACAAAGCTTTATAAGAAAGCGAGAGAAGAGGAGCCCCCAGAAAATATTTAATGTTGGGGATATCTAGAAACTATTTAGCGGATAAGTTTATCGTATATATATATATATATATATGTGTAATTTTTATAGTTAAATTAAAGGGTTTTTCACAGTATACTGTATTTCTAATCAAAATATACAAAATTTTATTACTTATTTAGATGGTTTCCTATTTAAGCTATCAGTATATATTTATTTTAGATTTTGTGTGATTACAAATTAAAATTTCCACCCACCAATCAAAATGTGGTTGGATAAAATTTGCCCATGTTATCCCTTCCTACATAACAGTACGTCATCAAGTTATTAAAATTGTTCATGAAATGTTGTGACAAAAAATAGATTTAACTGGGAGAGATTTCTCAACGTAAATATTCATCAAGTGACTTGAAATACTGGGGTTCAAATCCTGTAAGGTGTATCATAATGTTAAGTTTATGTAAGAATGATTTGGTTATTATGTAGAGGTGACTTGTTTTATAACTAATTGGAGAAATATGTATGCTCCAAAATATAGTTGGCAACATGGTTCAAAATGTATAAATTAATAGAGAAAGACTAGGTGGGTGAATTTGAGTTTCGTATGCTGCATCCTCATGAAGAGAAGAGGTACAAAGATTATCGAGCCAAGGCCTGACTGTTATTCATAATAAGTGGCTACATTTCTTTAAATTTAAAGCCTATTTAAACATGTAATACAAATACTAACATTGTGTTTTTTTATAGTTGATGAATACTAGGTATATATTTTACATCCTGTACTTAGGTAACTTAGTTAGATATATAAATTTATTTCATATTAAAACATTGGCTAGCTCTAAACTATCATTGTCACACACAATACAAGTTACTCAAGATAAACATTTATATTACATTTATTTGTTGATAAATCTATGAACAATTTTCTCTTTCACTTTTTAATTTGTGGTTACTTAACAATGTTTAGAGATTAGTATCGTCTCTCTTTGACTGTACCCGTAAAAGTGATAAAGTCAATAATTACATGCTATTCTCAGAAATCCTATTTTTAAAATATTATGTATGACTTTTTTTTTTGTGAGATTAAGTCTAGATTATATAAATACATATTAAAATGTTGATTGCTTATTTTTTCCCTAATTAAAACTTACTAAGCCTTTTAATTTGTACAAACTTTACTTTATTCCAACCCGCATTGGTGATGATGTGGTTTAAAGCGTCAGTTTTGTAATAGATGGGACTAATTGTGAAGATGTGGCTGAAGCTCGAACGTCTGTCTAGGGAATATTCTTTGGTTTTCCATACGTACTCTATCACTATGGCTATAAATATTAACTTTCTAGGATAACGAAATCAAATTTCTCCCTACATTATCTCCGTATCCCTAAATTTTATATTGATTCCAGTAGACCAAGACGTCATTCTCACTTAGTATGTTTTCTGAAGGATGGAGTTTCGTGGTCATATAGTGACTGGATGTATTGAGTGTGCTTACCTTAATGGTTTAACACTCTTCCTTCAAGTAAAAGTGGACACATTTTCTCTATATTCTCCCTCACTCAGTATTGCCAGATTTGTATAAATGCGTATTGCCCGGATGGATAGAAAGATGAGGACCAAAACAAAAACACTTATCATTATGGATGGCTCTTTAGTTGTTGCAAAGGTAAGTTAGTCTTGACAGGACTGTACTAGTAAATTGTCTCCAGTGATTCAGTAAGAAACTTTCTTTTTAAAAAGCAATACGTCATATATTCGTTCAAAAAAATTATTTCGTGTGTGGTTGGTCAAATATGCAGTGTAAATAAAGTAAAGGTTTACTAGTGCAGTCCTGCCAAATTCTTATTCTCCTTGGCAACTACCAACGCACGAGCATAGCCAGCTTATTATTCATAGTTCTTTAGATTTATTAGTTTGAAAAGGACTACGTTTTGAATGTTCCAAATAAATATTATAAGATTGCACATAGGTCGATGTGGCCAATCAATGACTGAGTTGGTCATGGCCACTTTTACCAGCAACTCCCACGGTATTAATCTATGTATTTTTGTCACACACACACACATTTTCCTCGCCACTCAATTAAAGCAATGTAAATATATACTGAGGTAGAATATATTTACTACTTTTACAACACGTACAGTCATCAAATAGAATAATTTCTCTCTCTCTCTCTAATTTTGACGAATATAGATCCTCCTTCCTTCTCCCCCCCTCCTCCGCCCTCCCCCCACCATTTTATACGTTCTCATTTATGTAGTGTTGTGGAAATTGAATGGAAGGCAATGTTTGACAACAACGAAAAGGATATTATATATCCCTCCCCTACATATATCTTCCCTTCTTCACCCTCTTCTACTCTGAAAGCAAAATTGTTATTAACCCTCTCTAGGTAGTAAAGCCGTGTGTATTTATTAAGCATATAAGGTAATCCACCAATGTACATACAAAAATACAGTTTTTTTCTAACAGTATTTTACAAAATACATAGCTTCACAAATATATATATATTAATGTATATATATATATATGTATGTACACAAAGAAATATGTAACATAGTGGACATCATAAATATTTGTTATAGCTTCAACTTATATTCACCAGCATGGGTATCTTTTTTCTGACTTTAGTGTCCAGTGTTTGTTCATAACACAGGACATATAGTTTTACAAGTTTTATTTTCAAAATAATGTTTTTGTTTTCCATTTGGCCTCCAAGGAAATGTCTGATAAGTTGATTTTCATTCTAATTACACGACTCGCTTCTCTACAGAAAGAAAAGGTAAACAATATTGTGTTAAGACACGCGATTGAAATAATCACTTATGTTGCTTTAAAGTTTGATCAATGTTTAAATAACCAAGAGTGATTATTGCTTGACGTGAAAATCATATTGTTTTCTCGATTAACTATAATCAAATACATATATACTATTTTTATTCCACTTCAGCGTGTGTAAAAAGTCCCATTGTTTATTAAAAAAATTTAATCTGATTTAATAGCCCTAAATTTACCGTAGCCTCTGTGCGTAGGTATGAGTACACCCTTAATACTTTTTCAAAAAATTGGCGGAATTTTACGGAAATTTATATAAACTAATGTTTCCCAATCCTTTTGTTTAGTTATAGAGTATAGAGTATAGAGTATAAGAGTAATCTCTTAATTACTTACTTATTCTATGGCATTAGGAATTTTTAAGTTCATTACCGCACTTACAAAAGTAAGTCACATAAACCTATCCTGAGCTAGTTACTTGACCAGGACCAAATTGAAATATAATTATTTCCCTTCAGAAAACTTAAGCAGATGTTTGTAGAGGGGATACCACAAGAACATTAATAATAAAACTATAGCTAATTTTTAAGCCCATACACTTTATTGTTATTTAAGAAAATTACTATCCAAATTAGGGTGTGTCTGTATATGTGAAGTGAATTCTTGAGCATATTGAGGGTTTTTATTTGAAATGTTAAATGGAGAAATCATTCGAGATGGCTCTTAGTGTACTCAGGAACACAACCCAAGAATAATTTGTTCATATTTAATAAGTCTTTAAAATATTAACTCTGATCAAAATAAATTACAATAATTTAACTCTAACCAAAAGACATTAAAATAATTTATAATAAAATTAAAATAGAGCAAAGCAGTTTAACATAAATTGTACGAAATTCTGCACGGACCTTCTCACGCCATTGTTTAAAAAATGAAAATATTTATTCTAAGCTCGTAATATGTGTGAAACGAAATAATATACACTAGCAATCCTGAGCAAAAATTGCGTTATACTTACGTTAAACACTTTTGGCTTCCAGATTTAAATTTAATGATTTTATTTTTAAAGAAGTCCTCACCTTTGGACAAAAAAAAAAGAAGATCGATATTGGGTCCATATGGGTCAATAATTCGCAATAAAATTTCGACTTCTGGTTAAAATGTTTGACATTTTATTGGGGGTTGCACATCTTATAGTTTTCGCATTGTTATTACATTCCTCATTTTTAAATAAGACCAATGAAAATGCTAAATATTGACTTTTGAATCTAAATTGATAGAGAGAGAGTGATAATTGCTGTACAAACATTTAATTTAAGAGGTTAACGAAAAAAGAACATCAACATTTGAGAGACTTACCTATCTACTTGCTTTATGGAACTAAAGAATTATTGCGTTGAAACTAAAGTAGTATCTCTTTAAAACTAAAGCTCACCAAATTGTATTAATATATTTGCCAATATCTCTGAAACTATTGGTTTTATAGATCTATATTTCAAATAAAAGTTTACTTTTATTTTTAATGTTAATACTATTTTGCAACGATAAGCTTTCAATAAAATAAATATTTGCAGAGATAAAGAAATTTCCACCTCTGTAAATCACCCTAAATGTCATTTTCATAGGAAAATGAAAAAAATACTCTTTGTTTATAATCTTAATCAAAGCATAGATACAAATTTTAATCAAAATCGTTAGAGCCGATTTTGATAAAATTGATTTCTCTTTTCGTTCATGATTAAACTACACTTAATTGTAGGGTTAAATAGATACACAGATGACTGCATTGCAAAAACACCTTTTAGAGTTCATGGGTTATGAAACTTCAACATCCATCAAAATCTCTGGTTTTATTGTTGTTACGGTCGCAATACTTGACATTTAAGCATCCGAAAATGTAAATTTATATATATATATATTTGCGTTTAGCTTGAAAATGATTGGTTTAAAAAAAATGTTTCAAATAAAATATTTGTGTCATAAATAGACCTATATATTTGTAATGATAATTTCATATCTCATATACTTTATATATGTGATAAAAAAATAAGAATTTATGCTTCAGACCGGAACCCTTAAATTCATTTTACCAAAAAAATGAGAGTAGCCATTTGGTTTATAATATTGATCAATGCTAAGAAATGAAATTTAATTATAATCGTTAGAGTCGATTTTGATGAAATAATTTTTTTTCTCTTTTTGCCCTTCAGTAAATTACCCTTAATTTTAGTGCTGGATATCCAATTCCTAAAACTCCTTGGGGTAACCCTATAAAAAAACCTAGATATAAAGTTTTAGCCCGATCAGTAAAATAGTTTAGGCTATAGTCCAAGGTACATAACGATAGACGGAGATTCAAAAACTACATTTTAATAATTGGGGGGTCATGAAACGTCTACATTCATTAAAATTTTGAGTCCAAATATTTTAATGATCACAATATTCTCTCTACCTGTGAGATTATGAGAAAGTAAAAAATAGCATTGTTAGAGAAATATTTACAAATAGTTTTAAAAGTACACTACTTATGGTATATTACAATACTATTTAATGTGCCTCATGGGGTAGAACCAGGATACTCTAGATATATAATAATAATAATAATAATAATAATAATAATAATAATATAATAATAATAATAATAATAATTTTGGCTAAGCATTTTATTAGCCATTTGGGTTAATCTTGTTTAGTTACACTTATATAGAAGGGGCGAGGAAAGCGTGGTTTAAAGTATACATACCCGTATTTGCGTGGAGAGAGAATATAAGCTATCAAAGAAAAAATACCCTAAATTCAGCCATCTGGGATTCAAACACCAACATCCCCATCACAGGCAATTTAAACTAGATTAATTTAGCACGTATTCCAAGTTCCCACCAATTAAGATGATACTTGATCATTCTATAACTCTATGATAGTGGAATGATTCATTAGATTTACTAAGCAAACTATAGTATTATGTTTTCCTTAAAATAAAGTAGAAATAAAAAGATATGTTTTAAAAGCAATTTAAATAAAATAAGATTATTTTAAGGAAAATCAAACTCCATGATTTCTACAAACAATAACCTACCAATAGGGGCTATATTTTTGGGGTTGTTGACTGTATCTACCACTAACCTCGTATATAATCACAATCCCCTTTAATAAAATCATATAAATAACAATGGAGACTCAAAACAGCCTTTTTTTTAAACTTTTCATGAAAACAAATGATTTAAATGACAACCTGTATTAGTAAATGAATTTTTTTTTTAAGTAGTTGCCCATCGCTTTTATTATCCTCACAATGATCCTAAATGTCGAACATAGCCTTTTGCAGTTAATTACAGAGGATAATAGAAACAACGCCGAAGGGCATATTAATTAAACCAAGCTTTGTATTGTGTATTGGTATAAATCTATACTTCACTTTAACACAAATATAGAAGCAATATTAATCTATTTATCCCTTTTCATTGGCATCAGTGAGAAATACTGCTTAATTGATTATAAAAATAATATTTACATTTTATCTTCACCTAGTTATTAGTAGAATACGAAATTTGTTTATTTAAAAAAAAAACTATGTATTTAAAATATTATGACTAAATCTTGAATCGCTCAAAAACAATTTTTTTGCCTTAATTTTGACAATAAATAATGACCATCTTTAAAAACTTTGAATAAATTAACAATTTTTAAAATGTGCTACGTTCATAGTTTTCAATTAATTGGTGCGTTAACACAATGGTTATATTCTATTTAATTTGCTTGGATCGGAATGAAGACCGTATCTAGAGGAAATGCGTCATTTATTCCAGATTATTTTTGATTTCTTCATTTTTATAGATCCGAACTTTGTAAGAACTTGACCTCAGTATTTCACTCTGATCACCACGTCTTAGCCTGACATTTAATTTGCGTTTTGCAGCTACTGGTACGGTTGACACGTGTGGGATTATTGTATGAAACATTCCAGTTTAAGGAGTCGATAACTGTGGCGTCTTTGATGTTGAAACTTGTCCAATCCTAGAAGCTGATGAGAGTGATGCTGTTCAAGTTGACAGTTGTGGAGTAATCGAAGTAGATACAGGGATGACTTAAGGGTCGGGTGAACCAGGTGGCTGCCGGGGCGCCAGCTCAATAGGAGCACCAAACAGAGTAACATCCTAACCTAACGTAGCCCGGCTTTGATGATAAAATAATCTCCAACCCTCACAACTTCTAACCGAGTAAAACCTGGGGGAAATAGTATAGTTGCTAATCATAACAATCGTTCACTTTTTGATACTAGCATGACATTTGAAATATTAGTATAGATTTTATGGTGAATAAAATAGGATATAATGCAATTCATACAAATTTATTTTACCATCTTGAAAAAAATTTGCGCCTCAACACTTTTTTTGCAATTATTTTGTAATCTGTTCACTATATAAAATTGTTTCTTATAATATAAAATAACAAACATGTGTCTACATTTTTCTTTTAATGCCAAGAGTTTTCGTACAATCTCACAGTGAAAAGCTTGGAGTATTATTTACATTTGTGGAGTTTCCCTTAATAATATTTTCTCCCATGCCCAGGTTACGTTAGGATTGGTGTTGCAGGTTTGGGGATTATTTTCATGTTTTCCAAAAATAAATCCTACCCGTGTTCAAAATTTACCTCGGGCTGCCCGTGAGTAAATATCTGTGAGATTGTGGATTTAGATGTAAAAGGATTATTATAGATTCAAAAATTGATTGTGAATTTGCATGCCCAAAATTTGACGGGAGTGAAGTTTAAGGAGAAGCTGGTTGTAGTTTTCCGTGTAGATTAATATCATTTGTTTTATTTATACCTTAATAATTACTTATCATTATTCCTTATAAAAAGTGTTTACTGTATTCCTTAGTCCGCCTGGTATTGGTCGAAAGCAACATGTATAGTACTAGCCAATCTGCATGGCAATCAAAGTATGACAGCCAGTATTATATTTTATTTATTGACTAAATAAATATCATAGCTTGTTTTTGAGTCGTGCCTTTATTGTATAGGTCAACAAAAAAACCAATTGTACCAACCTTTTGAGCGCAAGAAGTCTTGAAAATATTGTTTATACAACTAAACAAAGCACCAAAACTAATCAAACATCGTGCGCTCCGTACAACTCAATGTAGCGCCTTCAACTAACTGTTGTGTACAAAGGCCGGCAAGAGCCATAATCTAATAATCCTATACCTCAGGCCTCGGTTATAGTGCTATCTATTTACTTGGAAATTAGCGGCTTGCTTAGGCTGGCCACACACTAAATGAAACATTTTGTTTTACGTCAAGATTTTTGTTGCAACGTGCTGCAGACGTCTCGACTACCATAACATCCAAGGAAGCGTTGCACACCACTTGGAACAATGTCGAGAGGCACCTCGAGAAGCCTTTCGACAAAAGGCGGTGCTCCTTTCATTTGACAAAACACGAAACACAATTTGAATCAAGCATGTGCCAGGCCCCCGAATTAAATGTAGATTATCGGCCATGTTGTTATTTAAATTATTTTACCAAACTGAGTTTCACTACAAAGAAATTAGTGTATATTTTTTGATTTATTGGGTGAACTAAATATTATTTTTCAGGTTGCACATAAAAAAACAGTGTTATCTGCCATAGAAGAATTTTTACTTCTCCTTTCTCATTAGCAATCATAGTAACCCAAATGTATAAATTCTCTTAAAAAAAACAACTAAACACTGCACTCAAATATTTGATGGCTCACTTACAAAAGATGGGAAATCGAACAATTATAACTTGTTGCGAGACAAGATGTCTCCGATGTCTCTATACCAAATACAACGTGATGCGACATTTTACCTTTAAACAAATTGTCGCGAATCGTTTGTTGCATTTGATGTGTGACCAGCCTCAGCCGGTAGCTGCGATCGTTGCGGTGTTCACATAGTAAGAGTGGCGTATAGTCGAATCAATAGCAGTATGACTGCAATATTGACGTGAGCTGTTTCATCATGTCACTGTGAAAACTTTCTTTGGAAATTAATTTTACTAGTTTACTAGTTTAATAATTAAAAAATATTTTGTTACAATTAATTAGTTAAATTGCAAGTTTTATGAACGAGTATTATTGAATTGAGAAAAAATTGGTTTTTATAGTAAAAAAAAAGCCTCTAATAAATTATAGTTTAGTCGTTTGGTATCATTAAATATTGAATGGTAAAGAGGCGTGAGATAAAAAAATAATAATAAGTGAAAGGGAGGCTCGGGCATTTAACAAGTTTGTTTGAAATTCGTAAATTAGTTAAAAAGCTAAAAGCGAGACAAAAGTATAGACAAACGAATTTGAGATCTCGTCAGTTTTATTTATCTCTCCAAGACCTAACTCTAAGGAGTAAGAAAAAGTTCAACGTTTGCTTTATATTTTAATATCCATTCAAAGTAGAAACTCTTTTTAACAAGACAGTACCCTTTTCTTCTCCACTTTCTCCTTAAAAAAAAAAAGATGGTTTAATACTACTGTGTAGCCGTAGGCTTTGTGAATATCCTTTTATATTAAATTAAATTAAATTAAATTTGAAATTAAATCTGATACTATATAGAAATGCTGTTTAAATAGGGCTTAGAGAGAGTCTGCTGGCGTATATATTATTCTAGTTATTAAATTAAACTTTAAATTTTCAAAGCATTTCTGAATACCAGTAGTACAGTATTTAAAATATCTAATACATATTTTTAATGCCATTCTTTATCTCTCTCTTTATAGTTTATACACACACACACATATATATATATATTTTATATATATATATATATATGCTCAATTACTTGAACGTTCAACATAAAGGTAAATTAAGGCCTAAATTATGAGTGTAAGTATAGGAACGTGAATTATAGAGGAAGTTCACCTATTTTAACATGGATACAATATTATAAGTTTACGTGGTAGCCATTCCCCTTGAGTGGAGGGCAACTGACACAGCCATTTGGTTTTATTCCACAAAACAGATGATAAAACATTGACCTGGGTCGAAAAGATTTTAATTTTATTCACATGGTGATAACAAAAGTTGTTACATAACATTTATGAACCTAGTGGCATTTGATTAGAAACTTTATAAAATAAAAAAGTTATGATTAAATTTTGGGATATCTTTGACAAATATTTTAAAAAAAATTGATATCACCGTGAGTAAAATTAAACTATATTTTTATACTGGAATGTTATTTGAATTCTTTTGACAAAAATAATTTTTCGATGTACATTATAAACATTAAAAATAATTCTTTTCCGTAAGCTACCACCGTGAGGTGGACAAATGAAAACAGGCTACAGTAGAGGATATATCGGGGAGAATGATCTAAATTACACGCAAGAAGTTTAGAGTGCATAGAAGTGGTGGTAATTGACAGCTAGCAGAAAATTTAAAAAAGGTTAAAAGAAAAACAATTACAAACCATTAATTGTTTGTTGTGAAATTTTTGACTGTAAGAAGTGTTAATAAAATAATATATGGTCTTTCAGAGCTGCAGGTCATATGGTTTGGCGAATAGATACATGAGAGTAAATCTGGTAGATTATGCTTATACATGGTCAGAAAGTTGCTGACATCTCACCTGCTGTCCAGAAATGTAAAACTCAGAATATATACAAAAAAATGATTTTACCGGTTGTTATGTGCGTTGTTAACAGGCAAGAGATTTTGGACACGCTTTAATTATCACACAGAAAAACAATTAATTTACGATGAGCCTACCTTTGCGAATGGTAAGAGAGTACCTGGAGTGATGAGATGATATTTGGGGCGCCTCAATCTTGATTCTTGAGCACTTAATAATTATTTCACACGAGAGAGTTTCATGACTGTGTACCCCGGGACTAAGAGACGCTTCCACACTTTTTTGTTACCGTTATACTAATAAAAAGCGCGCGGTAGGCGAGCCCAGAGCCATTAAGAGAGAAGGGTCAATATGGTGCAAACACCTAGTGCTAATGAGTATAATTAATTACAAAAAAAATAGAGAACAGCTGGCTCAGTAGGTATATTCATACTAAACATACTGCTCCCCTTGAACTACTAGTTCAATGAATGAGTAGAACAAAAGATACAACAATCATGAAAGAAACAAAAATACAAGATCCAACAGACAAAGAGACAAAAAAAAAGGAGAGATAACAAAAAAAGGAACAATATAATTACAATATACAACCCTAGTTGAGTGAAAGAGGAAATACTTTGACGACAGGCCTAGACAGTGTTCCCTTTTGGGTGCGCAGATGGACAACTCATACAATACCATCTTTCCCAGGCGAGGTGGAAGTTACGCGCCCAAAACGCCAAGACAGAGGTGATGTTGGGTTCATGAATGAGGACGTGCTCTCCTGCTTGTAGATAAGCATTCTGCGTTGTCCATTTTGAGCATTGCAGAAGAGTGTGTAAATACTCCTTATGCCATCTTTTCCAGAAGTGTTGAGAAAGTTATGTGACTAAATTCCACCTTTTAAATCAGTTGCATTTTATGTCAGACACATTTGTTTCAGATACGGCAACAAGAGTAGAGTCGATCAAGAAGTGTCCCGGAGTTAGAGCATTTAGTTCGCTTGGGTCAGTTGATAGAGAGAATGGTGGTCTAGAGTTCAACATAGCTTCCACTTTAGTCGTCAAGGTTATGAATTCTTCTAAGGTCAATATCTGATCTCCAATTACTCTTGAGAGGTAGTATTCGGCACTTTTTATAGCAGATTAACAAAGCCCTTCCTGATGGGGTGCGGCTGGAAGTGAAATTTGATGGAATTTTGTGATGCAAACTGTTGAAGTTGTTATGTGTGGTCTTGAGCTAGATATTCGATAATGGTTTTCTTCAACTGGTTAAGGTGACCTATGAAGTTTGTCCCACAGTCCGAATATAGGTCTGAACAGAGCCCTATTCTTGAGACAAAGAGGGTGAGGGCAGCGATGAATGCATCCGATGTAAGGTCTGTGACGACTTCGAGGTGAACTGCTTTAGTTGAGAAGCAGACAAATAAGCAAAGATAGAATTTAATAGGCTGGAGGCGTCTGAGAGTATTTTATTTTCACTGAGAATGGGCCTCCATAATCCATTCCAGATTTGAGAAATGGACGTGAGGGAGTAACTAGAGGTTCAGGTAGATCACACATCATGGGAGTTATCAGCTTTGGTTTGTGGCGAAAGCAACGAATACATTTTAAAATTCGAAGTATAATTGTGCTGCGAACAGAGAAGATCCAGAATTATTGGGACAAAATAGACTGCAACAATTGAGGTCCAGCATGGAGATGTTTGAGGTGATGGTGATCAATGATCAGGTTGACAACGTGATGGGATTTTGGTAACACGATAGGATGTTTGGCTTCATGAGCCAAATTTTAGTGACTGAGTCATCCGCCTACTCTCAGTATTCATTGGCTGTCCAGGAACGGAGATAAGCGTTGAAGTTTGGTGCTGCATGGTTTCTTAGCCTTAATGAGCTCTATTTCGGCGGTGAAGGTTCCAGCTTGGATAACTTGGCAGATGCGTTGAATGGCTTCATTGCGCTCTTGAGGGCTGAGGGGTCCTGTTTGGCGATCTTTCGATCTGTAGTGTTTAAGGAAGCGAAGTACAAAATACATTATTTTGACGAGTTTCGTCCACGACGAGTAATTGAGCAGTAATATTTGAATCTAATCAGTAGACGGATTCGTAATGAGAACATTTAATGGTGAGGGTTTTACTTCAGGAAATGCCACTTCGGCCACAGGAGTGAAACGAGAAAGAGACCACTGTTCAGGTGGAAGAGAGAGCCACGGAGGACCAGACCACCCCAGGGAATTATCGTTGAGCTCTGAAAGGGATGAACCTCGAGAGGCACAGTCCACAGGGTTGTGGAGAGAAGCGATATGCATCCAAGTGTGAGGAGGTAGCCATTCTTGGATTTGGGCGATACGATTGGCCACATACACTTTGAGCCGATATGGTGGTGTATAATTCCACGAGAGGACAATCATAGAATCTGACCAAGTAGTTTTTGAGTCAATTTTTCAATGTGGTGATAAGAGGTCAGTTCAATAGTACATAAGTTTGGCAAGTAAGTGAGTGGCGAAGAGTTCCAAGCAAGGTATGGACATTCTTTTGAGGGGAGATACACCTGGTTTGGCGATGAGAAGACTAACTGTCACTTTGTTGTCAGGGTCAAAACATCTGAGGAGAGGCAACACCCATACCCTGCCTCACTGGCATCACAGAACCCATGGATTTGAATGATGGTAGCAGAAGCGAGATAGAAATAGCTTGGTATGCGAATGGCTTCTAACACGGGAATATTATTCAAAAATCTTTCCCAGTTTTTAGCAATGTCAGGAGGCAAGGGTTCATCCCACTGTAGGCCTAATGTCCATAGCAGCTGGATGAAATACTTCGCCCAGAACACGACAGGAGTTAACCAACCGCAAGGGTCATAGATTTGAGTCACAATTGAAAGAACAATACGCTTTGTAGGCTAGGACAAAGGAAGCCATCTTCCTTTTAATGTCAGGTGAAAGGGCTGCACGAAGAATATATGAAGTTATCTTATCCAATATTAATATGGGATGCTTTCGGGATATTATATTTCCATTAAAAGACGAAATATTCAGAAATGTTAGGCCTTTGGTATTTACTAGAGCTTGGGAAATACCATTGATTGATCTTGAGGCGCGAGTGCGTTTAACCTGGAGTAATTGAGCACATTGTTCCGTGATGAAAGTACTTTGAGCAGCAGAATCCAATATTCCACGAACAACAAGGGAGACACCATCAGCTGTTGAGAGATTAACAAGAGTTGTTGCTAAAAGCACGGTGTTATGTACGCGTGACAAACCAACAAACGGAGTATTTGTGGTTGATACGTTGGCTGATGCTTGTTGACGTGCAAATCTCTGGGTGTTGTAAGGTGAACGAGTAGAGTGACCTTGAGTGAGCGTAGACGTGTCTGGGTCCAAATGTAGTGAAGTGTGATGTCTTTTATTACATTTGTTACATGAAAGTGATGATTCATAACTGTTCAGTGTGTGAGAGTGACCAAGACAATTATAACATATTTCATAAGCTTTTACAAAATTAAATCTTTCTTGAGGAGTTTTGACTTGGAAATCTGGACAGCGATAAATTGAATGAGTGTCAGCTTTACAACAAACACAATCAGTGTGAGAGGTGGACAATAGCGTGATCTTGTGATTTTGATAGGACGTGGGTTTGATGCCACCTAGCATCCTTGACACTGAATAAGAAACTTCGGGTGTATGAGAAGTGTGCAGGTGCTTTTGGGTAGTATTCACATTGTTGGCTGACTCAAGGTGTGACGCTTCAAGATGTAAAAACTTAATCAATTCATCTACCGTCGGTAAATTTACATTTGTACCACGGCTGGTCTCGAACCTGTGTCAAGTGTCGCCTTCGAGTTTCCGCAACACCAATGAAAACAATAGAGGACCTTTGAGAGCTGTGCCTTGTTCAAGAACGTGGAGGGCTTGACTGTTTTCATCATAGCTACTGATCATGTTACGTAGGCTCTTGAGTGACCCACTAGTGACATGAGGCAAATCAATGATTTTATTTATGTGCAGTGAAGTTAAGTTTCTTATGTTGTGATAGCAACTACACAATAAATCGTAAGCTATCTGATAGTTCGGCTGGAAAGGGGGAGACTCTTAATTAAATTACGCTCTTCTGAGCTTAGAGTTGACATCAGATATGACACTTTAACAACAGGTGCTAAGCTTGAATTTTGTTGAATAGTCATGTTGAACAAATTGTGATAACTCATCCACTGTGATGAATTGCCAGAGAAGGTCGGAAGTTCAATTTTTGGTAAGCGTATGGAGGGAGTTGGAACCACAGGCCCACTAGGCGCGGAGTGACTTGAATCGCCTAGTTGAAGTTCAAGAGTGGGAAGTAACATTGTTATACTACAACTTAAAAACGTATGTAATTTAATATTTCGTCTTGATTTTGAATTAAAGTATCTTCATTGTAATCTTCAATTTCTTCCGAAACAATCTTAGACAGATGATACTCGGAAAATACTTCACCGTTGTCCACAATGGAATTTGCTTGCATTACAAACTCCCTAATCTTAACAAATCCTTTCTTTATAAGGTCGCATTTCCGAGTGAAAGTTACTAAACTCATGTTGACCAATATTAGTACAATAAACAAAAATACAATTGAACTAATTAAATGAGATACAATCAAAAACAAAATCAAGAGACCACCCAACAGGTTTGTGAGAGAGAAATAAAACAAAACTACGTGATTATGAACCTTATCAACATGGCAAGCGAAACTGAATCTAAAGTCCGGGACACAGAGGAGAGTTTACAAATATGGGTTTGTAATGAAATACAAACTAAAATGGTTAGGCTCGCGAGTAGGTAAGGTTGTGCTATTCGAGGACACCCATTAATCACCATTTTTATGGATTCTGAGATGACAGGGGGATGGGGTGATAGGAAGGGTTGTAGCACATGATGGTGGCAGAGGGAGGGAGGGGGTTGGGGAGAGGGATAGAGGAGCACCTGGGTGGAGTGGGAGACAAAAAATATTTTTTTGGTGCGTGGTTCTGTGACTCATTAGCATAATTGTTGATGGAGGACTTGAGGGAGGGGGAGGGGGAGCGCAGAGGACACGACTGGGATGCGCGGAGGGCTAGGGATGGCTGAGAGGGGGAGGGCGGGGGAGACTAGCATACGGAGGACAGGGTTTTCTCTCCCTCTCTCTCTGCAAATGTGGGTCGTCTCACGGTCTCGATGTGTAGGTGTATTCTAGGTAGTAAAACGTATCATGGATTGGGATCCTGGGTAGTATGCTACCTTAGTACAGCAAAGTTAAGTCCCTCTACATAAAACTTCAATACCGCGGAGGTTTTTAGTTTCAAAAAACAGAATACCACTCTTGAGTAGACCCGACCTAGATGCGACCACCGGAGGGGATCTGAGTGGTCAGTCCTAGGTTGAATCCCTAGATCACAGGAAACAACCTAACGGAACAGGCTACTGATCTAGAAGTCCCGGGTTCATAGGAAACGAGCTAATGGAACAGGCTACTGATCTAGATGTCTCGGGTTCGGAACAGGCTACAGATCCCTAGGTCCCAGGTTGAATCCCTAGATCACAGGAAACAACCTAACGGAACAGGCAACTGATCTAGAAGTCCCGGGTTCACAGGAAACGACCTAATGGAACAGGCTACTGATCTAGATGTCTCGGGTTCAACCTAATGGAACAGGCTACAGATCCATAGGTCCCAGGTTCAATCCCTAGATCATAGGATAACAGTATGAAGCCTGGACCAGATTGAAGACAAGCACTCTTACAATATGAAGTAGAATCAGATTGAAGATAAGCACTCTTACAATATGAAGTGGGATCAGATTGGATACAAGCACTCTAACACTATGAAGTAGAATCAGATTGAAGATAAGCACTCTATCAATAAGAAGTACCAGTTTGAGACATGAAGATCCAGTTTGAGACATGAAGATCCAGATTGAGACATGAAGACCTAGTTTGAGATATGAAGATCCAGTTTGATACATGGAGAACCAGATTGAGATAAGGAGACTCAGATTGAGACATGAAGACCCAGATTGAGACATGAAGACCTAGTTTGAGACATGAAGATCCAGTTTGAGACATGAAGATCCAGTTTAAGACATGGAGACCCACATTGAAACATGGGGAACAAGATTGAGACATGGAGACCCAGATTGAGACATGAAGACTTCCCATTGAGACATGGAGACCTAGTTTGAGACAAGAAGATCCAGATTGAGACATGAAGATCCAGTTTAAGACATGGAGACCCAGATTGAGACATGGAGGCCCAGATTGAGACATGAAGATCCAGATTGAGACATGGAAACTCAGATTGAGACATGAAGATCCAGATTGAGGCATGAAGACTCCCATTGAGACATGGAGACCTAGTTTGAGACAAGAAGATCCAGATTGAGACATGAAGATCCAGTTTAAGACATGGAGACCCAGATTGAGACATGAAGATCCAGTTTGATGCATGGAGAACCAGATTGAGACATGAAACCATTGAGACGAACGATCAGTTTGAATGAAGACAGATTAACGAAACTTGAACATGAAGACTATTGAGACATGAAGATCCAGATTGAGACATGAAGACCAGATTGAGACATGAAGATCCAGTTGAGACATGAAGACCAGATTGAGACATGAAGATCCAGATTGAGACATGAAGATCCAGTTGAGACATGAAGATCCAGATTGAGACATGGAAGACAGATTGAGACATGAAGACCTAGTTTGAGACATGAAGATCCAGTTTGATACATGGAGAACCAGATTGAGACATGAAGACCCAGGATTGAGACATGAAGACCCAGATTGAGACATGGAGACCCGATTGAGACATGAAGATCCAGATTGAGGCATGAAGATCCATTGAGACATGGAGACCTAGTTGAGACAGAAGATCCAGATTGAGACATGAAGATCCAGTTGGATACATGGAGAACCAGATTGAGACATGGAGCCTAGATTGAGACATGAAGACCCAGATTGAGACATGAAGACCCAGATTGAGACATGAAGATCCAGATTGAGCATGAAGACTAAGATTGAACATGAAGATCCCATTGAGACATGAAGATCCAGTTTGAGACATGGAAGATCCAGATTGAGACATGAAGACCAGTTTGAGACATGAGATCCAGTTGATACATGGAGAACCAGATTGAGACATGAAGACTCAGATTGAGACGATAACGATCCAGTTTGAGACATGAAGACCAAGATTGAGACATGAAGATCCAGATTGAGACATGAAGATCCAGTTTGAACATGGAGAACCAGATTGAGACATGAGACCCAGATTGAGACATGAACGATACAGAATTGTTAGACATGGAAGACCCGATTGAGACATGAAGATCCAGATTGAGCATGAAGACTCCATTGAGACATGGAGACCTAGATTTGAGACATGAAGACAGAGTTGAGACATGAGATCCAGTTTAGACATGGAGACCAGATTGAGACATGAGATCCAGTTGAACATGAGAACCAGATTGAGACATGAGAGAGACTAACTAAGATTGAGACATGAAGACTAAGATGAAACATGAAGACTCCCATTGAGACATGAAGATCCAGTTGAGACATGAAGATCCAGATTGAGACATGAAGACCAGTTGAACATGAAACCAGATTGAGACATGAGACCAGATTGAGACATGAAGACCAGATTGAGACGAAGATCCAGATTGAGACATGAAGACTAAGATTGAACATGAAGACCATTGAGCATGAAGATCCAGTTTGATACATGGAGAACAGATTGAGACATGAAGACCAGATTGAGACATGAAGACCAGATTGAGACATGGAGACCCGATGAGACATGAAGATCAGATTGAGATGAAGACTCCATTGAGACATGGAGACCTAGTTTGAGACAAGAAGATCCAGATTGAGACATGAAGATCCAGTTGATACATGGAGAACCAATTGAGACATGGAGCCGATTGAGACATGAAGACCCAGATTAGACTGAACCATGAGACATGAAGATCGATTGAGCATGAATGACTAGATGAAACATGAAGATCCCATTGGCATAGATCCGTTTGAACATGAGACCAGATTGAGACATGAGACCAGTTTGAGACATGAAGATCCAGTTGAACATGAATCCATGTTGAGACATGGAGAGACCATATTGAACATGAAGACAGATTGAACATGAAGATCCAGATTGAGCATGAAGATCCAGTTTGATACATGGAGAACCAGATTGAGACATGGAGGCCCGATTGAGACATGAGACCCATTGAGACATGAAGATCAGATTGAAACATGAAGACTCCCATTGAGACATGAGACTAGTTTGAACAGAAGATCCAGATTGGAATGAAGATCCAGTTGATACAGGAGAACCAGATTGAGACATGGAGGCCCCGATTGAGTGAACATGGAGAACCAGATTGAGACATGGAGACCCATATTGAACATGGAAGACCCAGATTGAGGCATGAAGACTAAGTTTGAAACATGAAGACTCCCATTGAGACATGAAGATCCAGTTTGATACATGGAGAACCAGATTGAGACATGAGCCCCGATTGAGACATGAAGACCAGATTGAGACATGGAGACCCATATTGAGACATGAAGATCCATATTGAGACATGAAGACTAGATTGAAGCATGAAGACTCCCATTGAGACATGAAGATCCAGATTGAGACATGAAGATCCAGATTGAGACATGAAGACTCAGTTTGAGACATGAAGATCCAGTTTGATACATGGAGAACCAGATTGAGACATGAAGATCCAGATTGAGGCATGAAGACTAAGATTGAAACATGAAGACTCCCATTGAGACATGAAGATCCAGATTGAGACATGAAGACCTAGTTTGAGACATGAAGATCCAGTTTGATACATGGAGAACCAGATTGAGACATGGAGACCCAGATTGAGACATGAAGATCCAGATTGAGACATGAAGACTAAGATTGAGACATGAAGACCTAGTTTGAGACATGAAGATCCAGTTTGAGACCTGAAGATCCAGATTGAGATATGGAGACCAACATTGAAACATGGAGAACAAGATTGAGACATGACGAGGTAGATTGAGACATGGAGACCCAGATTGAGACATGAAGATCCAGTTTGAGACATGGAGACCCAGATTGAGACATGAAGACTAAGATTGAAACATGAAGACTCCCATTGAGACATGAAGATCCAGATTGAGACATGAAGACATAGTTTGAGACGTGAAGATCCAGTTTGATACATGGAGAACCAGATTGAGACATGGAGACCCAGATTGAGACATGAAGACTAAGATTGAAACATGAAGACTCCCATTGAGACATGAAGATCTAGTTTGAGACCTGAAGATCCGGATTGAGATATAGAGACCGACATTGAAACGTGGAGAACAAGATTGAGACATGAAGAGGTAGATTGAGACATGGAGGCCCGGATTGAGACATGAAGACTCCCATTGAGACATGGAGACCTAGTTTGAGACATGAAGATCCGGTTTGATACATGGAGAACCAGATTGAGACATGGAGGCCCAGATTGAGACATGAAGACCCAGATTGAGACGTGACGATCATGTTTGAGACATGGAGACCCAGATTGAGACATGAAGATCCAGTTTAAGACATGGAGACCCAGATTGAGACATGAAGATTCAGTTTGAGACATGGAGACCTCCCCATTGAGACATGGAGAGCCAGATTGAGACATGAAGATCCAGATTGAGACGTGAAGATCCAGTTTGAGACATGGAGGCCCAGATTGAGACATGAAGACCTAGTTTGAGACATGGAGATCCAGATTGAGACGTGAAGATCTAGTTTGAGACATGGAGAGCCCCATTGAGACATGAAGATCTAGTTTGAGACATGGAGAGCCCCATTGAGACATGAAGATCTAGTTTTGAGACATGAAGACCCAGTTTGAGACATGGAGACCCAGATTGAGACATGAAGACCCATCTGTTGGTAATACTAGGTGGTCCATGAGTTATAGATGGATAGTTAGATATTACAATCGCAGCAGGAATGTGATATTTTGATGAATGGAAATACTAAATTATCTTACCTACCGTAGCAAGTATTATTTTCACCGCGTTACGTGCCTTATCACGGATGACAGAGAGAGGTGATGAGTTCGGGTTCTCCCTCTCTCTCATCAAGGGTCTCTAAACCTTCCTAATTCCTACACGGTCTAAAACCATGGGAATTAAGGATATGACAAGTATATCTCTCCCTCTCTCAAAGTCTTAGTCTTTTCACGGGTCTCGAACCCTCGGTGAGGGTTTCCAGGTGGTTACTGTTGTAATACTGTGGGTCTCCAGCTGGTTACTGTTGTAATACTGTGGGTCTCCAGGTGGTTACTGTTGTAATACTGTGGGTCTTCAGGTGGTTACTGTTGTAATACTGTGGGTCTCCAGGTTGTTACTGTTGTAATACTGAGGGTCTCCAGGGGATTACTGTTGTAATACTGAGGGTCTCCAGGTGGTTACTGTTGTAATACTGTGGGTCTCCAGATGGTTACTGTTGTAATACTGTGGGTCTCCAGGTGGTTACTGTTGTAATACTGAGGGTCTCCAGGTGGTTACTGTTGTAATACTGAAGGTCTCCTGTTGGTTACTGTTGTAATACTGTGGGTCTCCAGGGGACTAATTTTGTAGGTAATTGTTTCAGGCCTCTATAAATCTGAATGTTGGAGTGACTACTACATGTGTCATCTGATATCCTCTGTCAGCTGTTATAGCTCGCATCTACCCAAGCAGGGAGACACTAAGCCAGCATATTCAAGTGGATGTAAATGGTCTCATGAATAAAATACACCATACGTGCAAATATTATAATGGGGATAGCTCTTCAAAGTTCAAAAAAATATTATTTCCAGATATGACAAGTATATTCTCCCTCTCACAGGTCTCGAAGTATCCAGCAAATGTGGGTTCACTTCCCAATTCCTATCTCCCTCCGATGGTCAGGTGTGTTAGGATAACCGAACTTAATCGATGAATTGTTTTCAGGTTAAATGTGAATAGTTACACCCGTATGTGTATAGGTGTGTGTGTCCGTACTTAATCAATGAATTGTTTTCAGGTTAACAATACGAGGTTCGAACCTTGCTTCCCAGGATAATTGTACTCGAAACTAATATGGCTCATTCATGCGGAGGGGGGGAGTAAACATTGAATTGTTTTCAGGAATAGGCTACAGATCCATAGGTCCTAGGTTCAATCCCTAGATCACAGGAAACAACCTGGATATGACAAGTATATCTCTCTCTCTCTCGGTATGGAACACCCGGGTGGAGGGGTTATCTCTCGCATCGTGACGTAGCGTTTAAACCCCATGGATAGGGTTGTAAGGTGTCCCACACGGTAAAGTGTGTCGCGGGGAGCTTGACCTAGTGACTACGGTGCACAGCTGCTCTTGAAAGAGCCGTACATTATCATAACAGTCAAGGTATTAGAACATAAATTTCTTGAGGGTCTAGATCTGTGTACTTTGTAGGAGGTCTTCGGACGGTTCTCTCTCTCTCTCTCCCCAGGGGTCGGAGAGTTTCTCTCTCTGGGAGGCGTACGTCCGGTAAATGGTAGGTCTGCCCTTTATTACCGTTGTCCTGCACGAGTCTTCGTGGGAGGGAAGGGATCAGCTCCTGAATTATATCATCGTGAACCCTTGATCTTTTTTCCTCAACACCTGACCCATGATTGAGAATGGTGTCTCTTCATGCTAGGCTGGAGTTATTTAAGAATGCCTCTGATTCTAATCACCGGAGTGCTCGGAGAGGGTATGACCCTGCAGGAGGGTTGGGTAGAGAATCTTGATTATAAGCTTCCTCCTCCCCTCCCGCTTCACGCGAGAACATCTGCGTGAGATGAACAATATATATAGATCTGAACTTCTAGGCGGGCTCATCTGCATTCATCCCGGCAAACAGTAGCTTCAGAGCGTGTCGCTATGTTGATCGATGTGCAAGGATATTCGGGTGAAGAAATATCATTCGTTTTCAAAGAGGTGAGTGTTTTACATTTTGAACATTTCGAGGAAATAAACTATAAGTTTCTTCCGCCGTGTAAGTTGGATAAGCTCTCTGTTTCGACTATGGAAAATATAGAGTGGGTAAGAACTCGTCATCATGGACTATCTTGGAGTGAGGGTGATATACCATACGCCAATCTACGTTCTACCATAATCCCCCATCTGGAACGGTACGGGTCACGAGTATCGATCTATATCAAAGGAGCGGAGAAGTTAACTCATAGGTTCCGATACAGACAAGTATGAGTTTTTTGAGTTAGGCGAACTTGGATGTCCTTCCCTGAGAAAGCTAAAAAAACTGTACAACGCGAACAAGTGCGCTACTCATTACGCTAGCTTCTATTCTTGTGCTACGGAAAATGTTCTACTACTTAAAGAATGGTTTAAATCTACCCATGCAGAACTTTTACGATCCGACTAGGAGAGGAGTTGAAGAGAGTGTATTTAACCAATTTTAAGGTAATTAATTAAGATTGTTTGAACTTTGGTTAAAAAAGTAATTAATGGACTTTGTGTTTTTAAGGTAATGTAATTAACACTTTAAATGTATGAATCCTGTAAAAGAATTAATGAAAAGGTAATTAATTTGACTAATCCGATATTGTTAACTTCTCCATAATCCTGCCTCATTTAAACATTGTTCGAACATTAGTTAATTCAATATTCAAATGAAGTAACTGATTTAGGAATGGTTTAAATCTACACATGCAGAACTTTTACGATTCTACTAGGTGAGGGTTGAAGAGAGTGTATTTAACCAATCTCCTTGTTACATCTCATTTAAAGGTAATTCATTTAATGTAATTCAATATTCAAATGAAGTAACTTTTTGTTTTAAGGTATTAATGGTCAAACTTTGTTTTTAAGGAGGATTGTTTGAAACTTTGCTTTAATTCAATATTCGGATGGAATTTTTAAGGTAATTAATGGTTAACTTCGTAATGTAATTTAACTTTATTAAATGTATGAATCTTGTTAAGAGAGTAAATGTTAATACGTTCGAGAACTTTAGGTAAATGTTGTTTATGATCGAACTTTAACGTACTAAGTGATAAATGAATAGGAACTTTTAAAAGTGATTAAAGTTTTTATTTGAACTTTGGCTAATTCAATATTCAAATGAAGTAACTGATTTAGGAATGGTTTAAATCTACACATGCAGAACTTTTACGATTCTACTAGGTGAGGTGTTGAAGAGAGTGTATTTAACCAATCTCCTTGTTACATCCTCATTTAATGGTAATTTGAACTTTGGCTAATGTATGTTTATGATCGAACTTTAACGTACTAAGCTGATAAATGATAGAACTTTAAAGGTGATTAAGTTTTTTTGAACTTTGGCTAATTCAATATTCAAATGAAGTAACTGATTTAGGAATGGTTTAAATCTACACATGCAGAACTTTTACGATTCTACTAGGTGAGGTGTTGAAGAGAGTGTATTTAACCAATCTCCTTGTTACATCCTCATTTAATGGTAATTTGAACTTTGGCTAATTCAATATTCAAATGAAGTAACTGTTTGTTTTTAAGGAGGATTGTTTGAACTTTGCTTAATTCAATATTCAGATGAATTTTTAAGGTAATTAATGGTTGAACTTCGTAATGTAATTAACTTTATTAAATGTATGAATCTTGTAAAAGAATTAATGAAAAGGTGATTAAGATCGTTCGAACTTTGGCTAATGTAATTAATGGACTGTATGTTTACGGTTGAACTTTGCTGTACTAAGCTAATAAATGACTGAACTTTGCCTGTGTTTTAGAAAAATATTGTTAGCTTCGTTATAATCCAGTCTCATTTAAAGGGGATTAAGATTTTTTGAACTTTGGCTAATAATGGTATTCAAATATGAACCGCTCTGATGTAAAAAAAAGCTACTGGTTGTCGGGATGAATGTAAGGGACTTGATATAGCAATTTAGCCAATGTAATTAATGCACTGTATGTTTATGGTTGAACTTTTTTAAATGTATGAATCTTGTAAAAGAGGTGATTAAGACCGTTCGAACTTTGGCTAATGTATGTTTATGATCGAACTTTAACGTACTAAGCTGATAAATGATAGAACTTTAAAGGTGATTAAGTTTTTTTGAACTTTGGCTAATTCAATATTCAAATGAAGTAACTGATTTAGGAATGGTTTAAATCTACACATGCAGAACTTTTACGATTCTACTAGGTGAGGTGTTGAAGAGAGTGTATTTAACCAATCTCCTTGTTACATCCTCATTTAATGGTAATTTGAACTTTGGCTAATTCAATATTCAAATGAAGTAACTGTTTGTTTTTAAGGAGGATTGTTTGAACTTTGCTTAATTCAATATTCAGATGAATTTTTAAGGTAATTAATGGTTGAACTTCGTAATGTAATTAACTTTATTAAATGTATGAATCTTGTAAAAGAATTAATGAAAAGGTGATTAAGATCGTTCGAACTTTGGCTAATGTATGTTTATGGTTGAACTTTGCTGTACTAAGCTAATAAATGACTGAACTTTGCCTGTGTTTTAGAAAAATATTGTTAGCTTCGTTATAATCCAGTCTCATTTAAAGGGGATTAAGATTTTTTGAACTTTGGCTAATAATTAAAAAATTGCACAATTGCTCGGTATTCAAATATGAACCGCTCTGATGTAAAAAAAAAAGCTACTGGTTGTCGGGATGAATGTAGAGGGACTTTTAGCCAATGTAATTAATGCACTGTATGTTTATGGTTGAACTTTTTTAAATGTATGAATCTTGTAAAAGAATTAATGAAAAGGTGATTAAGACCGTTCGAACTTTGGCTAATGTATGTTTATGATCGAACTTTAACGTACTAAGCTGATAAATGATAGAACTTTAAAGGTGATTAAGTTTTTTTGAACTTTGGCTAATTCAATATTCAAATGAAGTAACTGATTTAGGAATGGTTTAAATCTACACATGCAGAACTTTTACGATTCTACTAGGTGAGGTGTTGAAGAGAGTGTATTTAACCAATCTCCTTGTTACATCCTCATTTAATGGTAATTTGAACTTTGGCTAATTCAATATTCAAATGAAGTAACTGTTTGTTTTTAAGGAGGATTGTTTGAACTTTGCTTAATTCAATATTCGGATGAATTTTTAAGGTAATTAATGGTTGAACTTCGTAATGTAATTAACTTTATTAAATGTATGAATCTTGTAAAAGAATTAATGAAAAGGTGATTAAGATCGTTCGAACTTTGGCTAATGTATGTTTATGGTTGAACTTTGCTGTACTAAGCTAATAAATGACTGAACTTTGCTTAGTTTGATATATTAGTAATCCAGTCACTAACTAAGCAATTTAGCCAATGTATGTACTAAGCTAATAAATGACTGAACTTTGCCTAGGTTGTTTTTTTTAAGATAATAAATGACTGAACTCTAAGCAACCACCTTTAAACTTTGACGAACGCGATGATAGATATCGTAGATGAAAGTTCTAATTGATTTAAATCTTAAGTGTTAAGCTGGTTCGAACCTAATGATGTAAACAAATCTTTTTAAGATTTTAAAAGATTATTAAAGCAACCACCTTTAAACTTTGACGAACGCGATGATAGATATCGTAGATGAAAGTTCTAATTGATTTAAATCTTAAGTGTTAAGCTGGTTCGAACCTAAAGATTTTAAAAGATTATTAACTAATACCATCATCTTACGCGCTACCAGGGCGAGCTGATGGTCTAGGTGTAAGGTGTCAGACTTCTATGCTGACGGTCGGGGTTCAAACCTCAGTCCCGCCACAAACCCTTCCCTCACCGAGGAATGCCAGACCGCCACCGTTAAACTGCTCGCAATGAAGAAGAACCCTCTTACCGCTGAGTTATCCAGGATTCACCCCCCGTCCCCCTGATGAATGACCGTGACTCGACCGTACGAGAGACAACCCTTGACGATGGCGAGGAGATCCGGGGGTGTACTGAAAGTGAATGCGAGTTCCTGGGGGGTTCTAACCTTGCATACTACCCAGGATCCCAATCCATGATACATTTTACCGAGGATTGAACGCTGGACATCTAGATCTGTAGCCTGTTCCTGAAAACAATTCAATGTTTACTCCCTCCGCATGAATGAGCCATATTAGTTTCGAGTACAATTATCCTGGGAAGCAAGGTTCGAACCTCGTATTGTTAACCTGAAAACAATTCATTGATTAAGTACGGTTATCCTAACACCTATACACATACGGGTGTAACTATTCACATTTAACCTGAAAACAATTCATCGATTAAGTACGGTTATCCTAACACACCTGACCATCGGAGGGAGATAGGAATTGGGAAGTGAACCCACATTTGCTGGATACTTCGAGACCTGTGAGAGGGAGAATATACTTGTCATATCTGGAAATAATATTTTTTTGAACTTTGAAGAGCTATCCCCATTATAATATTTGCACGTATGGTGTATTTTATTCATGAGACCATTTACATCCACTTGAATATGCTGGCTTAGTGTCTCCCTGCTTGGGTAGATGCGAGCTATAACAGCTGACAGAGGATATCAGATGACACATGTAGTAGTCACTCCAACATTCAGATTTATAGAGGCCTGAAACAATTACCTACAAAATTAGTCCCCTGGAGACCCACAGTATTACAACAGTAACCAACAGGAGACCTTCAGTATTACAACAGTAACCACCTGGAGACCCTCAGTATTACAACAGTAACCACCTGGAGACCCACAGTATTACAACAGTAACCATCTGGAGACCCACAGTATTACAACAGTAACCACCTGGAGACCCTCAGTATTACAACAGTAATCCCTGGAGACCCTCAGTATTACAACAGTAACAACCTGGAGACCCACAGTATTACAACAGTAACCACCTGAAGACCCACAGTATTACAACAGTAACCACCTGGAGACCCACAGTATTACAACAGTAACCAGCTGGAGACCCACAGTATTACAACAGTAACCACCTGGAAACCCTCACCGAGGGTTCGAGACCCGTGAAAAGACTAAGACTTTGAGAGAGGGAGAGATATACTTGTCATATCCTTAATTCCCATGGTTTTAGACCGTGTAGGAATTAGGAAGGTTTAGAGACCCTTGATGAGAGAGAGGGAGAACCCGAACTCATCACCTCTCTCTGTCATCCGTGATAAGGCACGTAACGCGGTGAAAATAATACTTGCTACGGTAGGTAAGATAATTTAGTATTTCCATTCATCAAAATATCACATTCCTGCTGCGATTGTAATATCTAACTATCCATCTATAACTCATGGACCACCTAGTATTACCAACAGATGGGTCTTCATGTCTCAATCTGGGTCTCCATGTCTCAAACTGGGTCTTCATGTCTCAAACTAGATCTTCATGTCTCAATGGGGCTCTCCATGTCTCAAACTAGATCTTCATGTCTCAATGGGGCTCTCCATGTCTCAAACTAGATCTTCACGTCTCAATCTGGATCTCCATGTCTCAAACTAGGTCTTCATGTCTCAATCTGGGCCTCCATGTCTCAAACTGGATCTTCACGTCTCAATCTGGATCTTCATGTCTCAATCTGGCTCTCCATGTCTCAATGGGGAGGTCTCCATGTCTCAAACTGAATCTTCATGTCTCAATCTGGGTCTCCATGTCTTAAACTGGATCTTCATGTCTCAATCTGGGTCTCCATGTCTCAAACATGATCGTCACGTCTCAATCTGGGTCTTCATGTCTCAATCTGGCCTCCATGTCTCAATCTGGTTCTCCATGTATCAAACCGGATCTTCATGTCTCAAACTAGGTCTCCATGTCTCAATGGGAGTCTTCATGTCTCAATCCGGGCCTCCATGTCTCAATCTACCTCTTCATGTCTCAATCTTGTTCTCCACGTTTCAATGTCGGTCTCTATATCTCAATCCGGATCTTCAGGTCTCAAACTAGATCTTCATGTCTCAATGGGAGTCTTCATGTTTCAATCTTAGTCTTCATGTCTCAATCTGGGTCTCCATGTCTCAATCTGGTTCTCCATGTATCAAACTGGATCTTCACGTCTCAAACTATGTCTTCATGTCTCAATCTGGATCTTCATGTCTCAATGGGAGTCTTCATGTTTCAATCTTAGTCTTCATGTCTCAATCTGGGTCTCCATGTCTCAAACTGGATCTTCATGTCTCAATCTGGGTCTCCATGTCTCAATCTACCTCGTCATGTCTCAATCTTGTTCTCCATGTTTCAATGTTGGTCTCCATATCTCAATCTGGATCTTCAGGTCTCAATGGATCTTCATGTCTCAAACTAGGTCTTCAGTCTCAATCTTAGTCTTCATGTCTCAATCTGGATCTTCATGTCTCAATCTGGGTCTCCATGTCTCAATCTGGTTCTCCATGTATCAAACTGGATCTTCATGTCTCAAACTAGGTCTTCATGTCTCAATTGGATCTTCATGTCTCAATGGGAGTCTTCATGTTTCAATCTTAGTCTTCATGCCTCAATCTGGATCTTCATGTCTCAATCTGGTTCTCCATGTATCAAACTGGATCTTCATGTCTCAAACTAGGTCTTCATGTCTCAATCTGGATCTTCATGTCTCAATGGGAGTCTTCATGTCTCAATGGGAGTCTTCATGCTCAATCTGGATCTTCATGTCTCAATATGGGTCTCCCTGTCTCAATATGGGTCTCCATGTCTCAATCTGGATCTTCATGTCTCAATGGAGTCTTCATGTCTCAATCTGGTTCTTCATGTATCAAACTGGATCTTTCAATGGATCTTCATGTTCAAACTAGTCTTCATCTCTCATGTTCGCTCAATCATTGAGTCTTCATGTCTCAATCTGGATTCTTCATGTCTCAATCTGGGTCCTCCATGTCTCAATCTGGTTCTCCATGTATCAAACTGGATCTTTCATGGTCTTCAAACTAGTCTTCATGTCTCAATCTGGATCTTCATGTTCAATGGGCTCATTCTCAATGTTTCATATCATAGTCTTCATGTCTCAATCGGGATCTTCATGTCTCAATCTGGTTCTCCATGTATCAAACTGGATCTTCATGTCTCAAACTGGATCTTCATGTCTCAATCTGGATCTTCATTTCAAGTCTCAATGTTGAATATCTTCATGTCTCAATGGGTCTTCATGCTCAATCTGGTCATGTCTCATGGTCCTCAATATGGATCTCATGTCTCAATATGGATTCTCATGTCTCAAATCTGGTCTTCATGTCTCAATGGGAGTCTTCATGTCTCAATCTGGTTCTGTCTCAATGGTATCATCAATCTGGTTCTTCATTGGTCTCAATGGGAAGGTTTCATGTTTCAAACTTATCTTCATGCCTCAATCTGGTCTTCATGTCTCAATTTGGGTCTCCATGTCTTCTCAATCTGGTTCTCCATGTCTCAATCGGTCCTCCATGTCTCAATCTGGTCTTCATCTCATGTTTATGTCAAACTGGATCTTCTTCCATGTCTCAATGGGAGTCTTCATGTTTCAATTAGTCTTCATGCCTCAATCTGGATCTTCATGTTTCAATATGGGTCTCCAGTCTCAACGACTTATGTCTCAATCGGGTCTTCATGTCTCAATAGGGGCCTCCATGTCTCAATCTGGTTCTCCATGTATCAAACTGGATCTTCATGTCTCAATGGAGTCTTCATGTTTCAATCTGGTCTTCATGTTTCAATATGGGTCATCCATGTCTTCATACCATGGATCTTCATGTCTCAATCGGGTCTTCATGTCTCAATCGGGTCCTCCATGTCTCAATCTGGTTCTCCATGTATCAAACTGGATCTTCATGTCTCAATCTGGATTCTTCTCATGTCTCGTCTCAAACTAGTCTTCATGTCTCAATGGAGTCTTCATGTCCTCAATCTGGATTTTTTCAAATGTCTTGTCAATCGGGGTCTTCCATGTCTTCAATCTGGTCTTCATGTCTCAATCTTGGTCTTCATGTCTCAAATCATGTTCTCTCATTGAATCAAACTGAGTCTTCATGCTCAATCTGGATCTTCATGTCTCAATCTTAGTCTTCATGTCTCAAACTGCGTTCTAGTCTTCAACTGAGTCTTCATGTCTCAATCTGGTCTCATGTCTCAAACTGGATCTCATGTCTCAAACTAGGGTCTTCATGTCTCAATCTGGATCTTCATGTCTCAACTGGATCTTCATGTCTCAATCTGGATCTTCATGTTCAATCTGGTCTCATGTCTCAATCTGGTCTCTCAATGTCTTACAATCTGGTCTTCATGTCTCAATCTGGATCTTCATGTCTCAACTAGGGTCTCCATGTCTCAATCTGGTTCTTCATGTCATCCAACTGGGTCTCATGTCTCAATCTGGATCTTCTTGTCTCAAACTAGGTCTCATGTCTCAATGTAGTCTTCATGCCTCAATCTGGATCTTCATGTTTCAATACTGGGTCTCATGTCTCACATGTCTTCATGTCAATCTGGGTCTTCATGTCTCAATCGGGGTCTTCATGTCTCAATCTGGTTCTCCATGTATCAAACTGGATCTTCATGTCTCAACTGAGTCTTCATGTTCATCAATGGGGTCTCCATGTCTCAAAATAGATCTTCATGTCTCAATCTGGTCTTCATGTCTCAATCTGGATCTTCATGTCTCAATCTGGATCTTCATGTCTCAAATGGGAGTCTTCATGTTTCAATCTGGTCTTCATGTCTCAATCTAGGTCTTCATGTCTCAACTGGATGTTCTATGTCTCAATCTGGATCTTCATGTCTCAATCTGGTCTCCATGTCTCAATCTGGATCTTCATGTCTCAATCTGGGTTCGTCCATTGTTCTTCAAACTGGATCTTCATGTCTCAATCTGGATCTTCATTGTCTCAAACTAGGTCTCATGTCTCAATAGGATGTCTCATGCTCAATCTGATCTTCATGTCTCAATCTGGTTTCCACTGTCTCAATCTGGATCTTCATGTCTCAATCTGGGCCTCCATGTCTCAATCTGGTCTCCATGTCTAAACTGGATCTTCATGTCTCAATCTGGATCTTCTTGTCTCAAACTAGGTCTCCATGTCTCAATGGGAAGTCTTCATGTCTCAATCTGGGTCTCCATGTCTCAATCTTGTTCCCCATGTTTCAATGTGGGTCTCCATGTCTTAAACTGGATCTTCATGTCTCAAACTGGATCTTCATGTCTCAAACTAGGTCTTCATGTCTCAATCTGGGTCTTCATGTCTCAATCTGAGTCTCCTTATCTCAATCTGGTTCTCCATGTATCAAACTGGATCTTCATATCTCAAACTAGGTCTTCATGTCTCAATCTGGATCTTCATGTCTCAAACTGGATCTTCATGTCTCAAACTGGTACTTCTTATTGATAGAGTGCTTATCTTCAATCTGATTCTACTTCATAGTGTTAGAGTGCTTGTATCCAATCTGATCCCACTTCATATTGTAAGAGTGCTTATCTTCAATCTGATTCTACTTCATATTGTAAGAGTGCTTGTCTTCAATCTGGTCCAGGCTTCATACTGTTATCCTATGATCTAGGGATTGAACCTGGGACCTATGGATCTGTAGCCTGTTCCATTAGGTTGAACCCGAGACATCTAGATCAGTAGCCTGTTCCATTAGGTCGTTTCCTGTGAACCCGGGACTTCTAGATCAGTTGCCTGTTCCGTTAGGTTGTTTCCTGTGATCTAGGGATTCAACCTGGGACCTAGGGATCTGTAGCCTGTTCCGAACCCGAGACATCTAGATCAGTAGCCTGTTCCATTAGCTCGTTTCCTATGAACCCGGGACTTCTAGATCAGTAGCCTGTTCCGTTAGGTTGTTTCCTGTGATCTAGGGATTCAACCTAGGACTGACCACTCAGATCCCCTCCGGTGGTCGCATCTAGGTCGGGTCTACTCAAGAGTGGTATTCTGTTTTTTGAAACTAAAAACCTCCGCGGTATTGAAGTTTTATGTAGAGGGACTTAACTTTGCTGTACTAAGGTAGCATACTACCCAGGATCCCAATCCATGATACGTTTTACTACCTAGAATACACCTACACATCGAGACCGTGAGACGACCCACATTTGCAGAGAGAGAGGGAGAGAAAACCCTGTCCTCCGTATGCTAGTCTCCCCCGCCCTCCCCCTCTCAGCCATCCCTAGCCCTCCGCGCATCCCAGTCGTGTCCTCTGCGCTCCCCCTCCCCCTCCCTCAAGTCCTCCATCAACAATTATGCTAATGAGTCACAGAACCACGCACCAAAAAAATATTTTTTGTCTCCCACTCCACCCAGGTGCTCCTCTATCCCTCTCCCCAACCCCCTCCCTCCCTCTGCCACCATCATGTGCTACAACCCTTCCTATCACCCCATCCCCCTGTCATCTCAGAATCCATAAAAATGGTGATTAATGGGTGTCCTCGAATAGCACAACCTTACCTACTCTCGCGTTTACAAAAAGAATTTTACACAATTAAAAAACACTTTCTAGTTATTAATAACTTTAAGAGCTGAGTTATTTGTAATCTTAATAAACTCTACTATTCCATAGTGAGAGTTCATTCATTTTAAAGAAATAGATCCGACCCCGGAGATCCAAATCTTATGTGCGTGGTTATCAAGCAAGAGATTTTTGCACACACTTTAATTATCACACAGAGAAACAATTAATTTATGATGAGCTTACCTTTGCGAATGGTGAACGAGTACCTGGAGTGATGAGATTATATCTGGGGCGCCCCAATCTTGATTCTTGAGCACTTAATAATTATTTCACACGAGAGAGTTTCATGGCTGTGTACCCCGGGACTAAGAGACGCTTGCACACTGTTTTTACCGCTATACTAAGAAAAAGCGCGTGGTAGGCGAGCCCAGAGATATTAAGAGAGAAGGGTCAATATGGTGCTGACACCTAGTGCTAATGAGTATAATTAATTACAAACAAAATATAGCACAGCTGTCTCAGTAGGTATATTCATACTAAACACCGGTTGTTTTCTATGAGTGTGAAACGTGATATCTTACTTTACGAAAACAACGTGCTTAGGAAGTTATTCTGTCCAAAAATGGACGAGGCTATTGGTGAGTGTAGGGGGTCACATAATGATGAGTGTAATAATCAAAAGATGTCGTTTGATTAATAAAGTAACGTAGATTAGGGTAAGCAGAACATGCATTGCGAATGGGAGAATCTAAAACCTTATTCAGGGTATTAACTGGCAAACCCAATGTGAAGAGACAATTGGAAAAACATAAACACAAATAGGAGAATAACATTAGAATGGACCTAAAATATAAAGGGTGTAAAGAGGTAGACTGGATAAAACTAGCTCAAGATAGTCAAGGCCGTAGCCAGCCAATAATTTCAGGAGGTGTTTGGTGGGCACATCTCCCAATTGCTGGAAGCTAGAAAAAAATTTAAATAATAAACTGTTCTACACGCTCTATGATGTGGTTTTTTTTCATGGTAAAATAGCCCCCTAGCTACCGAAGGCTTTGAAAATTTCTAAACATTAAACGCTTTTTTAAGCTCTATGAAATGCTTTTTTTATGGTTAAATAACCCCCAAAATGCCGAAGGCTAGGAAAATTTCTAAATATTTGACACATATAGAAGCTCTCTGAAGTGCTTTTTATTGTAGCATAGCCCCCTAATTTGTATTTGTATCTTAATTTTGAAATTGTTTGAACCATAAATAAAGCCATATATATTTTGTTCCTAAAATTTCGCGGGGGGTTTGAGCCCCCACAGCCCCGGGCTACAGCCTTGTAGTTAGTGATAGATTGTAATGAGATTGACTGGATAAAACTAGCACAGAATAGGGATAAGAGACATACTTTTGTGAGTGAGGCTATTAACTTTTGAGCTTCAAATACCATAGAGCAAGTAAGTACATGAAGATTAGAGAATACCATATTTTGGTTATACGTCTGGTTTGAGCTAAATTAAAAAGACTCCACTCCACCAGCCTGCAATTGAGCTATATCGGCTGAGGGTTTTCCTTCCAACTGCTGTCAAAGATAATGCTAACTTCTGCCGATAAAGGGTGTTGAAAGTTCAGAACAACGAATCACATGGCCGTTAAATTCAGTTTTCTAGACTGGAGCCACTACTTTTCCATTCAAGTTGCTCCTCATTTGTCCTTATTAGGCTGTTACCCCGTTCCAAGCTCACTGCCTATCAAAAAAATCTAGAAATGCTGATGATAAAACCATGGCCCTCTGAAACTCTGACCATTAGACAGCAAAGGCTACATTGTCAAACTTTTTAGTGGACCGCGTCTTATTAATACTTGTTTGGGCTATTTGTGGTATGGATCAAGGCCGAGGAAGGTTGACTTTATAAAATGTATCTGCATTTGTATTTAGAGTGCATGAGTAGCCATTTATGGAAAGCTACCTTCGGTACACCCGATGGGGATTCAAACCTCAATATCCTCGTTCTCAGCAATATAGTTTATTGGAAGAGTACTGGATTATATTTTCTGAACACTGATGGGGTTTATTATCCAGCTATGATACACGATATCCGTCAATGATACGGGCCCTTAAACTAGTTTTTAAGTTGAATTATCTCATTAACAAAAAAAAAACTTCATTGCTTCAGCTTACATTAGAGCTATACCAAGAGAGTGGACACCATTTGTAACAAATGTATTGCTAACATTTGTGGATAGAGGGTATAATATTATCAGAACAAGAAAAATTCAAGCCAGTATTAGTATTTATAAAATAGACATACAAGCACAAAAGGTACCGCTAGAGAGGTCACTAAGTTAATCTGTCTACTCTGTTTATCCTTGTGACCCTTACACCTATGTGGTGAAACCAGGACTAATTGATAACACCAGTTAGGATATTGCCAAAGGATGTAAGATGTCAATCATACTTATGCCCCCCCCCCTCCCTTCTCAGCTGACACTCTTTATCATCCTGAACTCCTCCTTCCACAACTTACCTCCTTGCTTCAACCAAAAATCTCCCCAGCCGTCACCTTCTTCCTCTCTACAACCAGACTCCCCCCTGTTGTCGATCCTCTTCACTCGACCTGTAGGAACTGGTCATCATTAGCTCGACGGTGAACACCTTATCTCTCTTTATTTACTGAGGAATGTGAGGAAAACATTTTAGTGAATTATCTCGCGCCATTAAACATGAGGCATTTTGAAGAGAAACTACATTTTTAGCACAAAATGCAAAATTGACAGAACTAGCTTATAATCTTCATTAGTCTTACCTCACAAATGTATACATAGGACTATATTATCATCATTCATATGTTGTCATTTAGCCTAAGACATTCCATACACCGAGGTTTATAGGAAATATACAGATGGTGATTGGTAGTAGCATTTATCATCAAATTAAAAACATTTACTGGATTGCAATACAGTCTTTTCCTAAAAAAAATGGAGAGCCTACCACCTTTGATAACTAGCTCAACACCAGTATCCATAAAGTTAATTTTACTATAAAAGGTAATACAACCTTCCTTATTTTATTCTTCTCATCGGTTTCTTACCGAACCTCTATACGCACAACAGTATGTTTTCATCTTCCAGTACCTCACCTCAACCTCCCTCTTCCTCTCTGTCCAGGTTGAGGTTTTTTAAATTCATATTCTAGGCAAAAGTTGCTAAGCTACAACCACCTAATACATCTTAATCTAAAATTATCAGCTTATTTAACACCACAACCAAATCCACAGCGAAGAATTTTTTAGAGCTCTGGTACATGATCAAATGTTGTCAAAGTATGAAGCACTGCTTTGATATGCTATCAATTATAATTTAAGTATCATTTATGGCTAAGGTTACGTGTAACTATGATGTAGGGTTATAATCAAGTCTAAATTTGATGTAAAGTTCAGATTATTGATCAAAGGTTGTTGTATAAGTATGATGTAGAGAGATCTGATCGATGATTAAATGGTGTCAAGTATGAAACATGGCTTTAATAAACTATCAAATATAATGCAAGTATCGTGTATGCCTAAGGATATTTAAATATGATGTAAAGCTCTGATCCATGATTAAACAGTGTCAAGTATGAAGCATGACTTTAATCAACCATCAAATACAATGTAAATATAGTGTATGCCTAAGGATATCTAAGCATGATGTAGATCCTGATCAAATTTATGTATAATATAGAATTCAGGTTAATTATCAAATGTTATTGTTTAAATATAATTTGTAATTCAGATTTATGATCAAATATTTTTAGTATATAGCATGGCTATGATCAACCATCTAATATAATGTATAATTTATTGCCAATAATATGTCTAAGTGTGATGTAGATCTCTGATCAAGCTTAAATATAATGCAGAGTACATATCATAATTGATCTAATGTTTTTGTGTAAGTATGATGTAGAGATACAATCTATGATAATATGTTGTTAAAGTATGAAGGATTTATTTTTATCAATCATCAAAAGAAATGTGGATATCATGTAAGTCTAAGTACGATGTAGCTATTTGATCTAGCTCAGATTGATGATTATAATATGCTGTTTGAATGTGATGTAGAGCCTTGAGTCTAAATGTGTGCGGGGTTCATATCGAGTATGATGTACGTAAATGATTTATATGTGTTAGAGGTTCTTATTCTTCAAAGATGAGAGGCGAAAGATATTTAAAACTAGAAAGTATACGTAAATACTGTTAAGGCAGGGGAGTGTTGATCATGGTGGAGGGGCAGGTTGCTAAGGTTTTGGAAAAGGGGGGAGGATGAGTGTTAGGAGATGGTGAGAGTTTGTGACTAGGTTTACTGGGTTCAGTGGAGTTTCTGAGGTGGGGTCTCTTTGTCGGATGAGTCTTGTCCAAGGATATCTGTGAAATTCCAGTTCAATTTATCCCAGGGGATAGAGCTATAAAAGTGCTGTCGGGGGTCTAAAGGTTGTGTGGAAGGAGGAGATGAGGATCAAGCGCATTGGGTGCGTGGACAAAGAGAGGTGATTTGTGGAGGAGGGAAGATAGAATTCTGGGTGGAGGATTAACTGGGTTTTAGTCTTATTTCCTCCTCTTCTTCCTGTTCCTTTGTAATGGGTCATTATCTTCGGTTGGAGGTACAGTAATATATAAATTTTAAATGAAATAAAGGAGCCTGACAAGGGTGATACCATTATGGGAATGATTAAAGGCAGCTGGCCAAGGGGGCTACCTTTGAATGTATGAATTAATGAAGGAATTAATGTAAATCAGACCAAGGTAAGATAGCTTTAATATCTGATCGAGAATCTGGCGGGTTGATCTTTATTTATCGTCCAAAAATCGTTATGCATAAAAGGAAGTTGTATCTGTCTGGGAGGGGTCCCAAAAGTTTTGAATAGATAAACAATAAATGCATCTAAATTCTTACATTATATTTACAGATTAACAAATAATGACATTACGAGGAATTATATGTACAGTTATAAGCTATGAGTGATATAATTAGTGAGGGTGGATCTCGGTGGCTCACTCAGTATTTGATAGGTTCCCAGCTGATGACACATAAAATTATCAATTAATGAAGTCTGAAAGTGTATTAAATTTAAAAAATATTTATAGAACTTATTTATTTGACCCTAGTCCATTGTTCCAAGATAAAGCGTAAATGTGATTTTTGTTTATAAAGTGCGCATTGATTAGGTCCCCTTAGTTAACGTTTTATACTATATTTCTAACGAATAAGGATTTATCGTAAAAAGGTTGAATGTGGTTAATCTGTCTGTGGCATCATTAAATTGAGTTTACTTGCTATTAGACCTCAACGCTATAAATGATCATAGGTTTATGGAAGACCAAATAGCCTTCTTCGAAGTTGACATATTTATGAAGATTGATAGGTTTTGACTTAAACAATCGACATCGTAACCATTATAATAATACTCTTAGGTGTATGTCCTCATCGAAGTTTGGAGAAGGGTTTACAATGTCGTCTTCGAAGCCATCATGTTTATGACGATTCATAGCATCAGGTTGGTGTGGATAACATTCTCTTCCGGCTGACAAAAAGGGGGTGGCTAGATAATATACAAGTCCTGGTAGGTTGATAGTTGTAGAGAAAGATCGAAGAATACCAAAGACTATCTATTACTAGGAATAAGGAATGGTGGTTGGGAGTCTATACGATGGTAATTTATCGTGATGGATTCTGGGTATGGTGTGGTCTGGTGTGGTAGAGAAGAGAGCGTGGCCAGGAAAAGGCAGTAGTGGAAGGGAGGGTGGGAGAGGGTTGGGTTGTAAAGGGGAATTCACTGTTATGGGATCTTTGTGGTGTTGAATTGGTTGATAGTTCTAGATTAAGGTGTATTAGGTGGTTGAAGTTTACCAGAATTTTTCTTAATAGGAATGGAAAAACCTTAAGATTTGGACTGTGAGGAAGAGGCAAGTTGGGGGAAGTAGAGGATGTTTAATTTAATCTTGTGGGTTGAGACGTTGGGTAAGACACCGATAAAAAAGGAGTT